>CM061141.1:316603326-317259878 GCA_030789695.1 Scilla litardierei | reverse complement strand
CCTACTACCATATCTCAAAGATCCATCCGCGTGAATCAGGAAATCTGTTCGAAGCCCTGCTTCGACTTGCTCTCTGATCTTCTTCAACTTAGCATCTCCAGCTTGAGCAATCTTGATTCGATCCACGATCGTCGATTGAATTTGCATGTTCATCAACGACGATGTGACTCCCGGTAGAACAGCTTCAACATCCATCCTTCGCAGATCCTGCTGCAATCTCCACTGAGCTGTGAGAATCATCACTTCGGGCAGTCGACTCAAGGCATCAGGTACGACATTCACCTTCCCAGGATGATACTGAAGATCGATGTCGTAGTCTGCCATCAATTCCAACCACCTGCGCTGTCTCATATTTAGCTCCTTCTGAGTAAATATATATTTCAAACTTTTGTGATCAGTGAAGATTTTCACTTTCTCACTCAGTAAGAAATGTCGCCAGATCTTCAGTGCAAAGATGACAGCGGCTAGCTCCAAATCGTGGGTTGGATAATTCTTCTCATGGACCTTCAATTGTCGCGAAGCATATGCGATCACATGATTGTGCTGGTGCAGAACGCATCCAAGTCCCTTGCCTGATGCGTCGCAGAAAATTTCGAAGCCTCCGCTTCTGTCCGGAATAGCTAAGATTGGTGTTGTAGTCAGTCTCTCCTTCAAGGTAGAAAAAGCTTGCTCACAAGAGTCTGACCAACTGAACTTAACATCCTTCCTTGTCAATTTCGTCATTGGCTCAGCTATCTTCGAGAAATCCTTGATAAATCTGCGGTAGTATCCAGCCAATCCAAGGAAACTCCTGATGTCCGATGCCGATCGAGGTGTAGGCCATTCACTGACAGCTTTGACCTTCTCCGGATCCACTGAGATACCAGCTCCCGATACTACATGTCCAAGGAATGCAATCATATCTAGCCAGAATTCGCATTTACTGTACTTGGCATATAGTCTATGGTGACGGAGCGTCTCCAATACTATCTTCAGATGTTCTGCATGCTCTTCCTCGCTCTTCGAGTACACCAAGATGTCGTCTATGAAGATCACCACGAACTTGTCAAGGAAGTCGTAAAAGATAAGGTTCATGAGATTCATGAACACAGCAGGAGCGTTGGTCACACCGAATGGCATGACAACGAACTCGTAATGCCCGTACTTAGTCCGAAAAGCGGTCTTGAGCACATCTTCCTTCTTGACTCTGACTTGATGGTATCCGCTCCGGAGATCCAACTTCGAAAATACCCTCGATCCACCAAGCTGATCGAAGATATCATCAATACGGGGCAGCGGGTACTTGTTCTTCACTGTGATCTGATTCAACTCCCGATAATCAATGCACATTCTCCTCGATCCATCCTTCTTCTTTACTAGCAAGACGGGTGCACCCCAGGGAGATACGCTGGGATGAATGAAACCCTTCTGTAGTAGCTCATCCAACTGCTTCCTCAACTCTTCTAATTCTGCAGGAGCCATACGGTACGGCGCCTTCGAAATTGGCTGAGCTCCTGGCATAAGATCGATGCCGAACTCCAATGCTCGATCGGGCGGCAGTCCCGAAATGTCTTCAGGAAAGACGTCTTCGAAATCTCTCACTACTGCAGGCTTCTTTGGTTCAGCAATCATAGATGCAACGGTCAATTGGTAAGGCTGGGCACGGAACTTCACAGGTCCAAGCGAACGTCCTCCGCCGACAAACTCGAACACTGGGTGGTCAGGAATTTCGAACACTACTTTCTTCCGGTGACAGTCGATCGTGGCATAAAAAGCTCCTAACCAATCAATGCCGAGAATAGCATCAAAGTTGGATAGGTCGTGGACAATGAAATTAGCATATAGTTCATGTCCACTAATCACCAACGGGCATGGTCTGCATCCCAGTGCAACCTTCACTACACCATTCTCAGTTGTAATGTTCCAACACTTGGGAAGTGTATAGGTGGGTATCGAGTGTTTGACTACTAACTTCCGAGATAGGATGCACATGGAAGCTCCAGAATCGAACAGGGTCAAGGCCGGGTGAGATGAAACTAAGATGACACCTAAGGGTAACATGCAACTAGATTAACATGGATCTAACTAATCAAATATAATGCATAAATAAGGAAGACTAGTATAAAGGTTACCTGCAATAACTCCGTCCTCAGTCTCTGCCTCTACTGCAGTCATCGTGAAGGCTTGCCTCTTAGGCTGAATGGCCTGCTGGAAAGCCTGCTTCTGGGGAATGAGAGGCGCTCCACGTCCAGCGACTACTGTAGCTCTCTGCTGCTGAACTCCGGCTGGTGCCTTCCACGGCTGCTTAGCACTCGGGCAATCCTTCAAAGTATGCGAAGCATCGCCACAAACCAAGCACTGGCCCAGAAGCCTCATGCACTGCTCCTTCACATGACCAGTCTTGCCGCAATGACTGCACGTCTTCTGACTAGGCCCACCTGGCCTCTTAAACTACACGGACTGATTAGGGTTGAAACCAGGCCTAACCACAGCTCTGACCTGCTCCATAGGCCTCTTTCCAACACCTGAATATTGCCCTCTCCTCTGATTGGCAATCAGCTCCTGCCTCTTGGCAGCTATCAACAACTTCTGGTAAGAATCCAAGTCCGAAGAGGAAATCAGACTCTGTAGTTCCAAAGATAAACCCTGTAAGAATCTCTGAGCTCGATCCTCAGCAGTCTCCACCATCTTCGGCGCAAAGCGACTCAGTCTCATGAAGTCTTGGTGGTACTGATGCACCGTTAGATTTCCTTGCTTCAGATTGATGAACTGCTGCATTAGCTCCCTCCTGGCAGCTTGAGGAAAATACTCCTCATTAAATCTCGCCTTGAAAGTGGCCCAGGGGATAGGCTTCACTAACATCTGCTCTTCTGACTCCCACCAACTGCGGGCATTATCCTTCAGTTGCTTCTTTACCAAGTCAACCCATCCGACCGAGTTAACCTTCGAGAGAAGCAGATTATCCTCTGTGTTCTTCATCCATTCATCCGCAGCTAATGATCCTTTTGACCCAGTGAAATATGACGGGCCCAGCTCCCGAAATTGCTTCGCTCCCGGCTCGAAGCGAGGGGCATTCTGTAGCATGCCCTGTTGAACCTGCATCATCTGATGCATCATCCTCATCATCTCAGCCGTGGTGGGTTCTCTATCAGCATCCGCAATACGTCCTGCTCCACCACCAGCTCCAGGTCCACTACCAGCTCCTCGGGTAACACGTCTACCGGCCATCTAAGACAAGGAAATGTTCAGATTAGACTTAATCATGACTCGAATGTTATGAATATTTAAATGGATGTTGTTATCATTATTGTTGTTCCGATATTTCGCAGATGCAAAGAGGAGACCTGCATGGGCCACCACTAAAACCTGTCACGCCCCGCTTCCCTAATACGGAAGGCGAGACATGGGGAGGTCCGCTCAGACGTGGAGCTGTGAAGTTGCAGTCTGATAAGCGTCTGTAAAATTTTTTTTATAGCAGCAGGTCCTTGCATTGCGAGGAAACAACAACAATAATAAAGCAGATAAAAGAACATCCACCAACAACATCCAACAAATATTACATCATCACAGAATAGTCATAATAGTACAAGTCTGAACAATATGCCTAAAGCATGGCCGAAACATAAACATAGAGATATATAGGTGTTACACACCGAAACCTAACAGCAACTACTAAAGCAGCAATAACTAAAAGAAGTCTCTAGGTGAGACTAGGACTGGTCACCGGTGTCCTCAAACTCGGTCTCAGTAGGGACCTCAAACTCAGCGTCTCCGAACTGCTCGTCTTCTGCTATCTGCTCTGTCTCAAAGTCTGACATGTGACACCCAAAGAGAAAAGGGGACATGTCAGCAAAAGTCTCCCAAGAAAGGCGGAGGACTTTTGTGCAAGGATACAAATAACATAATGCAACTAGCAGTTCTAACATGATGATATAGCATGACATTAAAAGAATGCAATAATTAAATGAACAAGATAATAATAATCAAGCACGGTGTAGCAGAAAGCTACAATTTACTATTTCACGATTCACGAATCACTGATTTATCACTTGTGCACAAAGTTTCCGTCTTTTGGCTGAAGTGGCTGTACGGGCTCACTTCTACGCTCAAGCGATCGTTTAACCCTACCCCTCCACGTGTATATGGACTGGCGCCCATCTTCTGGATCACGAGCCAGGAAGTGTTATTGGCATAGGGTTGTGCCCGCAAAGCAGGTGCCTAGCCTCAATAGCAATAACATTTGTAGCGTGTGCTACTCAATCACGATGAACATTAAATGCATGCAATGACATGGCAATGAGCAGATAAATTGCGTACCGTTAATTGAAATTAAACATGGTATGACAGCATGAATGAAAGCAGGTAAAGTGTCGGATCTAGTTTCGTTGTCAAACTAGATCAAATAGGGCGTCTAGGCGACTATCATTTCACCGCCTAGTCTCTTTTACGCTAATACAAACATTGGCCTAAGACGTGGCCTAAATAATTACTGGCAAGTATCACTTGCCTGTTTCCGGTGGTATTGGTCGCGTGGGTTCGTCTGGACGAGTACTACGTATTGGCACGTCCGGTTCTCTGTTTTGGTCAAACATATCATCGAATTAGATATATTGCGAGATACGTCAAAATATCCGGTTAATTCTTAAAGTGGGTTCGTCTAATTTTATCGGGTTTCCTGGTTAGGGTGGTGTTTATATTGTATTACACTAACATGATACACCTTATTTTATTCTGATATTATTATTCTAACATTGTTGACCACTGCTAACATGATGTAAATTAACTCTACTAAGCTAATTACAAGGTTAACATGAGGTTAAAATTACATGGTTAACATTATATTAATAATCCCACCTACTTACACCAAGCCAACAACGTTTTTAATACCCTCTCTCTCTCTCTTATTCTTTACTATAACCTACAACTATTAACATGCAGATATTTTTAATAAGGTTGCTCTCAATACACTGTTACTCTATCTATTCTTAATTTAAGGCTATTTCTCTTTCTTTCTTATCAATTCTCAGCATGTCTCTTTCATTCTCTCCTTCATTTACTAAGGCTGTCAACTTCTTATTCTTTTTATTTCATTTCTCCCAACTCCCTTTCTTACTCCACATGGGCTGTCTCATTCTTTCATTGCTCATTCATACATCTCAAGCTCTCTCTCTATTTCCCTCTCTCACTGTCTCATCTCTTCTATCTTCTGTTCTTTCATTTCTTTTTTTAATGTTTTCATAGTTCGGCAGCCAAGGGAATGAAAGGGGGAGAACTCACGCAAGGAGAGGCGGACGGCGGCTCCGTGGGCGGCGCTCCGGCGACAGCGAGCGGGAGGAGGGCGGCTGCGGGCGTGGTCCGGCGGTGGTGCGGCTTGCTGGGCGGCGAGAGAGAGCTGAAGGCGACGGCGGCGGCGCGCGCGGCTTCAGGCGAGGGTGGCTGGCGTTTCCGGCGGGCGGCTGTGGCGCAAGGTGGACGAGGGGGGTGGCCGGCCTATGGAAAGGAGGAGGAAGATGGTTTGGAGGATGAAGTTTGTGTGGCTATTTCTTTGAATCTGAAAGTTTTAATTTCAGATTTGGTTTGTATTTTTGATTTTGAGTTTCAAACTTCAGATCTGAAATCCTCCTCTTTCTGATTTGAATTTCAGTTTAGGTTGGGTGAATAGGGTTTGGTTGATTCTGAAATTGAGTTTGTGAGAATCTGAAATTGGGTTTTCAGATTTGGGATTTGGTTTGTTTGTTTGTATTGTTTGGGAAGATTTGTTTGAGGGTTTGGGGAAGACGAAGAACAGATTTGGGGAATGGATTTGGGTTTGCAAGTTACGGTTGACGATTGTCGTGAAGGTGGGAAATTGGGAAATTTTGCAGGTTGGTTTGGCAGGGAAGATGTCTGGTTTAATAGGATGAACATGGAGACATCATATTCCCATTGTCAAACCTATATTAATTAGATTAAGACGGTAGTTATTGCAATTTTAGACTTTAGAGACGTGTTATTTTTTTCTCAAACGAAAACAAGAAACAAAGAGAAGCCAACTTTGATTTTCAGAAGTGGTTGTTTAAAACGTGTGTGTTGTCGTGTAGTTAAGGGTTAAGGTAAAAACGTAATTAACGTAATTAATTAGTCATCATTAAAAATGGAAAAGTAATTAGTGAAATTAATTAAAGAAATTAAGATTTTGTAATTAGTAAAATGTATTTAGTAGAACAATTAAGTTAAATCATTTTTAGTTAAAACTTGATGGTAAATATTGACGACACGGTAAAACGAAAATAGTGACGCGCCCGCGTCGGTACGTACGGACGAAAAAGTAACTGGATAACAGAAATAAAATACTGGCACGCACAAACGAAAGCTCGCTTAAAAATACTGGCCGTTACACCACTCTGCATCGAACACAGAAGAAAAAAACGAAAACGAAAGAGAACACACACACACACACAGAGAGAGAGAGAGAGAGAGAGAGAGAGAGAGAGAGAGAGAGGTGAGTTATTTATAAAATAAGTTTAAATCAGTATGTTAGTATAATAGTTAGAATTAATAGTAATGATAATGTAATATTAGTTTGGTAATGTTAACTGATAATATTAGTTCTGTTAAATCATATATATTAACCTTGTATCACAGTAGGTTAATTTAATATGTTAGTTTTGTTAATGAGTTTGGTTAATATCAGTATATTAGATTTATAAAATAAGTGTTATTAAAATCAGTTTAGTTTAAAAAATCAATTTAAAATACATATTGTTAGACTTTTAACTAATGTTATACTAATAGTTGGTAATATTGGTTTATAATATGAATTCTGTTAAAAATCAGTATATTAGTAACCATAGGTTAATATATATATTAGTTTTATTAGTAATTTGAACATTAGTTTATAATAATATTAGTTTGGTAGTTAACATGAAGTTAGTTCTTTTATAATCAGTTAGTTTATTAAAAATGTTAGTATATGTTAATTCTGTTAAATCAGTAGGTTAGTTTATAATATTAGTTGTATAATATTAATTCATTTAATACATATATGTTAATAACAATAAGTTTTGTTAATAATCATAAGTTAGTAATATAAAGTAAAAGTTTTAGTATAACAGTATGTTATCATGTATAGGTTGGTTATAATGGTAATTAATTAGTTAAAAACTTCCGTTTGATATCAAATCTGTGATGCAGATACCACGCACCCCACGCTACGACCACCAGGACATCCACCATCGCCTACATGCAAGTACTTTATTGTAATTGAATTTTAGGACAAACTACTAAATCTGATGCTAAAATCTCATTTTGAAGATACTCGTCAACTTTAGTAACTAAACTGCATGTTCTTACTATGCCTATTGCCTCTGATTAACAATAGACACCTCATATTAACGATTCTTCAGTAAAAGAATAACTTATTCTATGCTTTCCATCAAATTGAACCAAATTGAACAAAGGGTAGGACATAACCCTTAAAACATAAATGAAAACTCATCGATTACAGATGGAAAGGAAACTAATCGACGACCGGTTATGACACTTGGGTGGGGTTGGTCTATCGTAGTAGGGTTCGTAGATGTAGCGTGACCACCTTACTGCTACCTCAATACCACACTAATGGAGGCAAGCATCTTGACCATTTTCCAGGTTCGGGATGGCAAGAGGCGTCATGGTAAACCCCCGATGATAGGGTGCATCAAGAACATATATACTACCTACCCGGACATGGACTTAGTCACAAACACCAGAAACAGAAAATACTCAACTTGCAAACCATCGTTGCTTTATTTAAATTGGAAATTCTGTGTTAACTATTGATAAACTCTCTCATGTCATTACTATCAGTATGTTCATAATCATTCATCATGCACATGTTTCTTTATATGTTCTAACGCTCTTTTGTTTTCTTATTTCGCATGCTTAACATTTGTATACCTTAAATCATATGTCAACTTTTAGCATGCTCATATTCACATGCTATGCACGTGCTTTCCTTAATTGTTCTAACGCTTTCTTTTGTTTAATACTTTTATTATTTTAAAAATCTTGCCAAGCAATCGCTGACATATATTTCAAATTGTTACGACCTGAAGATCGTGATAGTCCGGCATTCTGTCCTAGGCCGTCGAAATACCCCGCCAGCTCGCCCCTCCCTCCTGGAGAGCGGCCGACCTAGCGACAGGGCCTTCCACGCCCTAGCTTCAGAGGCCTACAGGGCGCCTGTCGATCCTGGAGTCCAACACGACTGGAAGAGGGGCGCACTCCGCCTCGGTCGTCGATAAGGGCGCTCCCCACCACGGTCACAGCAGGACGCGTACCCGTCCTTCCCCCAATTCACCGGGAACAACACGCCAGGCGAACATCGACATCGCTCGTCCTCGATCCGGGGCTGCCCGGCGGTCCGTCGCAAGCCCCACCCCTCGGAGGCGCACCGACGACTCTTTGGCACATCGGTCACGACAAACAACCTAGTACAAGGACGCTACTGACACTTACGCCACCCGACCATCTGACAAAGCACCCCTTGGCCGCTGTACCCCCTGACACTTAATGCTTTCGGCCCTGACACCCTGACAAAAGCGCCCCTGGCTGATGCGCTGTCTGACAAAAGCGTGGCTGACACCCTTGATCCTGACATCCTCGTCCGAAGCTTCCACTGACAGCAGGGCCAGCTCAGCACGCCAAGTCAGCATGCCAGGTCAGCCCCACCTAACCGCCCCCATCAGGTATAAATACCCCTTCGCCTCCAACGTGGAAAAGGTTGGCAAATTTACTCCCAATCTTATTATTCACACAAAAGAGCAAAGGTCGTCCATATCTTTGTTCTTCCACCATTCATAGCTCGTGTAACGACTGGTTTTCATGTATCTGGATTTATTATATTATATTATATGTTTTGGTGGATTTTCTCCTCATGTGTGGTTTTCGTCCCCGTAGCTTTTATTTTCGATCGTTTCGTCGTATTTTCTTAGCTTCTTCCGTTGATCGTCGATTTCGGAGTAAGTCATTCGTGACGGGCTTCATATCGGTCATATCTTATTGTTAGATCAAGCCTAGGAGTCTTATGAATCGATCCTGGAGCTTCACGCTCCATTTCGGAACTTTTGGTGCACGTTAGCCGATACAAGAAGGGGAACCGACCGACTAGATGACGATTTAGTCGGTCGGCATACGTTCATGGACCGACTAGTGGGCTTTGTAAATTATTCAGGAGTTACTGTTTATCGTTAGTCGGTCTAAGAACATTGGTCGACCGACTAGGTTGCAAACTAATCGGTCAGCAATCGTTCTTTAACCGACTAGCTCTATGATCATTTTTGACACCAAGTACTATTCATTCTTAGTCGGTCTAAGAACGTTCATCAACCGACTAGATTCGAAACTAGTCGGTCAGTAGTTGTTCTTTGACCGACTAAATCTAAATCCTATTTTTGTACAGGAGTTACTGTTTGGACTTAGTCGGTCTGCGTTGGTCAACCGACCGACTAGTTTCCAAACTAGTCGGTCAGTGGTTGCTCTTTGACCGACTAATTCATTACCCAAATTTTTCCCTAATTTCGCTGCTAGGTGTTAGTCGGGCACAGCTAATCGACCGAACGACTAGTTGCTAAACTAGTCGGTCAGCCAACCTTCTTTGACCGACTAATCAGTGTCAAAACCCTAATTTTTGGGCAGCTGCCAGCACTTCCTATTTAAACCCCTCCCAAACGTTTTCTTCTTCTTCTTCTTCAACTCTAAACCTAATTTCTCCCCCATTGAGCCCCCTACTACCTCAAACCCTTATTCCTTCATCCCAAGCCCAAAATCCATCATCCAAACCCTCACTTAACACATTCTACCTCTCTTCTTCCTCAAACTTTCATCAAACCCCCAAAAATCCCCCAAAACCCCATTTCTCCATATTTTCCCCATCCATTCCAGATCTGATCCCTAGGTTCCCTGGAGCGTTTCTTCCGTCGCCGTGCTTGCTCGGCATCATTCTTCCGTTTTCGATAAGGTAATAATCGATCTCTTAATGTTTTCATAACCCGTTGTGTTTTTGTGAAACCCTAATGAAATGAATGTTGTTTTGATGATTGCTTTTCCATAATAGCGACTTCCCCGTAGATTAGCGTCCGTGAGACGAACCTTCGTGATCGTCATCCTCGGTGCTAGGCAAGTGAAACTTGCCACTTAGGGTTTTGGGCCATGTCTTAGGCCATTTGCTTGTTGTAGGCGTAAAAGAGACTAGGCGACGAAATGATACTCGCCTAGGCGCAATTTCAGGATCTAGCTTGACAACGAAGCTAGATCCGTCATTTATCATGTTGCATAAAACTACCATGCCATGTTTAATTTCAATTACCGGTACGCGAATTAATTGTCATGTCATTGCATTCTTTAAATGTTCCCGTGATTGCGTAGCACACGCTGCAATACTTGTACTTCATGGCTCGTGACCAGAAGCGAGCATAATGAGTTGCTAACCCCAACGCTCGATATTGAGGCTAGGTGTCCCCTACGCCAAATACTTCCTGATTCGTTATATAGAAAACAAGCTCCCGTGCGGGGCAACCCTGGCTCATTTACTGGGCTCATGTACAGGGACCTTGGCTTGTTTACGTGTGGGATGTGGTAAGAGTTAAGCGGTCATTCAACTGGGAGTCTGCCCGATCAGCAACTGCAGTTGTAAGGCGTAAACTCTGGGTTCTGGGGTAGTGTTAAGCGGCCAATCAGCGTGAATGCCAAACCATTCAGCTGTAAGGCGTAAACATCTACAAACAACGTGAAACGTGACTAGTGAAAAGATTGAGATTGTTAGCAGCTTGGCTACTCTTGACTTGTCCCGATAATTGTTCTCTTGTACTTATTGTTTCACCCTGTCTTGCTTGTGCACTCATACCATAACTGACATGTCATGCATACCATAACTGCTAGGTTGTTAGTTTGCCTTACTTTCAGTTTCCTTGCCCAAGTCTTTTAGACTTGCTGACATGTGCCCCTTTACTCTTTTGGGTGACACATGTTAGATCCCGAGCCTGAGTACATTGTAGAGGACGAGGTGTTTGCTGACGCCGAGCCCGAGCCTGTGTTTGGCGAGGAGTACGTGGACACTGGGGACCAGTCCTAGTGTCTTCGTTGAGCTTTTCCTTTTTGTTTAGACTGCTGTTTTGTTGTCGGTGCGTAGCACCTATACTTGGTTACGTTGTTCCTTTTGTTGGCCTTGTTCTGGGCCTTTAGACTCTTTCTTTTAGCCTGGTGGCTTTTCTGGATGTTGAACTTAATTTTCATGTTGGACAAATTATGAGATATGAGATTTTATTTCTGTCTCTTCTTGTGTTATTATTGTTGTTCCGTTTGTGTTTACAGGGACCTGCTTATGTTTTATTGACGCTTATCGGGTTTGGGGCTTCACAGCTCCACTCTCGTGCGGACCTTTTCACGTCTCGCCTCCATTTTAGGGAAGCGGGGCGTGACAGCTCGTCACGTACGGTCGACTCACCTTCAGTCCGACCTGCGTGCCTAGCCCCCGCTTTAAGTCCTATTACTGCCTTAGGCATCGGAGAGGCTAAGGGTTGGACCCCAACCCAGACTTTTTGACGAGTTGCTCTTTGCGCAGGTTAGCTCGTCATTACTGATCGTGCTCGTCCCTGCCCCAGGCAGTTCGGCCCTTCTGATACATCCTCTCAGATTCGACACCGTGGTCAGCCTTCACAACAGGCTTAGCCTCATCATCCTACTAATCACCTGTTAAATAGCCTGTCTTAATCCTCATCATTATCATTACCACCATGCCCTTGGTTCCCCATAATACAAATTCATTGTGCGTGGGTAGGGCTGTTGACGAACAGAACGTTCGACGAACTACTCGTGAACAAGCTCGGTACATGTTCGTTTACGTTCGTTCGGTAAGCTTAATGAACAAGCTTGAACAGATTTTTAGAGCTCGGTTAGTAAACGAACAGAGCTTGAACATAACTATGTTCGTTTATTTATGTTCATGAACAAGCTCGTTAAGTGTTCGTAAACAAGCTCGTGAACAAACTCGCTAAGTGTTCATGAACAAGCTCGTTAAGTGTTCGTGAACAAGCTCGTTAAGTGATGTTTGTGAACAAGTTTGTTAAGTGTTGGTGAACAACCTCGTTAAGTGATGTTCGTGAATAAGCTCGTTAAGTGTTCGTGAACAAGGGCTTGAGTGAACTAAAATTAAAATTAAACACCCACCTCCTCAAATTGAATTAAACACATACACCTCTTCAACTTCCCATCTTCCCACTCCTAAACTCACAGGCTCCTAGCTCTCTTTTGGTCCATTGCCATTGTTCGTTCGTTTGTTTGCAAATCTGTTCATGAACAAGCTTGATTGTGTGTTCGTTAACACGTTCCCGAACATGTTCACGAACAAGCTCACGAACAAGCTCGATAAGTCTTGTTAATGAACAGAACGTTCGTTCGGTAAGCTCGGTTTACGTTCGTTTATGTTCATTTACGTTCGTTCGGTAAGCTTAACAAACAAGCTTGAACATGTTTTTAGAGCTCGGTTAATAAACGAACAGAGCTTGAACATGGATTTTGTTCATGAACAAAACCAAGCACACTGTTCAAGCTCGTTCAAGCTCGTTCGTCAACAGCCCTATGCGTGGGTCTTACCCTACAACAATTGGCACCGTCTGTGGGAACGAAGGATCACACCCATATCAGATCCCAAACCAATCAACTGAAATCCTGACCACGGCAAAGATCCCGTTGACCAAGAATCGCACTCTCATCCAATGACTCCAGCGACTAACCCACCTCCCGAGGTGGAGGTTGAGACAGTCCAGGCCTCGGCCCGGGCGGTGCAACAGAGCTTCGAGACCTTCGCTAAGATGATGGCGGGCTTCGCCGCAACCAGGGCCGAAATGCCCCTGGGCCCCTCTGAGCCCCCGAACATGAGGCGAAATCTGCACCCTCAGTTCGACAAGGAAGTATGGGACAAATGGCTCGCCGAGGAGATAGCGGCCCAACAAAGGCTTCTGGAGGAAGAGATGGAGGTCGCGTGTCTGCGAAGACGCCAGGAAGAAGCAACTGCCGCTCAGAGGCACATAGATGAAGTGACCGAGGCCGCCCAGCAAGCCCGCCTCGACGAGGAAGCAGCTCGTCGTCAGCTTCGTTTCATCACCGCGGAGCGCGAGAGGCTAAGGCGGGAGAATGAAGAGAACCGAGAGATCCCGAAAATGTCGACGTCAGGCCGACGGCACTCCCCGGATCATTTCGGCGAGGAAGACATCCGTCAACAACTCCGCTTCCATGCTGCAGAGTGTGATAGACTCCAGAGGGAGAGCCGGGAGTAGCGAGGGGTCCCGGAGGAGGCGACTTCGGGCCGACGATATCGGAATGCCCGTAGTCCGTCGTCGGCCAGGTCACCGCCACGCAGAAGGAGTCCCCCTCAACGACCTCCTCCTCCCTTCCTGGGGCACGATGACCGCTGGCAACCAGGGCGAGACCGGAGTCAAACACCGGATAGGGGAAGGGAGCGCACGCCCGAGCGCCCCGCCTACCCTGAGGAGGCCACGCCGTTGGCGCGGTGGATTACGTCAGCCCCGAGACCCCCGAGGTTCAAGGCCCCCCATTTGGCCACCTACGCTAGAAGAGGCGACCCCCTCTCGCACGTACAACAATACCGGGGGGCGATGGAAACACAAGATGTGGGTGACGCGTTCCTGTGCCGGCTTTTCTCGCAGAGCCTACGGGAGACGACGCTGGAGTGGTACTACGGTTTGCCCGCGAGATCCATCGGGAGCTTCGATGAGTTATCTCACAAATTCTGCCAGGAGTTCTGGGCCGGGTGCACAAAGAAGAAGCCCTTGGACTACCTCAGCACAATAGTCCAGGGGGAAGGAGAAACGGCATGGAAGTACTTGCACCGCTTTCAGGACGAAAGGCGAGCGGTGGTGTCCTGCGATGATGAAGTGCTCATGCTGGCCTTCAAGACGGGACTGCGGAATCGGAGCCTCCACAAATCCTTGCTCCGACACCCGTCGGCCGACTATGACGCGCTGATCGCTCAGGCGGAGAGGTATGCGCTGAGCGAGGAGGCTCTCGGCACGAAGAAACCGCTTGCCCCGGCCAGGTTGTCCCAGGGCGAGCCTCGGTCCCACCCCTGACCGAGGCAAGAAGACGGGTCCTGAGGGCATGACCAGCTGACTCAACCAAGGCGTGACCCAGTAGGGCATCGCCTGCAAGATCACCTGGGCCCGGTGCGAGAGTTCGCCCCCACCATGGAGCCCACTCGAGTGGTCCCGAGGCTGGAAGGACCCCTGCAGGCCCATTACACGCAGCTCAACGCCCCAATGATAGAGGTGTTGGCCGCGGCGACGAGGGCAGGACTATTACCGGAGCCGCCCAGAGATGAAATCGGACCCGGTGCGACGAGATTTCCAGAAGTATTACCGATATCACTGGGACCACAGCCATGACACCGACAACTGCTTCACCCTCAAGAGGGAGATCGAGCGGTTGATCCAAGCGGGTCATCTCGGGGGCTTCGTTGGGGGCCGATAACCGATCTGAGAAGAGAGAACCCCGCAGAGGGCGCAAAGAGTAGATCCCCCTCCGCGGGATGAGCGGGAGGAACCTCGCCAGCCAAGGTCGGTCATGCGTATAGATGTGATATGCGACGGACCGTCCTCTGGAGGAGCGTTATCGTCAAACAAGAAGGCGTATGCGCGACAGGTGATGGCGACGGGTCTCGGCGGTGACACGGAGAGGAGGAGGGTAACCCGGCCGCCCATTACCTTTACCGACGAAGATCTGGAGAGAGTCGATCTACCGCATGACGACGCCATCGTCATCGAAGCTCAGATCGGGACGGCCGTCATCAGCCGCCTCCTGATCAACACCGGGAGCTCTTGCGACATTCTATTTATGTCGACGGTTGAGAAGATGGGGCTGAAGCAAGCGGACCTGAGGCCATGCACAGGGCCCATCGTCGGCTTCACTGGCCACTCAGTTCCCATTGTGGGGATGATCACATTGCCGGTGTCACTCGGAGAGGAACCGAGGGTCGTCACTCGCATGACACAATTCGTTGTCGTCGACATTACGTCGGCGTACAACGGGATCATTGGGCGACCATATATGACGGCTATTGAAGCGCTCCCCAGCCTGATCCATCAGATGGTCAAATTCCAAACCCCGCAAGGGGTGGGGTCAGTACGGGGGAGCCAGAAGCTATCCAGGAGCTGCTACGTGGGGTCGACCAAGCACAAGGGCCCAGAGCAGGCCTTGTCGGTCGACCTCCTTGATGAGAGGAAAGACTTTTGCGACTAACGGTCGACTCCTGCTGAGGAGGTCGAGGAGGTGCCCGTGGCCGCGGAGGAGGGCAAGACCGTCTCTATCGGCGCGAGGCTCCCGGCCTCTCTAAGGGCGGCCCTCATCAGCCTCCTCCGAGAGAACGTGGACGTATTCGCTGGGTCGCCCACGGACATGCCCGGAGTCGACCCAGCGGTGATCTCCCGCAAGTTGAATGTGGACCCAGGATCTCGACTGGTCCGACATAAGAAGAAGAGCGACGTGGCGACCCACCAAGGGAGGGTGGATAGGATATTTAGCTCACAGGTCAGGCGGAACCTGCAAGTCTACATCGATGACATGCAGGAGAAGAGCAAGAAAGCCTGAGACCGCTCGCCGATGGAAGCTGGCGGCCAAAGGGGAGGAGCCCTACGAGATCGTCGACATCGTCGGGTCGACCACATACATCTTGGCGACCTTGGATGGGAGTGAACCAGCTCACCCATGGAACACAAAACATCTCATGGAATAGTATCAATAATTGTGAGCCTTTAATGAAATACTTTCTTTTCTTCGCATTTTCAAATCTCGCCGTCTCCACTTGAAAGTTTCAGGTAAAGACATAAGACTCTGGGACAGGATCCGTCCTCGCCACCCAACCCAGAGAAGGGCGCTGGCCGGGCTACGCGCTCGCTCCCCCCCTCAAGCAAAGACTCTGGGGCAAGCCTAACACGCTTTGCCTCCCAAGCTGGAGAAAAAGGGCACGGGCCGAGCTACGGCTCCCTCCCCCCTACGAAGCCTCTGGGGCAGGATCCGTCCTCCCCACCTAAACCAGAGAAGGGCACGGACCGGGCTACGCACTCGCTCCCCACTCAAGTAAAGACTCAGGGACAAGCCTAACACGCTTCGCTACCCAAACTGGAGAAAAAGGGCACGGGCCGAGCTACGGCTCCCTCCCCCCTACTAAGCCTCTGGGGCAGGATCCATCCTCGCCACCCAAACCAGAGAAGGGCACGGGCCGGGCTACGCGCTCGCTCGCCCCCTCAAGTAAAGACTCCGGGGCAAGCCTAACACGCTTCGCCACCCAAACTGGAGAAAAAGGGCACGAGCCGAGCTACGGCTCCATCCCCCTACGAAGCCTCTGGGGCAAGATCCGTCCTCGCCACCCAAACCAGAGAAGGGCACGGGCCGGGCTACGCGCTCGCTTTCCCCTCAAGTAAAGACTCCGGGGCAAGCCTAACACGCTTCGCCACCCAAACTGGAGAAAAAGGGCACGGGCCGAGCTACGACTCCCTCCCCCCTACGAAGCCTCCGGGCAGGAACCGTTCTCGCCACCCAAACCAGAGAAGGGCACGGGCCGGGCTACGCGCTCGCTCCCCCCCCCCCCCTCAAGTAAAGACTCCGGGGCAATCCTAACACGCTTCGCCACCCAAACTGGAGAAAAAGGGCACGGGCCGAGCTACGGCTCCCTATCCCCCCCCCACGAAGCCTCTGGGGTAGGATCTGTCCTCGCCACCCAAACCAGAGAAGGGCATGAGCCGGGCTACGCGCTCGCTCCCCCCTCAAGTAAAGACTCCGGGGCAAGCCTAACACGCTTCGCCACCCAAACTTGAGAAAAAGGGCATGGGCAGAGCTACGGCTCCCTCCCCCCTATGAAGCCTCTGGGGCAGGATCCGTCCTCGCCACCCAAACCAGAGAAGGGCACGGGCCGGGCTACGCTCTCGCTCCCCCCTCAAGTAAAGACTCCGGGGCAAGCCTTACACACTTCGCCTCCCAAACTGGAGAAAAAGGGCACGGGCCGAGTTACGGCTCCCTCCCCCCTGCGAAGCCTCTGGGGCAGGATCCGTCCTCGCCACCCAAACCAGAGAAGGGCATGGGCCGGGCTACGCGCTCGCTGCCCCCCTCAAGTAAAGACTCCAGGGCAAGCCTAATACGCTTCTCCACCCAAACTGGAGAAAAAGGGCACGGGCCGAGCTACGGCTCCCTCCCCCTACGAAGCCTCTGGGGCAGGATCTGTCCTAGACACCCAAACCAGAGAATGGCACGGGCCGGGCTACGCGCTCGCTCCCCCCTCAAGTAAAGACTCCGGGGCAAGCCTAACATGCTTTGCCACCTAAACTGGAGAAAAAGGGCACGGGCCGAGCTACGGCTCCCTCCCCCTACGAAGCCTCTGGGGCAGGATCCGTCCTCGCCACCCAAACCAGAGAAGGGCATGGGCCGGGCTACGCACTTGCTCCCCACCTCAAGTAAAGACTCCGGGACAAGCCTAACACGCTTCGCCAACCAAACTGGAGAAAAAGGGCACGGGCCGAGCTACGGCTCCCTCCCCCCCGACGAAGCCTCTGGGGCAGGATCCGTCATCGCCACCCAAATCAGAGAAGGACACTGACCGGGCTACGCGCTCACTCCCCCCCCCCCTCAAGTAAAGACTCCGGGGCAAGCCTAACACGCTTCGCCACCCAAACTGTAGAAAAAGGGAACTGGCCGAGGTACGGCTCCCTTTCCCCCTATGAAGCCTCTGGGGCAGGATCCATCCTCACCACCCAAACCAGAGAAGGTCACGGGCCGGGCTACGCGCTCGCTCCCCCCAAGTAAAGACTCCGGGGCAAGCCTAACACGCTTCACCACCCAAATTGGAGAAAAAGGGCACGGGTCGAGCTACGACTCCCTCCCCCCATACGAAGCCTCTGGGACAGGATCCGTCCTCGCCACCCAAACCAGAGAAGGGCACGGGTTGGGCTACACGCTCGCTTCCCCCTCAAGTAAAGACTCCGGGACAAGCCTAACATGCTTCGCCATCCAAACTGGAGAAAAAGGGCACTGGCCGAGCTACGGCTCCCTTCCCCCCTACAAAGCCTCTGGGGCAGGATCCGTCCTCACCATCCAAACCAAAGAAGGGCACGGGCCGGGCTACGTGCTCGCTCCCCCCTCTCAAGTAAAGACTCCGGGGCAAGCCTAACACGCTTCGCCACCCAAACTGGAGAAAAAGGGCACGGGCCGAGCTACGACTCCCTCCCCCCTACGAAGCCTCTGGGGCAGAATCCGTCCTCGCCACCCTAACCAGAGAAGGGCACGGGCCGGGCTACAGGCTCGCTCCCCCCTCAAGTAAAGACTCCGGGGCAAGCCTAACATGCTTTGCCACCCAAACTGGAGAAAAAGGGCACGAGCCGAGCTACGGCTCCCTTCCCCCCTACGAAGCCTTTGGGGCAGGATCCGTCCTCACCACCCAAACCAAAGAAGGGCATGGGCCGGGCTACGCGCTCACTCCCCCGTCAAGTAAAGACTCCGGGGCAAGCCTAACACGCTTCGCCACCCAAACTGGAGAAAAAGGGCACGTGCCGAGCTACGACTCCCTCCCCCCTACGAAGTCTCTGGGGCAGGAACCGTCCTCGCCACCCAAACCAGAGAAGGGCACGGGCCGGGCTACGCGCTCGCTCCCCCCTCAAGTAAAGACTCCGGGGCAAGCCTAACACGCTTCGCCGCCCAAACTGGAGAAAAAGGGCACGGGCCGAGCTACGGCTCCCTCCCCCCTACGAAGCCTCTGGGGCAGGATCCGTCCTCACCACCCAAACCAGAGAATGGCACGGGCCGGGCTACGCGCTCGCTCCCCCCCTCAAGCAAAGACTCCGGGGGAAGTCTAACCTGCTTCGCCGCCCAAACTGGAGAAAAAGGGCACGGGCCGAGCTACGGCTCCCTTCCCCCTACGAAGCCTCTGGGGCAGGATCCGTCCTCGCCACCCAAACTAGAGAAGGGCACGGGCCGGGCTACGCGCTCGCTCCTCCCTCAAGTAAAGACTCCGGGGCAAGCCTAACACGCTTCGCCACCCAAACTGGAGAAAAAGGGCACGGGCCGAGCTACGGCTCCCTCCCCCCTACGAAGCCTCTGGGGCAGGATCCGTCCTCGCCACCCAAACCAGAGAAGGGCACGGGCCGGGCTACGCGCTCGCTCCCCCCTCAAGTAAAGACTCCGGGGCAAGCCTAACACACTTCGCCACCCAAACTGGATAAAAAAGGGCACGGGCCGAGCTACGACTCCCTCTCCCCTACGAAGCCTCTGGGACAGGATCCGTCCTCGCCACGCAAACCAGATAAGGGCACTGGCTGGGATACTCGCTCGCTCCCCCCTCAAGTGAGGACTCTAGGGCGCGACGAACAAGCTTCGCCACCCAAACCGTAGGAAAAGGGGACGGGCCGAGCCAAGCGCTCGCCCCCCCCAATCGAAAGGGCGTGGGCCGAGCCACGCGCTCGCCGTCTCCCAAACAGACCAATAAGCCTCGAAACCCGAACCTTGGAAAAAGGACAAGGCCATGCGGACTGGGGCAGGCATCGCGCAGGACATGAACCTTCGGTCATTACAGAGTCCCGATAAAGCATACCTCCGATGCGACTCGTCAAAATGAAAGGACACTCAGGAAGCACGCCATTAATGACGGCACGCCCCCCAAGAGGCAAGGACTGACGAATTGCATCTGACGCCACCTGGTAAAAGCGGTTTCGAAGGGCATGACTCCGAGGAGCCTATTAATGATGCCAGCTCACCGCATTAACTTCGCAAGAACCGTTGTCTTTCACCGTCTATAAATACCCTCCTCATTCCCTTGCGGGAAGAAAAAATGGGGGTGGGCAAGTAAGCTATAACCCGTCTCCTGCGAGGATCGAAACAGGGCCAGACACCCCGACAGGACGATCTCGCCTTTAGACGACTTGCTACCTCAAGAACAGCCCATCGCTGGCCCAACCGTGGGGAAAGACACCGATCAGGAGCGAACCGCCCCCACCCGATGGGATGTTCCTCTTGCACAAGGGACGGCCCGCCTCCAAGCCCTCGACACCCCGTGGACAACTTGAGACATGGGAGCTAGAGGACCTGCGGCAGACCGTTCCCCTCTTCCGACGCCCGACGCGCGCTGACGCTCCAAGTCACCGGCTGGGGTGGATGGGACAACCCTGCCAAATCGCCCCTAGGCATAGCAGCCTCCACGGGCCCGCCTCCGAACGGGCCACCCCTCCGATGGGCTATTCCTCTTACATACGGATCGCCGAGGGGCTATTCCTCTTACACAAGGGGCGCCCTGCCTTCCACTCCTCGACTTCCCCTAGACAACTTAAGACAGGGGAACAAGAGGACCTGCGGCGGACCGCCCCTCCCGTCCAGCACCCGCTCCGCAACGACACCCGCCGGCGGGAAAGGTAAAAGCCCCACTGGACAAACCAGCCACCAAAGGCCCGCCCCACCTTCCACTCCTCTACCTTCACATGGAGGCCGGGTTGCTGGAGACCCTCCCGGGAGGCAACGCCACCACCGTCGCCTTGTCCTCCACCTCTTCCGGGGTTTCCCTTCGACGTAAGGATTCCCCAAAGAGACATTGCAACCCTTCGGGGTCGAGGAGGCGAAAGGAGAGGCAGTGCGCCACCGCCACCTCGTTCCCCTCCTCTCCCAGGACTCCCCTCCGAGCCGCGGATTCCGTAAAGAAACCACACAACCATTCCACATAGGAGAGGTGAAGAGGGACGCGACGAGCAATGGAAGAAAAGGAGGGCCGCCCTGCTGGCAGGAGTTCGCTCATCCTGATGCAGTTTACATCAGGATGGAACGACTTTCCAGTAGAAACCTCACAACCATTCCACATAGGAGAGGTGAAGAGGGACGCGACGAGGAATGGAAGAAAAGGAGGGCCGCCCTGCTGGCAGGAGTTCGCTCATCCTGATGCAGTTTACATCAGGATGGAACGACTTCCCAGTAGAAATCTTGCAACCATTCCACATAGGAGAGTTGAAGAGGGACGCGACGAGCAATGGAAGAAAAGGAGGGCCGCCCTGCTGGCAGGAGTTCACTCATCCTGATGCAGTTTACATCAGGATGGAACGACTTCCCAGTAGAGACCTTGCAACCATTCAGCATAGGGAAGGTGATGAGTAACACGACGATCACTGGAAGAGAAGGAAGGTCGCCCTGCAGACAGGAGCCCGCACATCCTGATACAGTTTACGGTACAGAGAAACGGCTTCCCAGCCTACCCACAGATCGGATTACGCACCTGATCCCATCAGAACTCCGCAGTTACACAATTTTTCAACTACTGTCATTTTCTTTAAATTCCTTGTAAAAGTTAATGAAAAAGGCTACTTCAAGCGAATTCCCCAGCATTATCTAAGCGCGCCCTAACTTGGGAACGATCCCCGTCAAACTGCAGGGCGAGCTCACAAAACTATGCCACCCATGATTGCGAAGAGAAAGGTCCGAACTATATGCTCCTCTTCGTTAAAAAGAAAAAGGGCCGAGCTGCGCGCTCCCCCTTGTCCCACAGATACAACTCGGTGCTTCACCATCCAAGAGATAACCAAAAACAGCATAAAATTTCAATATTTAAGGGGTCCAAAATTTACCACAACAACCGGGGCCGACCCGACAAACGAGGTCTCCCTTGGGCCCGTCCTACCGTTCCTTCTAAACAGAAAGGGGGGAAGAAGGGCTAGACAAAACTACTCTTGTGGGCCACTGCCACCTAAGGCACCGCCGCTTGGTGTGACGTCCCTCTCGTCAACCTCCGAGGGGTCGGCCTCATTGTCAACAGCCGCCTCCTCGACGACCACGTCCTCGTCGTCCCCCGCCTCTTCCTCCCCCTCCGAGGCCACTATCGCATCAAAGTCGACCTTGATCGGAGGGCAGAGGTTGGCCACCCTTTCCTTCACCCGGCTCAGGCAGGCCCCCTAGCCTTCCTCGCGACCTTTCACCATGCCATCATACGTCGCATCCGTGAGGGCGGAGATAACGGTCGCCTCTTGATACGATCGAAACTCCTCGGTCTTCAGGGTTAACACTTCTCTCGCGGTCTTCGCCTGTGCCTCCAGACCAGCCGCACGTGCCTCCTCCCGTTCAAGCACGCCCTCCAGCTCCCTCACCCGGTCGGCCGCGAAGGCGGCCTTCGTCTCATGCTCTGCCAGGAGCGCCTTCAGGTGCATGACCTTTGACTCCAACAGACTGCGCTTACCCTTCTCTTCCGCCAACTACTCCTCGGCACTCTTGCCGAGCACGGCAAGCTCGCCCGCCATTCGGGCGACGCTGCCATCGGTCTTGTTGATGGCAGGCATGTGGCCCCTGGCGACGACCATCATGACAATGGCCTGCACGGCAGAACAAAAGCATGTCAGACCATTCCTTAACAAAACACATGGATTACTTAACTCGGCCCGTGCCACCTACCTGGATGCCGTGCCACAGTGCGGTCCCGCATAGACCCTCATGACCTACATCGGTGAGGGCCTCCCTATCGCAGGGCAGCAGGCAGTTCTCCGCCAACCTCACCGCTACCCCACCATCTTCAAAGACGGACTCGTCGGCCCCCACGGGAAAGAACATCCGGTGAAGGGCCTCCTCCGGATAGCCCTCGGCCTCGGCCTTTTTGGCCTTGAAGTGGATGAGCGAGGCCTCGCAGCTGGAGTGGGCCTGCTTCTCCAAAACAAACCGGGGCAGTCGTAGGGCCAGCCCTCCCAACCCGACAACCTGGGCCTGGAGCCCGACCCTCCAGAGCCCTCGGGGTGATCTTGGGCTATAACCCTCTCGGCGGAGGGGGTACCCTCGGGCTCGTCGGCCGGACTTCGCGGGCGCCCACCCCTGGCTCGGTCCGCCCCTCACCTCCGGCCTTAATATCGATGACCGGGACGGCGGTTCCCTAAACAGTCCCTTCCCCGAGCCGACTGGCACCCCTCTCCCTCCGAGGATCGGCAACGGACGACGTCGCGGGTAGCATCTTCCTCTTTGATGACGCCTCCCCCTTTCTCAAGCACTCCCCGCCGCCCTCCTCGTGCGGCCTCTTCGCGTTCGCCCTCTTCGCCTTCTGTGCTGCCTGCTCCGCAGCTCGCTTCTTCAACTCTTCTAACGAAAGACTCATGGTGCGACCTGTAGAAGGAAGAAAGCTTAGAGTGAGCACTTTATATGCAGCAACCACAAAGTTCGTATTACCCTCGGGCCAAATGTGTCGCACTATCATGTAGGGCTTGGCAAGCATTCCAAATTCCCGGCCCTCTTCTGGGATCGCCATCAGAGACCGGGCCACATCTTCCTCCTCATCACTCAGCTCAATACCCTCTCTCGCCTCAGGATTTAGCTCCCTATAGCTCGATATCATCACTACATCCCCAGGCACTGAGATGAACACATACTGCTTACTCCACCCCTTGATCTTGTCCGGCAACCCTCTGATGAGGGGATGGCTCTTTTTTGCAGACAGATAGTAATAGGATCTCAGCTTCTTCACCGCAAAGAAATGCCAGAAGAGGGACAAGGACGGGCAGACGTTATTACTCTCACACATCACCAGGAAGCTGGTGATCACACTGATGGAATTCGGCATCAACCGGAACAGGGGCAACTCCAGAAAATTCAAAATTTCCAACACCATGGGATGGGGGGAAGCGCAACCCCTGTTGGAAGCAGGACACATACACCCCCACCTCATGATCGCCTGCAAAACACACCCTCTCTAGCATAGTCGGCGTGCGGACGGAATAGGGGGCCTGATATACGATGCGCTGATTTCGGAAACGGTTGTCCTCAGCACCGACTTCACACCCGTGATCTTGTCGGGCACCTCCCCAACCTCCGCCACGATCACAGTGGCCGACGTAGTGATCTTCGGGGCCCTAGCTACGGGCCCCTTCCCTCTCTTCAGGCCCCTCGGAGCCCCCGTGGGCGAGCCCACTGATGGCTCCTCGCCCACGTTCCGACTCCGACTTTTCGTCTCCCTGGTACTCTGCGCCGTAGCATCACCGGACCCCTCTTCCTCTACCTCCCTCAACTCCGGCAAATGGATAGAAGAGGTTGACGAAGACATCAAGATGAAAGAGACGAAATACCTTTACGATTTCGGTGGCTTCGACGACGACGCTTCAATGACGGACGGATCTCCGACGGCAACTCCGGTAAGGACCTTACAATCCCCGGCGAACGCAAGCTCTTAAGAGATTTTCAAAAGGGAGAAATCTTCACTCGTTCCCACCTAGAGCTCTTTATAATACGCCCCGAATGATCGCGACCGTATAAATCCCGCCATGCGTCGAGGATCCGCGCTCCCTGACGCTTCGATCCGCGCGGCGTGACGCCTCGACTGACAGCAGCTGTTGCATCCACCACGCGTCACCCGAGGAATGACCGAACCGCTTCGATTTCCGACCGCCGCCGATTCAAAAAGATCGCCTCGATTCGTGCGACGGACACCTCGGCTCATGCAACAGACATCGAGACACTTCGATCTCCGTCTTCTTTCGATGAGACGCTTCGATCTCCGTCTTCTTTCGATGCGAAATAATTACACCAAATCGAAATGATTTCTCTCCAGCCAGCTCTTTTACTCAATCCCAAGAAGGGCCCCGCCACCACTAATACGGCCCAGGAGACGGGACATCACACAGTCAAGGTCGAACTGCGGCACTGATCACTCCTTATTTTACACCTTTTTCCGCATGTTTGCATGCCATTTAGATCGCCCAAATCACGTCTTTTACGATTTATCGACGATATTGCGATGCTTTTCACGTTTTGTTGTTTTTGTCGCATTTCAGGTGATTTGGCGCGATTTGGAGTGATCTCGAGATACGCTTACGCTAGACGGCCACCAACGACCTCCCCGAGGAGTATTTTGCTGTTGGAGAGGAGCGGAAGAAGAATGGACGCCGCAGGAGCGACGGGGAGGCCAAATTAAGCAGTTTGGGCATTTTTTGTGTCCCACTCGGCCGAGTGGAGGAGCCACTCGGCCGACCAGCGAGACACCGCTCGGCCGACCCGTTCAGACACGTTTTCCATGTGTACTCGGCCGAGCGACGGAGACCACATCGGCCGAGTGACTATACCACGTCCGCCCGAGTGGCGCCCAGACGAAGGCCCTCAAAAGTATCGAAGTTACTGTTTTTTCGGCCACCTGAGCTTCAGAAGACCCACTCGGCCGAGTGGTAAATCCGTCCGCCCGAGTGAAGTAAAGCCATCGGCCGAGTGACGACAACTCACTCGGCCGAGCCACCTCCGAACTGAAGACCCCTGAAAGCCCCGACTTACTGGAAAATTACAGGGTTTTCACTCGGCCGAGCGACTTTTGTCACTCGGCCGAGTACGATGCGCTGCCTGTAGCGAAATCTGCGGAAAACAGGCTGTGCAGGGGCGTTTTGGTCAGGATTTTTGGACGATTTTTGGGGCTATTTAAGCCCTGTTTTTACCCTAGTTTGAGGAGCGACCTCTCAGATTTTTTGCAGCTTTTTGAGTCTACTTTTTAGCTTTATTAATTGTGATTGGAGAAGAGAAAAACTTGGATTTTTGTTGGGTTGATTGAAGATCTACATTGGTTTGCACTTCTCTTCCCCAAAAACTCTATTTTTATTGTTTATATCATTGTTGTGATGAATTCCATTGTCTATTTCATTGCTAATTATTGTGCTATTGCTATGATTAGTGAGTAGTCTCCACGTCTTGGGGCGTGGGGATGAACCCTACAAGCCCAATTTCGTATTTGTGTTGAATTGGTAGAAATTGAGCTAGGATTGTTATTAGGGATTAGATTGGGATCGAATTACTACGGATAGCTAGGTATTCACATCAATTGGGATTTGCAAGAGATTGGATCCCAATTCGATAGGAAGCCCTAGAAATCCGAATTGGGTTGGAGTCGGATTTTCGAAGTATCGGTTTGCAAGAGATTGGACCGATGCTAGGATCTCCGGTTGCAATTCCGTGCCGATACCCGTTTGCAAGAGATTGGACGGGTAGGAACTATCCTAATCTAGATTGTGGACCGAGTTTGCAAGAGATTGGGCTCGGTGCGCAATTGGACGATGATGTTGATCCTAATGCTAGCTTCCCTAGGCTAGGGTTTGCAAGAGATTGGACCCAAACCTAGGATAGCTATAGACCGGCAACAGCGCGAGAGCGTGAGCTTGGTTCCACATTTAGTTGCAACTAGTTCATCCAAATTCTCATCCTAGCGATTTCGATACCGGCGAACCACATTTGTGAAATACGGTGAGTAGTGGGGATTCCCCATTCCCTAGGCGTTCTCTATTTGATTTGATATTTCGCACTTTTGTCTGACGATTGTGACAGGATCGCCCAAGGCAATTATCCCTCTAAATAGCCAGGTTGATTAGGAGCAAGCACGGTCATTCGTCCTCCCTGTGTTCGATACCCGCTCGCCGCTATACCGTGCGCTTGCGGTAAAACTACAACCGTCGCCTCGGGACGTGTACGCCGGGGCGCGATCAAGTTTTTGGCGCCGTTACCGGGGAGGGCATTTTGACGGTGCTCGGCACCGACCACCCGGTTATTTCTTCTTACTTTCTTCCTTTACTTCCCTCTCTATCTTATCCTAACTTCATTCGTAGCCCTATTTGCATATTCTCCCCGCATTTTGCATAAGATCTTAACAGGGAGAATGGGGGATGCAACGCCAACAATAGAACTCAGTCGAGAAGACTATGACACCTTCACAGACCTCCTTAAGGAGCTTGTCGACGAGGTCCACACTACCGGAGCATTTGCTATCAATATCACGGACCCCGATGAACAACTATTTGCTAGCTTTGTGATGGACCAAATCTCCCCGGAAGGAACTATCGGAGGCAATGTCAGAGTTGACGTGGTCGACGACAAATTGCATTTCGAAGACAATAGAGCAAATGTCGAAGAGCACTATGCTCCCGAAGAACCCTTCGAGCAAACCGATATTCAGGGTGTTACACTTTATGACGCTCACTCTTGTTTTTATGAATCGTCTGATGTGTTTCTTGATTCCAGGTACGAACTGGAGCAGAGTGAAGGTTTTGGCGATGCTAGCACTGAATCAGAGGGCGCCTACTTCGATGCCTCATCCTCACTAAGCAGCGAGTCCGACTTGTCACATGAAAGCATGCCATCTGAACATGAGCTAAACCCGGATGACGAGGAAGAAGCCGAATTCATGCGAGCTGATAAAGTGGAAGAAGCAGCGCCACCTCAGGTAGAGCTTAAACAATTACCGCCGAATCTAAGGTATGCCTTTTTGGGTAATAAATTGACTTTTCCGGTGATAGTCAATTCCCACCTCACACAAGATCAACTTGAAAAACTCCTAGACGTCCTTAGGAGCCACAAAGATGTCTTTGGATACACTATTTCCGATCTAAAGGGAATAAGCCCTAGGCTTTGCACGCATCGGATCCATTTGGAGGATACCGAAGCCACCTCCATAGAGCCTCAAAGGCGGTTGAACCCGAACATGAAGGAGGTGGTTAAAAAGGAAATCCTAAAATTGCTTGAAGCCGGTATAATTTATCCTATCTCTGACAGTAGATGGGTTAGCCCCGTCCACGTCGTCCCCAAGAAAGGAGGGATGACTGTCATAAAAAATGACAAAGGTGAGCCAATATCCACGCGCACTGTCACGGGATGGCGAATGTGCATTGACTATAGGAGACTCAATAAAGCCACCCGAAAGGACCATTACCCATTGCCATTCATCGATCAAATGCTTGAACGCCTCGCGAACCATAAATACTTTTGCTATCTAGACGGGTATTCGGGTTTCTTCCAAATCCCTTTGCACGAAGATGACCAAGAAAAGACAACTTTCACTTGTCCCTATGGCACCTACGCATACCGTAGGATGCCGTTCGGCCTTTGTAATGCTCCCGCCACATTTCAAAGATGTATGACATCCATATTTTCCGATTATATTGAAAATATTATGGAAGTTTTTATGGATGATTTCTCGGTTTATGGAAGTGAGTTTGACTCTTGCTTGGAAAATCTCACTAAAGTCCTAAAAAGGTGCCAACAAAACAATCTCACTCTCAATTGGGAGAAGTGCCACTTCATGGTCACGGAAGGTATAGTTCTCGGACATCTTGTTTCCTCAAGAGGAATCGAGGTAGATAAAGCTAAGATTGAGGTAATCGAAAAACTTCCTCCTCCTATTAATGTCAAGGGCATTAGAGGCTTCCTTGGTCACGCGGGGTTTTACCGCCGCTTCATTAAGGATTTCGCCTCGATTGCCCGACCACTTACTTCCTTACTCGCTAAAGATGTTCCTTTTGATTTTTCAGGAGAATGCTTGCAAGCTTTCAACACCTTGAAGGAAGCGCTAGTCTCAGCGCCCATCATTCAACCGCCGGATTGGAGCCTCCCTTTTGAGCTAATGTGCGATGCTAGCGACCAAGCCATTGGAGCGGTATTGGGACAAAGGAAAGATAGGAAGCTTCATGCGATATACTACGCAAGCAAGACATTGGATGACGCGCAGAAAAACTACACAACTACCGAAAAGGAGCTTCTAGCGGTCGTCTATTCCATAGAGAAGTTTCGCTCCTACCTCCTCGGTTCCAAGGTGATTGTCCACACCGACCATGCAGCATTGAAGTATCTTTTAAACAAGAAGGAGGCCAAACCCCGGTTGATTAGGTGGATACTCTTGTTGCAAGAATTCGACCTAGAGATCAGAGATAAGAAGGGTACAGACAATGTCGTGGCAGATCATTTATCCAGGCTCATTCGCGACAAGGAGGATGAGAGCTTACCTATTGACGACACATTTGTTGATGAGAGGCTGTATGCGGTAAGGGCCGAGGAAGTACCTTGGTATGCGGACTTCGTCAACTACTTGGCGTGCGGAATCAAACCGCATGGGATGTCCACGCAACAAAAGAGGAGATTTATGCATGAGGTCCGTAGCTATTTTTGGGAAGATCCTTACCTTTTCAAGATATGCAGAGATAATGTCATTCGTAGGTGTGTTCCTAAAGAGGAGGCAACGTCTATCATTTTGCATTGCCACGGTCTACCATGCGGGGGACATCATGCCGCCTCTAAAACTACCGCTAAGATCTTGCAGAGCGGATTCTTCTGGCCCACAATGTTTAAAGACACTCACGCTTTTGTGAAGGGTTGCGATAGATGTCAACGGACCGGGAATATCTCCAAGCGCAATGAGATGCCGATGAGACCCATCCAGGAGATTGAGCTTTTTGATTGTTGGGGAGTAGACTTCATGGGGCCTTTTCCGTCGAGCAATGGCAACAAGTACATCCTATTGGCCGTTGACTATGTCTCCAAATGGGTTGAAGCTATTGCCACCCCTACTAATGATGCTAGGGTCGTCTCCAAATTCTTCAAGCAAAATATCTTTCCGCGCTTTGGAGTGCCGCGTACCTTGATAAGCGACGGGGGAAGCCACTTCATAGAGAACAAGTTTGAAGCCATGCTAAAGAAGTACGGGGTAAATCATAGAGTTGGAATGGCTTATCACCCCCAGACAAGCGGCCAAGTAGAAGTCTCAAATAGAGAAATCAAGCAAATTCTCGAGAAAACCGTAGATCGGTCTAGAAAGGATTGGTCAATGAAGTTAAACGATGCTCTATGGGCCTATCGCACGGCCTTTCGCACCCCCATCGGTACCACACCGTTCCGCCTAGTTTACGGGAAGGCTTGCCACTTGCCGGTAGAGTTGGAACACCGTGCATATTGGGCCATCAAGACCTTTAACTACGATTATAAGAGTGCGGCGGTGAGGCGACTCTTGGACATCAACGAACTTGATGAAATAAGGAGAGACGCCTATGAGAGCTCGAGAATTTACAAGGAAAGGACCAAGATTTTCCACGATGCCCGCATAACTGTCACGGACTTCAAGGTGGGAGACAAGGTCTTGCTCTACAATTCCCGACTCCGACTATTTCCCGGTAAGTTGAGGTCACGATGGTCGGGACCTTTCACCATTAAGCACATACAACCGGGAGGAGCTTTCGAGTTGGAAAGCAAGGATGGTACCACATTCAAAGTAAATGGTCAAAGGCTCAAGCACTATTCCGAGGGGATCCCGACGGGTGAAACCAATAGAGTATATTTGCTTAAAGAGCGGTCACATGATCTCTCGGACCTCCTCGATGAGGTGATAGAGGAGGCGATTCCTCACTCAATTGGTGCCCTTTTTGATGAAGAATTTGATGAAGGCCCGGATTTAGGCCAAGATGAAAAGATTAAAGACGATTCCCCCGACTTCTCCGCTGATGAAGATGAAGGCGACGCTGATGTCGCGAGGATTCGAGAGCTCTGCAAGCTCTCGAAATTAAAGTCTCCAAAGAAAGCTCCGCCGGCACGGAAATCGGCACCGCCGGTCAAGCCGTTGGCCGGGGCAAATGCTAGCTTGGGGGAGCTTCCCCCCAACACTATTCGAGATAGGAGACCACCGCGGGAGAACGCTACGCCGCCACGTTCGAATCCAAGCGCGCTCCCCGGAAAGTTTGACGGGTGCATCCCGTATGCACCCAACATCCCGCATTGATTGAAAATTATAGGGGGTCGAGCTCACGACCTTAAACGAGCGCTTGTCGGGAGGCAACCCGACGGTTTTTGCTTTATTTTTACTTTTTCTTTATTTTTGTTTTAGAAATTTTTAGTGTTTTGAGTCGATCGCCAAAAATTTTGTGATAACGGGTCCCATTTTTCTTGACAGGAGAGGAGATAGGTAGATCCATCATGAGGAGGATGAACGAGGCGACGAGGAGCGCCCAAAGAAGGCGTTCGACGCTTAGGAGGAGCATGAAATTGACTGGAGGAAGAAAGACGGAGTTTAGAGCCCAAACGAAGATAAACAGCAGAAATTAAGGCTCACTCGGCCGAGTATACTAGTCACTCGGCCGAGTCCATAAGTTCGTCCGACCGAGCCGCTCACGAACGAGGGAAGTCTGCTGTACCCAACTCTTTGTCTATTTTTCTCATTTCATAAGAACTGCCACTCAGCCGAGTATATATATTCACTCGGCCGAGTAAATCGGATACCCTCCTAGGGCGAGTTATGCCGAGTAGCTTGAGTCACTCGGCCGAATGGACTTACTCCACTCGGCCGAGCCTGGCAAAGCCACTCGGCCGAAGCGATATCGGGGAGAAATTTTTATTTGCCTCGCTCGGACGAGTGAGTAAAGTCACTCGGCCGAGTCGTAACTTTTTAATATAAAGCCGAGGGGGGGGCGCAGTTTTCGAAAACGAAAAAACTCCTTCGCCCGCGCCCCCTCAGCTTTCCCTCGCTCGATCTCGCCTCGCCCAACAGCCACTCGCCCGCGCGCGCCGCCGCTCGGCCTGCCATCGCCGGCCGACCATCGCCGGACCCCGCCCGAGTCGCCGCCGGCAGCCCCGCCTCCGATCACCTCCGGTTCGCTTATTTTCACCGTTTTCTCCTCTCCTCGTGTATTTTTTGAGGATCCATGTGCTAAACGCCCCCCTAACCCAAATCAATTCCTATATCTATCCATTGCACCCCTATTGCTCCATACATTTTGATTATTACTCGCTGATATCGTTTTTTCACGCGCAGGCTGCTTATTGGAGCTTAGGGGAGGCCAGGGGAGCTTCTACGGGCTGCTCCGGACTTCGTGGAGGCGCGGACTTCGCACGCTTCCACTACTTAGCACTCGCGGCGTGTTCAGGTATACTCTTTCCATTCTTTTTGCACACGCCGCACTTTTCACTTTTCGACGCGCGTTCAGGGCCGACATGCCGCCCCGGACACGACCGAGGTCGACGAGAGATTCCACCAAGCGGAAGCGATCGGACGAGGCCGGCCCTGCTCACGAGGTGGAGGACTCTCCTCCGCCTTCTCCCGCACACCCCGTCCACCCAGCACAGCCTGCAGGCCCCGCACACCCCGCACAGCCTGCAGCGCACCCACAGCCCGCACAGCCACTCCCCGCCGCTGCACAGCCACCACCACCGGCTCCACTGGTCGGGCCGCTCGGGATCACGTTCCGAGACGACGCACACCGCGCCGTCTTCGACCGTATCTCTCAGCGCTCGATCGTACCCTCCAGGTTTGCACACCTCGCTGACCTTGGACGCCTGGGGGTACTCGAGGGACTGCTCACGTTGTACGACAACGTGGGTTGGCGAGATTTTCTGCAGGTGTCGGCGGATACTTTTACCCGTCCGACACTTGAGGTTTTGAGTTCGATCGCCCGGACCGATGAGGGATGCTCATTCCGGTTCATGGATCGAGAGTGCCAGGTCACTCTCGATATGATGAGAGCGTTTTTCTCTTGGCCCGCAGTCCCCGGAGCCGATCGCGGTTATGGCCCCACCCATATCCCCCCACCTTCTTTCGACGCCGGTGCCTTCTGGGCCCGGATTACAGGTCTTCACGCCGCCTTTGACCCTAGTAGGGCCAAGGCCTCGGCCATAGTCCACCCCTGCCTACGCATTGCCCAGCGCCTCATGGCGACTACCTTTTTGGCCAGATATGAGTCGGGCACGATGTCTACGCCGGAGCTTTACATGCTCTACGCGATGACCCGTCCCAGAGCTCTATCTAGGGATGGAGATGAGCTTGTCCCCGTCGTCGTGATCGATATCACGGCATGGTACTTAGACCGCATCATTGTATCGGTGGGCGCTCGCTCACCGATATGCTGCGGCGGCCTGATTACCCTGCTGGCTCTTATGACCGGCGAGGACTTCCCCGACGACTTGCGACGCGTCCCGGGCCCCACCTCTTTGTCGATAGATGTTATGGCCCGGATGAAGATGCTGCGTCCGCATGGTGAGCGTCACTGGGTCTGGTTGCACGGCCCTTTCGGTGCCGACTACATGATTCTCCCGAGCCCTGCTCGGACCCAGATTGCACCGGCCCACGTTGACTGGCTCCCAGATATGGATGTCCTCATCCCCGCCGCCTACGTGCTCGAGGCCGAGGAGGCCGAGCAGGCCCACGCTGCCCAGGCTGCCCCCGCAGACCCTGCTGCACGCCCTGCCGAGCCTGCTGCCGACCCTGTCGCCCCTGTGGCCCCTCAGCCCACACCTGTCGTTTCTGCTGCTCCTGACACTTCTGTCCTCACCTCTGCCAGTGTCAAGAGTACTCTTGCTGAGCCCACTTCCCCCACTGTCACCACTTCCGAGGCTGTCACCACCACTCCCACTTCCGCCACTGGCCCCTTGTCTGTCGAGCCTCTTTCTTCTGCCTTCCCCGAGCGCCCGCCGACCGTAGTCGAGTACGGAGAGCCCTCGTTCGTTTCGGTCGTGGAGACCATGGTTAGCATGATCTCCGCTGGGGCTACACCTTTTGGACCACACACTTCTACCCCAGCAGGAGATTCCTCTGTCTCCACTGCCGCCGTCTTCTCCGAGAGTGTCGTGGCGTCTGCCCACACTTCTGTGCCACAGACCTCTTTGGCCACCTCGTTGCCTCTTTTGCACGCTTCCTTTGCTGCCGCCGCCTCCACTTCTCGCCAGCCGGTGTCCCGGCCTCGCACCGAGGCCAGGCCCACTTTTCCAGGCGCGGCACCTTTTGTCCCCTTCCCCGCTGAGCCCGTCACATACTCCACTCGCGTACGCCAGCCTCGCCCTGCGCAGCCTAGACCGGTGCGTCCCTCTGCACCACCCCCGCCCGACACTACACTGCAGAGCATACGTGCTCTTGAGTTGGCGGTGAGTGGTCTTAGAGGAGACCTTAGGACCCTGTCCTCCACCGTCTCTGCGATGGCTGGACGCTTCGACCTGATACCCCAGATCCACTACTGCCTTACACAGGTGCTGGAGCGTCTCCCTCGCGTACCCCAGCCCACCCAGAAGGTTCCCACACACACTTCCACACACACTAGACCTGCTTCCGCTTCCACCCCAGCTCAGCAGCCCACACCACCACCACCACCACCCCTGCCTCAGGACGGAGACGGCGCGACACCGCCTTCTTAGGCACTCTTGATGCCTTTATCCATTCCTGCCGTTGTGCTGCCCGTCTCTGCTGGGTCCTGATGCACTTTTGTCCACCCCCCTCCCCCTCACTATTTTTGGGATTATATTTTTGATCATATCTTTATGTGCATATCATATCATATCTACTTGGGATTCTCATTTTGATCGCATCTATATATATCTTTTTGGGAGAGAGGGAGCGTTTTTGGTACTGTATTTATTTTCATATCACTCATGTTCGTGCATGCATCATGTCCGCATCATATTTTTTTCATTTCTTTCTTTTTTTTTCTTTCTTTTTATTTTCATTTTTCCATGCATGCATCCTCACTTGCCCCTCACACTTCTTGTCTCTCGGTGTCCCACACCTTGCACATTGAGGACACTGTGCCGTTTAGCTTGGGGGAGTGAGTCCTCACTTTCTTTTTTCGTTTAGCCACCTTTATTTTCAGTTTTTCACACCGTTTTTCACTTTTGCACTTATTTTTCATTATTTTTCATTTATCTTGCCATGCATCACGTTTTTCTTATTTTCCTGTGTGCCGCATTGCATAGTTCTATTTTTCCTTTTATCTTTACTTCGTTTCTTTTTCATCTCATGCTAGAGATGAATTTTCTGTGATGATGTCTACGTGGAGTCAGCTTATTCTATATGCATGCTATATTTGTCATGTCTTAGGTTTTATATCTGATATCATATGCTATGACTTGCCTTGCATTTAGAAATGGTAACCCACGCCTTTTTTTTTCACATGAAAATGGATGAAGTTTTATTATTAGCTGAGCCTGAATATTCATATGTATGCTATCTCAGAAAACACACCAAGATTCACGCATTGAATGCCTATATCTGGAGTACTGATTTCTTTTCCTTTATCACTTCTATATGCATGAATTGTACACTTCACTTCAGGATGATTGAATGATGTTAGCTATGATATATCGGGATTAGTTAGCTTTTTGTGATCAAAACTGAGTAGATTAGATTACCCTGCTGAAGTTGTCGTGCATGTCTTATAGAGTGAGCCGAGAGTTATATATATTTCTTTCTCCACAAATCTTGAACATCATTTCTCTACTTTTAAAATCTTTGGTGAATCTCCCCTTAGTGATTCTATTTTATGGCATTTCCCCCGCTATTAATTCCTAGCTCCAAATCCCCTATTCTATTCCAAAAAAAAATGAATGAAAGGGAGAAAAACATACTTGCATATCATTATCTCTCTCTGAGTTGGGATCATTGTGAATATATTGCTTATTGAAAAAAAAAAAAGAAAAAAGAAAAAAAAAGAGAGAGAAAAGAAAAGAGGAAAAATCCTCAATAAAAGATCCCATCTCACTTTCTTTCTCTCTTCTTTCTCTTCATTGATTTTGGAGCTATATGTATACATAAATGGGGATGTAAATATTTTTGTGCCACCACGCTTATAGATAAGCTTGGGGGAGGAGATCCATTGATGTGTGAGAGAGTGACTACTTGACATTGCACGACAACCTAGGCTAAGTAATATTCTATACTCGGTGAGATCGTTTCTAGCTCTACGAAATCCAGAAATCTAAGCCTAGCTTTCATTTCATGAAATCCATACTTTTATATTCTCTCTATTCTATAGTGTGATATTCTTATACTCCAGATAGAAAGCGTTTGATTGAAAAGTGTGTGATCTGTGATTTGTATACCGCTTTAAATGATTCAGACGATGTTAATCTTAAAATTATTCCGTTCTTCATGATTACACCATTGTTCGTGGGTTTTCTATTTCTATTTGCACTATTATACTATGATATCAAAATAAAATTCTTTGACATGTATTTCACATTCGGTGCATGCTATATGAGTAAGTGAAACCCACGTCCTGAGAAAATGATCTAGCGCCCTACCTCTTCGCTTCCTTCTTTCTTCTTTATTTTCATTTCGTTTTCATTCTTCTTCGTTTTTCTTTTTTTTTCGTTTTTTCGCCGTTTTCGTTTTCCGAATCCACCGGGTTCGCCTTTTACTTATCTTCCTCGAGGACGAGTAAGAGGCAAGCTTGGGGGATTTTGATCACTCCTTATTTTACACCTTTTTTCCGCATGTTTGCATGCCATTTAGATCGCCCAAATCACGTCTTTTACGATTTATCGACGATATTGCGATGCTTTTCACGTTTTGTTGTTTTTGTCGCATTTCAGGTGATTTGGCGCGATTTGGAGTGATCTCGAGATACGCTTACGCTAGACGGCCACCAACGACCTCCCCGAGGAGTATTTTGCTGTTGGAGAGGAGCGGAAGAAGAATGGACGCCGCAGGAGCGACGGGGAGGCCAAATTAAGCAGTTTGGGCATTTTTTGTGTCCCACTCGGCCGAGTGGAGGAGCCACTCGGCCGACCAGCGAGACACCGCTCGGCCGACCCGTTCAGACACGTTTTCCATGTGTACTCGGCCGAGCGACGGAGACCACATCGGCCGAGTGACTATACCACGTCCGCCCGAGTGGCGCCCAGACGAAGGCCCTCAAAAGTATCGAAGTTACTGTTTTTTCGGCCACCTGAGCTTCAGAAGACCCACTCGGCCGAGTGGTAAATCCGTCCGCCCGAGTGAAGTAAAGCCATCGGCCGAGTGATGACAACTCACTCGGCCGAGCCACCTCCGAACTGAAGACCCCTGAAAGCCCCGACTTACTGGAAAATTACAGGGTTTTCACTCGGCCGAGCGACTTTTGTCACTCGGCCGAGTGCGATGCGCTGCCTGTAGCGAAATCTGCGGAAAACAGGCTGTGCAGGGGCGTTTTGGTCAGGATTTTTGGACGATTTTTGGGGCTATTTAAGCCCTGTTTTTACCCTAGTTTGAGGAGCGACCTCTCAGATTTTTTGCAGCTTTTTGAGTCTACTTTTTAGCTTTATTAATTGTGATTGGAGAAGAGAAAAACTTGGATTTTTGTTGGGTTGATTGAAGATCTACATTGGTTTGCACTTCTCTTCCCCAAAAACTCTATTTTTATTGTTTATATCATTGTTGTGATGAATTCCATTGTCTATTTCATTGCTAATTATTGTGCTATTGCTATGATTAGTGAGTAGTCTCCACGTCTTGGGGCGTGGGGATGAACCCTACAAGCCCAATTTCGTATTTGTGTTGAATTGGTAGAAATTGAGCTAGGATTGTTATTAGGGATTAGATTGGGATCGAATTACTACGGATAGCTAGGTATTCACATCAATTGGGATTTGCAAGAGATTGGATCCCAATTCGATAGGAAGCCCTAGAAATCCGAATTGGGTTGGAGTCGGATTTTCGAAGTATCGGTTTGCAAGAGATTGGACCGATGCTAGGATCTCCGGTTGCAATTCCGTGCCGATACCCGTTTGCAAGAGATTGGACGGGTAGGAACTATCCTAATCTAGATTGTGGACCGAGTTTGCAAGAGATTGGGCTCGGTGCGCAATTGGACGATGATGTTGATCCTAATGCTAGCTTCCCTAGGCTAGGGTTTGCAAGAGATTGGACCCAAACCTAGGATAGCTATAGACCGGCAACAGCGCGAGAGCGTGAGCTTGGTTCCACATTTAGTTGCAACTAGTTCATCCAAATTCTCATCCTAGCGATTTCGATACCAGCGAACCACATTTGTGAAATACGGTGAGTAGTGGGGATTCCCCATTCCCTAGGCGTTCTCTATTTGATTTGATATTTCGCACTTTTGTCTGACGATTGTGACAGGATCGCCCAAGGCAATTATCCCTCTAAATAGCCAGGTTGATTAGGAGCAAGCACGGTCATTCGTCCTCCCTGTGTTCGATACCCGCTCGCCGCTATACCGTGCGCTTGCGGTAAAACTACAACCGTCGCCTCGGGACGTGTACGCCGGGGCGCGATCAGGCACCGACCACCCGCGGATGGTCTGGGCAAAACACCTCAACTCGCCTCGACCCGACAGTCCCCCCGGTTCGCCCCGAGCTCACCCTCATACCCTTGCCAAACTTACTATGTCTCAACCTCCCTCTCCCCACAACTCAGTAGTCATCGACAGAGGGATGTTGGGGGCAATTATACTCTCACAGTCAAGCATTCTACACACCCAATAAGTAAGAAAGGAAACCAAAACAAAATCTACCCATTTCATTTATTTCAAGTGGTTAGGCTACACACGGAGCCCGCCGAGAATACAACATTACATCAGGCCCGACCCTCGTCCTGCCGTACAAAAAGAAACAAAGTTCGCCTATTCTAAGTCCTCAGCGTCGTCGCCTCTCCGTCGTCCGAGCCCCCATCTCCCTCGCCACCTGGCGAACTCCCGCCTCCCTCACCTCTTGCAGTAGCGGAACAACATGATCGTCATGGTAACGGCGGATGGCGGCTTCGATCATCCCGCAATCAACCTCCCGTCTCTCCTCCAGCTGCTTCCTCGGGATAGCTCTCTCCCTCCTCTCCGCCTCGATCGCTTCCTTCAACCCGGCTATATTCTCCGCCTGCAGCTCGATCACCCGTTTCTTACTGGCCATCTCCTCGACATGCCTCGCCAGGATATCAGCCCGCTCGTGTCCTTCCTCCAGAAGTTGACGCTCGAGCCTAGCCTTCGTCGCATCGAAATACGCGGCCCTCCCCTTCTCAACCTTATAGGCCGTCGTGACCCGCACTAGCTCCTCCTCCTTCTCCCGCAGCTCTTCTCGGACTTCGCTGAGATCGATCCTCGCCTTGTCAATAGCTGCCTTTGTGGCGGCCACTGGAGTTTGTGCTGCAGAGTCACCATGGCCGAGATCATCTACAAAAAAGACCCAATTCAGTCGGACGCAAGCAGAAAGGCGGGGAGAAGGAGGCAAGGAGTTCGACCAACCTGCATCGTGTGCCACACGGCGAAGCTGCACAGCCGCTCTGTGCCCACACGGATTAGGGACTTGCGATCCCGCGGCAGCAGGCAATCTCGGCTAGGCGGGCCACCACCCCAGCATCCTCGAATATCGACTCATCACGGCCTATCCGATAGGTCGGCCGGTGAAGACTATCACTTGGAAGCACATCAGCCTCTGCCTTTGTCCTCTTAAAGAGGATGAGAGCGTTCTCACAACTCGGGTTCATCGCCCTTCCCATCTCACACAGGGGGATCCCGTAAGGCCACTTCTGGACTGGGGGTGCCTTGCGATGCTTGCCCGCCTCGGGCACCCGCGTAGGAACCGGGAGGACCACTCCCCGAATAGGTGAACCCTCGGGAGGACCCTCGCCAGCTCGACCAGAAGAGGCGCCAGATTCGGACACCCTTCGCCTTTGGTTCGTCCCTTCCTCGTCCGAGACCTCGAGACCCCGTTTTCGGGATACCTCCTTTACCGGCCCCTCCTCGCCCATCGCTTTCTTACCCTTATCGTGAGGGTTGACGCTCTCCCCGACCGACACTTAGCCGGCCCCCGATACCTCCTCCGGCGAGAGCATCACGTCCCCACCTGCGAAGAAAAAAAGATCAGGGTAAGCCTACCTAAAGGCTCGCCAGACTCAAAATACCTTGGGACCAAAAATCCTGGGCGAGCCGACTGTCCTGCGTCAAGTTCACCAACCGGCGTTGCGCCTCGGGCAGCTCCACCAAGATCTGCGCCTTCGCCAGGTCTTCACCTGTTAGCTTCACCCTCTCATTCACCATAGGATTCAGCGCCCCCACCCCCCCCCCCCCCCCCCGTTCGACATCAGCACCGCGTCGACTGGCATCTCAACAAAGACAAAATCCTCCATCCACCTACCAACATCGGCGGGCACCCCGACGATGAGCTCCCTCCCCCTCCTCACGCAGACGCAATGGTACATCCCCCTCTTCCGAACTACGATGAAATGCTGGAACAGTGCCAGGGACGGACTCAGGGAGCTGGAGAAGCATAGCATGGCGAACCCCACCAGCAAGCCCCAGGAGCGGGACGCCAAGGCGAAGATCGGCAGCTCTAGGAAGTTCATCAGGTGCAGAAGGTAAAGGTGGATCGGGAAGCGAAGTCCCAACTCGAAGGATCGGGCGTAGACCCCAACTTCATTATCCCCAGGCGAACACACCCTTTCCGCAGGTCTGAGGACCCGTGCTTCACAGGGCGGGCGCATGAACCGCACCCGAATATCCCTAATGTTGATCCTATCCGACCTACACCTGACGGCCTCAATCACCCTCGGTACGTTAGTGCGCCACGTCCTCCTTCGCCGAGGCCTCTGCGTCCCCCACCACCACTCCTCTGCCATTGACTCCTCTGTCGCAGCACTACTACCCCCTCCGGAGTCAAAATGAGAAGCCATCGATTAAAGGATACAGGGATTACCTAGCAGAGCGGCTGAACTGAGAGGACGATCGGAAGCAGATCTCCGACGGTGGCAACAGCGATAACGTCAGCGAGCGATGAATGAAAGCTGGAAAGCACGAAGAAGAATCGAAATCGGAAGAAAGTCTCCTCTAATCTCCCTCTCCCCATACTTATAGAAGGCAACAGGCCATCTCGACCGTCGATGCGCCGCCACGTGGCGGCCATCGGAGCATCCCTGACGCCTCGACTGGCGTGAAAGTCACCTCATCCACGTGTCGCAAGTTCAATAGTGGAGGCGCTTCGATTTCCCCCTTGCACTTTCAAATCGCAATAATGGCCAACGTGGCAGGAATTCCTAGACCCGCGCCGCCTCTCTCGAGCGCGGATCGAAATCCGAATCGCCGGTTCAAGGTAGGGGAGGTGATACGTCATCCAAGCCGAGTCAGGCTTCCACCTCGAGCTCGAATATCTGGGGCAATTGTTACGACCTGAAGATCGTGATAGTCCGACCTTCTGTACTAGGCCGTCGAAATACCCCGCCAGCTCGCCCCTCCCTCCTAGAGAGCGACCGACCTAGCCACAGGGCGTTCCACGCCGTAGCTTCAGAGGCCTACAGGGCGCCTGCTGATCCTGGAGTCCGACACGACTGGAAGAGGGGCGCACTCCGCCTCGGTCGTCGATAAGGGCGCTCCCCTCCACGGTCACAGCAGGACGCGTACTCGTCCTTCCCCCAATTCACCGGGAACAGCACGCCAGGCGAACTTTGACATCGCTCGTCCTCGATCTGGGGCTGCCCGGCAGTCCACCGCAAGCCCCACCCCACGGAGGCCCACCGACGACTCTTTGGCACATCGGTCACGACAAACAACCTAGTACAAGGACACTACTGACACTTACACCGCCCGACCATCTGACAAAGCACCCCCTGGCCGCTGCGCCCCCTGACACTTAATGCTTTCGGCCCTGACACCCTGACAAAAGCGCCCATGGCCGTTGCACCGTCTGACAAAAGCGTGGCTGACACCCTTGATCCTGACATCCTCGTCCAAAGCTTCTGCTGACAGCAGGGCCAGCTCAGCACGCCAAGTCAGCATGCCAGGTCAGCCCCACCTAACCGCCTCCATCAGGTATAAATACCCCTTCGCCTCCAACTGGGAAAAGATTAGCAAATTTACTCTCAATCTTATTATTCACACACAAGAGCAAAGGTCGTCCATATCTTTGTTCTTCCACTATTCATAGCTTGTCACGTACGGTCGACTCACCTTCAGTCTGACCTGCGTGCCAAGCCCCCGCTTTAAGTCCTATTACTGACTTAGGCATTAGAGAGGCTAAGGGTTGGACCCCAACCCGGCCTTTCTAACGAGTTGATCCTTGCGCAGGTTAGCTCGTCATCACCGGTCGTGCTCGTCCCTGCCCCATGCAGTTCGGCCCTTCTGCTACATCCTCTCGGATTCGATACCGTGGTTAGCCTTCACAACAAGCTTAGCCTCATCATCCTACTAATCACCTGTTAAATAGCCTGTCCTAATCCTCATCATTATCATAACCACCGTGCCCTTGGTTCCCCATAATACAAATTCATTGTAAGTGGGTCTTACCCCGCAACACAAATGAATTTATGAAATGTATGTTAGGTTCAGAGACAGAGTACAACGAGAACCCTGCTTTTGAGGATCCTACCTTAGAGGTGGACCCTGCTGATCAGAGTTACGAGGACGCTGAGATCCTCCCTGCCGAATAATATAGCGAGCTGTTTTTATTTCAGTTTCATTAAGTTGTGCATGTTGCTTTTTCAGGTGTGTTTACTTTCAGCAAATTGTACGGCCATGCTAGGCCTTAACTACTTTGTGTACTTTGTTTTAAAAACACTGGAATAAAAGAGTAATAGATATTTATGCTGCTTCTGAGAAATTCGCATGCATGGCCCTTGTAACGACCCGCTCTCAGGGGCCATTACTTATTTGGTTTTATTTGCAGGTCTGCAGTTTACCAGTGAAATCAATATAGCCACAACCCAGAGATGTACCAATACTCAAACCAGCGTACATTATTACAGTCCAAATTTAAAGTACAACAACAAGCAGCACTCTCTCACCAAATACATAAAGGAAATACAGAAAGGAAATGCGGAAAGGAAATACATAACATAGTACGCACAACAACACATGTAGCTAGAAGTCTGCAGTCTCTGGGTCGAACTCTGGCTCCTCAAACTCAGGGGCAACTTTCTCGATCTGATCGTCGTCTGCCGGTGTCATAAATGGAACCGAAGGTAAGTCACAACAATTCTAAATATAGAAAAGAAACAGTGCTCAAGTATTACAAAAGTAATTACGTACAAGCAGACCAGAATGAAAAGTAACGTACTGAGCAACAACTGTACACAACTGAGTAGTAAAGGTAAACCGAACTAAAAGAAGAGAACAATTGTACTGTGGTAGTGCAAGTGTAAAGCAGGCTAAGCAAGTGAAACGTGCTACTACTGTAGCTAAAAGTACGACAAGTAAAGTACCGTAACTGTACAGGTGTAGTAAGTAAAGTTCATGTGCTACAAAGAAGTGATCGTGCAAGCTACAGTAGAACTATGTGACTCAAGTCGGAGAGTACAATATGTGACCATTGAGTTCATCTCTTGCCTGGGTGCGCTTACCCAGATGAATGTCGAAAACACATGTAGCTAGACGGGATGCTGACATGCAGCATATTTATATTTGCCGAAACACAGGCAGCTAGACAGGATGCCGAAAACCCAGGAAACTAGACATGTAGATGAACTCCAGTCACTCCCGCACTCTCTCAAACTATGAGTTACCCCAAAAACCCCAGTGAAGTGTCAAGTGTCATACGGGATGTTCCACAAGATGTTCCATACGGTGTATCACATGATGCTAGTCAAACCAAGACCACTGGCTGACTTTCTTATTGAAAACCAGAAAGTAGTAACTCATTCCAAAGCAGACTGTACTAAAGCGAACAGAGGATAAAGACAAGTCCAACAACTGCAATACCGATTCCATGCTTCGAGCATGTAGTAGTATTGTTTAGCACACAATTTACCCAAGTTGATGGTTGTGTTCTACAACCACCAAAGTTGAAAGTTGGCAAAGTAATCTATAGTTGATTACTTTCCTATTAGATTAGGTCTCTAGTTTGGTTCAGGACGAATAGCCGTTCTGAGGCTATAAGTAGTGTTCTTAAGTTCGTACGAGGACACTTGTCTAATTTTCTAATTTTAGAATTCGTCGCGACTTACTAATTTCGAGGCTGTCGTAGCAAGCCGGAATTAGATCTAGGGCTTCCACGAAAGTTGGTGCACAAGAATTGGTACTTGCAACCGAAAAATAATTGGTTAGAGAACACGACATTTCCTATATAAATAATTTGGTCGTTTTGATTTTTTAAACTGATTGAAACGGTGTCGAAAAATGTTCTAAATTTTTATATAGGCTGAAAATTAAGAATATAATTTTACTGCAAGAGGAAAATATTTTCAGAAGCTTCTGTTAATTTTTATAATTTTTAAAATCTCAAAAATCAATTTAAAAACTAATTTTAATTAGGCAACGTATTTATTCAATAATTTATTCTGGATGGAATACTAATCGAAATGGTTCAAGTGAGGCGTCAAAACAACCGTCTTGAAGAGTGCTACAACATATATTTTTCTCACGTATCAGTGTACGTAAAAATTACAAGTTACAGATTTTTAAAAGGAATTTATGTATTTAAGTTTTAGGTTAAAAATTTATTCTGAAAAAACTAAGCATCTGATTGAGATGAAACTAGCGCCATTGGATCCAGAATGTCATTTCTGATTTTCTGTTGCTAGTCTTGCATTTTTCTGACCCTTAGATAATTAATTATGAATTTAAAACTATTAAACCAATATATAATATTTTATAAAATACAGGATAAGAATTCGTATTTACGTATTTGTTTTGAAAAAACGTAACCCTCACCTTCGCTCCTTCACGTCGACGCGGGGGGTCTTCTTGTGTTCGCCGACAGCGGGGTCGCGGCGGTGCGGCGAGGCGGAGGCGGGGTCGCGGCAGTGCGACGAGGCGGACGCAATCGACGGTGGGCTGAGACGGGCGGTGATCGGCGGTGAGGTGGAGAGGGAGATAGACGGGAGAGGGGGAGTTCGGAGAGAAGATGAACGACGGCGGGTATTGTGCGGCGGCGAACAGCGACATCGAGGGGCGCCGTGAGAGGGCAGCGAGGGCGGTGCGGGATGCGGCGGCAAGGAGAGAGAGGGAGCGGTGGAGCGGGGGCTTCGAGCTGGGGGTATTCACGGCAATGGGCGATGGAGACTTTGGGCAACGGTGAAGATCACCGGAGGGGCGTGGGTCGCAGGCGAGGAGAGAGGGAGTAGGGGTTGGGAGAGAGAGAACGAGGATGAGAGGGAGAGAGTGATTTGAACGGGGGAGGGGCACGAGCGAGAACTGGGGGGAGAGAGAGAGAGAGAGAGAGAGAGAGAGAGAGAGAGAGAGAGAGAGAGAGAGAGTGTGTGTGTGTGTGTGTGTGTGTGCGCGCGTGCGTGCGTGCGGCTTAAGGGATGAGAACGAGAGAGTGAGAGAGAGACCTGGGTTTTGAACGGGGAAGAGGGGTTTGCGTGAGTTGGGAGATAACGAGAGAGTGGGTTTCGGGCTTGGGTGTTTTTAAACGGGAGAACGAAAGAGAGAGGGGCTGGGGGGAGAGAGAGGTATTAGCCGATTAGGGGTTAATTTATAGTTAGTTTAAATTATAAACAAATGCCTTAGTTTGTCAACCCTAATTAAGATGTTAGGTAGGCGATCAATGTTAGTTGGTGGTTAGTATCGAATAACCGTAGAAAAATGTATTGGTATGAAACACATGGGCTCCTAATCGGCTTAGTTTAAATAATTAGGGTCAAGCAAAAAGTTAAAACGTAATTAGTAAATAATGTCAAAAATACGAAATTACAATTTTGCCCCTGGTATTAAACGTGTCCGAAAAATTACGAAAACATAGCCATGGGATCGTATCGTCACGAGAATCACGAATACGAGATCCATTTTGGAGTTTGAGCTACAGAGATACCAGTTTTAGGCCAAAACGTTTAGGATGCGGGTTTGCGGGTTCTCTATTGATTTGGCTTCAGAAAATTACGAAATTAATGTGGAAAGCCATAAATGATCATAGGATGATACTGTAGAAGTTTGAAAATGGTTTGATGATGTTTGTATAGAAAATTAATTCATTAAGCCAAAATAGTAATAATTGAAAATGAATTTTTATCAAATTGTTTAGAGGTTTTTGATGAAATCCGAACTTATTGAAATACACCATAACTAGTCTAATGCTTCAAAATATTTTTTTAAAGAAATTTTGAAATCACTTAAAACTCCTGATCAACCACTATAAAATAAGTTAAATACGTAATTAAATGTATTGGAAAATACGAGTCGTTACATCCCACCCTCCTTAAAATAATTTCGTCCTCGGAATTCTTAAACAGATAACCTCTGTTATGAAGAAGCTCAAGCAAATAAATGATGATAATGATCTAATAAATCAGGTTGTAAATAGCATGAAATATAATGTGATATCATAGCATCAAGAAAACAAGAGATGATGTTTATGAATACTTACTATTGACATCACCATAGCTTCCGTAACTAGTCTCGAGACTAGTAAGATTATCCGACTCGGCAAATAGGTAATGGTAGCGTTCTCGCATATCGTCTTCTCTCTCTCAAGTAGATTCTCCAGGCGAATCATGACGCCACATTACCCTGACAAGGTTGATCACTCTATTCTTGATGGTCTTCTGCCGTCGATCCAGGATCTTGACTAGTTGTTGCTCGTAAGATAGATCTGGGCAAACAACAATCTCAGAGTAATCCACCAAATGACTAGGATCACTCACGTAGGGTCGAAGCTGTGAGACATGAAAGACTTCATGTACTCCTTCCAATGCAGGTGGCAAGGCAAGGCGATAGGCCACCTCGCCTACTCGCTCCAAGATATCAAATGGACCAATGTATCGAGGACTGAGCTTCCCTCTTCGTCCAAAACGAATCATCCCACGATTCAGAGAGATCTTCAAGAACACATGGTCGCCAGGCTAGAATTCTAAATGTCGGCGCTTTGCATCTACCCAATGCTTGTATTGATCCTGAGCTAACTGTAGCTTCTCCCTGATGGTCCTGACTACTTCCACTGCTTCAACAATCAAGTTTGGACCGATGAGTTCTCGATCACCAACGTTGTCCCAACTCAAGGGAGAACGACACTTTCTGCCATAAAGCGCTGTAAAGGGCGACATACCAATGCTATTCTGATAACTTTTGTTGTACGCAAACTCCACGAGATGAAGGTGGCCTTCCCAAGATACTTTGAAGTCCAGCATACATGCATGCAACATGTCCTCAGGGATCTGAATAGTGCGTTCTGATTGGCCATCTGTCTGAGGATGATAAGCTGTACTGAAGCTTAAGCGGGTCCTCATACACTCCTGTAAGCTCTTCCAAAAGTGATACATGAATCGAGTGTCTCTGTCTGAAACAATACTGACATGGACACCATGCAACTTCACTATCTCCTCCATGTACTTCTTGGCAAGCACCTCGGTCGACTGGCCCACTCTGAAAGAAATGAAGTGTGCTGACTTGGTCAATCGATCATCGATTACCCAGACAGCATCGTTATGCTTCGTACTCTTGGGCAGTCCCGTCACAAAATCCATCGTGATGTGTTGCCACTTCCATTCTGGGATGGGCAAATGCTGTAACAATCCGACAAATCAGTGATGTTCAGCCTTCACCTGTTGGCACACTATACACTTCACCACACTTCGTGCGACGCTTCTCTTCATACCATGCCACCAGTAGTGTTGTCGCAAGTCTTGATACATCTTGGTACCGCCTGGATTAATGGAATATGGAGAACTTGAGCTTCCTCCCATAGAGCTTCTCTGACGTCTCCAGATGGTACACAGATGTGGTTGCCGAATCTCAAAGATCCGTCCTCGTGGATTTTGAATTCAAGCCTCTGACCTGCTATCACTATGTCTCTGATCCTTTGCAGCTTCTCATCTCCTGCTTGGGCAGCCTTGATCTTGTCCACCAAATCCGATTGGATCTGAAGGTTGAGTAATGAAGACGTTATTCCAGGTAATATAACATCCATCTCCATGGCTCGTATCTCATGTCGTAGCCTCCATTGCGATGTGAGGGTCATTACCACAGCGAGACAACTCAATGCATCCGATACGACATTGACCTTCCCAGGATGGTACTGAAGGTCAATATCATAGTCTGCCATTAGTTCGATCCATCGTCGTTGTCGCATGTTGAGCTCCTTCTGGGTGAACAGGTACTTGAGACTTTTGTGATCTGAGAATATCTTCACATGTTCGTCCAGCAAGAAGTGTCTCCAAATCTTCAGGACAAAGATAACTGCCGCTAATTCAAGGTCATGAGTGGGGTAGTCCTTTTCATGGTTCTTCAGTTGTTTGGATGCATAGGCAACAACTCGGCCATGCTGATGCAGCACACACCCAAGTCCTTTGCCAAATGCATCACAAAATACTTCGAAACCACCAGTCCTGTCTGGAATGACCAGAATCGGGGCCGAAGTCAATCTTCTCTTCAGCTCCTGGAATGCATCTTCACACGCCTTTGACCAGACGAATGCCATGTCCTTTCTCGTCAATCACGTCATAGCCCCCGTGATCTTCGAGAAGTCTTGGATGCATCGTCTGTAATAACCAGCTAGTCCCAAGAAACTTCGAATCTCCGTCACAGGTTCAGGGACCGGCCAGTCTCTAACAGTAGCTACCTTCTCGGGGTCAACGTATATTCCTTCTCCTGACACGATGTGACCCAGAAAAGCCACCTTGTCGAGCTAGAACTCACACTTACTGCATTTGGAATACAGTTGGTGTTGTCTCAGTGTTTACAAGGCCTTCCTCAGATGTTCTCTGTATTCCTGAGCATCCTTCGAGCAGATGAGGATGTCGTCGATGTAGACAACTACGAACTTGTCCAGATGGTTGTACAGAGCTTGGTTCATGAGACTCATGAATAAAGCAGGTACATTAGTCACACCAAATGGCATCACCAAGAATTTGTAGTGTCCATATCTGGTCCGAAAAGCAGTCTTGTGGACATCCTCCTTCTTCACCTTCACTTGATGATATCCGGTCTTCAAGTCCAACTTTGAATACGCGCTCGATCCTCCAAGCTGGTCGAAAAGGTCATCGATGTAGGGCAGAGGATACTTGTTCTTCACCGTCATCTTATTCAGCTCACGGTAGTCGACGTACATGCGTTGTGATCCGTCCTTCTTCTTTACGAGTAGCACAGGGGCACCCCATGCGGATACACTGGGTCGTATTCATCACTTCTATATGAGATCGTCCAGCTGAGCCCGAATCTCTTCAAGCTCAGGCGGTTCCATGCGATAGGATCCTTTGGATATCGGTTGTGCACCTGGTATAAGATCAATGGTAAATTCGAGGCCGCGATCCGGAGGCAAACTTGAGAGTTCGTCTGAAAATACATCCAAGAATTCTCGTACTACTTCAGGTTTCTCTTGCTCGACTTCCATTGCAGTCGCAACTGCCTCTGAAAGTTTGGCCTGGAACTTCACTGGTCCTTTCGATCGGCTTTCGCTGTGGAATTCGAAATTAGGATGGTTGGGTATTTTGAATTCTACCCTCCTTTGACGCCAGTCAATGGTGGCATGAAATGTCACTAACCAATCCATTCCAAGAACGGCATCAAAACTTGGCATCTCTATCACCATGAAGTCGGAAAAAAGGTCTCGTCCACAAATCACTACAGAGCAGTGAAGGCATCCGCTGTTTATCGGTAGGGGACCGCCAGCGGTGTCGACCTTCCAACGGGAAGTCAGAGGTTCGACAAGGACGACATGTGTGTTGACGAATCGACTCGCCAAGAAGAAATGTGTAGCTCCCGAGTCGAATAAAGTGAGGGCGGGTTTACCAGTTACTAAGACGATACCTACGGTAATGAGAATCACGTCTAAGCTTACTGTTTCTAAATAATAGAATATGATGTTGAAAGGGATATCTTGTACCTGTGATCACTTGGTCCATAGCTTCGGCCTCTTCCACAGTCATATTATAAGCTTGGCGTCTTGGAGGTGGCACCTGTGGTCGTGCTTGCTGGAACACTCGCTACTGAGGAGGGAGTTGTTGTCGTTACGGAACAGGTGGTGGTGGTCGCTGCGGAGCATTCCTGGCAGGGGCATTGGTTGGAGCATGGTTAGGAGGTGGTGGCCTCCTTGGGCAATCCCTTGCGGCATGGTCCTTCGACCCCACAGATCAAGCAAAGTTTCAGATATAATCGACATTCAGACTGAAAGTGTCCTTGCTTCCCACAATGATGACACACTTGACGTGGTGGTGGTGCCTGCCTCTTGAATTGAGTCTGCTGGGTAGGTCGGTACGCCTGGTTGGACGGAGGTCGACGGTTGAATCCAGCAGCAGGTGTCAGAGGTAGTGGCCTTCTGGGAGGGGCAGCTATCTCTCGCCTTTCTTCTCTTTCAATGAACTCATGTTCACGAGCTGCAGCCAGGACCTCAGTATGTGTATAGAGTTGGCGTCCGACCAAGTTTCGACGGATCTCTATGTTTAACCCTTGCATGAAGCGTTGAGCTCGGGTCAAAGGGGTGGCAACCATCCCAGGAGCAAAACAGCTAAGCATTGTAAATGGGCATCATACTATTCCACTGACATGGAACCTTGCTTCAACCTGACGAACTGAGCTTGTTGTTCCATCTGAGCTTCGAGTGAGAAGTATTGGGTGTTGAAGTGTTCAGTGAACGTCGCCCAGTCGATTGGTCGTTGCAGACGACAATCAGTGGAGCTCCACCAGATTCTAGCTCCATCAGTCAGTTGGGACTTGGCAGTGTCCATCCATGCATATTTTGCTATCTGAGCGGCTCTTAAATCATCTTCAGTACTTCGCAGCCATTCTTCGGCCTTCAGAGGGCCGTCCACGCCATTCCAGGTCTTTGGGCGGAACGACCGGAATTGTTGTATCCCTCCTCCGTGCTTTTGTTCTCATCGGATGGCTTGAACCATCTCTCGCAATGCGAGATCAGAAATTTGATGCACAGTGGAAGGTGGTCTGTTGTTGGTCTGGTTGCTGGCTCCAGATAGGTCAGCTCTGTTGGAACTCTCAAAGGTGTTTTCGTCCATCGTTTTGAGTGTCAGACCTGCATACATAGGAAAATGTCAGCTTAGTCGAGTATCGTATAAGTACATCCCGATTTACTATACTGTTCACGAGGTATTTTGCACGAACCTGCATGGGCCACCAAACTTGTAACGACCTGCTCTCAATGGGCCATTACTTATTTGATTTTATTTGCAGGTCTACAGTTTACCAGTGAAATCAATATAGCCATAATCCAGAGATGTACCAATACTCAAACCAGCGTACGTTATTACAGTCCAAATTTAAATTACAACAACGAGCAGCACTCTCTCACCAATACATAAAGGAAATACAGAAAAGAAATGCGGAAAGGAAATACATAACATAGTACGTACAACAACACATGCAGCTAGAAGTCTACAGTCTCTGGGTCGAACTCTAACTCCTCAAACTCAGGGGCAACTTCCTCGATCTGATCGTCGTCTGTCGGTGCCATAAACGGAACCAAATGTAAGTCACAATAATTCTAAATATAGAAAAGAAGCAGTGCACAAGTATGACAAAAGTAACTACGTACAAGCAGACCCGAGTGAAAAGTAAAGTACTGAGCAACAACTGTACACAACTGAGTAGTAAAGGTAAACCGAACTAAAAGAAGAGAACAACTGTACTGTGGTAGTGCAAGTGTAAAGCAGGCTAAGCAAGTGAAACGTGCTACCACTATAACTAAAAGTACGACAAGTAAAGTACTGTGACTGCACATGTGTAGTAAGTAAAGTTCATGTGCCACAAAGAAGTTATCGTGCAAGCTACACTAGAACTATGTGATTCAAGTCAAAGAGTACAATATGTGACCATTGAGTTCATCTCTTGCCTGGGTGCGTTTACCCAGACGAATGCTGAAAACACAGGCAGCTAGACAGGATGCTGACATGCAGCATAATTATATTTGTCGAAACACAGGCAGCTAGACAGGATGCCGAAAACCCAGGCAACTAGACATGTAGATGAACTCCAGTCACTCCCACACTCTCTCAAACTATGAGTTACCCCAAAACCCCAAGTGAAGTGTCAAGTGTCATACGAGATGTTCCACAAGATGTTCCATACGGTGTATCACATGATGCTAGTCAAACCAAGACCACTGGTTGACTTTCTTATTGAAACCCAGAAATTAGTAACTCATTCCAAAGAAGACTGTGCCAAAGCGAACTGAGGATAAAGACAAGTCCAACAACTGCCGTACCGATTCCATGCTTCGAGCATGTAGTAGTATTGTTTAGAACACAATTTACCCAAGTTGATGGTTGTGTGCTACAACCACCAAAGTTGAAAGTTGGCAAAGTAATCTGTAGTTGATTACTTTCCTATTAGATTAGGTCTCTACTTTGGTTCAGGGCGGATAGCCGTTCTAAGGCTATAAGTAGTGTTTTGAAGTTCGTACGAGGACAATTATTTAATTTTCTAATTTTAGAATTCGTCGTGACTTACTAATTTCGAGACTGTCGTAGCAAGCCGGAATTAGATCTAGGGCTTCCACGGAAGTTGGTGCACAAGAATTGGTACCTGCAATCCAAAAATAATTGGTTAGAGAACACGACCTTTCCTATCTAAATAATTTGGTCGTTTTGATTTTTAAAATTGATTGAAACGGTGTCGAAAAATGTTCTAAATTTTTATTTAGGCTGAAAATGAAGAATATAATTTTACTACAAGAGGAACATATTTTCAGAAGCTTCTATTAATTTTTATAATTTTTAAAAGCTCAAAAATCAATTTAAAAACTAATTTTAATTAGGTAACGTAATTATTCAATAATTTATTCGGGATGGAATACTAATCGAAATGGTTCAAGTGAGGAGTCAAAACGACCGTCTTGAAGAGTGATACAACATATGTTTTTCTCACGTATCAGTGTACGTAAAAAATACAAATTACAGATTTTTAAAAGTAATTTACGTATTTAAGTTTTAGGGTTAAAATTTATTCTGGAAAAACTAAGCATCTGATTGAGATGAAACTAGCGCCATTGGATCCAGAATGTCATTTCTGATTTTCTGGAGCTGGCCTTGCATTTTTCTGACCCTTATTTAATTAATTATGAATTTAAAACTATTAAACCAATATATAATATTTTATAAAATACAGAATACGAATTCGTATTTACGTATTTTTTTTGAAAAAACGTAACCCTCACCTTTGCTCCTTCACGTCGACGCAAGGGGTGTCTTCTTGTGTTCGCCGGCGGCGGGGTCGCAGCGGTACAGCGAGGCAGCGGCGGGGTCGCGACGGTGCGGCAAGTCAGACACGGTCGACGGAGGGCTGAGATGGGCAGTGAGCAGCGGCGAGGTGGATAGGGAGATCGACAGAGGGGGGGGTTCGGAGAGAAGATGAACGGTGGCGGGTGTTTTACGGCGGCGAACGGCGACATCGAGGGGCGCCATAAGAGGGCGGTGAGGGCGGTGGGGATGCGACGGCAAGGAGAGTGAGGAAGTGGTGGAGCGGGGGCTTCAAGCTGGGGGTATTCACGGCGACGGGCGGCGGAGACTGTGGGCGACGGCGAAGATCACCGGAGGGGCGTGGGGTGCAAGCGAGGAGAGAGGGGGTGGGGGTTGGGAGAGAGAGAACGAGGATGAGAGGGTGTAATGCCCGTATCTATAAAATACTGTTTGCGTGTGTGCGTATAGTAATTTTATTATGTGTATAGTAATTTTCTACATGTAAGGCTACCAGTTGACTATGATATGCAGTGAATGCGTGTGGTTGGATAGTAAAGTGATATTATTGCTAGCATGCTAACAATGTTTATTAGCGTGCTTGGCATTTTTTGTTGGTAAGTGTGTAACGTAAAACGGTATGATCATAATAACTGGTGATGCTGAGATAGTTATTATGATGTTTGGTTGTTATTTTATGTGATGTGGTATTATTTTTGGGTATTAGTATTTTTCTTATTATTGATGTTGACAAATATTATCATTACTATTGTGAAGGGCTTAATTAATTTTGGTAGCTAGAGATGGGCTTGGACTATTGTTAGTTGATGTTGATTAGGCTTTAATAGTTAGGCTAGACTATTAGATGAGAGAAGAGGGGTTGATCTAGTTGGGAATGGCAAACTCGTAATACCCATCCCTTCTACACATTTCTTCTCCCTTTCTTTAATTCTTTTTCCTCTTCCCATTTTTCCCCCAACCAGGCCGCCCTTTTTCCCTTGCTGTGGCCGAACCCAGCTGCCATGGCCGAAAGCTCCATTGCTGGGCCGAAATCCTCCAGAAAACAAAGAAAAAGGGAAATGAGAAAGCATCTCCTTTTTCTTCCCCTTCTTCTTATTGAATTCCTTTTGGTCTTCTTCCCTTTCCCCAAGCCCCCATGGCTGGCCGAAATTTCCCCAAGCCCTATGGCTGGCCGAATTTCCACAGGCCAAGAAAGAAGAATGGATAGATTGGAAGAGAATTAGAAAGAGGAAGTGGAAGAGAAGCGGCGAAAGATAGGGTTTGGGATTTCTTGGGAGCTTGATGGAGATTGAGGAGCTTCATGAAATTGAAAGGGGATTAGGGCTTGAAGCTTGATGATGGTGGGTTCTCTCTAATTGGAAGAGGATTTGAGTCTCTACAAGAGGTAGGAATCCAATCCTACTCATATGCTTCAATTCATTGCTTTTGGCATTCAAGTTGGTATTTTTAGGGTTCTTTGTGAAATTACTTGATATGATGCTTGATGTTAAATCCTTATGAGTATCAAAATGTTCATGATGCTATTGAATGCTACGTTTCGTTAATTTTTTGAAAATCCCTATCATTTTGAATGTTCGCTTTCATGTGTGAAATTGCCCTCGATGTGTGAAATTGCCCTCATCATGATGCAAATGACTGAATTGTTTTACTAATAATGTGAATTAGCCCTCACATAGTATGTTGTTGAAGTTGTTGTTAAATGACACTCATGGTGGGATGTTGGACAATTGTTATTTAAATTAGTTCTTTGAGATGTAGGGATGGTGGGAGTTCATTAGGAAATGTTGGAAGTGTTACTCTCGTTAAGTAAGGTCAACACATGGTGTTATTCAAAATTGCTTCCACTAATTAGATTCAAATAGTTGCTATTACATTTTCTTTCATCAATTTTATTGGAAGCTATGGTTGCTCCCTTTGTGGGAATTGCCCTCTTTTGTATGTTGGAAGTTATTACCCAATTCCCTCGTATGTGGAGATGGAAGTTAGTTATATAAGCTTATATGACGTGTTCTAATTAAATGGATTGGTTGTTACATTTCATGAGTTAAGTAGATGATTAACCCCTTTGTAATGTTGAGGTTTCTATACCCTTATATGAGAATGAGATGTTGCTTAATGACTCTCACAACATAATGTTGCATTAGTAAACAAGAAAAATGGAATATACCCTCAAACTTGGCACTTAAAGACTAAGTTCATAATTAGTCGTTATAAGAAGTAAATCCCTTATTATTTGATCATAATGATACCCTCCCCTCAAGTCACATGCAAGTGCTTAATGGAATTTGTTAAAGTATGCAAAATTTCCTCAAGTAGCATTTGGCATCCACTTGCATTTCAATACATGCCTTAATTGCATTTCAACCCAAGTAGTGACAACGTGTGTGGAAGTCCACTCATTTATTGGGTATTATTATGACATGTTGGAAGCCTAACATTCAGTTACCTTGTATGAGATTGCTTTCTCATTTTAGTTTCAATAATTAAATGAAATAGTTCTCATTTTATGACATGGATTGAAATTGTTCTTCTTTTGTTACATTTGTTGATTAAATAAGATTGCTTCCATATTCCTTGAAAGAAAAATGTGAGGCAAGTCATATTAAATTGGGTAGTGTAATACGAGGCTATGATATAGATCATGATGCCCTATAATGTCATGTTCAATGACAAGTGAATATGCTCTCATTTTTGCGTTCATTAACTTTGTTGGAAACTATAATTGCCCACTTTTATGAAATTGCTCTCATTCTGGGTTGTTGGAAATTATTTACTCGATTTCATTTGCATGGAATGAGAAACATGTGAAAATGAAATGAATTGGGAAATTGGAAAGGTGATGTTGGTAACATGCGGAATATGGAATGTGTGATATGGTCACGTTAGGACACGAGGTGGAGTGCACGGGCATGGACAAAGTGCCGCGGTAGGAGGCGGGTGAATACGCCGTTGGCCACCTCTTGATCCATTAGGCGGCTCCACGTTGATAACAGAGTAGAAGCTCTTGCACATGCACGCCGGCTCATTCACGGGATCCCCTTGCATTGCATTGCATCGCATTACTTGTGCATCATATGCATCATGGCATCATGTAGCATTGTTGGGTGATTTGTGGTTGTATTTGTGTGATGGTTAACCTTTGAGAATGCATGTTGCCATGGAAGCATTTGGTGCTTGAATGATGGAATGTTGGAAAGTATGGGTTGTTAGTTAGTAAATATTGTTATTTTTGTTGTTATTGCTAGTAGTGATATGAATGATATTGATGTTGGTATTGGTGATCATTAATGTTATTAGGAAATATTGGGATGTTGGAAGTATTATGGAATGTTGGAATTTTAACATCCAAGTTACCATGAAGCATTCATGGTTGAATTGGGATACTAATTTGAATTATTTGATGCAATGATCATGTCCCACGTTGCTTGAATGTTTTGTCCCAATAATTATGCAAAGTGCTCTCATTTTGAAACATAGAAGCATTATTATTCCTCCCATTGCATGAGAAGATGGAAATGCTCCCCTTTATGAAATTAATCTCATGTTGGTTCCTTGGGTAAATAGAATAGATCTCATTTTGTTACATGAAGTAAACGATATTGTTCTCCTTTATTACATTGTTCAAATAAATGACCCTCATTTGGAAGTTGGAAAGGTTATGTTGATGCTTATAGTGGTGTTGGTGGTGTTGGTGGTGTTGTTGGTGTTGTTGGGATGTTATGATTATACCATATTCTCTTCGAAATACTACTTATGTTTTCTTTTAGAGATATTACTTATGTTGTACTTGGAAACTTTGATAAATACAAGAGAAACTCTGACGAAATTTTTATAAGCATTTCCACAACTTCCCAAGCATTAGAAACTTAAGCTAGGAACACCACACAAAATGCCACTTGCTAGCTCCCTTAAATTTTCATGCTTAAATAAACACCCATTTGGAAAATTAGTATAAATGACAAGTTAGTACGAGGGTTTGATAACTTGCAAGTTGAAAGCTTTGTGAGTGTAGGAACCCCTCTTCATAAGGGTTACTACTTCTACAACTCTTCCAAGCATGTTAAAGAGACAAATCTTAATTAAATGTAGGCATCTCTTTCTATACCATGAAGTAAAGATAACATCTTGCTAGTTGTTGCCTTGCTTTTGATTTCATGTTGAATTCTAATAAATTAAGGATTGGTCATCATGCTTGCCATGTATTTGTAATAATGTCGCTATGATGAAAGTTGTCATTCTTTATTATGGAACATGAAAAGACTGAGTTTCCATAGCGTTGTAGGTTTAATTATTACTTACCCTTAGCAAGTTGCAATTTCTAAATAAGAACTAATTCGAAGTTAGTATCTTGTTGAGTAGCAAACCATGTTGGGCCCAAACCATGTTGGCACCCCTCTAGTACTACATGCCATTTAAGCCAAAGCTAGGTTTCAGTTCCTTGATATTACTGTTCACTTCTCTATATGTCCTACTCACTTGGTTTTGCTGGTGATCCTCTTGTGCAGGTACGTGTATGGTAATGACACCATTTACATTTCCGTATGTAATTGTCGTGATATGCCAAGAGTTAGTTTTCCGTTGTTATTTAGTGCATAGCATTTTTTTGCACCATGTGAGTTGGGTTTGGGATCCCTACTGGGTCACGCTGTGATGTGCCCCGTTGATATTTTTCAGGTGCTGGTTCGTGGAGTTGGAGGCCCACTAGTCCATTTGGATGGCGTTGGTTAGAGTTGAGGTTTTGAGAGAGTATGAGAGTTTTTGGGTGGGTGTTATTGTACTTCGACGAGATGTGGGTATCCTATTGTACATGAGATTTGGCTATATGTTGTATATGGGTTTTGGATAAGTGATGTTGTACTTGGAAATTGTATAATCAGTTAGTGTATGCGTATCAGTGTTTGGTTTGATTATCTCTCTTGTGTTTCTGTGACATCTGAAATGCTACAGGTACTATCCCAGCAGCACGCAGTGGGCCTGTTTGTGTTGTGTTAGGTATTTTCCTCCGTAACACTCGCTGCTTAGGGTATCCTGGGGAGCGGGGTGTTACATTTGGTGGCCCATGCAGGCCATCACACTGCGGCTGTGTAAGGGTAGTGAGTGTAGTATTTTGAGGGGAGTTTAGACCTAAGGTGGGTAGAGTTCAGCCTTAGGATGGGACCAGATATCAGAAGTTTGTGGTATAAAACCTTGAGGGGTTGAGATTCGCATGTTGCTTCAATGTGAATGTATGTACATATTTTTGTGTGTAGGTATGTGCACATATATATATCTATAGTTTTATAAGTGTTGCATATGGCTTGTCGAGTATATTGAGATGATATACTCTTGTGCATATGACTATGATATATGTTCGGATGATTGTGTGGCCATGTGATTGTATTTGAAGTATATGTGTTAATATATGGTTGACTTATGAGTAGCGTGTGAAATTGAGCTGTATACTTGATTGCGGTACTAGTAGTGTATAGATGTACTGTGTAGTGGCTATATACTATATGTTCTGCATGCACATGTTGAGTGCGCAGATGCATGGGAGGATCCTTGGGTTCCACCCATGTATGTGTGGATATGTCTTAAGCGTTTTAGTGATATCAGTTGATGTATGTGATGAGTATATGATATATGCATGGCTGTAAGCTTGTACACTTACACCTATATATGGATGGTTATAGTTTTGTATGGATATCAGTGTATTGATATTGATATGCAAGACTCTGCGTGATGATGCATGTGCGAAGGTTGGATGGATAGTAAGGTACATACATGATTGTATGTCTGGGTTTAGAAGTGCATGTGTTATGAGTAAGGTGTGTCATGATATTATATAATTGATTGATCTCTAGGCCGTGATATGGTGTGTTGTTTGTATGGATCATTGTATTCCGCTCAGGTATGAGTGGGCATGACCTGGGTGTATTAGAATTGTGTGTGTGATCTAGGTATATATACAAGATGTCTACGGTTGCATGTCTGGTTGTAAGCGGGTGTGCTTACACCGGTGTTAGGATAAATATAGTGATATCTGGGTGTATGGATGTTGATGTGTAAGACTCTATGTATGACATGTGTGTATGTTTAAATGTGTACATGGTGACATGGCCGAAAGCTCCATTGCAGGGCCGAAATCCTCCAGAAAACAAAGAAAAAGGGAAAGGAGAAAGCATCTCCTTGTTCTTCCCCTTCCTCTTATTGAATTCCTTTTGTTCTTCTTCCCTTTCCCCAAGCCCCCATGGCTGGCCGAAATTTCCCCAAGCCCTATGGCTTGCCGAATTTCCACAGGCCAAGAAAGAAGAAGGGAGAGATTGGAAGAGAATTAGAAAGAGGAAGGAGGAAGAGAAGAGGCGAAAGCTAGGGTTTGGGATTTCTTGGGAGCTTGATGGAGATTGAGGAGCTTCATGAAATTGAAAGGGGATTAGGGCTTGAAGCTTGATGATGGTGGGATCTCTCTAATTGGAAGAGGATTTGAGTCTCTACAAGAGATAGGAATCCAATCCTACTCATATGCTTCAATTCATTGCTTTTGGCATTCAAGTTGGTATTTTTAGGGTTCTTTGTGAAATTACTTGATATGATGCTTGATGTTAAATCCTTATGAGTATCAAAATGTTCATGATGCTATTGAATGCTACGTTTCGTTAATTTTGTGAAAATCCCTATCATTTTGAATGTTCGCTTTCATGTGTGAAATTGCCCTCGATGTGTGAAATTGTGTCACGCCCCGCTTCCCAAAACAGCAGAGGCGAAGCGTGACTAGGCCCGCTTAGGCCAGAGCTAAGGAGCCCTGACCCAATAAGCGTCTGTGTGGTACCAAGACGAAGGTACAAGTCCCTGCATGTTAGTACAGAACAATAAGGGTACAAGAAAGGAAAGACAAATCATTTTATTCCAACATATCAAAAGTACCAAGTCTCAACGCCCGAAGGGCTACAACAGCAGAAAAGGAAATCTAACGGTGCAAGCACCCGACCTAAACAAGGAAACAAAAGGTGCTACGCTCCCAACTAAAAGAAATACATATCTCTGGAAACTGCAACGAGAAGTCTCTAGCTCTGATCCTCCTCAGGATCGTACTCAGGATCAACACTCTCTGGCTCCACGTCAGCTGGCAGGTCAGTCTCCTAAACGTACTCTGGCTCGATCCCTAACGTACATCACCAAAAGAAGGAACTGTACGTCAGGTAAGGTCTACAAGAAGAGGTTAGACCAAACTGCAAGTGCACCAATTATTTAACAACGTTTTACTGGTTGATTAACATGCTGAGGTTATAACAGGCGAACAACGAAAGTACACGCAGCAGGAAAGTAAACACGACAGGTAGTAATCGTAGCGAGTGCTACAGATTACGGGACTAGCCTACAGGTGTCAAAACAAGACGGAACATGGAGAGCCAGACAGAACAAGACAAGACACGAAAAGGGTTCACGCCTTTACGGTTCGAGGGGGATCAGACCCTCTTGCCGTGTGCACGCTCAACCCTACCCCAAAACCCCAAGAATCGTGACAGGACAAGGGATCACTTGCTCTAGCTTGACAAGTGCCCTATTGCTCTCTGAGCTGTGTATCGGTACAAGGGATCACCTGCTCTAGCTTGACAGGTGCCATATTTCCCATCGGGCTGTGAATCGGTACAAGGGATCACTCGCTCTGGCTTGGTGAGTGCCCTATTGCCCAGCGGGCAGTGCAAGATGGAACGGGACATGGCAAAATGGAAGGGACATGACACAACAAAACGGGAGGGGTTGTACTAGGGTGTCCACAACTCACACACACGCATGTCAATCCTATGATGTCGAAATTGTTGTTGTTGGACTCAGACTTCGTTGTCAAGTCTGAGCCATCAAGAGCGTCCCGGACGCTATCATTTCACGTCCGGTTCTCATTGTTCCAAAATATCAATCCTAACAAGACTAAGGCCTAAACATGGCCAAGCACGCAAGTGGTACACTTGCCTGCGGTGGCGAGTGTGTCGTCTTCCTGGAACGTCTCGTCCAAACATCTCGTCGGCAAAAGAGCGTCTGAAAAATCGTGACACAGCGACGGTGTCAGATCACGATTCAATAATTCCTATTAGGGTTGTGTCTAGGTTATCGGGACTACCCTATTAATCAAAAATCACATTTTTAATGCATTTAACCTAACCGACGATCTATCCTATGTGCACATGCATAAAGTCCATTCGTCGATTTATCTACGGTTGTACAACGTTTTAAGGATCAACAGAAAATAAATTTAATTGATTAAAGTTGCTGATTTTAATTAGGTTATGATTCATTTACGGTGGGGTTTCTACGAGTTTAGGGAACCAACCTGATTTGTCGGTCGAGCGGAGATCCGGCGTCAGATCTGGAAAAGGTGGAAGCTTTGCGTCGTCCGGAAGCTCCTAGGCCGCGGGTAGCGCAGCGAGGAACGTTGATTGTTGGTGGTGTCGTCGGCCTCCGAAGGTGGTGACGAAGATCTCGGCGTTTCCCGGGGTCGTCGTCGCTAGATCTGAGATTGGATCGCCAAACTGGATCTCGTAAAGGAAAACGAGATGGCGGCCGAAGCTTGGCCGCAAGGTTCAGATCTGGGAGATGAGGGTGGTTTTGTGGGAAAAATCGGAATAAAAGAAACAGGAGAAGGAAGTGAGAAAGGAGAAAAGAGAAGGGAAAGAGGGGAGAATGGATCTTGGAGAAGACGGGGGCGCAAGGGAGAAGGAAAGGAGAAGTAGGGGAAGAGAAAGAGATGGGTTAGAAGAGAAGATGGTCGAAAATAATGAGGAGAAAAGAAACACAGCCGCACGCTTAAATAAGAAAACAAGCGGCGGCTAGGTCGAAATTTAGGGTTACAGAAGCGATTAGTCGGTCGGTGAAGGGCGGTCGACCAACTAGTTTGAGAACTAGTCAGTCGGTCGTCTAACTGAGATCGACTAAAAGCTAAACAGAGAACAGTGTCGGCACAGGGTTGATAGATTTAGTCGGTCTGTGAAGGCTCGTCGACCGACTAGTTTGCAACCTAGTCGGTCGGCCAGTGTTCATTGACCGACTAAAGGATAAAGGTGGTCGACAAGAAGTTTGAAAGTTAGTCGGTCTGTGAAGAAAGCCTAACCGACTAGTTCGTCAACCAGTCGGTCGGTATTCGTTCCTGGACCGACTAATGATAAACAGTAACTCGACTGCATGAAATGATCTCTAGCTTAGTCGGTCTGTGAAGAAGTGTTGACCGACTAGTTTCACAACTAGTCGGTCGGTGGATGAACTTAGACCGACTAAGCGTAAACAGTAACTCAGTGGAAAAATCAAAGGGAAACTAGTCGGTCCATGAAGAGTTTCTGACCGACTAGATTAACATCTAGTCAGTCGGTCCTTCTTCTTGAACCGACTAAAATGCACACCAAGTCCCCAAATGAAGTGCGAAGTTTCGAGATGGGTTCCACGGACTTCTAAGTTGAGTCTGGCTCAAGATAAGAGCGTCATGAAACACGCTCAGCTCCAGATAGGGTGAAAGAGATACGGAAAAGAAGAAGAGAGAAGACAAACAATCATATATATATGTATATATATATATATATATATATATATATATATATATATATATATATATCATCATACAAAAACCAGCCGTTACATCCTACCCACCTTAAGAAAATTCCGCCCTCGGAATTTCTATCAGAATAGGTGAGGGTAACGCTCTCTCATCTCATCATCTCTCTCCCAAGTGGACTCTCCAGGTGATCTGTGACGCCACATCACTCTCACCAGGTCGACTACCTTGTTCCTCAACTGCTTCTATCGACGGTCCAAAATCTGCACGGGCTGCTGGTCATAGGTCAGGTCCGGACGGATCGTGATCTCCGAGAAATCCACCGTGTGTGACGGATCACTGACATACCGACGCAACTGAGATACGTGGAATACGTCGTGAACTCCCACCAAAGATGGTGGTAGAGCAAGGTGGTAGGCCACTGCTCCCATACGCTCCAGCACATCGAAAGGTCCGATGTACCTCGGACTCAGCTTCCCCTTCTTCTCGAATCGGATAACTCCGTGGTTCGGAGAAATCTTCAAGAAGACGTGATCTCCAGGCTGAAACTCCAAAGGTCTCCTCTTGGCATCCGCCCAATGCTTGAAGCGATCCTGTGCAACTCTGAGCTTCTCCCTGATGTCTCTCACGACATCCACAGCTTCTACTATCATCTTCGGACCCAACAGCTCCCGATCTCCAATGTCATCCCAGCTCAGTGGCGATCGACATTTCCTCCCATATAAGGCAGCAAACGGCGCCATGCCAATGCTCGCCTGGTAGCTGTTGTTATAAGAAAACTCCACCAAGTGGAGATGGTCCTCCCAAGATCCCTTCAAATCGAGCGTACAAGCTCGCAGCATATCCTCTAGTATCTGAATAGTCCTCTCGGACTGGCCATCGGTCTGCGGGTGGTACGCCGTGCTGAAACTCGGACTCGTACCCAAATTCTCCTGCAGACTTCTCCAGAACTGAGATGTGAATCTTGAGTCTCTGTCAGACACGATGCTCACGGGGACCCCATGTAAGCGTACAATCTCCTGCACGTACACAGTCCACGTCACAACTAACTCAAAGAGGAAAATTAAAGAGAAGTAGAAATAAAATTTTACCTCTAGATACTTCCTCGCCAAAGCTTCCGTAGACTGGCCCACTCGGAAAGGAATGAAATACGCAGACTTAGTCAACCGATCAACGATCACCCAGACTGCGTCGTTCTGTTTCGGGGTCCGAGGTAAACCAGTCACGAAATACATCGTAATATGTTGCCACTTTCACTCCAGAATAGGAAGCGATTGTAGCAATCCATCCGTACGATGGTGCTCAGCCTTCACTTGTTGGCATATCAAACACTTGGCAACGCTCCGTGCCACACTCCTCTTCATGCCGATCCACCAGTAATTCAGTCAAAGGTCCTTATACATCTTGGTACCACCAGGATGTATAGAATAAGGCGAGCTATGAGCCTCGCTCAAAAGCTCCTCCCGAACATCACTCGTAGGTACGCAGAGTCTGCTGCCGTACCGCAACGAACCATCCTCATGAATCACGAACTCCGCACGCAGTCCAGCTTCAACCTGCCTCCTGATCCTCTGCAACTTCGGATCTCCTGCCTGTGCTGCCTTGATCCGATCCACGATCGTGGACTGAATCTGCAAATTCATGAATGAAAGAACCACACCAGGTAGGACGACCTCCAAATCCATCTTCTTTAGCTCCTGCTGAATCCTCCAGTCAGCAGTATGCATCATAGCAGTAGGCAGTCTACTCAAAGCATCCGGCACTACGTTCACCTTCCCCGGATGATACTGCAAATCTATCTCATAGTCAACCATGAGCTCCAACCATCGTCTCTGACGCATGTTGAGCTCCTTCTACGTGAATATGTACTTCAAACTTTTGTGATCGGTGAAAATCTTCACGCTCTCACTCAGTAAGAAGTGCCTCCAAATCTTCAATGCAAAGATCACCGCTGCCAACTCCAGATCGTGCGTCGGGTAATTCTTCTCATGCATCTTCAGCTGACGAGAAGCATACGTGACCACATGGCCATGTTGATGCATAACACATCCTAGGCCCTTCCCTGATGCATCACAATACACTTCAAAGCCTCCACTCCGATCCGGTACCGCCAAAACTGGTGCCGTGGTCAACCTCGCCTTCAAGATACTGAAAGCCTTCTCACAAGCATCAGACCACTGAAACTCCACGTCCTTCCTCGTCAGCTTCGTCATCGGCTCAGCAATCTTCGAGAAATCCTTGATGAACCGCCGATAATGGCCTGCTAAACCAAGGAAGCTCCTTATGTCAGACGCTGACTGCGGCATCAGCCAGTCTCGAACTGCTCTGACCTTCTTCGGATCTACAGATATGCCATCACCGGACACCACGTGTCCCAGGAATGCGACTCTGTCCAGCCAGAACTCGCACTTGCCATACTTGGCATACAACTTGTGTCGCCTCAGCGTCTCCAGCACTGTCCTCAGATGACAGCTGTGCTCCTCCTCAGACTTCGAATAAATAAGAATGTCGTCGATGAAAATCACAACAAACTTATCCAAGAAGTCGTAGAAGATCAAGTTCATAAGGTTCATGAACACAGCTGGAGCATTGGTCACGCTGAAAGGCATCAACACAAACTCATAGTGCACGTACTTCGTCCGGAAAGCTGTCTTTGGAATGTCATCCTTCTTCACCTTCAACTGATGATATCCACTCCTCAAATCCAACTTCGAGAAAACTCTCGAACCTCCCAGCTGATCAAAAATGTCGTCGATGCGCGACAGCGGATACTTGTTCTTCACGGTGACAGCATTCAATCCTCGATAGTCCACGCACATCCTGCGGGACCCATCCTTCTTCTTCACAAGCAACACTGGTGCACCCCACGGTGACACACTAAGGTGGATGAAACCCTTCTGCAACAGCTCATCTAGTTGCTTTCGCAGCTCCTCTAGCTCCGCGGGAGCCATCCTATACGGCGCCTTCGATATCGGCTGCGCACCCGGCATCAGATCGATGCCGAACTCCAAAGCTCTGTCGGGTGGCAGGCCCAAGATATCCTCCGGAAAGACGTCGTCGAAGTCTCTGACAACCGCTGGTCGGTCGATCTCCATCTCCATCTGCAACGCTGCTAACATTGGCACCTCCGGCTTGGCCCGAAATCTGATGGGCCCAAGCGACTCATCTCTGCTGCGGAACTCGAACTCCGGATGGCCAGGAATCCGGAATACCACTCTCTTGCTGTGACAGTCGATCGAAGCGTGGAAATCTCCCAGCCAATCGATGCCAAGGACGACATCGAAATGCGGCAGATCGTGGACGATGAAATCTGCATATAACTCAGGTCCACTGACCACTAGAGGAATCGATCGACATCTCATGTTCACAGTCACCACTCCGTTCCCTGTGGTGATGTCCCAACACTTAGGAAGTGTGTGGGTAGGAAGGGAGTGCTTTGTTATAAACCTCTGGGATATAATGCACATGGATGCACCGGAGTCAAATAAAGCCAAGGCAGGGTGAGAGAACACAAGAATGGTACCTAGGAAAACAAAGGGTCTAAGGTCACAACACTACTCTAGCAATCAAACAACCAAGCAACACTAACATAACGAGCAATAAGGTCTAACTATGAAATGAAAAGACTAGGTCAAGGAGTTACCTGCAATAACTCCATCCAGCTCCTCAGTCTCAACAGCTGTCATGGTATAGGCCGGCCTCTGAGGCTGCATTGCTCGCTGGTACATCTGCCTCTGTGGCACCAAGGGTGGTCCATGAACAGCAGGTCCTCTCTGGACTGGGGCAGGTGCCCTCATCTGCAACGGGGCTGGCGCTCCAACAACAGCACTGCGGGCTCTCGGACAATCCTTCACAGCATGCGAAGCATCTCCACAAAGTAGGCACAGACCCAGCTTCCTCCTACAGTTAGTCTGAACATGTCCGGGCTTGCCACAGAAATGGCACGGACCCTTGCTCTATTGTTGCACTGGTGATCCAGGTCTCTTGAATGGCACAGTCTGGACTTGCCTCATCATCGGCCTGGCAGGTGGTCGGTACTGCTCCATAGGGCGCTTTCCTCTGTCCGCTGGAGTGTCAGGCAGGTGCAAAATCGTCTCATGATTCTTTGCAGCATCTAACACTTCCCTCATAGTCGAGAAACTAGCAGAGGACATGGAAGCCTGGACCTTCGGACGAGTCCCTGACGGAACCGCTCAGCTCGGTTCTCCTCCTCCTTCACTATATGCGGGGCAAAACGGCTCGGCATCTCGAATTCAGCCTCATACTCATTGTCACGCCCCGCTTCCCTAAAATGGAGGCGAGACGTGAGAAGGTCCGCACGGGTGTGGAGCTGTGAAGCTACACGCCCGATAAGCGTCGGTAAAACAAGTGCAGGTCCCTGTAATCACGAACAGAACAAGATAATAACACAAGTAGAAACAGAAATAAGATTCCAAATCTCAGCATTGTCCAACATTAAAATTAAGTTCAACATCCAGAAAAGCCACCAGGCTAAAAGAAAGAGTCTAAAGGCCCAGAACAAGGCCAACAAAGACAAACATAAACAGAGTATGGTGCTACGCACCGACAACAAAACAGTCTAAAACGAAGAACACAAGCAGCCTCTACGACTGATCGCCCGTGTCCTCGTACTCCACAACGAACGTAGGCTCTGACTCAGCGTCAGCAAACACCATGTCCCCCGCAGCACTCTCAGGCTCGGGATCTAACATGTGTCACCCAAAAGAGTAAAGGGCACATGTCAGCAAGTCTAAAAGACTTGGGCAAGGAAACTGAAGGGAAGGCAAACTAGCAACCTAGCAGTTCTAGTATGATGCATAACATGGCAAGTATATTATGGAAGTGACAAGTAAAGGGAAGTACAAGTAGCAAGTAGAAAGTATGGCATGAATAACGAGTTTTACAAGTAAAAACATGGACAAGTACAAGTCAAGTAGTTCACGTCAAGTGAACACGTCAAGTAAACATGTTATGCACAGAGATTTCGTCTGCTGGCTAGAGTGGCTGATCGGGCCAACTCGTAAGCTCAGGTGACCGCTTATCCCTACCCCTCCACGTGTATCGAGCCAGGGCATTACCCCCAAACACGGAATGCTCGCTTCTGGATCACAAGCCAGGAAGTGTATTTGGCATAGAGTTGTGCCCGCTAAAAAGCAGGTGCCTAGCCGGAAACAAGTAGATCGGGCATTGGCTATCGACCAACACACGTGGCCCGCTTCTGGAACACGAGCCAGGAAACACAAGTATTGTAGCGTGTGCTACGAATGCGACATTCAACATGGATGATATGGCATGGCAAATAGTAGTGCAAGGCGTACCGTTAAAATATTAAACATGGCAGTTAAGATGCATGGATGGCAATAAGTGCAAATAATGAAAAGTGGTCGGATCAAGCTTCGTTGTCAAGCTAGATCCTGAAATTAGCGCCTAGGCGAGTATCATTTCGTCGCCTAGTCTCTTTTACGCCTACAACAAGCAAGTGGCCTAAAACCCTAAGTGGCAAGTTTCACTTAGCACCGAGGATGAAGATCACGAAGGTTTGTCTCACAATCGCTAGAAGTCGCTGTTATGGGGAAACAACCATCAAAACAACATCCATTTTCATTAGGGTTTTACAAAAACACAAATGGGTTAAGAGAACATTATAGGATCGAGTTATTACCGAATCGTTAGCGGAAGAACGATGCCGAGCAAGCACGGCGACAGAAGAACGATCCGGGAACTAGGGTTCAGATCTGGAAATGGGGAGAAAATCTGGAGAAATGAGGTTTTGGGGAGTTTTGGGGGTTTTCCGGCGGCCTAGATGAGGTGGCCGGCCCTAATGGAGGGGGAGAGGGGCTCTTAATGAAGGAGGAAGGCTAGGGGAAGATGGATGATGATTTGGGGAAGAAGGAGGCTCAGGAGAAATGAAAGAAGAAAGAAAAACGATTGGGGGGTTTAAATAGGAAAAGTCGGCGGTTGGGCAAACCCTAGGTTTACGACAGCGATTAGTCGGTCAAAGAAGGGTTGTTGACCGACTAGTTTAACAACTAGTCGGTCGGTCGACCAACTATGACAGACTTAAATCAAGCATCAAAAAAGAGAATAAATCTGGGTAGTGAGTTAGTCGGTCTGTGAAGGCCCGTCTACCGACTAGTTTGCAACCTAGTCGGTCGGTGAGTGTTCATTGACTGACTAACGATAAACAGTAACTTATGTGAAATTTGTCAAAGGAACTAGTCGGTCTGAGAGCAAGTTCTGACCGACTAGCTTCACATCTAGTCGGTCGGTGGTTGTTCTTAGACCGACTAAGAGTAAACAGTAACTCCTGTACAATTGATTCAATGAACTAGTCGGTTCCAGTAGAGTTCCTGACCGACTAGATCTCAATCTAGTCGGTTGGTCCCCCTTCTTGAACCAACTAAAGTGCACTAAAAGTGCCGAATCGAAGCGCGAAGCTTCGGGAAGATTCCTACGGCTTCTAAGATCAACCTATCTCTAAGATATGAGCGATTTGAAGTTCGTCATGAGTGACTTACTACAAGATCAACGATTCTAAGGAAGAAGCTAGGAAATCACGACGAAACGATCGAAAACGAAAGCTACGGAGACGAAAACCACACATAATGAGAAAATCCACCAAAACATATATATATAATATAGATAATCCAAATCCATGAAAACCAGTCGTTACATCCTCCCCAACTTAAGAAAAATTTCGTCCTCGGAATTTCACAATACTCACGTGTCCGAAAACAAAAGTGGGTAGCGCTCTCGCATCTCATCCTCTCTATCCCAAGTAGACTCTCCTGGCGAGCCGTGTCACCACATCACCCTCACAAGATTGACAACCTTGTTCCGGAGTGACTTCTGACGCCTGTCCAAAATCTGCACTGGCTGCTGGTCATACGTCATATCAGGGCGAACGGTAATCTCCGAGAAATCCACAGCATGAGATGGATCGCTAATGTATCGACGAAGCTGCGACACATGGAAAACATTGTGAACTCCTTCCAAATATGGCGGCAAGGCTAAGCGGTAGGCTACCTCGCCAACTCTCTCCAGAATGTCAAACGGTCCAATGTATCGCGGGCTCAACTTTCCTCGCTTCCCAAAGCGAATCACGCCACAATTCGGAGAAATCTTCAAGAACACATGGTCGCCTGGCTGAAACTCCAAAGGACGGCGTTTAGCATCCGCCCAATGCTTAAAACAGTCCTGAGCAATCCTCAACCTCTCCCGAATGTTCCTGACAATATCCACAGCCTCCACAATCATCTCAGGTCCCAACAACTCCCGATCACTAACGTCATCCCAACTCAACGGCGAACGACATTTTCTCCCATATAGCGCGGTAAAAGGCGCCATGCCAATACTCGTCTGGAAGCTGTTGTTGTAAGAGAACTCCACCAGATGTAGATGGTCCTCCCACGAACCCTTGAAATCCAACATGCACGCCCTCAGCATGTCCTCCAAGATCTGAATCGTCCTCTCGGACTGGCCATCCGTCTGCGGATGGTACGCCGTGCTGAAACTCAGACGCGTACCCAAACTCTTCTGTAAACTCTGCCAGAACAGAGATGTGAACCTCGTGTCTCTGTCCGACACGATACTCACGGGGACTCCGTGTAGTCGCACGACCTCCTGCATGATTCACGTTACATCACTATCTAAACTAGGAAAAGGAAATAGAAACGGAGAGTAAAAGAATTTACCTCCATGTATCTCCTCGCTAGCGCCTCAGTGGACTGTCCTACTCGGAATGGAATAAAGTGCGCAGATTTGGTCAATCAATCTACGATCACCCAAATCGCGTCATTCTGCTTCGGACTCCGAGGTAGTCCAGTCACGAAATCCATAGTGATGTGTTGCCACTTCCACTCTGGAATCGAAAGCGGTTGTAGCAACCCTGCCGTACGCTGATGCTCCACCTTCACTTGCTGGCAAACCAAGGACGTGGCTACACTCCGAGCCACGCTCCTCTTCATGCCATGCCACCAAAAGTTCAGACGAAGATCCTTGTACATCTTGGTCCCACCAGGATGCACAGAATACGGTAAACTGTGTGCCTCCACCAACAACTCCTCTCTGATATCCCCAGCTGGCACACACAACCTGGCTCCAAACCTCAACGAGCCATCCTCATGAATCAAAAAGTCAGTCCGCAGACCGGCTTCTACCGCTCCCGAATCTTCACCAGCTTCGGATCTCCAGCCTGGCCAGCCTTGATCCGATCCACAATCGTCGACTGAATCTGCATACTCATCAACGAAGAAGCCTCCCCAGGAAGAACAATCTCAAATCCAGACTCACAAAAATCCTGCTACAATCTCCACTGCGAGGTCAACATCATCACCGCTGGAAGCCTACTCAGCGCATCCGGAACCACATTCACCTTGCCAGGGTGATACTGCAAATCAATCTCATAATCCGCCATGAGCTCCAACCATCGACGCTGTCGCATGTTGAGCTCCTTCTGAGTAAAGATATACTTCAAGCTTTTGTGATCGGTGAAGATCTTCACTTTCTCACTCAGCAGGAAGTGCCTCCAAATCTTGAGTGCAAACACAACAGCAGCCAACTCCAAATCGTGCGTCGGGTAATTCTTCTCATGAGTCTTGAGCTGACACGAAGCATACGCCACAACATGCCCGTGCTGATGCAACACACAACCGAGACCCTTGCCAGAGGCATCGCAAAAGATCTCGAACCCTCCACTGCGATCAGGCACAACAAGAATAGGGGCGGTCGTCAATTTCTCCTTCAAAACACCAAAGGCATTCTCACAATCACCCGACCAAACAAAAGGCACATCCTTCCACGTCAATCTGGTCATCGGCTCAGCAATACGAGAAAAGTCCTTAATGAAGCGCCGATAGTAACCAGTAAGCCCAAAGAAACTTCGGATCTCAGACGCTGACTACGGAACAGGCCACTCTCGGATGGCTCTGATCTTCTCGGGATCCACTGAAATACCATCTCCAGTCACCACATGCCCCAGAAAAGCAATTCTGTCCAGCCAAAACTCGCACTTCGAAAACTTGGCATACAAACGATGCCTCCTCAAAATCTCCAACACTGTCCTCAAGTGCGAGGCATGCTCTTCCTCCGACTTAGAATAGATCAGAATGTCGTCAATAAAGATAACGACAAACTTATCTAAAAAGTCGTAGAAAATCAGGTTCATCAGATTCATGAAAACTGCGGGTGTGTTGGTTACACCGAAAGGCATAACCACAAACTTATAGTGTCCATACTTCGTCCTGAACGCTGTCTTCGGAACATCTTCCTTCTTCACCTTCAGCTGATGATAACCACTCCTCAGATCCAACTTCGAAAACACCCTCGAACCTCCAAGCTGATCAAAAATATCATTGATACGAGGAAACGTGTATTTATTCTTGATGGTCACCGCATTCAGCTCCCGATAGTCCACGCACATGCGACGCGAACCATCCTTCTTCTTCACCAGCAGCACCGGTGCTCCCCACGGAGACACACTAGGATTGATATAACCCTTCTGCAAAAGCTCATCCAGCTGTTTCCGCAATTCCTCCAACTCAGCGGGTGCCATACGATATGGCGCCTTCGAAATCGGCTGCGCTCCCGGAATAAGATCAATCGAAAATTCGAGAGCTCGATCAGGTGGCAAACCAGACATCTCCTCGGGGAAGACGTCATCAAAGTCCCGCACAACCGCTGGCCTCTCCAGCTCCATCTGCATAGCCACAAACTCCACAGGCCTGGCCCGAAACCTGACTGGACCAAGCGAACTGCTACCTCGGCTGAACTCAAATACTGGATGTCCGGGAATCTCGAACACCACCCTCTTCTGAGCCTGCTGCTGACCCAGTTTCCGAGCCTGCTCATGTATCTGCTGCTGCTGCTTCTGTCGAGACCCATGCTGCTGTAGAGCCTGTTCCTGAGATCTCGACTCCTGCCCTGACGATTCCATCTGTTGAGACACCTCTTCTCCCTGCAGAGCCTGAGTCCACTCCGTCGACTGGACCCACGGACGCTGCAGATCCAGCCTCCTCCCCGTGATCGTTGTTCCGAGGACTCTCCATATACGCTTTGGATGATATATCTTAGCGAGAGTGTTTTGGGTTAGGATGGGGTTGAGAGATGCTTTGATGTATTTTTTTGTGCTTTCTGGTTGTCGGTGTTGGATTTTATGATATGATGATGTTGATGATGATGATGTACTTTTTGTTGTTTATATAGATGATGTGTCTCACTTCATATGATGTACCTCATATATTCGATGTGATATCTTTTTGGATGTACTCATGTTGTCTCTATATATATATATGTTCATCATCGTTCACTTTGTCTTTTATTCGTCGTGCAAATTTTAATATTCGTTGAATATATTTGAAATGTGATTTCGTCGCTCGACGCATAAAAACTTGGTTAAATGGATTTAAATTCTGTAATTTTATAGAATTGTTTTCCATGCACAAAATTAACCAAGATTATTGAATATTGAAGAGTATGTTTCTTTATTCAAGAAATGAATAATGATTTGGAGTTTTTGATGATTTTGATTTTTTTTTGATAATGGAAAATTTGGCACACCTTGTTTTGACTTCCACAATTTTTCCCTTGGTGTCAAGTTGATCCATTGCCTTTGTCTACGACTCCCGATGTTGGATTTTACATTTCCTAATTGTTGTCGTTGTATGCCCCCCATTTTTGGGATAATGCCAAAGGGGGAGAGATAATGATAATAAAATAGCGCAAATGAAAATTTAACTCAATTTCCAAGAATCTAGTTTGATATGTTAGATTCAGGGGGAGTTAAGATACATATAAGGATTTTCAAAATCCGAAATTTCAAAAATCAATTCATTTTATTTATCTTACTCGTCTGCTTGATGTAATTCATTTATATTCATTTTGGAATTAACGTGTCATCAATGCAGGGGGAGTAAGTATTTTACATTTGAATTATTATCTTTGATTATTATTTATGTTGGTTTGTCATCACCAAAAAGGGGGAGAATGTTGAATATTGGACTCCCCGGATTTGGTTTTGGATGATGAGCAAACATAAATAATTCATGAACTAACAATTTGTGAGCGCAGTATTGGAGATCGTCGCCAATTTCACGTGAACATTCAAAGCGACATCTCAACACTTTCCAAAGCTCATATTCATGCCTAAAGCTTCGTTGAAGCTCTTGCGACGCTTTGGAAAATATGAAGATTCAATCGAAGCTATCGAAGACCGTTTATTAAGGTTTTATTTATAGTCTTTTAGCTTCGATATATAGAATGTTAAGCCTTGAGTATATCTTACGTCTATATCTTCATTACGCTCATTTCGTAGCTCTAGGATCCTTGCACAAGTTCATTCTAACTTCCTCGAAGCGTCGCGCTTCGATTCGGACTTTGTTGTGCATATTAGTTGGTACAAGATCAAGTACTGACCGACTAGATGGTGATCTAGTCGGTCGGCAACTGTTCTTGGACCGACTAGTTTGATTCCTTAAATTCTTGGACTTTACTGTTTACAATTAGTCGGTCTACGTTGACTCACCGACCGACTAGTTTGTGAACTAGTCGGTCAGTGATGCTTCTTTGACCGACTAGTTGAGACTTACTGTTCACTCTAAAATTCTCCTAAGCTACTGTTTACCGTTAGTCGGTCTAAGAACGTTTGATGACCGACTAGTTGACAATCTAGTCGGTCAACTTTTGTTCTTGGACCGACTAAGTCAACTTGCCTTCAGACTATGTTGTTTTGCCTCTTAGTCGGTCTACGTTCATTGGATGACCGACTAGTTGTGAAACTAGTCGGTCAGACAGTGTTCTTGGACCGACTAGTTTTCTAGGTCTGAAATTCTATCTCTTCTCAGATCTGCTCTTAGTCAGTCCATGCTTTGTGACTGACCGACTAGTTGATGAACTAGTCGATCAGTGAGTGTTCTTTGACCGACTAATTCTCACAGATTTCTTTCCGTTGGAGATTGACCTAACTTGTGTTTTTGGGTTCCTATAAATACGAACCTAGGTCATTTCTATCTTAAATAGAGCTGCCATTAAGAGATTCATTGAGTTCTAAAGAGATAGCTATTCTCCCTCAAATCTAAAGCTCTCTTCCTCACAAGAAACCCATTCTCTCTCATTTCTAGATCTAGAGAGAAGCTTGTTCTTGGTGAGCTCTTCAAGCTATTGCTTGATTCAAGTTTCCAAATCTTCCCTAGGCACCCATTGCTGCTCATTTCCTTGGTGCTAGGGTTTGGTAACTTCATCTTCCTCATATCCTTCATTTCACCTATTGGGTAAGAAAAACTCAAGGTATAGGATTTTGTGGTAAGAGTATTTATTTCATCTAAACTCTTTTATATTGCTTATTGGCTCTCTCGGTTGTGAGAGAAGTTTGTGATCCCGGGTTGTGGGATTCACTTTGCCATTGCATGTATGATTTGATCTTGTGAAGGTTTTTCACAAGATATTCATAGTGGAAATCTTGAGTTAGGGTTTCTAACTCAAGTATCCGGAAGGGATCCGGGTGGTTGGGACGTAGGATCACCGGGAACAAGTCGGGGAGACTTGGGTGGATCCGAACCCATTAACTTCATTTGTTTGCATTGTTAATTTCATTGTTGTCATTCAATTTAAGCTTCCGCAAATTGACTTGGTAGTTGTGTGCAATTTAATTTGGAATAATACGCCTTATTATTTTAAAGTACTATTCACCCCACCCCCCCTCTAGTACGTGTGCAGTAGCTGGTAGGGCATTACATTTGGTATCAGAGCCAGATACTCAGCTATGTCTGCCAACGACAACAAGACCGTGCCTCCACCTTCCAACTACGACACCTTCAGGAACCGTGAAGGAGCGTCATCGGTGATGGAAGGACATTCCTCTACAAGGCCTCCATTCTTCAACGGTACCAACTACGGGTACTGGAAATGTCGGATGGAAACCTTCCTCCGAAGTGCATCTTTATGGAGGACTACAATGAAGGAGTACAACGAGCCCGAAGAAGAAGATTTTGAGAAATGGACTACCGCGGAGGTCGTCGCGGAGGTAAGCAATGCCAAGGCAATGAACGCCTTGCAATGCGCATTGGAGCCCGAGGACTTCAATAAGATATGCACATGTAAGAGTGCATATCAAATTTGGAACTCTCTCCTCATACTACATGAAGGGACGAGTCGGGTAAGAGACTCTAAACTCGTTGTCGTAACCAAAGATTACGAAATGTTTCATATGCAACAGAGCGAGAAGATGAAAGAATATTACGCTCGCTTCGTTGACATAATAAACGAGTTAGAGGCCCTCGGCAAGATCTACACTCAAAAGGAGAAGTGCTTAAAGCTTATTGAAGGACTTCCCTCTTCTTGGGAAAAACGTACCTTCGCCATCGAGGAAGGTAATGACATGAACAAATATACCGTAGTTCAACTAATGGGTACTTTGATGTCATACGAGGTACGCAAAGATAGCAAGGTGAAGCTACAAGAAAAGATGAAGTCATATTTGAACCTAGATGCGCCTAAGAAAAAGGCGATTGCATTCAAGGCGGCTTCATCCACATCTTCCGATGATGAAGACTCGGAAAACGAGTTGGACTTGGAGTCCATGGCACTCATGGCCAAGAAGTTCAACCGTTTCTTCCGGAAAGGTAACTTCAAGACCAAAGGTATATTTGGTTCTTCTAACGCCTCTTCCTCTCCTTTGTGTTTCAAGTGCAATAAGCCAGGACACATGAAAGCGGAGTGTCCTCTCAACAAACAAAAGGAGAAGTGGAAGGCGCCAAAATTCGATAAGTCCAAGAAATACAAAAAGGGGTACAAGAAAGGACTTGTCGGAGCAACATTCACCGACTCCGAGGATTCCTCAAGCGGAGAGTCGGATGATGAGAAAGTGGAGCAAGCACATATGTGCTTCATGGCAAGAGAGGAGAACGATCAAGGATCCTCCTCTTCCGATGATAGTAATGACGAAAGCGATGAGGTAACGATGGATGATCTTAGAAATGCTAACTCTCAACTTTGGTCAAAATACACTAAGTTAGTAAATAGATATACTAAGGTAAAAGATGACCTAGCTAGCATTCAAACATCGCCTAAGAATATCATCACCAACAACGACACCGTTGTTGAAGAGTTAAGAAATGAGATTGCGAATCTCAAATCTAAACTCGAACATGTTAGCATTGAGGATGCGAAAGAACATGAGATAGCGGATTTAACTTCTCAAAACTCGACTTTGAGTATTGAGAACGAGAATCTTAAATCTCGTGTTTATGTGCTCACATCGCAAATATCCGCTTTGGATACTTCTTTGCGTTCTCTCAAAGAGAAATATGAGGACACATTGGGCCGAATCAACAAATTCAACAAGGGTAAGGGCCATTTGGATAATATCCTAAAAGATTTACTTCCGGCCAAACACCACATTGGCTTGGGGTATATGATGGGAAATTCATCCAAGTCGGTCACTACTTTTGTTAGGCCAACTTCCGAAGCCTCAACGAGTGGGAGCAAACACTCTATTGGTAGTTCATCTACCAATGGTGCTTCCACCTCGTCCACACCCTCTTTCGGAAAGAAACCCACTTTGGGTGGACCTCCAAAGAAGGGGCATGCCTACATGTACACTAATAACATGCCACGTAGGAACACACGTCCTACTCCACCGTCTCACACTTATGATGATTTTTATGCAACACATTCTCGGGCACGTGCACACCAAGTGAGACACCCTCACGCACGTGTTCCCACACATGCATATGTACACCCACCTCATCATATGAATAATTCTCGTCGTGCACCATTCCATCATGTCCCGTATGCCTATCCACAACATGCATCACGTAGAAATCAACATAGCATGCATGCACCCAATAGGATGATGGCTCCCAAAATTTTCACTATTTGGAGCCCAAAGGACACAAGCATGGACGAAAAACAAATGTACATGAATGCTTATTTTTCGGATGTTGTGCATAGTAAGAATTATGTGGGGAAGTCTAAGTCCACTTGGACTTGGCTTCCAAAGGTCTAATCCCTTGGACCCAATGACCTTGGGTACCATGATATGAAAGTGTCTATCTTTAGGTACTCAAGGAAAAGAAAAAGAAAAGGAGCATCAAATTTAAATTTAGCTCCAAAGGGAATTGGATACTCGATAGCGGGTGCTCCAAACACATGACGGGTGACGCTCGTTTGCTCTCCGGAGTGGTTCCCATTGCGAATGGAAACCGCGTCGTATTTGGAGGCAACGAGAGCGGAACCATCATAGGTGTTGGTAAAGTCGGTAACCCTTCTAAACCATTAATTAGTAATGTTTATCTTGTTAGTGGTTTAAATCATAATCTTATTTCAATAAGTCAACTTTGTGACAAAGGTTACAAAGTTAGCTTTGCGAAAGGATTGTGTCATATTTTAAGAAAGGATAATGAAAAATTATTATTTTCCGGAACTCGTCGTAAAGACATTTATATTTTGGATCTTCCTAAGTCATATGAACAATGTCTCGTTGCCAACACAAGTGAACAACACTTATGGCATCGACGCTTTGGACATGTGAACTTTGGAACACTAAATAAGCTTTCAAAATTGAATTCTATTAAAGGTTTTCCGAAGCTTGTTTTTGAAAAGAAAAGTTTTTGTGATTGTTGTCAACGCGGCAAGCTTCCTAAATCTTCATTTAAACCTAAGAAAAGCATCTCTACTAAAAGGCCACTAGAGCTATTACATCTAGATTTATTTGGGCCAACTAGAGTAGCTTCCTTAGGAAATGCAAGGTATGGACTTGTCATCGTAGATGACTATTCAAGATTTACTTGGGTATTTTCATTGTGTAATAAAAATGAAGCTTTTGAAAACTTCACAATTTTTGTTAAGAAAGTACAAAATCTCTTAGGAACCACCATTGTCACTATTCGTAGTGATCATGGAGGTGAATTTGAGAATGAGTCTTTTGAGACATTTTGTGATGAAGTTGGTATTACTCACACCTTCTCTTTCCCTCGTGCACCTCCTCAAAATGGTGTAGTTGAGAGAAAGAATAGGACGCTAGTGGAGTGTGCTCGCACTATGCTTGATGATAGCCAACTTGGCCATCAATTTTGGGCGGAAGCGGTACACACCGCTTGCTATGTGTTTAATAGAATACTTTTGAGGCACGGCACTAAACAAACTTGTTATGAATTGTTGTTTGGTAGGTTGCCTCAAGTTAAACATTTTCGTGTTTTTGGTTCGAAATGTTTTATTAAGAACACATATGGTAGTTTGGACAAATTCGATCCGAGATTCGATGAGGGGATTTTTGTTGGATATTCTACGCGTAGCAAAGCCTACCGGATATTCAACAAACGAACCTCAACGATCGAGGAATCGCTTCATGTCTCATTTAATGAAGGATTTGTTCCAACTAGAATTTCAAATGATAATGATTCTATGGATGTTTTATGTGATTCGTTTGATAATTCTAAGTCTAATGATTCTATTGATTCTATTGAGACTAACCCAACTAATGAAGTTGTTGAGAATGTTCCAAGTGATCAAGGTATTCCCAAACGGCTTCATTCGGTTCGTGACCATCCCCATGAGCAAGTCATTGGCAATATCTATGATAGTGTCAAGACGAGATCCCAAGTTCACCACTTCGCAAATTGTGCCTTTGCCTCATCGATAGAGCCAAAGAATATTAATGAAGCATGCGAAGATAGCGCTTGGATCTTAGCCATGGAGGAGGAGCTCATTCAATTCGAGAGGAATGAAGTTTGGGAGCTTGTTCCATTGCCATCGAAGAACCACACCGTCATAGGGACAAAGTGGATCTTCAAGAACAAAACCGACGAAAACCAAGTCGTCGTCCGGAACAAAGCTCGGTTAGTAGCTCAAGGCTATCGCCAAGAGGAAGGTATCGATTTCGAAGAATCTTTCGCTCCGGTAGCTAGATTAGAATCAATTAGATTACTTTTGTCTTTTGCATGCCATAAGAATTTTAAATTATTTCAAATGGATGTTAAAAGTGCATTTTTAAACGGAGATGTCGTTGAGGAAGTTTACGTTTCTCAACCTCCGGGCTTCGTAAATGAAAAATTTCCAAATCACGTTTTTAAACTAAAGAAAGCTCTTTATGGTTTGAGACAAGCTCCTCGAGCTTGGTATGATCGCCTAAAGAATTTTCTTTTGGATTTGAATTTTAAAATGGGCGAAGCCGATTCAACACTTTTTATTAAGCATGCGAATAATGATATTTTATTAGTTCAAATTTATGTTGATGATATCATTTTCGGTGCTACTAACTTCGCTCTTTGCGAAGAGTTTTCTAATGTGATGAAGGAACAATTTGAGATGAGCCACATGGGCGAACTCAAATATTTCTTAGGTCTCCAAATTCGCCAAATGAACGATGCAATCTTCATCCACCAAACGAAGTACACGGTGGAGTTGCTAAAGCGATTTGGAATGGAGAATGCCTCCGGGAAAAAGACTCCAATGAGCACGACTACGCATCTTGACAAGGATACGGGCGGTAAGGATGTAGACATTCGTCTATATCGAGGTATGATAGGTAGTTTGCTTTATCTTACCGCAAGTAGGCCCGATATTATGTTTGCCGTATGTATTTGTGCTCGTTATCAGTCTCAACCTAAGGAGTCTCACTTAGTAGCGGTAAAGCGTATTTTTCGCTATCTAAGTTACACATTAGATTTTGGATTACTTTATCCGAGATCTAGCACATATGAGTTAGTCTCATATAGTGACGCTGATTATGCGGGATGCAAATCCGACAGGAAAAGTACTAGTGGCACTTGCCATTTTCTAGGAAATTCTCTTGTCTCTTGGTTTTCCAAGAAGCAAAATTCGGTATCACTTTCAACCACCGAGGCGGAATATATTGCCGCCGGTGCCGCGTGTGCCCAGGTTCTTTGGATGAGACACACATTGAAGGATTTTGGTATTCATTGTGATACTAGCCCTATCATGGTGGATAACCAAAGTGCTATTTGTCTTTCAAAGAATCTGGTGCACCATTCCCGATCGAAACACATAGATGTCCGACACCATTTCTTAGATGATCATGTTGCTAAAAAGGACATCATTTTAGTGTACGTTGAAACCCAAAAGCAAATCGCCGATATTTTCACGAAACCCCTAAAGGAGGACTCCTTTGTGCGGTTGCGTCGAGAATTGGGGATTATGGGTGAATCCGAGATATAGGATTCATGTTTAAATTCAATCATCTTGCATGCTAATATATTTCACGATATTTCATTCATGCTAGATTAATTGAATTTTTGGGAATTTTATGTGATTTATTTGAATTTATGATCGAATTCGTATTTCAATGTCGTATTTAAGATTTCGACGTCTTATGGGGTAATTTAGATGACTAATGAGTGAGTTAGGATGTTTCATCCAAGTGGTTTGTGAAGAGAAATCAAATTTCTATTTTTGGACTCTTCTAGTCGGTTTCAGTTCACTTGTCAACCGACTAGATGCTCATCTAGTCGGTCAGCAAATGAACTCAGACCGACTAGATCAAGCAAATATCCATCTCCTATCATTTTCTTTCGTTAGTCGGTCATAGTACACTTTCCGACCGACTAGATTGAAAACTAGTCGGTCAGTAAGTATACTGCGACCGACTAAATCTAGCCCTAAAAATCACTCTGAGCTACTGTTTCGACTTAGTCGGTTCAAGCTCATTGACCGACCGACTAGATCGTAATCTAGTCGGTCAGTGCTTGAACTGTGACCGACTAAGTGGGTTAGGGCAGTTAAGTCTTTTCGTCTTCCAACCGACTTAAACTCGATCTCGTCCGACTAAATTCTCATTTAGTCGGTCTTCTCACTTGCTCCAGCCCGAAAACCCAAACCCCCCTCTCGAAACCCTTCGTCTTCCGGCCGTTTCTCCGTCGATCGCCGCCGTCCGCCGCCGTCGACTCCACCCCCTAGGTATCTCCCTCCCTCTCCTAGGTCGATTTCCTATTCTAGGGTTGTCTCTCCTTGTTTTCAAGCTCTAGATCCTAGGGTTTCAATTTCTAACCTAGGGCTTGTGATTTTCGAATTTTCTTGATCTCTAGGGTTGTTAGCTTGTGATCTCTAGGCTGTTTGTGACCTAGTCTTCGATTGATTGTGCTCGTAGTGCTATGGCTAAGACTCGTATTCCGATCGCCTCTTCCGGGGCCTCTCCTATGACCGTAGAACAACCTTCGGACCCTAGGAATCCCCCGAAACCTAAGCGTCGTGCCAAGTCTACCCAAGGCTCTCCATCGTCGCCCCCTCTTAAGAAGCCTAGGACTGCCGTAGTTAAACCCCGTAAATCCAAGACCAAAAAGCCTATTCTTCACACTCCGGCTACTCCTCCCGATTCCGATACTGATTTTATCCCAGAGGATGAGCCTACTAGGGAACCTACCCCACCTCCGAAGACCCGTAAGGCCAAGGGTAAAGCTCCTATGCCAGTTGGCGGTGTAGACATATCGTTGTGCCGCGATGACCCTCAGTGTCTCGCCGCGTACAACCGTATAGAACACTGTCCACTGTTGTTGGAGCATTACGTTCAGTTCTCTGATTTTCTCGGCCTTGCTGATCTTCTCTCTTATAGTGGCCTTCTAGATTATCTCCGATACGACCCCAAGGCCAATCCCAAACCGTACCCTCGCCTCGTGAAATTGTTCTATGCCAACCGTATTCGAGGCCAGTACGACGCCAGTCACTCCATTGAGACGACTGTCTTGGGAACTGCTATAGTTCTCACGGCAGAAATCTTGGGGGAGATCCTTGGTTGTGCGTCGTGTGGTCTCCTCCCTTCGGACATTTCCGTAGACGACATTTCTTCCTTGGATCAGTCTATTCTTTCATAGATTTTCCAGGTTATCCCCTCCGCATTCATTGGTGTTCCATCGAAATCTTTTAAGCCGAATGCGTGGGTTCTTAACCTGATTTTGAAGTCGTGTCTCCTCCCTAAGTATGGATCCTCTTCACTCCCCTCTCAGCCGTTTTTGAAGCTCATATACGCTCTTTTCTTGGGGTGCGAGATAAATTGGGCTCGCGTGATACTCGATAAGATGGATTCTTTCGAGTGTATACGCAAGACCAATAAGTCTGCGCACATTCCATACCCTTGCTTGTTGACTCTCGTTTTCCGTCATTTTCGAGTTCCCCTCCCTCCTGACGATGAGCGTCCTTTGGGTACGCCTCTGAACGCGACGGCCGTGAAGAAATCTCTAGCGGCTCTTCGTCACGTGCAGAGGTCTACCGCATCTGCTTCCCAGTCTACTCCGTCAGCTGCTGCAGCCTCGTCTTCCCCTGCTACTTTGGACGATGTCGTACGCCTACTTCGTCAGCACGACTCCCGTTTGGCTCGTACTGAGGAGGTAGTCTGCCGTATGGCTCGTATGATGGGGATTGAGCTTCCTCCTTCGGTGTCTGAGGCCGAGGAGATGGACGATGAGGAGCTTGACGAGCTTGCTACTTCTTTTGCCCGTGGCGATGAGGCCACTGCTGCTGCTGCTGCTGGTACTTCCACTTCTGCTCCTGGAGTTGCCACCTCTTCCGGTGTTCCAGAGCCATCTGCTGCAGCTCTTCAGTCTTCTGAGCCTGCTGCTGACCCAGTTTCCGAGCCTGCTCATGTATCTGCTGCTGCTGCTTCTGTCGAGACCCATGCTGCTGTAGAGCCTGTTCCTGAGATCTCGACTCCTGCCCCGACGATTCCATCTGTTGAGACACCTCTTCTCCCTGCAGAGCCTGAGTCCACTCCGTCGACTGGACCCACGGACGCTGCAGATCCAGCCTCCTCCTCGTGATCGTTGTTCCGAGGACTCTCCATATACGCTTTGGATGATATATCTTAGCGAGAGTGTTTTGGGTTAGGATGGGGTTGAGAGATGCTTTGATGTATTTTTTTGTGCTTTCTGGTTGTCGGTGTTGGATTTTATGATATGATGATGTTGATGATGATGATGTACTTTTTGTTGTTTATATAGATGATGTGTCTCACTTCATATGATGTACCTCATATATTCGATGTGATATCTTTTTGGATGTACTCATGTTGCCTCTATATATATATGTTCATCATCGTTCACTTTGTCTTTTATTCGTCGTGCAAATTTTAATATTCGTTGAATATATTTGAAATGTGATTTCGTCGCTCGACGCATAAAAACTTGGTTAAATGGATTTAAATTCTGTAATTTTATAGAATTGTTTTCCATGCACAAAATTAACCAAGATTATTGAATATTGAAGAGTATGTTTCTTTATTCAAGAAATGAATAATGATTTGGAGTTTTTGATGATTTTGATTTTTTTTTTGATAATGGAAAATTTGGCACACCTTGTTTTGACTTCCACAATTTTTCCCTTGGTGTCAAGTTGATCCATTGCCTTTGTCTACGACTCCCGATGTTGGATTTTACATTTCCTAATTGTTGTCGTTGTATGCCCCCCATTTTTGGGATAATGCCAAAGGGGGAGAGATAATGATAATAAAATAGCGCAAATGAAAATTTAACTCAATTTCCAAGAATCTAGTTTGATATGTTAGATTCAGTGGGAGTTAAGATACATATAAGGATTTTCAAAATCCGAAATTTCAAAAATCAATTCATTTTATTTATCTTACTCGTCTGCTTGATGTAATTCATTTATATTCATTTTGGAATTAACGTGTCATCAATGCAGGGGGAGTAAGTATTTTACATTTGAATTATTATCTTTGATTATTATTTATGTTGGTTTGTCATCACCAAAAAGGGGGAGAATGTTGAATATTGGACTCCCCGGATTTGGTTTTGGATGATGAGCAAACATAAATAATTCATGAACTAACAATTTGTGAGCGCAGTATTGGAGATCGTCGCCAATTTCACGTGAACATTCAAAGCGACATCTCAACACTTTCCAAAGCTCATATTCATGCCTAAAGCTTCGTTGAAGCTCTTGCGACGCTTTGGAAAATATGAAGATTCAATCGAAGCTATCGAAGACCGTTTATTAAGGTTTTATTTATAGTCTTTTAGCTTCGATATATAGAATGTTAAGCCTTGAGTATATCTTACGTCTATATCTTCATTACGCTCATTTCGTAGCTCTAGGATCCTTGCACAAGTTCATTCTAACTTCCTCGAAGCGTCGCGCTTCGATTCGGACTTTGTTGTGCATATTAGTTGGTACAAGATCAAGTACTGACCGACTAGATGGTGATCTAGTCGGTCGGCAACTGTTCTTGGACCGACTAGTTTGATTCCTTAAATTCTTGGACTTTACTGTTTACAGTTAGTCGGTCTACGTTGACTCACCGACCGACTAGTTTGTGAACTAGTCGGTCAGTGATGCTTCTTTGACCGACTAGTTGAGACTTACTGTTCACTCTAAAATTCTCCTAAGCTACTGTTTACCGTTAGTCGGTCTAAGAACGTTTGATGACCGACTAGTTGACAATCTAGTCGGTCAACTTTTGTTCTTGGACCGACTAAGTCAACTTGCCTTCAGACTATGTTGTTTTGCCTCTTAGTCGGTCTACGTTCATTGGATGACCGACTAGTTGTGAAACTAGTCGGTCAGACAGTGTTCTTGGACCGACTAGTTTTCTAGGTCTGAAATTCTATCTCTTCTCAGATCTGCTCTTAGTCGGTCCATGCTTTGTGACTGACCGACTAGTTGATGAACTAGTCGGTCAGTGAGTGTTCTTTGACCGACTAATTCTCACAGATTTCTTTCCGTTGGAGATTGACCTAACTTGTATTTTTGGGTTCCTATAAATACGAACCTAGGTCATTTCTATCTTAAATAGAGCTGCCATTAAGAGATTCATTGAGTTCTAAAGAGATAGCTATTCTCCCTCAAATCTAAAGCTCTCTTCCTCACAAGAAACCCATTCTCTCTCATTTCTAGATCTAGAGAGAAGCTTGTTCTTGGTGAGCTCTTCAAGCTATTGCTTGATTCAAGTTTCCAAATCTTCCCTAGGCACCCATTGCTGCTCATTTCCTTGGTGCTAGGGTTTGGTAACTTCATCTTCCTCATATCCTTCATTTCACCTATTGGGTAAGAAAAACTCAAGGTATAGGATTTTGTGGTAAGAGTATTTATTTCATCTAAACTCTTTTATATTGCTTATTGGCTCTCTCGGTTGTGAGAGAAGTTTGTGATCCCGGGTTGTGGGATTCACTTTGCCATTGCATGTATGATTTGATCTTGTGAAGGTTTTTCACAAGATATTCATAGTGGAAATCTTGAGTTAGGGTTTCTAACTCAAGTATCCGGAAGGGATCCGGGTGGTTGGGACGTAGGATCACCGGGAACAAGTCGGGGAGACTTGGGTGGATCCGAACCCATTAACTTCATTTGTTTGCATTGTTAATTTCATTGTTGTCATTCAATTTAAGCTTCCGCAAATTGACTTGGTAGTTGTGTGCAATTTAATTTGGAATATTACGCCTTATTATTTTAAAGTACTATTCACCCCCCCCCCCCCCCCTCTAGTACTTGTGCAGTAGCTGGTAGGGCATTACAAAAGAGGACTCGTGCAGGAAATGTGCACACCAAAATCACACCTACAAACAGTCTAACAATCAAGCCCTAGTCTAGCAAACAATCATGTGCAAGAAACCAAACATAATCTAACAATCAAAACTCGCTAAGGAAGAAACAGCTAAAAGGAGAGTTACCTGTGATAACCTCATCCACCGCCTCGCTCTCCACCTCAGTCATCAGAAAAGCCTGCCTCCTCGGCAGAAAAGCCTGCCGAAAAGCCTACCTCTGTGGGACAAGAGCTGCTCCATGTCCAGCAGGAACAGGCGCTCTCTGCTGCAACGGCTGTGCTGCAACAGGTGCCTTCCAAGGCTGCTTCGACCTCGGACAATCCTTCATGGTATGGGTAGGATCTCCACAGACAACACACTGGCCCAGGAATCTCCTACACTGATCCTTGATATGCCCGGTCTTGTCGCAGAAATGGAAAGTCTTCTGAATAGGCCCTCCTGGCCTCTTGAACTGAACTGGCTGGTTGGGCCTGAACCCCGGCCTGACCACAGCCCTGGCCTACTCCACAGGCCTCTTCCCAGCTCCAGCAACATGTCCCCTCCTCTGGCTCAGGTTCAGCTCCTGCCTCCTCGCAGCGACCAGAACCTTCTGATAAGAGTCCAGATCAGAGGAAGACACAAAACTCTGAAGCTCTAAAGCAAGTCCCTGCAGGAACCTCTGAGCCCTCTCATCAGCATCCTGTACCATCTTCGGTACGAACCGACTCAACCTAGTGAACTCTTGGTGGTACTGGTCCACCGATGAGCTCCCTTGCTTTAGCTCAATAAAACGCTGCAGCATCTCCTTCCTAGCAGCCTTCGGAAAGAACTCCTCATCAAACCTGGACTTAAAGGTAGCCCAAGCTATCGGCTCCACCAGCATCTTCTCTTCCGCATCCCACCAGTTCTGAGCATTATCCTTGAGTTGCCTCTTCGCCAGATCAACCCATCCAGCCGGGCTAATCTTCGCCATCTTCAAATTATCCTCAATGTTCCGAATCCACTCATCGACAGCTAGAGGACCCTCAGACCCATCAAAATAAGCGGGACCCAGCTCCTGAAATTGCTTCGCTCCCGGCTCGGAGCGAGGGGCATCCTAGATTGCCCGACAAGCTCGAACAACTGGAGCATTCTGGACTTGCAGGAGCACACCCTGCTGCACCTGCATCATCTGAAGCATCATCCGCATCATCTCCCCATTGGTGGGCTCCCGCTCAGGCTCCTCGTCATGAGGGGGCGCACTACCACCACCACGGGTAAATCACCTTCCTGCCATCTAATGACACAGAAAACGAAACAGATTAGACTTATAGCTTACGGCTCGGATGTCGAACGTAGTTTATTGGACATTCTAATATTATTATCATTATTTCGACAATTCACAGTTACAGAGTGACCTGCATCGGCCACCAATAAAACCTGTCACGCCCCGCTTCCCTAAAATGGAGGCGAGACGTGAGAAGGTCTGCACGGGTGTGGAGCTGTGAAGCTACACGCCCGATAAGCGTTGGTAAAACAAGTGCAGGTCCCTGTAACCACGAACAGAACAAGGTAATAACACAAGGAGAAACAGAAATAAGATTCCAAATCTCAACATTGTCCAACATTAAAATTAAGTTCAACATCCAGAAAAGCCACCAGGCTAAAAGAAAGAGTCTAAAGGCCCAGAACAAGGCCAACAAAGACAAACATAAACAGAGTATGGTGCTACGCACCGACAACAAAACAGTCTAAAATGAAGAACACAAGCAGCCTCTACGACTGATCGCCCGTGTCCTCGTACTCCACAATGAACGCAGGCTCTGACTCAGCGTCAGCAAACACCACGTCCCCCGCAGCACTCTCAGGCTCGGGATCTAACATGTGTCACCCAAAAGAGTAAAGGGGCATATGTCAGCAAGTCTAAAAGACTTGGGCAAGGAAACTGAAAGAAAGGCAAACTAGCAACCTAGCAGTTCTAGTATGATGCATAACATGGCAAGTATAGTATGGAAGTAACAAGTAAAGGGAAGTACAAGTAGCAAGTAGCAAGTATGGCATGGATAACGAGTTTTACAAGTAAAAACACGGATAAGTACAAGTCAAGTAGTTCACGTCAAGTGAACACGTCAAGTAAACACGTTGTGCACAGAGATTTCGTCTGCTGGCTAGAGTGGCTGATCGGGCCAACTCGTAAGCTCAGGTGAACGCTTATCCCTACCCCTCCACGTGTATCGAGCCAGGGCATTACCCCTGAACACGGAATGCTCGCTTCTGGATCACAAGCCAGGAAGTGTATTTGGCATAGGGTTGTGCCCGCTAAAAAGCAGGTGCCTAGCCGGAAACAAGTAGATCGGGCATTGGCTATCGACCAACACACGTGGCCCGCTTCTGGAACACGAGCCAGGAAACACAAGTATTGTAGCGTGTGCTACGAATACGACATTCAACATGGATGACATGGCATGGCAAATAGTAGTGCAAGGCGTACCATTAAAATATTAAACATGGCAGTTAAGATGCATGGATGGCAACAAGTGCAAATAATGAAAAGTGGTCGGATCAAGCTTCGTTGTCAAGCTAGATCCTGAAATTAGCGCCTAGGCGAGTATCATTTCTTCGCCTAGTCTCTTTTACGCCTACAACAAGCAAGTGGCCTAAAACATGGCCTAAAACCCTAAGTGGCAAGTTTCACTTGTCTAGCACCGAGGATGAAGATCACAAAGGTTCGTCTCACAATCGCTAGAAGTCGCTGTTATGGGGAAACAACCATCAAAACAACCATCAAAACAACATCCATTTTCATTAGGGTTTTACAAAAACACAAATGGGTTAAGAGAACATTATAGGATCGAGTTATTACCGAATCGTTAGCGGAAGAACGATGCTGAGCAAGCACGGCGACGGAAGAACGATCCGGGAACTAGGGTTCAGATCTGGAAATGGGGAGAAAATCTGGAGAAATGAGGTTTTGGGGAGTTTTGGGGGTTTTCCGGCGGCCTAGAGGAGGTGGCCGGCCCTAATGGAGGGGGAGAGGGGCTCTTGATGAAGGAGGAAGGCTAGGGGAAGATGGATGATGATTTGGGGAAGAAGGAGGCTCAGGAGAAATGAAAGAAGAAAGAAAAACGATTGGGGGGTTTAAATAGGAAAAGTCGGCGATTGGGCAAACCCTAGGTTTACGACAGCGATTAGTCGGTCAAAGAAGGGTTGTTGACCGACTAGTTTAACAACTAGTCGGTCGGTCGACCAACTATGACCGACTAAAATCAAGCATCGAAAAAGAGAATAAATCTGGGTAGTGAGTTAGTCGGTCTGTGAAGGCCCGTCGACCGACTAGTTTGCAACCTAGTCGGTCGGTGAGTGTTCATTGACCGACTAACGATAAACAGTAACTTAGGTGAAATTTGTCAAAGGAACTAGTCGGTCTGAGAGCAAGTTCTGACCGACTAGCTTCACATCTAGTCGGTCGGTGGTTGTTCTTAGACCGACTAAGAGTAAATAGTAACTCCTGTACAATTGATTCAATGAACTAGTCGGTTCCAGTAGAGTTCCTGACCGACTAGATCTCAATCTAGTCTGTTGGTCCCCCTTCTTGAACCAACTAAAGTGCACTAAAAGTGCCGAATCGAAGCGCGAAGCTTCGGGAAGATTCCTACGGCTTCTAAGATCAACCTATCTCTAAGATATGAGCGATTTGAAGTTCGTCATGAGTGACTTACTCCAAGATCAACGATTTTAAGGAAGAAGCTAGGAAATCACGACGAAACGATCGAAAACGAAAGCTACGGAGACGAAAACCACACATAAGGAGAAAATCCACCAAAACATATATATATATAATATAGATAATCCAAATGCATGAAAACCAGTCGTTACACTCATCGATCGTCATGTCCATCTGCTTCAGATCCACGAATCTGCCCATCAGCTCTCTCCTAGCTGCCTTGGTGAAGTACTTCTCCTTGAACATGTGGAGAAAAGTCGTCCACTCCACAGGCTTCTGCAGGCGCCTCTCCTCAATACGCCACCAGTTTCGGGCAATCTCAGTCAGCTGCATCTTCGCGATCTCCACCCGAGTATCATCTGGAATCTTGGCAGCTACCAACTTCTCATCAGTGCTCTGGATCCACTCATCGGCACCCAGAGGTCCCTCCTTCCCAGAGAAGGTCTTTGGCTGAAGCTCGTTGAACTGCTTCACTCCTGGAGCAGCTCACAGAGCAAGCGGAGGTGGAGGTGGTGCAACATGTGGGGCCTGGGCAGCACGGTTGGACTGCTGCACCAGCTGCTGCTGCACCTCAAGCATCTCTCGCATCACGCCAAGGAACTGGCGGAACTCAGCACCCTGGTCCTCCGGACCGTCATCACTCGAATTCGAGGATCGAGTAATGCGTCACCCAGCCATCCTGTGTTCAGAAACGAAAACACAGGTTAGACTCGTACAATGTTTGGATATCAAAATGATTGTCCTTACTCTTATTGTCATGTACTTGCAGAAAGATTGGGACGTGACCTGCATGGGCCACCACTAAAACCTTTCACGCCCCGCTTCCCAAAACAGCGGAGGTGAAGCGTGACTAGGCCCGCTTAGGCCAGAGCTAAGGAGCCATGACCCAATAAGCGTCTGTGTGGTACCAAGACAAAGGTACAAGTCCCTGCATGTTAGTACAGAACAATAAGGGTACAAGAAAGGAAAGACAAATCATTTTATTCCAACATATCAAAAGTACCAAGTCTCAACGCCCGAAGGGCTACAACAGCAGAAAAGGAAATCAAACGGTGCAAGCACCCGACCTAAACATGGAAACAAAAGGTGCTACGCTCCCAACTAAAAGAAATAGATATCTCTGGAAACTGCAATGAGAAGTCTCTAGCTCTGGTCCTCCTCAGGATCGTACTCAGGATCAACACTCTCTGGCTCCACGTCAGCTGACAGGTCAGTCTCCTCAACGTACTCTGACTCGATCCCTGACGTACATCACCAAAAGAAGGAACTGTACGTCAGGTAAGGTCTACAAGAAGAGGTTAGACCAAACTGCAAGTGCACCAATTATTTAACAACGTTTTACTGGTTGATTAACATGCTGAGGTTATAACAGGCGAACAACGAAAGTACACGCAGCAGGAAAGTAAACACGACAGGTAGTAATCGTAGCGAGTGCTACAGATTACGGGACTAGCCTACAGGTGTCAAAACAAGACGGAACATGGAGAGCCAGACAGAACAAGACAAGACACGAAAAGGGTTCACGCCTTTACGGTTCGAGGGGGATCAGACCCTCTTGCCGCGTGCACGCTCAACCCTACCCCAAAACCCCAAGAATCGTGACAGGACAAGGGATCACTTGCTCTAGCTTGACAAGTGTCCTATTGCTCTCTGAGCTGTGTATCGGTACAAGGGATCACCTGCTCTAGCTTGACAGGTGCCATATTTCCCATCGGGCTGTGAATCGGTACAAGGGATCACTCGCTCTGGCTTGGCGAGTGCCCTATTGCCCAGCGGGCAGTGCAAGATGGAACGGGACATGGCAAAATGGAAGGGACATGACACAACAAAACGGGAGGGGTTGTACTAGGGTGTCCACAACTCACACACACGCATGTCAATCCTATGATGTCGAAATTGTTGTTGTTGGACTCAGACTTCGTTGTCAAGTCTGAGCCATCAAGAGCGTCTCGGACGCTATCTTTTCACGTCCGGTTCTCATTGTTCCAAAATATCAATCCTAACAAGACTAAGGCCTAAACATGGCCAAGCACGCAAGTGGTACACTTGCCTGCGGTGGCGAGTGTGTCGTCTTCCTGGAACGTCTCGTCCAAACATCTCGTCGGCGAAAGAGCGTCTGAAAAATCGTGACACAGCGACGGTGTCAGATCACGATTCAATAATTCCTATTAGGGTTGTGTCTAGGTTATCGGGACTACCCTATTAATCAAAAATCACATTTTTAATGCATTTAACCTAACCGACGATCTATCCTATGTGCACATGCATAAAGTCCATTCGTCGATTTATCTACGGTTGTACAACATTTTAAGGATCAACAGAAAATAAATTTAATTGATTAAAGTTGCTGATTTTAATTAGGTTTTGATTCATTTACGGTGGGGTTTCTACGAGTTTAGGGAACCAACCTGATTTGCAGGTCGAGCGGAGATCCGGCGTCAGATCTGGAAAAGGTGGAAGCTTTGCGTCGTCCGGAAGCTCCTAGGCCGCGGGTAGCGCAGCAAGGAACGTTGATTGTTGGTGGTGTCGTCGGCCTCCGAAGGTGGTGACGAAGATCTCGGCGTTTCCCGGGGTCGTCGTCGCTAGATCTGAGATTGGATCGCCAAACTGGATCTTGAAAAGGAAAACGAGATGGCGGCCGAAGCTTGGCCGCAAGGTTCAGATCTGGGAGATGAGGGTGGTTTTGTGGGAAAAATCGGAATAAAAGAAACAGGAGAAGGAAGTGAGAAAGGAGAAAAGAGAAGGGAAAGAGGGGAGAATGGATCTTGGAGAAGACGGGGGCGTAAGGGAGAAGGAAAGGAGAAGTAGGGGAAGAGAAAGAGATGGGTTGGAGAAGAAGATGGTCGAAAATAATGAGGAGAAAAGAAACACAGCCGCGCGCTTAAATAAGAAAACAAGCGGCGGCTAGGTCGAAATTTAGGGTTACAGAAGCGATTAGTCGGTCGGTGAAGGGCGGTCGACCGACTAGTTTGAGAACTAGTCGGTCGGTCGTCTAACTGAGACCGACTAAAAGCTAAACAGAGAACAGTGTCGGCACAGGGTTGATAGATTTAGTCGGTCTGTGAAGGCTCGTCGACCGACTAGTTTGCAACCTAGTCGGTCGGCCAGTGTTCATTGACCGACTAAAGGATAAAAGTGGTCGACAAGAAGTTTGAAAGTTAGTCGGTCTGTGAAGAAAGCCTAACCGACTAGTTCGTCAACCAGTCGGTCGGTATTCGTTCCTGGACCGACTAATGATAAACAGTAACTCGACTGCATGAAATGATCTCTAGCTTAGTCGGTCTGCGAAGAAGTGTTGACCGACTAGTTTCACAACTAGTCGGTCGGTGAATGAACTTAGACCGACTAAGCGTAAACAGTAACTCAGTGGAAAAATCAAAGGGAAACTAGTCGGTCCATGAAGAGTTTCTGACCGACTAGATTGACATCTAGTCGATCGGTCCTTCTTCTTGAACCGACTAAAATGCACACCAAATCCCCAAATGAAGTGCGAAGTTTCGGGATGGGTTCCAGGGACTTCTAAGTTGAGTCTGGCTCAAGATAAGAGCGTCATGAAGCACGCTCAGCTCCAGATAGGGTGAAAGAGATACGGAAAAGAAGGAGAGAGAAGACAAACAATCATATATATATATATATCATCATCATACAAAAACCAGCCGTTACAAATTGCCCTCATCATGATGCAAATAACTGATTTGTTTTACTAATAATGTGAATTAGCCCTCACGTAGTATGTTGTTGAAGTTGTTGTTAAATGGCACTCATGGTGGGATGTTGGACAATTGTTATTTACATTAGTTCTTTGAGACGTAGCGATGGTGGGAGTTCATTAGGAAATGTTGGAAGTGTTACTCTCGTTAAGTAAGGTCAACACATGGTGTTATTCAAAATTGATTCCACTAATTAGATTCAAATAGTTGCTATTACATTTGCTTTCATCAATTTTATTGGAAGCTATGGTTGCTTCCTTTGTGGGAATTGCCCTCTTTTGTATGTTGGAAGTTATTACCCAATTCCCTCGTATGTGGAGATGGAAGTTAGTTATATAAGATTATATGACGTGTTCTAATTAAATGGATTGATTGTTACATTTCATGAGTTAAGTAGATGATTAACCCCTTTGTAATGTTGAGGTTTCTCTACCCTTATATGAGAATGAGATGTTGCTTAATGACTCTCACAACATAATGTTGCATTAGTAAACAAGAAAAATGGAATATACCCTCAAACTTGGCACTTAAAGACTAAGTTCATAATTAGTTGTTATAAGAAGTAAATCCCTTATTATTTGATCAAAATGATACCCTCCCCTCAAGTCTCATGCAAGTGATTAATGGAATTTGTTAAAGTATGCAAAATTTCCTCAAGTGGCATTTGGCATCCACTTGCATTTCAATACATGCCTTAATTGCATTTCAACCCAAGTAGTAGCAACGTGTGTGGAAGTCCACTCATTTATTTGGTATTATTATGACATGTTGGAAGCCTAACATTCAGTTACCTTGTATGAGATTGCTTTCTCATTTTAGTTTCAATAATTAAATGAAATAGATCTCATTTTATGATATGGATTGAAATTGTTCTTCTTTTGTTACATTTGTTGATTAAATAAGATTGCTTCCATATTCCTTGAAAGAAAAATGTGAGGCAAGTCATATTAAATTGGGTAGTGTAATATGAGGCTATGATATATATCATGATGCCCTATAATGTCATGTTCAATGACAAGTGAATTTGCTCTCATTTTTGCGTTCATTAACTTTGTTGGAAGCTATAACTGCCCACTTTTATGAAATTGCTCTCATTCTGGGTTGTTGGAAATTATTTACTCGATTTCATTTGCATGGGATGAGAAACATGTGAAAATGAAATGAATTGGGAAATTGGAAAGGTGATGTTGGTAACGAGTGGAATATGGAATGTGTGACATGGTCACGTTAGGACACGAGGTGGAGTGCACGGGCATGGACAAAGTGCCGCGGTAGGAGGCGGGTGAATACGCCGTTGGCCACCTCTTGGTCCATTAAGTGGCTCCACGTTGATAATGGAGTAGAAGCTCTTGCACGTGCACGCCGGCTCATTCACGGGATCCCTTTGCATTGCATTGCATCGCATTACTTGTGCATCATATGCATCACGGCATCATGTAGCATTGTTGGGTGATTTGTGGTTGTATTTGTGTGATGGTTAACCTTTGAGAATGCATGTTGCCATGGAAGCATTTGGTGCTTGAATGATGGAATGTTGGAAAGTATGGGTTGTTAGTTAGTAAATATTGTTATTTTTGTTGTTATTGCTAGTAGTGATATGAATGATATTGATGTTGGTATTGGTGATCATTAATGTTATTAGGAAATATTGGGATGTTGGAAGTATTATGGAATGTTGGAATTTTAACATCCAAGTTACCATGAAGCATTCATGGTTGAATTGGGATACTAATTTGAATTATTTGATGCAATGATCATGTCCCATGTTGCTTGAATGTTTTGTCCCAATAATTATGCAAAGTGCTCTCATTTTGAAACATAGAAGCATTATTATTCCTCCCATTGCATGAGAAGATGGAAATGCTCCCCTTTATGAAATTAATCTCATGTTGGTTCCTTGGGTAAATAGAATAGATCTCATTTTGTTATATGAAGTAAACGAAATTGTTCTCCTTTATTACATTGTTCAAATAAATGACCCTCATTTGGAAGTTGGAAAGGTTATGTTGATGTAGTGGTGTTGGTGGTGTTGTTAGGATGTTATGATTATACCATATTCTCTTCGAAATACTACTTATGTTTTCTTTTAGAGATATTACTTATGTTGTACTTGGAAACTTTGATAAATACAAGAGAAACTCTGCCGAAATTTTTATAAGCATTTTCACAACTTCCTAAGCATTAGAAACTTAAGCTAGGAACACCACACAAAATGCCACTTGCTAGCTCCCTTAAATTTCCATGCTTAAATAAACACCCATTTGGAAAATTAGTATAAATGACAAGTTAGTAAGAGGGTTTGATAACTTGAAAGTTGAAAACTTTGTGAGTGTAGGAACCCCTCTTCATAAGGGTTACTACTTCTACTACTCTTCCAAGCATGTTAAAGAGACAAATCTTAATTAAAGGTAGGCATCTCTTTCTATACCATGAAGTAGACCAATATATCATTAAGATAACATCTTGCTAGTTGTTGCCTTGCTTTTGATTTCATGTTGAATTCTAATAAATTAAGGATTGGTCATCATGCTTGCCATGTGTTTATAGTAATGTCGCTATGATGAAAGTTGTCATTCTTTATTATGGAACATGAAAAGACTGATTTCCATAGCGTTGTAGGTTTAATTATTACTTACCCTTAGCAAGTTTTAATTTCTAAATAAGAACTAATTCGAAGTTAGTATCTTGTTGAGTAGCAAACCATGTTGGGCCCAAGCCATGTTGGCACCCCTCTAGTACTACATGCCATCTAAGCCAAAGCTAGGTTTCAGTTCCTTGATATTACTGTTCAATTCTCTATACGTCCTACTCACTTGGTTTTGCAGGTCATCCTCTTGCCGCAAGTACGTGTATGGTAATGACACCATTTACATTTCCGTACGTAATTGCCGTGTTATGCCAAGAGTTAGTTTTCCGTTGTTATTTAGTGCATAGCATTTTTGTGCACCATGTGAGTTGGGTTTGGGATTCCTACTGGGTCACGCTGTGACGTGCCCCGTTGATATTTTTCAGGTGCTGGTTCGTGGAGTTGGAGGCCCACTAGTCCATTTGGATGGCGTTGGTTAGAGTTGAGGGTTTGAGAGAGTATGAGAGTTTTTGGGTGGGTGTTATTATACTTCGGCGAGATGTGGGTGTCCTATTGTACATGAGTTTTGGCTATATGTTGTATATGGGTTTTGGATAAGTGATGTTGTACTTGGAAATTATATAATCAGTTAGTGTATGCGTATCAGTGTTTGGTTTGACTGTCTCTCTTGTGTTTCTGTGACATCTGGAATGCTACAGGTACTATCCCAGCAGCGCGCAGTGGGCATGTTTGTGTTGTGTTAGGTATTTTTCCTCCGTAACACTCGCTGCTCAGGGTATCCTGGGGAGCGGGGCGTTACAGAGGGAGAGAGTGATTTGAACGGGGGAGGGGCGCGAGCGAGAACTGGGAAAGAGAGAGGGGGGAGAGAGGGAGGGAGGGAGAGAGAGAGAGAGAGAGAGTGTGTGTGTGTGTGTGTGTACGGCTTAGGGGATGAGAACGAGAGAGTGAGAGAGACCTGGGTTTTGAACGGTGAAGAGGGGTTTGCGTGAGTTGGGAGAGAACGAGAGAGTGGGTTTCGGGCTTGGGTGTTTTTGAACGGGAGAACGAAAGAGAGAGGGGCTGGGGGAGAGAGAGGGATTCGGGGTTAATTTATAGTTAGTTTAAATTATAAACAAATTCCTTAGTTAGTCAACCCTAATTAAGATGTTAGGTAGGTGATCAATGTTAATGTGTGGTTAGTATTGACTAACTATAGAAAAATGTATTGGTATGAAACACATGGGCTCCTAATCGGCTTAGTTTAAATAATTAGGGTTAAGTAAAAAGTTAAAACGTAATTAGTAAATAATGTCAAAAATATGAAATTACGATTTTGCCACTGGATTAAACGTGTCCGAAAAATTACAAAAACATAGCCATGGGATCAAATCGTCGCGAGGATCACGAATACGAGATCCACTTTGGGGTTTGAGCTACAGAGATACCAGTTTCAGGCCAAAATGTTTAGGATGCGGGTTCGCGAGTTCTCTATTGATTTGGCTTCAGAAAATTGTAAAATTAATGTGGGAAGCCCTAAATGATCATAGGATGATACTGTAGAAGTTTGAAAATGTTTTGATGATGTTTGTATAGAAAATTAATTCATTAAGCGAAAACAGTAATAATTGAAAATGAATTTTTATCAAAATTGTTTAGAGGTTTTTGATGAAATCCGAACTTACTGTAATACAATATAACTAGTCTAATGCTTCAAAATACTTTTATAAGAAATTTTAAAATCACTTAAAACTACTGATCAACCACTAAAAAATACGTTAAATGCGTAATTAAATGTATTGGAAATTACGATTCGTTACAGCCCTGCTTTGCTAAAAAACGTTTATTGTGCTTAAGTCAAAGAAGAAAGAAAAAAGGTACATCTTTGCTTTAAGCACATGCGGACCCGTTTGCATCCTCGCTCCCAAGTATAATGGGAAGCGGGGCGTGACACCTGAGCTCCCCTCGTCCACCGACCTCCCTCCTCCAAGCGCAGCCCAGCCCTTTCGATAAGCACAGCCTCCCCCTCGTGATCCTCACTGCCGCATGCCAACCTGCCACCGCCGTCGCTCTGCCCCTCCGTCGACCGACCACTGCCGTGCGCGCCCCTCCAGCCACCACCCGTTGGGCCACTGGCATACCCCTGCCGATCTCTCTCCAAGCTCAAGCAGCGACAACGAAAGCAGGTTGAAAACGAAAGAAAATTTTGATTAAAATAACAATATTTTATTATTATATAAGATTATATGAGCATGTATATGTATGATAGTGAATTTTTGATAGGTATCAGACGAACGAACGGAGACCACCAGAAGATCACGCGCTTCATCACGAATGCTTAGACACCAGTTTTTTCTCGATCCGATACCTGGTTTTCAAGTTAGGATTTTTCAAAGATTACGGTAATAGTTTCAATTTACTTTTAAAATAGGTATAAATATGTATATATACGCGTATATATATAATATGTTTTCTATTCCAAAATTTATAATATATAATATACAAGTCAGAAAAATACACAGGAAGTGCCGATAAATCCAGCGCGTCGTATAGAACGCGTGAATGTTGGAATCACCCCAATATGAGACCTATATTTTTAAATACGATTTTTCCAAGATATACGTAATTATCTCTCAATTACTTTTAAAATTCATTTCTTCTATAAATACGCGTATTTTCTAAATACAAGAATATAATTGTATTCTACTAATCAAGACGGACATTTTGACAGTTCATATGAAATATTTTGACGAGTATATTTTTTAAACAAATCATTGAATGTTTACAAATCATTGAACGTTTACAATACGTACTTTATAATTTAGAAAATTAGTTTTTAATTGATTTTAAGCTTTTAAAAATTATAAAAATACCTAGGAGCTTCAGAAAAATATTATCTTATTAGATAAAATTATTTTCCTCACATCTAGCCTATCTAAAAATTGTTAATATGTAATTGACGGGTTTCAAGCTATAATAAAAATACAACCAAGTACGATAAATCGATAGAAATAGTATACCTCTTAACCAGTGACTTCTTATGTTTGCAGGTACTGTTTCTTGAGCACGAGCATCCTTGGAAGGTCTAGCTCCAACCTCGGCCTACTTCAACGATCCTCAAACCTATAAGTCACTCTAATTCTAGTTTTAGAAGCTAAGCACGTGTACTAGTATGAACTTAGGACATCACATATAGCCTCAGAATGGCTATTGACTTGAACAAAATGATTAGAGACCTAATTAAATAGGAAACTGAACTTATAGTCTCAGAGGGACTATTAACTTGAGCATACGATATTGCCAACTTTCAACTTTGGTCGTTGTAGCACGCGGCCATCTACTTGGATAAATTGTGTACTAATGGAAATACCACATGCTCGAAGCATGGGATCAACATCATAGTTGTTGGACTTGTCTTTATCCTCAAATTTCTTAGCATCCGCTTTGCTTTGCCTTCTGGTTTTAAATAAGAAAGTCAATCAGTGGTCCTAGTTTAACTATCATAGTGTTGTAGATCTAAATAAGGAACTACTCTGCTGCTCGTTATTATAATCAATGGAGAAGGTGTGATAATTGGCATTATTAATATTAATACCACCCTGTGTTTAGGATCGTTTGCGCCAAAGTTTGGATCACCCTGCTTGCGGTGATAGTGACCTGCTTGGCTAAACATGACTAGCCATGTATGCATGGATCAATGTTAGAATTCCAATTATCATCAGTTTGCAACCATTAATTATAAATAATTTTTAAAAAGTAACTTCAACCTTTTCATCACCATGATAACTCCCTCGTCTTGTTCACCCTTATTTACTATGTTCTGATGCTTATCACTTGAAAACCATGCATGGACTTTGGATACACTTGTTGCACGATTGCTCACATTTAAATATTCACATCACTTGTTGCATGACATCTATAACTCAGTGAATGCTAATGAATTATCGAATGGAATATCTTGTGGAGTATCTTGTGGAATATCTTGTGGTAAATTTTGTGGTATATCTTGTGGAATATTTTGTGAAACATCCCGTAATAAACATATACTTGATTCACATGACACATCACTGGGGTTTGGGGTAACTTATAGTTTGAGAGAGTGTGGGAGTGACTGGAGTTCATCTACTTGCTGCCTGCGTCGACAAACATAGATGCCTGTGTCGACAAAACCTTACATGCTGCCTGTGTCGGTAAAACCTTACATGCTGCCTGCATCGGCAAACACCTACCACTAACTGTGTCAGTCATGTCTGGGTAAAGCGCACCCAGGTAAGAGATGAACTCAATGGTTGCGTATCATACTCTCCTACTTGAGTCACGTAGTTTTAGTGTAGTTACTACTTGCACAGTCACCATTACTTATGCATTGCATGCAAGTTACTTACCACACTTGTGCAGCCACTCGTACTTTACTTATCGCTCGTGTATGCATGACTGCATATAGTTTACTTGTCGCACTTGTATATAGCTACTTCTTTAGCATGTTTCCTTACTTAGCCTGTTTTATACTTGTGCGCTGCTTTTATTTCTATTTTTAGAATTGTTGTGACTTACCTACGGTTCCATCTTCATGGCACCGTAGACAACGCACATATTGATGAGATGTTCTTGAGTATGAGGAGCCAGAGTTCGACCCTGAGACCACAACTTTTAGAGTTATATTCACATATGTATTTCTTTTCTTTCACATATCTTTGTTGGAGCGTATTGTACAATATGGATTGTAATAAAATGGACACTATTTGAGTATTTTTGTACATCTCTGCATCGTGGCTATATTGTTTTCACTGGTGATCTGCTGACCTGCAAATGTAATCAAATAAGTAATGGCCCCCCGAGAGCGAGTCGTTACAATGAGATTGTTGGTTCATGGGTTCATGACCAATGTTATTTTGACGATGATCAACATTATGTTGTGTGCTAATCATCTCATTTGTTTTAGTCTTAGATTTACCAATGATTATCTTGATGAGAAGATAAAACAATAGGTGATGTGATGGTGGTGGATGATGGTTCAATGCTATGGAGCACAGCATGGCATGAAGCTTAAAGATTCAAGTGTATTTTCATTTTATTCTTCATGTAATTTTACTTCTTTTACTTAGAATATTTGTAGCTGTGAATAGATGCACACACACTCATATTTGCATCATATCCATCTTAGGGTTCATTCGTAATCTGTAGAATCCATCCCATTTGGTCCATTGCTCAATACACTCTTTGTTGTGTATTTTGGAGCAAGATAGGAGACTGGTAAAAGGTCACTAGACGCCTTGCGTGTCAGCTTTTGAGCTTGCTTGACACAACCTTGGTTCAGTCGCTTGATGCTTTATGATCAATTGTCTGAACAGTGGGTCAGACGTCTAGGTCATGCGTTCCAATGCCTGAACAGTGTGAGCAACCTTCTTGTGATCTTTGTCTGTTGGACCAATATTTGTCAGTCGTCTGAAGAAAGATTCTCAGATGCCTGAACAGTGTCCCAGACACCTGAGTGGTGTACTCCAGGTCTGGTTGCATTGCATTGGAACTTCTGCAATCTATCTTTGAATTCAAACCTATGTCAGTTTTTTATGGTTGGAATTTCTCATTCAGTCCAAGCCCATTAGATTTCATTATTTGTTATCTTTCCAACACATCTTGAATCACCTTAATCGGAGTTCATTTGAGTCAGTTATTACTGTTTTGGTGATCAAGTGTTTTCTCGGTTGAGTCTGTTGGAATTTCTGCAATTTGTTTCTGAATTCAATCGGCTATCGGTTTTTTTGTGGTTGGAATTTTTCATCCATTTCAATCCAATTAGATTTAATTCTTTGTTAGCTTTCTAGCGCATCTTGGATCACCTCAATCGGAGTTCATATGTAAAAGTTATGACTGCTTTAGTGATCAAGTGTTTTTCTGTGAAGAGTCTGTCAGACCAGACGCTGTACGTCGGACCAGATGTCTGGCCACTCTTCATCAGGCGTCTGGTTCTTGAACACCAGGCGCCTAGTCGAACCCAAAATCTAGCCGTTGGGACTTTAGAGCTAGCTGTTTCTATCCCTTTTTTGTCCGTTTGTAGGCTGTTTTGAGGGACTTTTTAAGCCACTTTGAGAGACTGTTTTGTGCACTCATTCCAAGCTTATTGATATCATTTGGGAGTGCATCTGTGAGGGTTTTACTTCAAGAGAGATTTTCCTTTCCCTATTTATTCTCCAACATTCATGCTAAACTAGTGGTGGTTTAACCCTAGCTCAAGGAGAAACTTCCAAGTGCGTACATGCTCTACATTTTCTAGCACTTGGTGATTTCAATCGCCATGCCTTCATACACATAGGTAATATCTATTCAAGGCATATGTAAGATTGTGGTTTTCGTTTCTTTTTGTTACGAAACCTAGTACTCAGGTTGTGAGTACATTGTGGGGGTTACTCCACTTGGAGGGTTACTCCATATCCCGATTAGTGATTACTCTTGTGTGAGTTTTGTGCCCCGGTTAGGGAGCATTATCCCGGTTAGGGATTGTGCTCGGTTAGAGTGTTCGTGCCTAGGAGGGATATTCCTTTTGGCATTTGTACTCATGTAGTGGGAGAGCGCAACCAAGGCACCAGGTTGTGGTGTCCGTTGTCTGGCCCCGTTAGTGGAAACCACGAAGTGCGATTACAACGTAGGGTTAGTAGAAACCACGGAGTGCGATTACAACGTGAGACTGGAGTAGGATCACCGGGTAAGGATACGAATCAGGATACGTCTCTTTATTTGCATTTGCGTTAGCGTATCTTTCTCTGTGATTGTTGTTGAGCGCATTCTTTTTATTTCCGCTGCGTATTGTTCGTTTAATTTTAGTAACTTTTAATTACGCATATTGCTTGCATTTACACTATTTATGCCATCGCTTAGTGTATTATGTAGCCACAGGTCCCAACAGTGATTTGCGAGTTCTGAGTGTCTGTAGGCGTGTTGAGACTGATTGATCTATTAGTGGACTTTGGGGGTTGCTGGAGTAGGTGGAGATTTGACCGAACCAGTATACATTTGGTGTTATATATGACTGGCGGCGCTTTCTGTGATTTTATGTGCATGTGTGTTGCACGTATTTTTCAATTTGTCGATCACGTTATTCACACCCCTTCTATGGTGTACTTTTCGTTCCTACATGATGAGCGGCCTAGATTGTGTCCAAGGAGGAAATCTCATCCTTGGACACTTGCTACTCATTTTTCTCAAGGTTTTAAAGCAAAATTCAACAAATTGAAAGCAAACATTGTTTGATAACTAGTTAAACATTATGTAAGCTAAAACAATGTGTGTGCCAAACATATTTGAATTTATAAAAACCAAATTTTCATATACAAATTTGTTTTCAAACCCCGGTTTCAAAAATGGACTCTGTTACAGCATTGGGTCGGCCCCCCGAAGGAGAGATGAATATCCTCATCTGAATTAAGGGGCCCACACGAGAGACATTGTGGGTCCATCAAGCCCATGAGGCCTACGTGGAAGGTATACTGATTGCTTAGTCAAAGCCAGGCTATATTCTGCCTGTTAAGCTCGAACCTTAAGGAAACCGTTAATAATGGGCGTAGTAATGACGGAGCAAGGGGACATCGGTTTCGCCGACTCTTGAGGGGCGATCATGCCACTATTATTGCAAGGCCGGTATCCACAAACGGCACTGAGGAGACACCTCAAATTATAAATAGTCTAGACGACGACTAGTGTATGAGATTCTCCAGATACCCTACAACTAGCTACTCGACAACTTTATCTTCTTTACTTCCACTTATATTTCTTCATCCACAACTCAGTGGATAGCCGTCAGATGATCTCCCTCTAGGTCGATCTGGCTGCCCAGAGCCATTTTAAGTTCATTACTGACTTAAGCATCGGAGGGGATTTGGGTCAGAACCTAGATCCGACCCTCCTGACGATTTGTCAGTATTGCAGATAGATCGGTCATCGACCTAACAAGGAGATCAGATTTAGGTCGAGCTTCATCCCAATAGCTCGGACCTCGCTCTCTCAGACCCAGATTCAACCATCTTCGGGTCCCATCCATCAGCTGACGTAGCATTATGTCACCGGAGGTGTCCATGTCAACTCCATCTCACGATTCGTCAGAGTCATCCGTCAACAATTGGCACCGTCTGTAGGAAATCAGAGTCAACATCCCTGTCATTACTTTACAAAACGGCAATGTCGGCTTAACCCACCAACACTAGACCATTTCCTAGCGGGGACCCTAATGCTTCGCTCATTGAAGATGATGCGGGTTCTTCTTCGGATGGAAGACCAGCGCTACAGATGCTCATTCAGACACAATTCAGTACGTTCACGCAGGCAGTCAATTCCATCCTTAAGGCATTGACTATTGTCATCGAGCGACGGACGCGACAACCAGTGCATGTAGATGCGACGGAACAACAACTTACCTCAAGGAGCCAGAGGGCTGACGAACCAAACTGGAGCGGCAATTTGACCCTATGGTTGATGCTAATCCTCTATCCCAACGACCATCCTTGGTCGGCAACGATGCGGGAGGCTGTGGGGACCAGAGGAATGGCGACAACCGTTCCGTTGGGGGACCACAGGGCCCCAGACCCTCCAAAAACAGGAGAACTTCTCGCCGCCCCACTCATAGCGACTTGGAGCAAGCCAAGGACCAACACACCCGTGATCACAGCCACAATCATCCATCGAGGCACACGGCTGGGTAGAAACGGAAGAGTCGAGGGGTCAGTCCTCTCCCCAGCTCTCCCAATCGTTCAAGGGAGGGGGCCCTGTCGATTCATCCATCGCCTCTACCTGTCGGCAGAATCGAGGTCACGGTGACAAATCACATCCTTATTCTCCTCCATCTGGTTCGAAAGACAAGCATGACCCGCTGAAGAAGAACATCACTTCAGCCCCGCGTTTACCAAAATTTAAGCTGCCCTCCTGGTTCAATACGACTGTACAGGGATCCTCATGAGCATGTTCGGAAATACAAAAGCGTGATGGAACTCCACAGAGCAGATGAACCATTTCCATACCGAGCCTTCCCCATAACATTGACCAAGGCGACTGATGAATGGTATATCAGGTTGCCCAATCGTAGTATTGGGTCTTTAAAAGTTTGTCTCAAGCCTTTTGCAGGCAATTTGTCATGCCACGTTCTCCCAAATATGCGGAAATATGTACATTACAGGGTATTTGCAGGGAACGGGGTGGGACAAGGCCGTAGTAGTATTCGGACCCAATGCTTTGACCCCTTGACTCCAAAAACTACTAAGCGTAAATCGTGATTTATAGAAATTTTTCCGCGGGCCATTACGATACACTAAAATAGAACATATAAGGAAATAGAAAATGTGCTCCAACACAGAATAATCCACAGATAATCACAAGGTTACAAAATGTTTACAGATAATTAATATACAAGAGTATATATTTACCTACATCAGTTGTACAGATATAAAAAGGGATAACAACAAAACTCCTAACCCACCAAATAACTGTATTCACACACCGGTACAACACACTCCCTAAACTACCACTGGGAGCCCAATTCCATGAAGTCGTCCTCCGAGGGCTCCACCTCTAGCTCGAAGTTCTGGGTAGTCTCCTGGACAGGAACTTGCTATGTAGTACCAATCTCTAGACCTGGAAAAAAGGGGAATGGACACGTCAACGCGTGACCAATAGGAGCTAACAACCCTAGGTCAGTATGTCAATCTCAAAATTGTCCTACCTATCCAAGGGTCGGGATACAAGTAATGTGATGGCAGACGAACTGATTTTTATAAACTAAAAGTTAGAACATTAACATGTATGATTATTGATGAGTGTTTATTATATATAGTTTTCCCCCCTTTTCATACACGTTTTTCATTATTTATTTTACAGTTTTCCCCCATTTCTCCCATTTTGTTCCCTCTTTCGTTTTTATGGTCCCTTCTATGCTATGCAGGAAATACATGCTGATTAGGAAACATATGGCGTGAATATATCGCGAAAGAGCAAAAGAAGCGGAGCCGGGAGATCAAACCATGCAAAAGGGGGATATTTGTGAAGAACTGTGATCCAAACGGCCGCGTCAATTCGACACAGCTGCGTGTATCACAGCACCCAAGGAGCAGACCACAACCCAATGCGGTCTCGTCATGCTGCAACAAACGGTCACGTCAAACGAGCCCATCATCCATTTCAACGTGGTCGCGTAAAGGATATCCAAACGGCCGCATCGCTGAGTAGTTGATTTGAAGATATGCAATCGACATGATCCGTGTGACAACAGACGACGGGGCCGCGTAATCCTGAAGGAATAAAGACCAAACGGTCGCTCCACGCGACCATTTAGATGCTGACGCGGACGTCGAAGTTGGATTTGACGTGGCCGATCACGTCACTGTAGCCTCAACACCCCTAACTTACGCACTGGGACGATGCAACCACATCATTTTCGACGTGGTCGCGTCGAATGGGGTTTCCACATGAATCTGGGAGCCGCCAAGGAGCAGTTGGGGGTTTTTTTGGTCTTTTTGGGAATGTGTAAAAACTCTTCTTCCTCCTTTAAGCGAACCCATCTTTTTTTCTGCTATTTTTCTGGTTTTTTGAAGCTTTGTAAGAGATTCTTGACTCTTTTATTCTACATTGTTAATTGCTTTAGTTAGCTTATTTCTTATAATAGATTGGATTTTCTTAATAGAAGTTTCCCCTTTGCTATTGCTATTGTGTGTTTTCTATTTTTGTGGTTATTTCTTGAATCCATGGCTTTCATCGCTTACCCAATGCTAGAAATCATCTCTATTGCAATGGGTAGTGAGTAGGTTTTATCTAGGACAATGGGTTGAACCCCATTGGATTAGGGCCATGGGTTGGATGAACTTTTGATTAATTGCTGGGTTAATTGAAGAGTTGGAATATATTGGGATGTCAATTATCGTAGTAGATTCGACATCCTCCCTTTTGGGCGATCGGATTGGCCGCTGCGAGAGTTGGGACCAATCCAAGGTTTCGATCATTACGAGGATCCATAATATCGGTGTGACCGACGAGAGTCGTGCACCAATTAGAGCCCTCCTAATATAGGTCCAATCCCCGAATGCCACTGTGGTCGGGAGGAATATTGAGGACATTCGTCGAGCGTAATACGCTTAACGTATACCGATGTATCGACGAGAGTCGACATCGGTATAGGTTAGGATAGGCCTATCATTGCATCGCGAGAGCAGGGGTAGGAGATAACATAAGGAAATAACCTATCATACACCACGAGAGTGGGGGGTAGGTGAATGCCCTTAGGTTAGACGATCTCTCCTAAGTCCTAATGAGCCCAAAGAATCCAACCCCAACCCTAGTCCAATGGTAGGGATGCTCTAAGCCCTAGAGCTTTTATCCCTTGATTCCACACTTTTATTCTCTCTTCGACCACCAATCGATAGCGTAGCTTTCGAACAAGGCCCAAAAATCAGTACTCAACGAATGCCTCCATGTGTTTGAATCGTAGCGCTACACACGACACCGTGCACTGCGGTATAAATTTAATCAGCGTTTGCACCAGCGGACAAGCTTTTTGGCGACGTTACCGGGGAGGCACGGTTTGATATCGATTTTAGTCTTTATTGATAAACTGCGTATTCTTTTTATTTTTGTTCATATTTATCTTTGTTATTGATTATTGGTGCTCTTAACGTTTTTCTTTGGTTTAGCTCTCTTGTATGTCCAGGAGATCTCAAGGCATTGCGAACTTGCGTCTGCTAGATCCTGAGATTGAGGCCACTGCAAGAAGGCTTAACACCGAAAGAAGGAGAAGATTAGCTTTTAAATCAATGGCAGAGATTGAAAATCCCTAAAATGGTCCTCCACCGCCGCCGCCGCCGGCTCTGAGACCGCTCTTGGAATTCTCCATGCCCTTTAATGGGTCCACTTCTACCATCCGAAATCTGCCGATGGAGCCCAATAACTTCGAGTTGAAGCCGTCTCTCATCGACTGGTGCAACGAGATCAATTCGAAGGATTTCATATGGAAAACCCAAACGACCATCTCAACAATTTATTGGAGAAGATGTATGCTTTGAAGATGAATGGCGTCACGAACGCCGCCATTAGGCTAAGACTATTCACCTTTTCTCTTAGGGAGAAGGCAAAGGATTGGCTTAGAAGCCATAGTCCTAACACCTTCACTACATGGGATAGTCTATCTATTGCGTTTCTAACTAAATACTTTTCTCCAGGGAAAACAACGAAGATGCGCAATGAGATCACCAATTTCAATCAGCTGGACCGGGAATCCCTATACGAGGCTTGGAAACGATTCAATGACATACAACGCAATTGTCCACACCATGGTGTGCCCGATTGGCTACTCATCCAAGCGTTCTATAACGGATTGACTCGGGAAGTGAGAATGTTGATTGACGCGGCCGGCTAATGGTACGATCATGTGTAAACACTCCGAATAAAGCGAAGAAGTTGTTGGATGACATGGCCACCAACAACGACTCATGGAGCATTGAGAGGAGCACCTCCAAAAGGGGAGGTAAGTATAACGTTGATGATGTATCCCTACTCTCGGCTAAATTTGATGCTCTATCCAAACAATTTTCTTTATTTGGGCTCGTTGATACTAACCCGCCCACTGCGGCACTTTGTGAGGCATGTGGTGTGCAGGGACACCAATGTAATGAATCTTCCACTTCTTTAGTGGCACCTCCGGGCATGAGCATCGAGCAAGCCAATGATTTATATGGGAACAACCCGAGGCCACCGAACAACCCATACTCCTCCACATTCAATCAAGGGTGGAAGAACCACCTTAATTTCTCCTATTGGGCCCCGGGTTTGCAAGCTTTGCCATCATATCCTCAACAACCCCAGGATTTTAAGGGTCCACCTCCTCAAGCGCAATTCCAAAACTTCAACCAGAGGCCTCTTATGAATGTGCCCCTACTCAGAAGTCTAGCTTGGAGATGCTGATTGAGAGTCACATTCGGACTCAAGGGAAGAGGGACGACTATTTTCAGAACTCAATTCAATAGCTCATGACGACGACGCAGCAACTTGTGTTTACCACGCAACAGCTGGTGTCGGGGCAGAAGTCTATGGAGACAACAATGGCGCAGATGGCGCAACAGCTTTCCCAACTATCGAAGACACAAGGGAAGTTACCGGGGCAAACTAAAGAGAACCTTTGAGGGCATGTGAACGCGATTACATTGAGAAGCGGGAAGCAATTTGAGGGCCCCGCCATGCCCGTTATTGAAAAGGAAGCTAAAGTTGAAGAAGAAGCTTATGTAGAGCTTGAGTCTGGATTAGAGAAGGAAGTCAAGCGTGAGGTAGAACCTCCACGACCTGAACCATCAAGGGAGAAACCAATTGAGGAGGAGCAAGGGAAGCAATCTGAAGAGCCTCCCAGGACTTATGTACCGAGAGTCCCTTTCCATCAAGATTGGCGAAAGCCAAGTTAGACGAGAAGTACGGGAAATTTTTTGAGCTCCACAAGCAGCTGAATATCTCTATTCTCTTCCTCGATGCAATATAGGAGATCCCCACTTACGCCAAGTCTTTGAAGAAAATAATTACAAAGGGTGGTAGGCGGGAGAAAGTTGCACTCTCTGCGAAGTGTAGCACCATCATTCAGCAGAAGGTGGTTGAGAAGATTGAATACCCATGGAGCTTCTCCATTCTGTGTGCAATTAGAGATTTCGAGATCAAGAGCGCACTATGCCACCTAGGGGCGTTAGTTTGATGCCCCTAGCGATATGTGAGAAGCTGAATTTGGGAGAGCTCCAGTCAAGTAACATGTCGCTCCAGTTGGCGGACCATTCAGTTAAGTACCCTCTTGGAGTAATTGAGGATGTGCCGATGCGAATAGAAAAAATATTGGTCCAGTGTGACTTCGTCATAATGGACATGCCCAAGGACGCACGCATCTCGATCATTCTTGGTCGACCCTTCTTGGCCACAGCTATCGTGCTTATTGATGTGAAGGGAGGGAAGGTCTCCCTCAATGTGGGACGAGAAAAATTTGAGTTCGACCTCAAGAAGTCAATGAAAACTTTCATGGAGGACGACCATATGAAGCAAGTGGACCTCCTTGCAGAAGAAGCAATCAAGGAAACCCCATTGGAGGAGTTGTTTTTGAGCGACAATGTGGAGCCCCCCTTGGAGAAGGAAGATGAGCTGAAGGAAGTGATAACAGAGGAAGAATCCGAGGAAGCTTCCAAGGAAAACTTCAAGGAGAAGCCACCACGATCGCATCAACAAGACCCCAAGGAGCTGAGGAACACTGAGAAGAGCAAGCTAAAGCTGATTATGGAGAAGAAGCGAGGAGACGATGACATCCCGGACTTCTCCGCCCTTAAGCTGCCATGAAGACATCGATAGGGAGTCGAAATCACGACTTAAAACGAGTGCTTCTATGGAGGCGATCCAAGGGTTTCTAATTTCATTTTTATATTTTTTGATTTAGATCTTAGTTTTAGTCTAGGTTAGCTTAGATTTTCATTTTGAATAAGCCTTCAAACCCCAAGAATTTGACTAAGTGTCTTGATGTAGGAGGAAGACGAACGAAGCTGCAAGAACAATTCGACACGGCCGCATGGTGCCAATCCACAAGGCCCGTGGAGGACAGCAGAAGATGGAGAGGAGGAGTGCAGAATTGGTGAACAACACGACCGCGTGGAGAAGACACACACGGCCGCGTCGATGGGGTAAATCCTAGGCCCTATTTATTCCAATTCTACACGGCCGCATCGCTTAGTCAACGCAGCCGCGTAACTCTCTGTCGTTTCGAGGCCAAAACCCACTTCCGCAGGATCCACATGGCCATTTCGAATCATTCGAAACGACCGCGTCGATCCTCATTTTCAAGCCAAATTACGATGCTGTTTAAACCAATTCGAAACGGGCTGCATAACTCTATTTTTTCGGCTCAAAACCCATTTTTTTGTCTACGTGGCCGTTTCACATTAATCTAAATGACCGCGTCGATCACCATTTTAAAGCCAAACCACGCGGTCATTTAAACATAAACGACGCGACTGCATCGGATTAAAATTTTTGAGCCTCGTTTTCCATCAATTCGACGTGGTCGTTTAATCAACTTGACGCGTTCACATAACTCGCTGTTTTTCCAAGCCAATTCTCCACTCTTTGCATGAACGACGCGGCCATTTGGCCCCGATCGATGTGACCGCGTCACCCGCCTATAAATACCCACGCCCCCCCCGCCCAAACGGCCGTTCTGTGCGTTATTTTTCAAAACGATTCAACTTCTCTTCATTTCCTCCGACTCGAATCCCCTCCAACCACTCCCAAATCATCTCCCCACTCTCGTAAATCTCTCCCAACCCCTTCCCATCCATCAGTCCTCCCTCATACACCCTCTTCCGACCGAGTCGACCATCGAAGGAAACCCTAGACGAGTCGTTTTAAGGTTTTTGGGAGCCTCGTCGACGCGGCCAGCTCAAGTCCATTTGCTAGCTTCACAATCATCTTGGGGGACCTCTCTCTCAGCATTGGTGCGATCGATTTCAGCGAGGAGCTCCAGCTTTTCGTAAACTCGCTGCATTACTCATTAATTTCTTGAAATTTTTGCTGAAATCACCAAAATTTTGCGTGGGTCTACACACACTTCACTCCACATACTTTGCATCACTCACTTCTTCACACAATGCCTCTGAGAAAGCGCAAGAAGTCCACCACTACTGGCCCCACCCAGGGCAAGGGTAAGCGCCGTAAAACCCAGAGTTTTCAAGCTGCATTGCTTAAGCCCAAGCTGCCATTGAGAGGGAAAATACACATCTTCCTCTACCTCATGTTAACACATTAGGAATTAAGTTCGTTGACGAATGTCAATGAACCAAATTCCTATATCTTAGCTCCAGACCCATAGTACCTACAAAATTCCCGAGCGTCACCACTATTTTTGCACTAGGTCTCTTAGATGTTACCAGCACCCTCCTCTGGAACATCGGATGGGAGGAGTTCCTAGAATGCAAGGCTAGGACATATAAGAGGCTCACGTTGGAATTCTTGTCCACTTTCAAAGCTTATCCATCGGTGTTTCTCTCCGTATTATGAACAAGGAATACAACATGTCCAAAGATCCCATAAACCCCCTCTTTAAGTGGCCTAGAGCACTTGAGCTTGAGGCACGCCACCACAAATACCACATACCCTCCTGAGTATGAAGCCAACAACTTTTGGCTTATGATTACTGGACTTACACCCTTCCCCAAGACACGAGCGAAGGCCTCCAGTATCATCCACATCGGCCTCCATATCATACACCGCATCCTTGCAAACACCCTATCCTGTCGATACGAGACTAGCCATGTCTCTTAGGACGAGCTCTTTTTCCCTCGTGACCTCCGTGAGGGCACCACCACTGTCCCACATTATATCCTTCACATCGGATCATGGCTGCACTACAGATTCCTCTACACCCTCGCTAGCCCTAGCTCTCGTATCTGCTGTGGTGGGTTCATTACGATCATCACCCGGCTTCCTCCCATTAGCTTCAAGATCCCGGACTCTATGACTCCTGTCCTAGGCCCCACTTCTTTCGATCTCTTGGTGCTCACAAACATGCATATGATCAGAGCTTTTGATTGAGGGAGATATTTTGGGCTTTACGGGCCCGCTTCCACCCCCTGCACTAGGCTCCCCAATCATAAACTTTGGACCTGGCACCACCATGCGGTGAATCTTACCTGCCAATCCCGATCTAGCTCAGGGAGTTCAGGCACACCAGCCATACCCTTCTCAGCCCCAGGCCCAGCCTCCGGATATCTAGGACCATACTATCCCTTCTGCTTCCACATCTGCCGGCCTCACCGTCAAGCCCGTCATCCATCAGTTCTATATGAGATCTCGACACCACGTCGAGGGTGGCAGTAGCACTCATCCACCACCACTCTCACATCTCGAGAGTATGGCTCGTTTGGAGGAGGAGTTTAGGCAGTTCAGATCTTCCACTGTCACTGCCCTGACCGAGTTCAGAGACACCCTCTCTGAGTTCAGGATTTCCTCACTTTAGTTGTCGTGACCCTCCGGTCACAGTTTGACTAGGTCTACCAGTATCACAACAGTCAGGGCCATTACCTTGCTGCTGCACCACATCTCATGTCCATTCATGTCCAGCCTCAACCATCCCACACATCTCAGACTCACATGGACACTTCCACTTCTACTACTCATGTTGACACCACCGCACTACACATTACCATCCCATCCCAGCCATCTCAGGAGCCCGTGGACACATCTGGCATCACACCTTGCATCATTCCATTTCCTTATCCACCTCCATCCACACAGCCCGAGACTGTGACTACTCCTCCACCCTCGCCTCGCCCTGACCCCGTGGCTTCACCCACTTCATTACCACACGCCACAGAGGCCACTGACATACACACCTCTGGAGCACCACCTTCTCCCGCTCCAACCACACACATCCCATCCCATACACGTGCTTCCACATCTTCACACACATTCGCACCACATGAGTGCACCATATTCATCCTCTCCTCGTCCACAGAGGATTCATCTCCATCTCCACCTCCACCACTCAATTCTGAGTTAGTTCATTCATTCACATCCACATCCCACATTGACACGACAGCTGAGCCTTCAGCTGACCCATCAGCTTCACCCACTTCACCCACTCCACCCACCCAGTCACCACCTGATGGTGGCCATTCATGATTGGATCACTTCATTTTGCATTCCACCACCACACAGCCCATGTATATCACACATTCACATTTTGGGCATGTTTTTACCTAGCTTGGGGGAGTTGCTCCTGGACCTCCTTCCCCTCATTATTTATGTGTCCTCGTGTATATTTTTTGTGTTTTCTTCGCGTTGAGGACAACGCTTGATTTAGCTTGGGGAAAAAGCACTTTTTGCGCTGATTTTCTATTTCTTTCTATTTTATTTCTTATTTGCATGTTTTTATCGTTATTTTTCGTTTTCCTATTTTTTTCCTTTTTATTTCTTTTTCATATGCATCACATTTATATTTCGTATATGTATTCAAAAAGCCAAAAAAATGAAAAAATCGAAAACTCCAAAAATATCTAAATTCACATCATGCATCCTGCATCAGCATGCATCCATTTGTATATAATCGCATTCGCTTCGAGAATTTTTCGAATTCAAGATTTTATTCACGTGGAATCTCGAGTTGAAATTCGTTTTTCGAACTTTTATGCTTGATTTCCATGATGTCGACTTGAATATATGAATAGGACGTAACCCTAGCTTAAATCCCTAGTAATGCCCTAGCTTTGGCCGTCCTCATAATCCCTAAGGTATGAGTACTTGAAACCGACCTAAGTTGATACTTAGGAACCCACTCTATGCATGGACCATGGAGCTGATAGTTGTGTATAATGGCTTATAATCCCTCGAAACTTGGATAACTACACATCACCTAGTACTGAGGATTGAATCTGCTTAGTATACACATGCTTTCCAAAAAAGAAAAAAAAATTGTGGATAGGAAAAAAATATACACCGCTCCCCCAGCGAAGCTGAGTAACCAGATCCCCACGATATAAACCGTCAGGGCCTCGCATTAAAAGGTCTAGCTTGGGGGAGTGCATATGAATAAGGATCCTGCATAGTTGAGTTAGTAGGTCCGAGGGGTCCTTCTTGACTCGGTGTCCTAAGGTCGTCTGATCTGGGAGTCACCGACACAACACTTATTGCACAAACCAATCGTAGATCCCAAAAAAGGGAAAAGAAAAAATGTAGTGTGTGTGTGTGTGTGTGTGTGTGAGGCAAATGTACCTAATTAAGAACGTGCGCGGGCAACATATCTGCGCACACCCTCTTTTCAGGGGGTTTAAAGTATTTTTTTGAATTTTTTTGCAGGTGGTAGTTCTACATGTTAGGTAGCCCCCCATAAAATTTCAAGTCAAACAAACACCATTTGGGCATCGAAACATCCATCATAAAAAAGTTGCAAAAAAAATTCCAGAATTCTGGACTGTTTTGTGCAACTTTTTTGTGATGGATGTTTCGATGCCCAAATGGTGTTTGTTTGACTTGAAATTTTGTGGGAGGGGCTACTTAACATGTAGAACTACCATCTGCAAAAAAAATTCCAAAAATTACTTTAAACCCCTCGGAAAGGGGGTGTGCGCAGGTAACAATACATGCGCACGTTCTTAGGTACATTTTTTTGATACACACACGCACGCACGCACGCACACACGCACACGTATACACACACGTGCGTATATACGTGTGTGCGTGCGTGCGTGTGTGCGTGCGTGTGTGTGTGTGTGTGAAAGCATGAATAAAGCTTATTAGTTATTTGAGAGTGACGGCGCTCGCTTGTGCCCTCTCCTCTCTATAACATAATTCTCCTCTATTCCCTCAAGATTTTTTGTGCATTTCTGATTTATTAATAAAGCATCTCACTAACTTTCCAAAAAAATGAACAAAGCTTAGCAATTTCAAGAATCAAGGAAGTTTGATGTGTCGTGAGCGCCATTTCTTCGATCAATCTATATCCCATTATCCCAACCTTATCCACTCTTCAACTATTGCATAGCTTAGATTCCTTTTCCTTCGATCTAAGGACGGGTTAGAAGAAATGTCTTAGGATTTGAGTATAACCATCGCCTAGTGTATTGCTTGTCAATTTGAGTGGATATGATGTCCTAGGATCATATTCTCGTTGACGGAAAGGTTTCGAAGCATTTGAGTTCACGAATTCGAATTTTCAACTCGCCCACGTATATAAACTTGATTTTTGAAAATTCTCGAAGTTTCATGTCATCATTCGCATGTTGATTGCATTCCTCCAATCTATGCTCTCTCTTGTCTTCCTTGAGGAAAAGGAAGAGTTTAGCTTGGGGCATTTTGATGAGTGTTTATTGTATATAGTTTCCCCCCTTTTCATACTTGTTTTTTCATTATTTATTTCACCGTTTCCCCCCGTTTCCCCCATTTTTGTTCCATCTTTCTCTTTTATGGTCACATCTATACTTTGCAGGAAATACATGCTGATTAGGGACCATATGGCATAAATATTGCGCGAAAGGGGAAACGAAGTGGAGCCGAAAGATCAACCCATGGCAAAGGGGGAGATTAGTGAAGAACTGTGATCCAAACGGCCGCGTCAATTTGACGCGGCCGTGTGTATCACAACACCCAAGGAGCAGAGCACAACCTAACGCGGCCGCGTCAAGCTGCAACAAACGGACACGTCAAACGAGCCCCAAATCCATTTCCACGCGGCCGCGTAAAGGATCTCTAAACGGTCGCGTCGCCGATGAGTTGATTTGAAAATATGCAATTGACGTGGCTTGCGTGACATCAGACGACGCGGCCGCGTAATCCTGAAGGACGAAAGACCAAACGGCCGCTCCAACGACCTACGGTAAGGCCACGCAATGTTATTTGCGTCTGTTTAAAGTTCTCAAGTGTAGACATGACTCTTGTGTTATATTGCGTCTATGCATGTATTTAAAAAACAACATATAATTAATATGCAAAAGCTATATCTTTTGAAATTTGATTGCATCCGAACCTGTATTTCGTTTCTTAATTGGATCAGGCAGGTTGACTTTGATTACATCCGAATCCGGCTTTGCACATATCTGTTATCCATATTAAAATTCGGATCGGGTTCGTATTTGATCCATTGAATCAATACCCGTTATTACACCCCTACGTAACTGCAGCTCAATTTGGATTGAATCCCCAGCTCTATGTGGGCCCACTCAGCGTCGAATCCACGCAGTGCGTTCTCTCCGAGCGCGTGCCCATATAAATGTCAGCCTCGTGCCGGTGCCCATCATTTGACTTGTCCGACTTTTGAAACAACAAAAAAATAAAAAAATAAAAATAATGCAATCACTTCAGCAGAAGGCGTCCGAATGGAGCGGCGTCGCCGCCGGCGACGCCTTCGCCATCGACGAGACCAACCTCTTCCAAACACTCGGCGGCCTCCAGCCATTCGTCGATCTCTCCACCAATTTCTACACGAGGTCCCCCCAAAAAATCCTCAATCCGTATCTCTTTTCCTAGTGTTGAATTTGAACTTTGAGCTGATCTGGGTTTATGGGTTTTGAAACATTTCTAGGGTTTATGACGACGATGAAGAGTGGTTCCGATCGATCTTTGCGAATTCGAAGAAGGAAGATGCGATTAGGAATCAATATGAGTTTTTTGTTCAGAGGATGGGAGGGCCGCCGCTCTATTCGGAGAGAAAAGGTATTTTCCCCCTATTGGTTGTGTAAAAGATTTCATCTTTTTATTGTTTTTCGTTCTAATATGCCGAGATAATATTTAACTAAAATCTAGCTAGTAGCTGTATCTTGTTTTCCACGTGGAGAGTAAAGTAGTACAATCGCTGCAAATTTTGAATCTAACTATATGATGTATATAACTGTTGACAACTGGGCTCCGGTCAATAGTAATTGGTGTTGATGTGGACTCCTTTTATGAGGTGAAGTCTCGTCAGCTATTGATGTGGGACCCTGGCAGGGGCGGAACCAGGATTACATGACTGGGTGGCCGGACGGCAGTGCAAGAAGGCATACAAACTACATTTGTGAAGTACATAGATGTGATGGTGTTCAAGTTGATGAGTCTAAAAAGATAAAGGATGTGTTTTTCCACTACGTTTAAGTATATTTGAGGTGACGAAGTGAACAACAAAATAGATATGAAATTCATTGCTCAGGTCCTATGCAACATATGTGTTGGTGATCGAGTAAGAAAGCCAAAAACAAAAACAATTTTTAATTGCATGAGAACGAAAATAAGTTACGAAGATTCAAACCAAATTACTTTAAACAAGAATCAAATTTTCACATGCATTTATTAAACACAAAATTGTTCACATATTAACGAAGATATGAACAAGAAACTGACGCTAATTACATCATTAATTTGCAAAAAAACAAAAATAAAAAAATCATTGGAACCAGCCAAAAATTAATTAATCTTTTAAATTTAAGAAAATGGGAGAAGCGTGTTTTGTAATTAAACATTTTAGGTAGATTAAGTTAACCATGACAATTTAAAAACGCTATTTAGAAATCACGTTTACTTGTACTATCAGACAATCCATATTTTTGTTTAGATGTTTTTCTTTTATCAATTAGATGCTGACTCCGCCATGTTATAATTAAAAACATAAAAAGGGGGCATAGCCAATAATATTCTCCAAGGGTTAAACTGTAGATGGGTTCCAATGATATCATTTTTGCCATCAGAGCATTTCTCAATCAAAATGACATAAGTTAGGTAATCATTTAAGTGCCATAAAACTTGAAAGGACACACGTAACACATGTTATCTTTCCCCGGTATCATTTAACTACAGAATGTAGCAACAATATTTAAATGCTCTTTGACGGACTAAATCCAAAAGAATTTGATAGATTCTGCACATCTTGGTTTCTTAGCAATCCATCAAATTCTCGTCATCTACTGTTTGTGAGATTGCCAGAAAATTCAATGCACCCACAAGCTGGATGTAGTTAACGAAATATATGCAGCCAAAAAATAACTGAACCTAGCCAAAAAAGATCCATCATTAGGAGAATAGTTTTTGAATATAAGTTAGCAGCATTTTCATCATTTTTGTGTTGGCTGCCAATATCTTCCAAAAAATAATCTAATAGTTTTGAAGATAAGTTAGCCGCATTTTTATCATCTTTGTGTTGGCTGCCAAAAAAATAATCTAATAGTTTTTGAAGATAAGTTAGCAGCATTTTTATCATTTTTGTGTTGGCTGCCACAAAAAATAATCTAATAGTTTTAGCGCCCGTCGAGAATCGAAGTCACGACCATTCACAGGGGAATGGAACACACTACCACTAGGCCAATAAGAGAACTGTGTAATGGGTAATACAATTTTCTACTTAACCTTACATTGCCCTGTTGGCATATACATATATAAGTGTAAATTTTTAAAAATGGGGGGGCGGGCCCCCCGCTCCTGCATGGGTCTGCCCCTGGACCCTGGGTTGGTAAAACCAGAGTCGAGGAAGGCTGAGCTTCATGTGTCTAGCTGGGGCTTGACCAATCTCACGGTCGAATATGGCAACCGTTCGACCTTTTTGATGGGTCGTGCCTCGAACGACATGTGCCACAGATAGTCGTTAGGGGGTCGGATTTGGGTTCCGACCTAAATCCACTCCGATGCTTAAGTTAGTAATAACTTAAGAAAGGCTTAGGGCTGTCAAGATCAACCTAAGGGAGATCGTCTTGATTCAATCACCTCAATCGTTTGGAGGAAGAAATATATGAGTGGGAGGAAATGAGTTTGTCAGAGTACCTCGTATTCTGTACCTCTGGAGTCCCCTTCTTCTGTTTATCTTTCCTTTATTTATAGATAGAAGTGTCTCATCAGTGACGTTGGCGAGTCACGGTCATCAATTATGGTGGCACGATCATTCCTTATAAGTAGGCATTAGTGATGTCACCCCTCCCGTCATTTATGAACTCATAATGAACCGCTTCATCAAGCTTCGGAAGCTCAACGGGCAAATAACGTTCGGGTTTTGACCGAGCTAACCGGTTAGCCCTTCTTATGGGCTTAATGGGCCTGGTAGGCCTAGATGTCATTTCTATGGGCTTTATTCTCCTTAATGACAATATTTCCTCTTCCTCGAGTGGCGGCCCAAGGATTTAACAATAACCATATGATGTATATGTGTGTGTATCTTGTATTTCACATGGAGAGTGAAGTGTACCGTTGCTGCAAATTTTGAATCTAACTATATGATGTATATACCTATATGGGGGGGTGTGTGTGAAAATTGTTTTAACTATAGAGGAAAGTTGTATTCAATGAAGACAGTGAAATGGGACATACCCGCGGGTACGTGACATGGCAATTCTTTAAAATGTAGGACACTGCGACACATAAATTCTTTCAAATGTAGGACACATCAACAAGAGTTTGAGACGACATGTACACCATGTACACCATGAAAGTGTGAAAGAGTGAGTTTGCATATATATGTTCATTCACAAACATGTCCGGGGTAGAATGAAAGAAAAGTAATGAAACATGTGGTGGCCACTGAATAACCATCTTTGACTCCACCTTTGACTTTATTAAGTAGCGACCACATGTTTTCATTACTTTTATTCCATCCAAGCTTGCTTTTGTCTGAATCTTCATGGAAGAATCCAAAAGTATAGATGCATGCATGCATAACACATACATATATACATGTGTGTGTGTGTGTGAAATTTGTATCAACTAGCCAAGGATAAAATTTCCTCATTGGCCGTCAAACCCACACCCCTATTTTCTCATTCGATTTGAATCGTTCATTTTGATCTTGATATTCTAAAACATCCCACCATCATTATTTTTAAGTGAATACAATGAGTTTTGCTCGTTTATCCATCCGACACAAGTTTAACAGTTTTGTCATAATAGAACTTTTTGTAATGGTTCGATGAACGATCAAAACTCCAAAGGTTTACCTTAAAATTGGTAGTTTGAGATTTTAAAATATGAACAACAAACTGAATGGATCCGATCGTTAAAAAATGGAAGGAAGTGGGATTGCATGAGCTAGCCAAGGAGAAAATATCCTCCTTGGTTAGCTGACCTCTACATTCATGTGTGTGTGTGTGTGTGAAAGAGAGAAAAATGTTCCTAATGTGACTCTTAGATTGTCTAAAAAGTTAGCCGAAAATTATATAATTGAGCTATTTTGTGGATAATCCATTTGGTCCATTGTGATCTTTATGATTTAAAATGATAGTTCATATAAAATCATGTAATTTAAATACTTTTTTAACCCATGATCAAGTTATATCAATTGTTCTCTTGTTAAAAACCATTCATTTTGCAACCACAAAACACATGGTTAAAATACATTAAACATACATGATTTTTTAAACAAGCATTTGATAGCATGTAGATCATAATCAATAGATCGAATCACTTATAGCATTCATACCAAGTGTGTATTAAGGTGACTCTTTAGATTATTATTTAAGAAGTCACCTTAAAAATACTTCTCCATATGTGTGTGTGTGTAAAATAAATCTAATTGCTACACCCTATTACACAATTTCATAACTTATGGAAAAACAGTCCTCAGCTCTTCAACTTTTTATAAGGAATTTTAATGTATCTCAATTATTATATAAAAATCCAAAATCATCATAGTTTTAAACACTTTTAGTTTCACATTTATTGCCTTTACATTTGCACCATTGATATATGATTATATGATTAGATTACCATTTCAAACATAGAAAAGCATGTTATGTGAAGAAAGACGTGCAAGAGCCATGCCTGGTATGTGTCTAGTGTTTTCACAAAAGGTCTAAAACTAGAAAATATAGCATATAATTTAGGATACACTTCAAAAGCATTAATCATGTGTCAAAGAATGTTTAATAAATGTTGGTTTCCAACACAGGTGTCAATGCGTTCGACATGGGCACGACTTCATGAAAGTATTACTTATGCTGCATAGATTGTATGCTATTAGTTATCTTTAGGGATGGAATATGATTATGCGAGTTAGTATTTAAGTAAAATTCAATATCAATTTTACTAACTTGGTTCTAGTGAAGAGAAAACTTTGACCTATTTACATTATATGAAATTATCCTTCGATGTTTCTAGCTAAACATCTTTCTGATGCATGTTGTAATGTTTTGGTAATGGAAAAACAATTAATATTTTTCATGAAAAATGCTTCGTCTTGTCTATTACTCATGTATGGCCAGCATAGGATAGACAAGCTATTGATCATCTGAAGCTACAATAACATCACACTTTGATGAATGATGATACTGAAGCAATCTAACCCATTTCTTTAGAGCAATATGCATAAACTTGGTATCAGTATCAAACTTGGTATTAGTACCGATATCAACTATTGGTCTATGTATCGATATCCGCAGTATGGAAGTTTCAAGTGATACGTATAAAAGGCATTAGACATTAGGTATCATACATTATATATACATATATACTAGAAATAACCCGTGCACATAGTGCATGGGGAAAACAAAAAAAACACACACAGAATACGGGACCCACGAACATGGGTAAAAGATAGAGAAGAGTGTGTGTAAGTGTGGGAATTATGGGGAGATAAAGGGGTAAAAATCCCATTGGCAAACATGTAAATAAGAGGGGGTCAAGTGAGGAAAAATGTCAATGAAAACCTTGTAAATAGAGGGGGAACAAGGGGGAATAGTTTGGAGGGGTGTTGATGTGACATTGCCACATAGGACAAATGTCACATCAACATCCCTCATTTGTGTGTGTGTGTATTAGTCATAATCCGTGACGATAGGTCACAGAGCATTCAAAATATTCCATCGAAAAATTTCAATCCATTCGAAATTTCCCCCAAAAAATTTAGATAATATTCAAAATTCCAAAAAAATACAGCCATCTTCAAAATGCTTCCCACAACAAAAAGTTCTAATCACATTTAAACTAAAATTTAGTTCCACTCAGAGAATTTAGTCCCCAAAAATTTTAGTTCTCCCAAAGTTTAGTTCATTGCATATTTAGTTTTCTCCAAAATTTAAAATTTTAGATCCATCCAGATTTAGGTTTCTTAAAATTTTAAATTAAAATTTAGTTCCTTCAGAAAATTTAGTTTCCCAAAAATTTTAGTTTCATCCAAAATTTAGTTTATTTCAGATTTAGTTCCCACTAAAATTTAGAATTTTAGTTCCCAAAATTTAGTTTTATCCAGATTTAGTTTAGCCCAAAATTTTAAGTTTTCCTCCAAAAAATTTCCCACTAAAATTTTTAAGGTTTCCCCCAAAATTTTAACAAACTCTCATCATACACATTGATTACTCAAGATTCAATCACAGCCGTCTTTCTACACATCCTTTTGTTTTAGTCAGCATACTCATTCAAAAACATCCCTCAATTGTGTTACACACACACACAAGAAATTGCCAGTGCACCAAGTGCATATAGTAAAAACAACCCCCCACGAACACGACACAGTCCACGTGCGAAACGTAGAAGGAGCGACAATTGTGGATGTGTGTCAACAACGTCGGGGGGTAAAAGAGGAGCAAGCACGTAAATATGAAGGCCCAAAGGCCAAAAACGCCAAAAATCGAAGGAAAAAAATGCAATGGGAAGGTGGGGTTTTTTTGTTTTGCAATTAAAAGCCAAAAGGACTAAAGTGCAAAAACCCATGGGAAAAAAATGCAAACAAAGGGGATGTTGGGGGTGGGGCAAAGTGTTTTTTATATATTTAGAGCGGGGATCCCACGGGGGAATTGACAGTGCCACGGGGGGACAACCCCGTGGGGGGTCCCCACCAAATGTAAGAAGGCTATTTATGAGTAAATTTGATATGTGACGTTAACACAGTTTTTTTTACACTGATAGTATAAAATTTATTTTCCCATGGGGTTTTAAATTTTTTTTCGAGATCATACATATTCTAAAACCCTAAAACCCTAAATATGGATGAACCATATAGGGATTTGATCCTTGATCCGTTCATTAACAAAAATTATAATATTTTGAAACCATTGAATTTGCAACAATTGGGTCAAGTGTTAAATAGTGTTGGATTCACGTAATTTTTAATTTGTTAAACACCCTTGATATATAAAATAAATCCAAAAAAATTTAATAATAATAATAATAAATAGTGTATATATATAGAATAACGTATGTGTTATCTGTGTGGAAAAATTTCCTACGCTGATAACACACACACATTATTCTGTATATATATATAATAAAACATCAAAATTACTACGTGAAATTTATTTTCACAATTTTTTAACCAATTTAATTTGTAAATTTTATTAATAATGGCTTGATTTTAGGTGAATTTATAATGGATAAAAAACACTATGATGTTAAAGTTATAAGAAAATTGGAACGGGAAGCTGAATAAATACAAAATTCGATTTGATACTAATATTATCACTACAAAAATAGAATAGACATGCATTGGTTTCCAAGGTGATTGGACAGTAGGGATGATCCATACACTTTCGTTATTTTCTCCTAATTTTCATTTTTGTCCTTTGGAACACAAATGCAGCAGACAATTTCATGGTTGTTGTATAATTTTGTGTAGGTATCAAAAAGTTTTGGGTATGCGCCAAACAATTTTGTGTATGTATCAAATAGTTTTGGGTATCAATCAAACAATTTTTTTGTATATATCTAACAGTTTCAGCCAATGCATGCCTAAAACTGTCCAATACCTAATGTGTTCCGGTGACACTAAAGCACTATTGGTCTGTCCAATAATTTAACTATAGTATTATGTTGCCATTCGAAAAAATGGATACGATTCATGGATACGTAGCGGTAATGGTTTTTGAACATTGCTTTGGAATATAAACCATATGCATTATGATCAACGTTTGAAATCTAAGTTTCCATCTTGTTATCAGCTAGTTGTTTGTAATGTCAATATCTAATGCATCAGAGGTATCAAGTAGTATGTATTGAAAGTATCATTCTTTACATATCGTTTGTTGATAAAATGTTATATAAATAAATAAGTACTAAAAGTTTCTTAGATAGAAACATTTTCACAAATCTTTTGGACTAATTGATTAAGCTTTTATCATGTTTGAATGAAATACTTGTAAAACATGACACGTGTTACATCAATTACATGTGGAGAAATTTGAAAAAAATAATGCAAAATATCATGAACAAACAACCAGCTCAATGATTATTGTTACAACGTTTATTGAACTTCAACAACAAGTACATGCACATTCATTACTCTAGCTTCATTGTTCGACATGTAATTAACCATTTAGTACACATTTGAATTTTCATTATTTGGATGACGATTCTAAATGAATATAAAATTCATATCATAAATTAACTATTGAATGATGAGGGGCTATATATGCATCATCACCACAAGAGTGATATAGTCACAATAGCCCTACATCGTATTAAACCCTTCACAAAACATGTTATGGCAATTGTCATATGGAATAAGTTAGTATTTCAATTTTTAGTACTTCAAACACGTGGATTTCTAAACATCATTGGTATCAATTGGGTTTTGGATGAAGTATATCGGCATGCTTGAAGTCAGATATGATACAAGTGATACATGGCATATCTCGGTGTATGTCAATTTTTCAAACCATAATCACTACCTTTCTCTTTCCCGGACTTGCTTTAATGCTTGTTAGGATTGGATCAAACTAATCCCCCATGGAAAACTTCCATGATTTAAAATGCAAACACGATGAACAAACACAAAATAGAACCAATGTAGTAATCATTAAGAAATACTTGTATGCCAATGCAACCATATTCTTAGGAACTAGGAAGAGATAGTTTTAACCAAGTTTTGAGGTGTCCATTGAAATCAAAACGTTTCGATCATTTTTGGTCCGTTCCAATCCGAAACAACACTCAAAACCCAGTTTCAATTGATATCCTTAACACACTTCTAAACTGTTGACAAAAAGTGAAAAAATTCATAAGATGTCATTACCAAACAAAATCATGATGAAATTCAAAAAGAAAATGAAAAAGAAAAAACTCAGCCTTTTTTGCAATTGAACTTCAGACCTAGATTTAGCTTCAGATCCATCTCCAATTCTAAATCTAACTTCAGCTTTAGATCCGACTTTAGCTTTAAATTAGCTGCTTGAAACCTTAAAAATTATGAGAGAGAGAGAGAGAGAGAGAGAGAGAGCTGGCATGTGGTGATGAGAGAGAGAGAGAGAGAGCTGGCATGTGGTGATGACGCTGTGTTGGTGGTGACTTTGTTGCTTCATCAACTGCCGTTATTGATTGAGAACCCACTTCGAGAGGTGAGAACCCAAAAGGCAGCTCAATTTGATTTTTATTGTGCTAGAATTCTTATTAGGATGTGACTTAATGTGTTTTACGTCTTTAAACCCAAGTGCGTTCTATTTGGTATTTAAAGTTATATAATGATTTACAACTTAGATGTTCAAGCCCGAAACATAAAGATCCGTTAGCTTTAGTCATATTTAGTGAAATAGGTAATGAGCTTTCAAATTAGATCCAATTTCACCTGATAAGCTTAGTTATTTTTGCCTTCTATAAATTTAGGTTGTTTGTTAATATTTTATCTTTTACATTAAGATCCAAATAATTTTTTTATAACAAACATATTTAAAAACAAATATTTACATAAAACTATAAGTAAACCCATGATCGAAACGTAAAACGAAGCCAGCGAGCTGAAATCAAAATTGAAACCAAGTTCTTAAACCTTAGTTTTAATTATAGAAATTTAAAATATAAGATTACGAAGGTAGGCTTGCCTATTGAGATCTTACCTTTCTTACTAGGGACACCGGATTACGCCATAATTTTACATTACATTTGTTTCTTTCACAAGTTCAACACAAAACCTCTTACAAGTGATAATAATATTTTCTTGGAGTTTGCTCTTTTTAGCTCATCTTCCATAAGGAACCTATTGCAGTTACTATTTAGTTTGGAGGACCTTCTCATTGCAACGTTCCGTCAAAGTAGTACAATCCCCATATTAGCTCGTCCGCAGCCAAATTTGGAGACCAAAGCCTTCTCATCTATGACTTTAATGTTGCAAGGTTTAGGGAGTACAGTGGGTGATGAAAGTTAGGTCGAAGAATAAGCTTGTCTTGGAAGTTGGGTGTCCCAAGTTTTTCCTAGAAGGTATGCACACCAAAACTGACAAGAACGTTAACTTGAGTGGGACCTACGAATTTGACCCTTCCGATGCTCAAGTAAATGATACAAGCAAGTTATAATAAGAAAATAATAAATGAGTATAGAGAGTGGATATGATACATTTCTTTTTTGGAGTAAGGCTATTTACAGATAGAGCATGGGGGTATTTTGGTCATCTTACCTCTAATATATTGGCTCTTCCAACTGTTGGAGTGATTCTAGGGTTGTAGTCCTCAACGGGATAGGACTGGCCCATGTGCCTTGACATGCCACATAGGCCACAGTGGACCCATGTGCCTTAATGGGCCTAAGGTAGGCTATACTTGTAACCCCCATATTGTCTCTCCCTTCTCCACCTTCTTGATGTTCAACCAAGGTTGGGCCCCTCTTCCTTGATGTTTAAGTATCTTGCCATTGAGGCTTGGACACCTCTATAGAGATTGTTTTTTTATCTACATATACATCATGTTCTCCCAGGACAATTTTCACATGCTTCACCCAGTCCTTTACCTTGTAGAACCTAACTGCAATGTGCTTGTTTTCAACTGGGATGTGTACTGCCCAGTGCCAAATGAATAACTCTTTAACCATCAACCAAGATCAGAGATCCTGCTTGAAAGGAATTTATCTCCCTATCATCTCGATAATAGGGCTTCTTTCTGTGCCTTCAATAATAAATAGACTTTTGCCTCCACTTCTAAGACTGTATTCTACATATGTTATACTCATCCAACATTTCTAAGGCTTCTTTTCTTGGCAATAGATTAATACGTAATGGATTTGTCTCAATCTGTATACTTCTCCAGCTAGTTACTCCTCCTCCATGCATATTTGTAATCACATTAGTTAAACTAGCAGCCACTTTATTTTCTAAAATGCACCATGTTATCTGCCCAACTATCTTAGAATTTTTACTTGAATTTCTATTGCCGAATCTGGACATACACCTTTGGCTTGCACATATGATATCTTCCTTTTCTGGTAGCCGTTTGCTTCAACCTGAGCTCATTTTTGAAGCTAATGTAACAAGCTTTTAATTGATGCTGGTCTCATTGTCAGACTTTCATGTACCTTTTCTTGTAACGCTTGAAGTTGAGCTTTTGAGCTTGTCTGCTGGACTTTGCTAGAATTGAAGATTTTGGGTCCTGATTTCTGACTAGGGATCCTCCAAGTTAAATAATGCAGAGCTTGTGGCTTTGAGCAAGTTAAGAATTTCAAATGGTACCATCTAACTTGTTGCTTTGTATAACCATCACATTAATTACATAATTGATAGGGATTCAATTTAAAATTGAAATAGAGTCCTTTTAATTTTAGAATTTATATTTGAGATATGAATATAGTTTGAGTCCTTTGAGTCTTCTTGTTGTTTTGAGTCTTTTGGTTATTTTATAAAGCTCGAGTCCTTTGAGTCTTTTAGTTGTTTTGAATTTTTTTTATTTTTTAGAGTTTTAGTAATTTTAGAGTTTTAGTCCCATATTCACATATTGCATGTGGTTTTTATAATTCAAGTTGTAAGCCTATATAAAGGCCACAAACTTATAGATGAATGAAGAATAAAGATTTTGATGTAAACTTATTACTTCTCAATAAAAATCAAATCTTTTGCATTCTTGTGTGAGGATGGACTTGGTAGCCTGGGCGAGATGTGCACAAAATCTCCTCGTGCGAGGCGTACGAGTTGGTGATCGTTAAATTTCCTACATGTGAGATCCGATAAGTTATCAAATTTCCGATTTTTTTCTTTCCCAAATCCTCATCACCGCCCTTTCCGCTTCCGTCCCGCGTCAATAATCCCCTTTATCTTTGCTTATTGTTCCTCAGCTGCCTTTGAAACCAGAAGATATTAATACAACCGAATTCTAGGGAGTTCTGAGGTCATGTTCCCATGTGACCTGATGATTACAAAGAACAATACTCAACTGCAAACATCTATGGATCTTGATTATATTTCTTTCAGGACATTAAAGTTGTGTGACCTCAGAAGAAAGTGTATCCTTCATTCTTCTTATTATGTTCACCATTCAATACAAATAATGAAATCCAGATCCATGGGTTGTAGAAAGAAGATGCAACCCTACATGTTTCATCGATGTCCTATGTTTGGAATCAAATTCAACCTTGGTTTCTACAGCCATGGATGTATACACGCAAATTGCTCTGTTTGATTTATTAAAAGTGAATTGCTTCTGATTACCTTTATTGTAAGATATTAAGAGATACAAAATATAACGACACATCCATTCTGGCATAAGTTCTCGAGGAAGATTCTGTTACAACGCTCTGTTTTTTGGTACATCGGAAAGCAACAACCCTCTGTTTAAAACTACTCACTTTATGATAATTATTAAACATAATAAAACCCCACCGCTGCCCACCCATCCATTATCCCTACACTCACACCCAACCACAGACAACATGACACACACACACACATGTTTCGATGTGCATGTGTCCACGTGCATGTTATCTCAGTAATCATATATGCACATGCGTGTATGCATGTTATGTATTTGTGTGTGTGTGTGTGTATGAATGATGATGACGCATACATACTAACATCGCAGGAAATTTCATTTGCTGTTAGAACCAAAACACCTACATTCTAGTTTGTTGTACACATTCTAAAATTCCAATCCCATATATATGTGAACCCTAATTGATTTGATTTTAATTTCGCTCATTGCAAAAAGTTTTATTTTTTAAAATCCGTTGATTTGCCATGGTTAGATCTAGGGCCGAATAACGTTGGATTCACTTGATTTTTGGTATAGCAATCATTCATGATGTGTACAACACATCTAATTTTTTTAAATGATGTATATGGATATCAACGCAGGAAAATCTCCCGCGCTGATCGTATATATATGTGTGTGTGTGTGTGTGTGTGTGTGGTGGAAATTTTCATGTACAAAAAACACTCCATGTGAAAGCCGTGCGAAAATGATTTGAGATATTTTTAAAGATCCAAACCGTTGAATGTGATATATATATATGCTAATATATGCCTACACACAAGCAAAAAAATCCCCCATATTTACCCTTCGATCAGATCGTTACAAAAGTTATATTTTGAAACCGTTGAATTCATAATAGCTAGATCGAGAGTCAAATTCATATAGGTTTCACCTATTATTTTTCTTAGGGTATATATATATATATATATATATATATATATATATATATATATATATATATGGATTAAACATTCGAATGTTTTTTGAAATTTTTTCATAAAAATAAAAATCTTTTCACACAATGATCCCATTTGAAATTTTCACACAGGATCATTACCATATATATTTAATACAAAAGGTGATGTTTTTGAATTGAGATGTTGATTGGGACAAAATGGTTGATAGAAAGACGCCTCATATGATCTGAAAAAATCAATAGTTGTGATTGGTTGTGATTAAAGTTCTAAAATTTTTGAAGGGAAAAGCCGAGAGTTTTAGGATGAAAAGAGGGGGCGAGAGACAATGAACAGGATGGTGGGGACATGAATAGAGAGAGAGGGTGTGTGTGTGTGTATTTGAGAGAACTTATTACATAAAGAGGGACTTATTATGAGCACATGAATTTATAAAATGAGTGAATTTATGATATATATGAACTTATATTTGTGTGTGGATGAACGTGACATATATGGAGGTGCATGGTAGGACACGTGTCCTATGAGTACGGAAATTACTAGTGTATAAATATATATTATATAATTGAAGGACGTTTTGAATGGGGTTGCTAACTAGGACAAAAGGTTGGGTAGAAAGATGGTCGAGATTGAATCTTGAGGATCAATGGATATGATGAGAGTTTGTGAAAATTTTGACGTGAAAACTTTAAAATTTTGGGATATGAGAGAATTAAATCTGGATGAAACTAAATTTTGAGAGGAACTAAAATTTTAAATTTTGAAGAACTAAATATGGACGGAACTAAATTTTGCGTGTAACTAAAATTTTTATGATAACTAAATTTTAATTTAAAATTTTTGGAAGAACTAAACCTGGAAGGAACTAACTTTAGTGGAATTAAAATTTTAAATTTTGGTGGGAACTAAATTTTTTTGGGAAAACTAAATTTTAGTTGAATATAGTTAACATTTTTTGTTGAGGGATAATGGGGAACTGTATTCCCTCGGGGAAACTATATTTTAGTTTGGATGTAGTTAAATTTTTTTATTATGATATATTTTGATGAGCCTGTAAATTTTTTTGGTAGGAAGATTTTCCGTGAGTTGAAATTTATTGGTGAAATATTTTGAACGTCTCGTGACCTATGGTCACTATTTATGACAAGTGTGTGTTGGGGCGATCCTGTGGGAAAACATTTTATTATTTTTTGAATTTTTTTGCAAAACTTTGTTTGATGTTTAATCCATGTAATTATATACTTTAGGAAAAATAATATATGAACCATAGATATGAGTATCGATCCATCTGTTACAAACTTTAACAGTTACAGAACAATAGAACTTTTTGTAATGCTTTGATCGATGGTCAAATCCCATAATTTTTCATCCATTATTTTTTGAAGGTGTGTATAAATGCATGAAGTGAATTAGTAAAAAAATTGAAAAAAATATTTCATAAAAAATAAAAATAACTTTCCAGGAAATTTCGGTGTGATATGTTTGCACATGAAAATTATGTGTGTGTGTGTGTAAACTGGATATGAATTATTAGCGTATGAAATTTCCTATGCTAACATCATAAAAAATTATTTACCCATGGTTTTTTGAGTTTTTTTCAAGATTATTATACACATTCTAAATCCTCAAAACCCCGAATGGATGAACCCTAAGGGGATTCACTCTCGATCCATTCATTACAAGCAGTTCTATTGTTCTAAAACCATTAATTTTGCAACAATCGGATCAATGATGGAAGTGTTGGATTAACTTGATTTTCTGGTATGGTGATCATCCATGATGTGTAGAGCACCTCCGGAAAAAAAAATCAATGAATAAAAATAAATAATGTGTGTGTATATATGCATAACTACTTTTTTCAATGTTGTGCCAGGAGTTGCTCAAACTAGGACTTATATTGATTCACATATTTTTTTTAATCATAGCACAATAGCATATATTAAGGTGCATCACCGGTCCATAAAACAATCGATTTTTAACAAGTTGGTTGATGCTTCACCTGCAAACCCAATCTGTATGGATTCACCACATTTATATTGGTTCAGCACCATTTGTCAACCTGATACACTTCCTGCCGTTAATTTTCCCTAGTCCTTTTCTGGAGATATGTGATTTATTAGGGCCATTTTCCGCATATGTTCTTGGTACTTATCTTGTCTGGCTGTCAACTTCTTGTTTTATAATGCATAGTACATAGAAAATTTTCAGTTTTGAAATCCGAGATGGCAGAGTCGGCAGTTTCACTGTACTTGCTGATATTAACTGCATGGTTAACACCTTTCGCGCGGATTCCTAGAACCTAAACTGCAATTTTATGACATGTATCTGTTCAGGTCATCCAGCTCTGATTGGACGTCATCGGCCATTTCCAGTCACCCATCAAGCAGCCGAGAGGTGGTTACACCACATGCAACAGGCATTAGATACGACTCCAAGTATTGATCCAGATTCTAAAGTTAAAATGATGAATTTCTTCAGGCAAGTATCTATTCTTTATCATGTTGTTTCGAAGCATGATTTTGTTTTGTGCTATGTTTTAGCAATTAAGGATGGTTCTCACCTTTTGCTTTCCCTCTCAGGCACACTGCATTCTTTCTGGTAGCTGGAAATGAAATGACAAGGCTAGCACAGCAGGGTACAAACAAATCAGCTGCTGCGTAAGATTTTAAATAATTTATTTTCTATAGAGTACATCATTATTGACATAAACAGAATTGGGACATGTATGTATACATTTATCTGGAAAGATGATCATTAAAACAAACTAGTATTATATACTTGCTGGCTGCAGTTGCTTGTTGCTGGCTGCAGTTGCTTGTTGGTTCCTCTGGCGAAATCTTTTTATGCTGGCCAGTTCTGCTATTTGTATGATGATTGCATCCTATGTGGCAACTGTCTGTCCAAACTGTTTGCATGCACTTGCCTAAACCCATAATCAATGTCTAAAACCAGCTTGAATGGTTCAGTATTGTGAATGGTGCCAAAGTTACATGCAAATTTTGTTGCTGAAAGGAATTCTAAGATATGAGTGCAACTTGCACTGGTCGGAGTCGGTAGTGTTGGGTGTCTACACTGACTTGACCAGACTCTTAATCAGACATTCTAAGCCTGCAATCCAAAGTGAACATGTGGTTCAGATCAGGTCATCACCATATCAGCTTGGGTTGAGACTGGATGGGGCTAAAGGGGCTTGTCAGGTTATACTAGTCCCGGATGACCTAAAACGCGGTACAAAATATAATCTAATGGAAAAGTAATGGACCTCCCTAACAGAGAGCTGATTAAACCTCAAATCCAAATTGTGTCATAATAACTAACAAAGTCTGGTTGACTGTCCACCACTAAACTATTTTGTAATTTCAGAGTTACATTCAAATGTTATAGCATTCGTTGCGCACATTTGTCATGCAAAATCTTATATATAGATTAAACTGTACTTCACTCTTATTACTCTTTTTTATTTTCCATACATAACCCCACCATGGATTGGGCTTGTGCTTGGTTTGGCCTCCAACCTAACCAAACCTTACGTCATTTTGAAGTTTTCTATCCAAGTCTAGTAGCTGAGGAAAATCGCAAGCCGGATATGAAAGTTCAATCAGGCTGGGTTTGGGTTGGGAGATTTAATTCAAAGCAGGCTTGCAGCCTACTGTAAAAATATCAATCCAACTGTCAGAGCATGATCTAAGATATCTTTCTTCCATACCCTCACTAATAAAGCTCATCAATGTGCTTACGTTCTGTATCCCTCTCTTATGCATGCTAACTATTCTGTTTTGCTCATCTTTTTGGGTTAGCCTTTATGCTCATTTTGTCATTGGATGATTAATTTGGTTTCTAATCCTGTTCCTGAATGTTCTCCCTTGCCTCTCTATATTAGGCATATAGTCATGTATATTTAGTCGTCGTCATATCCCACACATCGCAACACAGATCCGGCAACACATCACAAGACATTTTAGTCTTAGCATTGCCCTAACTTTGCATCTCTGCGGGCTGCTACCTCGTGTCTCTTTATAACCATGCTTTCATATCTAAATCATCGATATGAGGGATCTGCAAGTTAAGTATCCATCTTGCTCAATTCAGGAAACTTTGGGATTGGACTAGAACCTAATGTTTTGAGCCTAAACCCTCTGGCATGTCTCCCGCATTCATTCCAGCAACTTTGATTCTGCTAACAATCTTTGGCTGTTCTCGATATCCCAGAAATTAGTTTACTTGTTGTCGTTTATGTTTATGTAACCAACTCAGCGATGCAGAAAACTGTGAACACAATTAGAGTTGTATAACTTGTTGGTCCTTGTGCCTTGGTTTTTTTCTTGACTAGTGTCCACAACATGTGCAATTAGATTACACTCAACAAAACCTTTACATATTGAATTCAGGTGAGCCAACCACCACCTTATTCACATAGCTTTGGATCTTGCACACAATGAAGCATGGTTTATTGGAAGGTCTTTGGGTCACCTGGATGCCATGTGAGCATACATTGTGTTACCATGAATGATAAGAACAGCAAAAGAGATTAGATTCATCAGATGGGCTAAATCTTCTGCATCAGCAAATTCCTCCTGAAGACGACGGGCGAGCCAGTCCCCACTGCCCTTTTCTTCCTCAAGCTGACGGGCGAGCCAGGCTCCCCTGCCCTTTTCTTCCTCAAGCTGACGGGCGAGCAAGGCCCCCCCTGCCCTCTTCTTCCTCCAGCTGGCGGGCGAGCCTAGCCCCCTGCGCTTCTAAAAACTCGGCCCACGCCACCTCAAGGTCACGGAGCCTAATGACCCGATCCAGATCTGCATCCCTCTCTCGCAATTGGCTCCGCGCTCCTCGAAGCTCGACCTTCGCCTTATCTAGAGAAGCTTGGATCACGGCCACCCGGGTGTGGTGCTGCAGGGCCACCGCTGCCGCCATCGCCTACCAAAGGATCCGACGCAGTCAGAACGTAAGTTAGAAAACTTCGAGGGCGGAGCAAGGATCTCAACTTACTTGCATAGTGTGCCATATCGCGGAGTCGCACAACCGCTCCAAGCCCACGTTGGTCAAAGACTTCCGATCCCGCGACAGCATGCAGTATTCCGCCAGATGGGCCGTCACCCCGGCATCCTCGAATACAGACTCTTCCCTGCCTACCCGGTAGACCGGCCGGTGAAGATCCTGGCTTGTCAGGGCCTCAGCCTCGGCCCTCGTCAACTTGAAGTGAGCCAGCGTCCTCTCGTAGCTCGGGTGCGCTTCCCTTTCCATCTCACGCATAGGAATCCCATAGGGCCACTTCTGAACGGGGGTGCCTTATGAGACTTATTCGCGGTAGGAACCCGCTTCGGGGCCAGGGTAGCCGCTCCCGGGTTGGATGGACCCTCCGGCGCGTCCACGCTAGTTCGCTGGGGGAGCACCCGGTTTGGACATCTGTCGCCTTTTGTCCACCTCTCCCATAACCGGGACCTCGGCGCTTCGCTTTCGGTCCGCCACCTCTGCTGGCCCTTCCACGTCCGTAGCCCTCTTGCCTTTATCCTGAGGGTCGGTCCTCTTCGCAACTGGCACACCAGCTGCCCTGAGCACTTCCTCCCGCGAGAGCATCGCGTCTTTACCTGGGAAGGAGAGAAAGATCAGGGTAAGCCTACATAGGAGCTCGCCAGATCTTAAGTACCTTAGGACCAAAATTCTTGGACGAGCTGATCGTCCTGCGTTAAGCTCGCTAGTCGGCGGTCCGCCTCGGGTAGCTCCGCCAAAATTTGGGCATTCGCTAGATGTTCGCCCGTCAAAGTCACCGCCTCGCTCACTAGGTTTAAAGTCCCCCAGTTCGACATCAACACCGTGTCTGACGGCATCGTGACAAAAACGAAGCTCTCCGCCCAATCCGTTGCGTTGGCCGACACCCCGACAATAAGTTCTCGCCCATTCCTCGCATAGACGCAGTAGTACGTCTCCCAATTTCTCACTCCAAAGAAATACTGGAACAATGCTCGGGACGGACTCAGGGAGCTGGCGAGGCACAGGACGACAAATCCAACCATCAAACCAAAGGAGCTGGGCACCAGCGCGAAGATCGGCAGCTCTATGAAGTTTAAAAGGTGGAGAAGGTGAGGATTGATCGGGAAGCGGAGCCCTAACTGGAAAGACCTCACGTAGACCTCGACTTTGTTATCGCCGGGCCAACAGACCCTCTCCTCGGGTCCGGAGAGCCGCATTTCATAAGGCAGACGAGCAAACCGCACGCGAATCTTCCGAATGTTAACTCGGTCCGGCCTACACCGGATGGCCGCAATCGACCTCGGCGCGTCTGTTCGGCACCTCTTCTGTCCCTGCTGCTTTTGCATCCACGACCACCTCTCCTCCTTTATTGACTCCTCTTTCACTGCCTCGCTACCTCCTCCGAACTCAAAATGAGAAGCCATCGATCAAAAGATCAAGAAATTACCTAGCAGAGCAGCTGAGCTAAGAAGACGATCGGAATCGTATCTCTGGCGAGGGCAACGGCAGCAGCATCGGCGATCGATGAACGGAAGCCGAAAAGCGCGAAGGGAAGTTGAAATCTGAAGAAACTTTCGATCGATCCTCTCCTCCACATACTTATAGCAAACAGCGGGCCATCCCGACAGTCGGAGCATCGCGAGGCGGCGCCCATCGGGGCACCTCTGACGCCTCGGCTGACGTGACAGTCACTTCAGCCACGCGTCACCTCTTCAGTAGTGAAGACGCTTTGATTTTTCCACGCCCTTTCAAATCGTAATAATGGCTGGCAGGGCGGGAACTCCGAGACCACAGCCGCCGCTTCCAAGCGCGGAACAAGATCCAAACTGCCCTTTTCAGGAAGGGGAGATGGTACGTCATCCGAGCCGAGCCGGGCTTCCGCCTCGAACTCAAATGCCGAGGGCAATTGTTACGACCTAAAGATCGTGATAGTCCGACATCCCATCCAAATCCGCCGGATACCCTGCCAGCTCGCCCCTCCTTCACAAGGGCCAGCTACTCCAGCAGAAGGGCGCTCCTCGCCTCAACTCCGTGGACCGCTCGCTTATTCCCCCAGGCCCGCTAGGCACCTGTCGACCATAGAGCCCAACACGACTAGGGGAAGGGCGCCTTCCGCCTCGACCGATGAGGAGGGCGTACTCCGCCGCGGTCCATGCTGGGCGCGCGCCCGTTTCCCTCCGAGCTTGCTGAGAACAACACGCAGGGCGTACGACTGGCCTGCTCGTTTTCAGTCAGGAGCGACCTAGCGACTCGTCTGCGGCCTCGCTCCTCAAACGGGCTCTGACGACCTTTCGACACGTCAGATACGACAAACAACCTAGTACAAGGATGCTACTGACACTTTCGCCGCTCGACAACCTGACAAAGTGCATCCTGGCCCCTGCGCCCCCTGACACTTGGTGCTTTCGGCCCTGACACCCTAACAAAAGCACCCCTGGCCGTTGCGTCGTCTGACAAAAGCGTGGCTGACGCCCCCTGATCCTGACATCCTCGTCCGAAGCTTCCGCTGACAGATGGGCTAGCTCAGCACGTCGAGTCAGCATGCCAGGTCAGCATCACCTAACCGCCTCCATCAGGTATAAATACCTCTTTCCCTCCATCGGAGAACGGGGTTACCAAATTAACTCTGAATCTTATTATTCACACACAAGAGCAAAGATCTCCCATATATTTGTTCTTCCACAACCGATAGCTCCACACGTACGGTCGACTCACTCTTAGTCCGACCTGCGTGTCTAGCCCCCGCTTTAAGTCCTATTACTAACTTAGGTATCGGAGAGGCTAAGGGTTGGACCCCAACCCGGCCTTTCTGACGAGCTGCTCCTTGTGCAGGCGAGCTTGTCAACACCGGTCGCGCTCAACCCCATCTCTGGCAGTGCAGTCGTTGGGGCAAAATCCTAGCGGAATCTATCCCATGGCCAGTCTTTGCAACACGCTTAGCCTCATCATTACGCTAATCACCTGTCAAACAGCCTACCCTAACCCTCATCCTAATCATAACCACCGTGTCCTTGGTTTCTATTAATACAAATTCATTGTACGCGAGTTCTACCCCGCAACAATAACTAACCAAGTCTGGTTGACTGCCCACCACTTAACTATTTTGTAATTTCAGAGTCACATTCAAATGTTATAGCATTCGTTGCGCACATTTGTCATGGAAAATATTATATATAGATTAAACTGTACTTCACTCTTATTACTCTTTTTTATTTTCCATACATAAACCCACTATGGATTGGGCTTGTGCTTGGTCTGGCCTCCAACCTAACCAAACCTTACGTCATTTTGAAGTTTTCTATCCAAGTCTAGTAGCTGAGGATAATCGCAAGCGGGATATGAAAGTTCAATCAGGCTGGGTTTGGGTTGGGAGATTTAATTCAAAGCAGGCTTGCAGCCTACTGTAAAAATATCAATCCTACTGTCAGAGCATGATCTAAGATATCTTTCTTTCATACCCTCACTAATAAAGCTCATCAATGTGCTTACGTTCTTTATCCCTCTCTTGTGCATGCTAACTATTCTGTTTTGCTTCTCCTTTTGGGTTAGCCTTTATGCTCACTTTGTCATTGGATGATTAATTTGGTTTCTAATCCTGTTCCTGAATGTTCTCCCTTGCCTCTCTGTATTAGGCTTGCAGTCCTGTATATTTAGTCGTCGTCATATCCCACACATCGCAACACAGATCCGGCAACACATCACAAGACATTTTAGTCTCAGGATTGCCCTAACTTTGCATCTCTGTGTGCTGCTACCTCGTGTCTCTTTATAACCATGCTTTCATATCTAAATCTTCGATATGAGGGATCTGCAAGTTAAGTATCCATCTTGCTCAATTCAGGAAACTTTTGGGATTGGACTAGAACCTAATGTTTTGATGATCGGCAACACAATGCCTAGACCCTCTGGCATGTCTCCCGCATTCATTCCAGCAACTTTGATTCTGCTAACAATCTTTGGCTGTTCTCGATATCCCAGAAATTAGTTTACTTGTCGTCGTTTATGTTTATGTAACCAACTCAACGATGCGGCAAACAGTGAACACAATTAGAGTTGTATAACCTGTTGGTCCTTGTGCCTTGGTTTTTTTTTCTTCACCAGTGTCCACAACATGTACAGTTAGATTACACTCAACAAAACCTTCACATATTGAATTCAGGTGAGCCAACCACCACCTTGTTCACATAGCTTTGGATCTTGCACACAGTGAAGCATGGTTTGAAACACAGATTGGAAGGTATTTTGGTCACCTGGATGCCATGTGAGCATGCATTGTGTTACCATGAATGATAAGAAAAGCAGAAGAGATTAGATTCATCATATGTGCTAAATCTTCTGCGTCAGCAAATTCTTAATCAGAATCGTTAATTTTTGTTTAGCATGTTCGCGTCCTTTTTTAGCATTGGTGCTGGACAAGCCATTGTTCTTTTCGTACTGGTTTGGATTTCTATGTTTTATCTTCGCAAAAGAACAATCCAGTTACGTCTCGGCTATATAACTATTTCAAGCACGAAAACTTGGCTCGATTGGAAGAAACGTTAAGATTTTGATGATGTGTCAAGAGTCTTAATCAGTTTTTCTTATGTGTCGTTTTCTTCTACTTTTCTATTGGGGCATCATGTCATTATCTATAATGAATGTGATCAAATCGTGTCTTTGAAGTCATTATCACGTGTTTTCGTGCATGACTGCGAGACTTTTAGGCTAATGACACAATTACCACACGCTAATTACGTTAGGTTGAGAAAGACTTGATGGATGCCCTACTTAACTCCTTTGAAAATATAAAAAAAATAAGAAAAATCCAAACAACAGGAGGGAGGATGCTGGGATGGTCAGCGTTCATTGTAGAAAGTGAGGGGAGTGACTTGAATATTATCCCACTTGCAGACGTAACTCCACTTCCTTGCATCAGAAAAATAGATGAGGTGGCACATAAAAAACAGAAGAACACACGTCAAAGACACTGGAGGATCCCTATTGCTTGCCACCTGCTCTTTTTTAAATCATGATAATATTATAAGCATGTGGGTTTAAACTGAAGCTTATGATTCTTCTAGCATCATCATTTTCAAACAAATAAATAACCCCAAACCAAATGCTTGCAGCTGCCATCAATAAGGATTTTGAAGAGAGATTAAACAACAGATGAGACCTTCTTCAACAGATCATGCCATAAAGAAACATGTGCATATACTATTTTTTCCATCCATCACCAATCACTCAAGGGACGATTAATATGAAGGGATCAGTGTGGAAACCATAACCAGTTCAGAAAGCACAAGAGTTCAGAAGAAAAGAGAAGCTCTAAGCCATTGTCATAATACAGACATACTCAAACAATATCATCGACCGGCCATCCGGCTCTCAGCTCGCTGCTCGCCGCAGAATCCTCGGCTGAGCGGCAAACCGTGCCGAGAACGACCTTGACAGGTTCTCCGGCTCGACCCACGTGGCCCCCTCGTCGAAGTTCTGGGCATAGGAGTGCTCGTCGTAGGGCTCGTGCACCGGAGCATCCGACTCGAAGATCCTCCGCTTTTCCTTCAGGATTCTCCTCCATATCAAGCTCCATCTCGACCCACCAGGCTGCCACGACGAGTCGTACGCAGACATGCCGAACTCCTCCTCGTCGTCGTCGTAGTAACCGTTGTCGTCGTGGTCGAGCCTGCGGGCGAACCGCCCGGCCCTCCGGCCGCTGCGGGGCCCCCAACAGCCGGCCATGTACGAGCAGGAGCGCTGCTTCCGGAATTTTGGGCTGCAGGCCATTGATGACAACGGTCCGTGCAAGTGTTGGAGACTCCCTGAGATGTTTGAATGGGCTATATATTTATAGGCTAACTAACGGTCAAATTTGGGTTCTGAAGAAAAAAAAACAAGAAAGAAAGATAGTGTTAGGGTTTGTTGGGAAATGTTGGTTGAGGGATTGAGAGACCAAGCATGGCTTAATCTAGAGAAGCATAGAATTAACTTTGATTAGTTTTCTCTTTAAAAATTTAAGGACAACCTGAGATATTTACCCTAGCTCGATCAAACCCTACCAGTGATTTGGACTTAACGTATGTCGGCAAGGATCAGAATCAGGGGTCAGATTTTGCAACTGCGATGTGCAACAAACCCCTCCCCACTTGGATGGGTTCAAAAGTGTCGGCTAAATTTGGTGAACATATTCTGAATTTTGACCTGTTTTTACGACAACATCGAGAAATTTGGAGGAAAAAAACATAAAATTATCTTGAAAGATTGAGTTGGTTTTTTTTGTTAACGCCATTTGAAGACCAATTTAGAAACAGCATGGTCCATATTAATTTTCTATTATTTTCAGACTTTATGTTTGTTATGAATCAACTACTGGGGAGGAACCCCCAGTCCTTTATTTATAGGCAGGACAGGAGAGTTATAAGATAAGTTAAATAGATATGGGCGTATCTCTAAGATACCCACAAACCTAACCAACTCTAGTTCATATCCATTCACAACACACCCCCTTATCCAGCCATATTTGTGGACTCTGCTCGTGAATACTTCAGGATTCTGAGCATGGTAGGAGTCTCACATGGGGTGGATACTTTCAGATCTCTTAGGCTTCTCTCATCACTCTTATTTACAACATTCCGAAAATATACACATATTACAAATATTATCACCATTAAGCGGCTGTTGAATCCAGAAACTCTGGAGATGTGTGCTAAGTTACGTCGCCTCTGATGTGGTCTTCAGACTCTTGGTCAGCTCCACAATATCAACCTCTATCCCAGTCGTCACTGGGATGTGATGTACCACCAAGCGCCCTCAAATACACCATTGGTGTGATTCTGAAATGGTGAGGATCTCGGAATGAAAGGATGATGTTGCCTTCATAATTGCTTTGCAGATCTGCAGTAGATGGCCATCCCACTGTGGGTACCTGTTCTGTGATTTCTCAGTATATGAATCGGACATGTAGCCTGCATTTCATAAGCTTGGAGGATGATACTTTATAATGTAAGCTCAAATCTTTCGACCCTTGGAGGAAGCGCAGAAGGCTTAACTCCGGTCTAATGGCCCTTTTGAGGTGCCTAATTATCTCTGGCTAATGAGTTTACTACAACTGCTATATCGGGATGCATGCAGTTAGCCAGGAGTGCTTGATTGCACTTAGATAAGGGACTTTAGGACCAATTATATCCTCCCCATCTTCCAGCGATCGGAAAGGTGTCTTTTTGTACATCCATAGAGTGTATTACCATAGGTGTACTTTGGATGACAATGGTCCTTTTAATTTCTCCAACGCACTTCTGGGCGTATGTAACAGGATTCTATGAGACATGACTTATATATGCCTAGGTCTTTCATTTCATGTTTAAAAGTCAGGCTTGAACAGATGTTTTGGTTTTCTCTTCAGGAGATCCGATGAGATTTTATTTGTTTACAACTATGATCTCAAATCCTGCTCTTTGCTCAGATGCAAAGACAACACTCAGTAGGAATCATTGCTTTGTCAAGCGATTCTCTTGGTTGTACATTATTCTTATTGTTTTTCTTCAATAGAGTAGACGTCCCGAAGTCTATTCAGGCATTTAAGGAAATATGGAAATTATCTTTACCAAGATATCCACGAAGGTATGTCGTCACAACATCTAATAACATCATATCCAAAAAATTTCCTTCGCCAAATCGTAAGGTATTCGCTTTTGATAACTTAGGGAGATTGATGCATCATTTATGAGGCATGCTCGTTTTAATTTGTTCGATCCCTAGTTTCAGCGAAATTTTCCTTGGGCTATATGTTGTACCTTATAACATACGATTTTGTATTTATTTTTCTTATATATGCAATACTTTATTTTATCCACAGTTTTGACACCTTTTGGTGTCTGGACTTCAGGTCCGAACATTTCACGTTTCATAAGTGAGTCCAGCTCATCTTTTATTGACTCGTTCCACATTTGGCCAATCTCTACGTTTACATTTTAACAACGGAGTATGGAACGATAATTTATAAACATCATTGCTTTTGCGATGTATATGGCAATATGATACGTGAATACATTGTCGACAATTTATGTTCTATCTGTCCAACACCTCCACAGTACGACAACATTTACTTTCAATTTCAGTTTTTCCCGACAGTTCCTCTGCAGTGGATTCCGGAAAGGGTGAGGGTGTGGACAGGAGCTCATTGTCCTGTGGTAGTATTGCCTTAAGGTCTCCAGGAGTTTCTGTCCTTGGAGCCTAGTGGTCTGCCTCTTTTCTGTTGAGGATCAGCCACTTCTGCTGCTGGTGGATTGCATCCATTCTCGGGGATGTCAATCCTAGCTGGAGTTTTTGCAGCGGGGATGTGTGATCTTACAATCTTCTGGTTGTCAGTAAATGAGTCCGGTAACTGGTGAACATTGTTTTATATGTGGAGGATCTTCAGGATCTTATCTTCACATTGTTTTGTTACCGGATCATGGTGGGTCAAACTTTTTATATCCCACGTTATAATTTGTTTTGCACCAGATTTCTCAGTATCTGGGCCTATTTTTGGGAAACTAGTCTCATCAAAATCACAGTATTCAAGATGTGCCTTAAATGTGTCCCCGGTTTGGGGTTCTAGGTATCTTATAAGTGAGGGTGAGTCAAACCCTACATGGATACCTAGGCGACGTTGAGGACCGTTTTGTTCCTCTGTGGTGGTGCAATGGGAATTTAAACTGCGCGACCGAAGATTCTCAGATGAGAAATGTTCGATGGCATTCCATATGCAAGTTGCATTGGAGACTCTGACCTCCAGAGGGTCTTTCATTTACGATGCAGCATGCAGAATTTGCATGTCCCCATGCATCCATCGGCAATCGGGATTTAATGGACGTTCAATCCGGTGTAGTCTACTTATCAGTGACTCTGCCGACCCATTTTGGGTATGAACATGCGGCACTTGTATGTTCATTTTCTTTTCCCGTTGCTTGGCAGTACTCTTGACATGACCGGGAGGTATATTTCCCAACATTAACGAGACTTATTTTCTATATACGATTGTCTGGAAAATGTGCCCGCAACATTTTTATTTTTATGCCAATAGCTTTGGAAAAGCTAAGTTGCGGATTTGTAGTAGACACACATACGAATATTTTGAGCATGCATTTATCAGTACAATGAAGTACCGAAATAGCTCACTAGGTGGTGGAATTTGTCCACATCTATCTCCTTATATTCTTTTTGATGAAGCGTGGAGATTCTTTTTCAACTTTTCGTAGAGATGGCATTGTAATTAGTTTTCTCCTATTGCAAGGGATGCGAGGGAATTCTCCCTTCTGAAAAATCTTCTGGTTCTTCAAGTCATACCCATAGGATAAGATGCGGTGCATCATCACTGATCCAGGGTGGCCAAGTCTATCATGCCAGAGTAAAAACTTGGCTGATGTCGGGCACTTCAGGTGCTCCGTTTAATTCCGCTTCCTTTCTCCAAATCTTTGTATGGTAGAGGCCTGTAAGGCTCTCAAAACGTTCAAATATGGATTTTACTCCTTTTTCTTGAGACGTTACATACAGTAATTTGTTTTTTTATTTACATTTGTTGTTTCCAAATGGAATCCGTTGAAACAGATGTCATTGAAACTTAGAAAGTTTCTTTTGGAATTCGGAGAGATTAGTGCATCCTTTTGTTTCTGTGTTATTTGGGGGCAACAGTGCTGCGTTCCCTGGATCTTCAATATGGCCCTGATGTTGGGCATTGTATTGAAAGATCGTATGTGTTTATTGTCTACTAATCAGTCATGAGAGCAGTTAAACTATTAAGAGATGAATTATATATGCACATTTTCAGAGAAAATATTTTCATTCAAAATCAAATTACATAATATGAAAGTTCTCATAGCATTAAATGTTCTAAACAGTTTGCTAAGATAAAAATAGAAGGCTAATCAAGCATGCCATCATGTTCGAAGTCATGAGCTGTAAACTTGACTGGAGCATCAGAGGTCATTAGGTTTGTTCCAGCTTTATTTTTCTTGTTCTCTTTATACACATCATGGAGATGCTGCGGAGTTCTGCACACTATGGACCAGTGGCCTTTCATGTCACAGCTACGGCACTGGTATTCTCATTCCCTATTGGGTGGGGGTGCATCATCTCTATTTTTGTCATTTCTGCGCCAGGTGAACTTCCGCTTACTTTCATTTCTTCGTTGCTGGACTTGGCCCCTAGACCTTTTGTTCTATCCCCCTTTCTGTGGTCTTTCTTTTTTTGTCCCTCTTCTTTCGAGAAAAGAGACATTATGAGCTTCAGGGAGGGGGACAGTGCCAGGGGGCGCAAATTGTGAGTGGCGAGGAGAAGCTCTCTGTTTTGTTCAGCCATGAGTAAACACGACAGCAGCTCAGAATACTTGATGAACTTTTGTTCACGGTATTGCTGCATAAGTATCGCACCTTTCTCATGGAAAAACGTGTACGTCTTTTCCAGCATGCGATCTTCTGAGACTTTTTCACCACACAACTTCAGGCGTGAGGTGATACTAAAGAGAGCTGAGTTGTACTCAGCTATGGACTTAAAGTCCTGTAGTCTCAGGTTCTCCCACTCGTATCGTGCCCTTGGTAGTATAACATCTTTCTGATGTTTATACCTATCCTCAAGGGCAACCATAGCTCAAATGGATATTCGAACGTAAGATATTCATCCTTAAGGGTCTTGTCCACATGGCGGCGAATATAGATAATGGCTTGCGCCTTTTTTATATCGTTTACATTTTCATTATTGGTCACAACAGAAATGAGGACTTTGTCTGCAGATGAAACTTCACATCGAACTGCCAGTTCAGATAGTTTCTTCCTGATGCATCTAGCACTTCGAAATCGACACTTGCAATTTTAGCCATTTTATCTAGCAGAGCACAAATATGCATGAATTTATAATTTAAACATACACATTTTCATGCAGAGGCAATTTTAATATGAAGGGTTAATTGCGTGGATCGGCCAGTCCCACATAAATAAGATCCAAAGTCTCATTACAGTCCATATTACACAAATGAAAGCTTTAAAAAAATTACAACTTTGGAAACCACATGGGTCCCATATAAGATCTTCAGCTTCAATTGTGGCATCCGTCTCCATGGAAAATGATCTTCGGTCTTAGACATTTACATAATTTCCTCACTACAATGTCTCTCAAAAGTAAAAGAAAAGTGCAGGAAAATAAAATGTGGGACTTAAACAGCCGATCCAAAAACCGCAATTAGCCATCCATGCAGAAATTTTGTGCTCATCAAACATTTTCACCAGACATTTTCATCACAGGAATCACAAGCATTAATATTCGCAGAGATGGATACACAATTTGATTACTTAATAATTATTGGACCACTTGACAACGTCATACACCGTTAGGTTAGCTGAGTAAAGGCAGAGCGGTCGCAGGATCATCCCAATTATTAAGTTTAAAAAAGTATGCACAACCAGACACAGTTTATCCATAGAATAAGCCAAAATGATGCAAAGCATATATTAATGATTTTACAGAAAAAATCATTTAATGCAAGGGTTGTGTAAGTTGGGTTTATCCAAAAGGATTGGAAAAGAGCCCAACAATTAAACATGTTCTTCGTAAAAGAAAGAAGTTTTCCTTTTTTAATTCATCCCCAAAGAATCCCAAAAGTCCCCTTATAGCCCCATGATATATCATGATTTTACATGAATTTTTAGGTCTCTGAAATGCCATTTTAAATCAATTTTTAGCCCAATAAGCTTTTAAAGCTTATTTGTAGCCCTCCCACTTTGCTCTGATTTTTTTTCCTTTTTTTTGAAACAGTGGGCCTGCGGGCTTGAGGCCCGCAGTTTACTTGCGGGCTTCAGGCCTGCAAGGCAAAACAGATAAATATTTTTTTTGTATGGGCTGCAGGCCCATTAGGGTTTGTTGGTTGCGGGGCGGCGGCGGCAAGCATTTGCCACCGCCGCCGCCTGTTGCTGCTGGGGGAGCGGCGACGCCAAGCACCGGCCCCCCTCCGAGGGGGAACAGCGGCGGTGCTTCCCGGGGGATCTCGGTGAGACGACCGCCGACCCCCCTTCGAGGGGGAAAAGCAGCGCCCCCCCCCAGGGGGGCGATCAGCATCCCCCCGCTTCAGGCGGGGGCGGAGGCGGCAGCCCCCCGCTTCGGGAGGGCAAGGAGCACGGTGGCAGCCGGGGGGGCCTGCTTCAGGCGGGGGGATGGCGGCGCAGCGGAAGCCCCCCCCCCCCCCCCCCCCCCCGAGCCCCCCGCTTCCGGCGGGGGGAGCACGGCGGCACACCCCCCCCCCCCCCCCCCCCCCCCCCCGACCCCCCCCCCCCCCCCGACACACACCGCTTCAAGGGGGCGGCGGCGCAGTGGCAGCCCCCCGCGTCCGGCGGGGGAACGGCGGCGATGCGCGTCGCCCTAAGGGCAGCGGTGATACGGCAGCCGCATGGCGCCCTACGTGCGGGGTGGCGGCCGCCGGCAATGCCTAGGTAGGGGAAACCCCCTATTATACGAATTACGCATGTGAAATCATATTAAAAATATGATTTTTGGACGATGAAGTTCGTCGGTTATAGACGATCAGCAATTCTCATATCGATCTTGCGAGATCTATGTGTAAATCTATCATACGTATGATAAAAACGATGTTTTTAGCGGGATTTACCTCTATATCTGTCCTCCGGATATAGCGACGGTTGAACGAAGCCTACGCGGATGACGACACTCGATTGAGGAAGCCTTGCACCGCGCGTGGATCTCCCGTCTCCCTTCGCCTTTGCAACGATCGATATTTGTAGAATTTTTAGAGGCTCGTGCTGATAACGTGTTATGAATCAACTACTGGGGAGAAACCCATAGCCCTTTATTTATAGGCAAGATAGGAGAGTTATAAAATAAGTTACATATATATGGATGTATCTCTAAGATACCCACAAACCTAACCAACTCTGGTTCATATCAATTTGCAACAATGTTAGTATTTTGGGAAAATGATAAAAAGTAAGCTAGTTTTCTGAAAATCGTCTTTTTTTTAACTTCAAAAGTTAGTTTTGTGATTTTTAATAGTTTACGATATTTTCATGAAATCAGGACAAATTTCTAAGTATTCTTACAAAATTAGCCTAATAAGCAAAAGAGCATACTACCGTAGTTTATAAGAAGACCGATTGCATTAGTAATTTGAGCATGGTGAGATCAGAGGCCATGGGTTGTTGAATCAGGACATCTTCTGTATTTATCCCACTTCAACATTGGGGTTAGCAAATCACTCGCTCAATTCTTGAACCGTTGATCATCGATCTCTACCGTATAACAGTAGATGAACGCTTCCTCTTATTTATTTAGACTTCATAGATAGTTGTGTTGTGCACTGAGACGCGGAAACTCGGATCGCCAAAGAATCTCGAAACAAGGATGAGCAATCAAACAAATCAATAAAGCACTAACAGAATTGCTTTTAGGCCGTGGACCGGCCAAGGGGAAACGTCGATGAACTTTATTACGAAAGAAAAGAACAAACCAAATTTCTTCACGGGCGTAGAAGAAGCACACAAGATCTCTCCAAAAGCTCACAATACAATCTCTCAAAGTTAGCTTTCACAAATGACGGCTCTAACAAATGGTTACACAATGTTCCACACGAAACCCTAATCTAAAACCACCTATTTATAACCCTAAGTTACAATAGGTGTCATCATTGGCTATGAATTTCCAAATATATGGATCCCGTATTTAACGGTATTCTATCAAATCACAGTTCTACGTAATTAATGCACTGCACCCTAGTGGGCGGCCTCCGCCGCATCCTAGTGGGCGGCATCCCAATGGGCTCCCTTCGACCAAGCGATCTTCCTTCTGTATCGAACGACCGAAGTGCCGAGCCAGGCGTACGAGCTGTTGACCATAGAGCCACCATACAACCGTTCGACCGAACACGAACTTCAACCGAGTTACGACCGAACGTCTCAATGCCGAGCTACGATCGACCACCAGACTCGAACTGACGACCGATCGACCTACTGCGTTGTAGAAGACCACCAAATGCTCAGCATCCTCATATTTGACTTGTGCAGAGTCAGATACGTCGAACCCAAGCACAGTCGAGTTATCTCTACACAAGATAACTCGTCTGTACGACTAATACTCCTTCAGCACCGAATCGAGCCAACTTCCACAGGATGCAGATGATAAAGAGTGGTGGCGACAATGGAGGAGCTAGGAGAGATAGAAGGGTGATGATGATGAGTTGGAGGAGGCAATGACGGGCGAAGGAAGAGGAGTTTGAGGAAGAGGGTGACAAAATGTGAACTTTTGAAAGAAAATATCATCTGTTTAGCAATATTTAAAAAATATGTTAAGCGCTTGGCAGTCTAACCTCTTCATCAAAACATGTACCGGGGCTATCAGCCCTCCTTGGGGTGTTGAACAATGCTCGTTTTATCTCTTGTTATGCCCTTTGTACAGTTACCGTTTCTATTGTTGTTTTCATTAATGGCTTTTTAACGAAACAGATGGAGCAATTGACTCAGCTGTCTTCCTTCAACAACAACAAAAACCTCCACAAAAAGCATCTCAATCCTGATTTTATGTTAGTTCAGGTATGAACTCGGCCAATAAATCCAAATTTGAGCAGAAAATATAAAGAAATGGATCCAAACTTGCTACACAACGCATCCCTACTAGCCACAGGGAAGGAACTTCATAATCATTTTTCATATAAGTAATGAAAGCAAAAAGATTCATGGTAGCTTTCTATGTAATAAACACACCAAATTCACAAGTTGCAGACTAAACGAGAAAAGAGAATGTTGTAGCACTGTCACCTTATGTTACACATGATGATTTTGCTATATCTGGAATGCAAACGACAGCGATCTGATCTACATTTCAAGCTGCAAATTTAGGGTTTTTTTAAATCAAATTAAATGCAAATACGAATATCTCAAGTCGCAAAAAAGTAGCTTCCGTACAATATTAACCTCTTTATCTAATAACTGAATGGCCAACAGTATATCAGTGGATGATGCATGTGACAAGTTAGCTATCGCTTGATCGATGGCCATACCTGCAAATGGGCAAATTAAACAAGAAGTTAAATCAATAGCCTAAACATAAAACCATATTTGAAAGAAGTGCACGGGCATGCGCTTTTGTGTGCATATGGAAGGGTAACATTATTAAATTAGAATAGATCAGATTAGAAATAAGCAAGCAAGTAATCTTCTGCTTCTATAGAAGTGGATGCAATAAGAGCATGCAGAGAAGACAGTGTACAACAAAGAGGAGACGGTAGATTGTACAAAGAGATGGCATTGCCTTGGCCATGATCTGCATGGAATTTGCAAGCCTTCCCCGCTCTAATGAACCAATGGTGTTGTGACGATTGGCTGTCAAAATTCGCAATTTTGACAAAACATCAAGATCAAGATACTAAATTAAATTATACTTTTTTTTTCTTTCCCCTGGTAAGGCATTGGCATGGTACCAAAACAAAATACATCACTGAGTCGATCAGAAGCTGTACTTTCATTTCATGCAGGACTTGGTAAACCCTTATGGCAGTTTGCCTAAGATGCATTGTCTGATCTAGTCTTCAAACTACTGTTTGCTAGAAAATTCATCAAACAGAAGTATAAAAACTTTGCAGCAACTTAATGATTTTGCCTTCATGGCAACTAAATGTACATGTCAATTTAAGGGTTATAAGTTATAATCTATCCACAATAGAAATGATCTAAATTAATATAGTATGGAGGGTATCGCAAAGGGATGCATATGATCTATTCACTTTACTCACATAATTGGGTCCATCAGTCGCATTAAACCTGACTTAGGCATAACTAAACAAAGTCTGCCAAGGCCTCACTCACGATTTGAAAGGTGAAAGTATTTGAATCTTTCTTAATACACAGAATTCAAGTTTCGAAAGTATTGATTGTCATTCTTTCCCATAATTCCGAAGAACTGAAGGCAACCAATAAATAAATGGTTGGCAAGTTAGACCATATGAGAAATATGTGTACTCTCCCTCAATTTTATACTCTTCTTCAATTTAACACCAATACTTAGCACTTGATGAATTAATCCATTAAATGAGTTGATGTGCTCATGAATTTTCATGATGTATTCCTCCATCGATAATTTATATAACTATCGCTTCAAGAGAAACCTATTTTTTAGAGATGTTTTCTTGTAAAGCGTTTCAAATATCTTTCATAATTATGTTGTTGAACCATACTCCAAATCATTGCATCAGTTAAGCCAAGCATAACTGAATTATACTTGGGACCTTCAAATCAAATTCTATCCAATCCTCTTCTATCATTGATGTAGCATTCGCCAATTCTCCTTTCAACACTTTATGCAAACCTTATTGGATGAGAATATTACAAATTTTTACTTGCCACAAACCAAAATTGCTCCTTCCATCAAATTTCTCCACCTCAAATTTCATCGTTGTAATTTTTTTCTCTGATACTTTGATTGAACTGCCTTTAGCTCTGATACCAGTTACTACGAAAACAAAAAATTGAAGAAAATTTTTAATACTTTTATTTCATTCCTCAACAAACCAAATTTTCACCAAAAACTTTCAACATATCTTAAGAAAATCTCTCATAGACTCAATAATATATTCTCACATATCCCAAAAACTCATTGATACGGTTCGATCCCAGGCCCCTTATTTATACTAACATATAAACTCCTCAACCAAATTGAAGTAATATCCATAATTATAGTCTAAATTAGAATCCTAAATAACATAGGACTCACATAAAAATTATATATATATATAAGTGAAAAATGGAGAAGAGCTGACAGCGCTGTAAAATTTTCCAGCGCTGTCCGCATTTTGGGCGACCTAAAAATATTTTTTTTGAAATTTTTTTTGCAGTAGTTAGATAAACTTGTTAGGAAGCTCCCCACAAAATTTCAGCTCGATCAGACACCGTTTGAGCCTCCGTTCATCGATTTCAAAAACGTTGCGCAAAACTGTGGACAGATAGCATTGGCCCATTAACCTTATATATATGAGAACTAGTTATAACACGTGCCCGCGGGCACGGTGCATTTAAGATTTTTTTCTGCGAAATCTTTGTCCCCTAAAAAATATTTCTACAGCCAAAATTTAAAAGAACAACAAATTAGCGTAAAAAAATTTAGCGGGCGCCTTTGGCTCGGATAGGTTGGTTAGACCTCTGCTTGACGCCCAAAAAACTCAACCCGCCTCTTTGAATGCACATTCGCTGTATTTTTTTTTTGGGTCTCATTTTTTTGGGTCATTTTTGAATGAAGAGTATTAAGTGATGATGATGCCAATTTCAATAAGAAAAGCTTTTGTATTCTCCCAACAAATTTTCTCCCAACCCAAAAATTTTTCCCCCCAAAACTTGATGTGACATTGCCACATAGGACAAAGTTCAAAAACAGCTCTCAATTGTAATATAGATAATGGCTATCATACGCCATATGAGGCCTTGCCTCATATTCCCTCTCACATAGAGCAACTAAGTACAACCAAGTACAAACCCATGTGGGCTTGTACTTAGTTGCTTTATGTGAGAGGAAATATGAGACAAGGCCTCATATGACGTATGATACCCATTAATCCTTATATATATATAGGTAAATCTTCATGTAAGAACATTTCGCACGGTGCGAAAATATTTTTATCTTTTTTATGAATTTTTTTTTCAAAAATTCTTTTTTCCACCCTCATTATATGTTGTTATACCCCCCTCAAAAAATAATGGTTGAGAAATAATGTCATTTGGCCTTCGATCAAGGCATTTCATCAAATTCGCACGTTTTGAGACCGTTAAATTTGTAACGGGTGGATGGGTGCTCTAATCCCCAACGGGTTCACCCATTATTTTCTCTGGGGTATATAATTGTATGGATTAAATATCAAAAAAAATTTTGAAAAAACAATTTTCAAAAAAATAAAAAAAAGTTTTCGCACGGGTTTTTTCGCACCCGAAGATTGCCCATATATATAGAGGAAAATGCTATTGTGAGAAGGTGAGAAGGTGAGAAGAGATATGTATATCGTTAGCTAACCAAATCTATTATCTGAATCAATAATCGGAACCGTCCATCTTGTTCTATCTATCAAGTGATATTTATGTATAAAATTTTTTTGTTATTTGGATATTTATATCAAATCCATCAAGAGTTCACAAGATGAACGACTTACAAGCTGCCTGCAAATGTAACAAAAATGGAACGGTTTGATCCATACGATTTTGGGGTTTATAATCTCCAATTTTTTAGGGTATAGATCTATCAACATGTTCTTCAAGATGAACGGTACCGATCGTAGATTGGTTTTACCGATTGGTCCTTCTCACGAAAAGAGTCTATTCTCACCTTCTCACAATAGCATTACTATATATATATATATATGTAAATCTAAATGTGAGAACATTTCGCACGGTGCGAAAATATTTTTATCTTTTTTTTGAAATTTTTTTTTCAAAAATTCTTTTTTCCACCCTCATTATATGTTGTTATACCCCCCTCAAAACATAATGGTTGAGAAATAATGTCATTTGGCCTTCGATCAAGGCATTTCATCAAATTCGCACGTTTTGAGACCGTTAAATTTGTAACGGGTGGATGGGTGCTCTAATCCCCAACGGATTCCTCCATTATTTTCCCTGAGGTATATAATTGTATGGATTAAACATCAAAAAAAGAATTTTTGAAAAAAAAATTCAAAAAAATAAAAAAAAAGTTTTCGCACGGGTTTTTTCGCACCCGAAGATTGCCATATATATATATATAAACCTAACTCTATTCGGACTCAAATAAGATTTTGAGTCAAATCTTAACAGTTAATTACTAACCATCTTACTTCAAAAAAAATAATTTCCATTTAAATTGAGATTCCATCTTTCTTCAGAAGGCACAAAGTTGAGTGAAGTTGTATTCATTAGAGTTAAAATCTAAGAGCTGCACCATTACCTCCCTGCCATCTAAGCTGGTAGGAGACTTCAATTCCGGTTTGCAAAAAATTATATATAGAACAATTGTTTGACTGTAAATAGTTTGTTCTACAAAAATCAGCGTATACACATACAAGAAAGTCAGGTTTGGGGCAAGCACGTGATTTGTTCTCAGCTTATGGGATCTGCAATGTGAATTGAAAAGACATGATTTTCAGGCAAAAATAATGCATCTTAATAAATTCATAACCCCATAATTAATGCATCTTAATAAATTGATAACCACATACTGTTGAGTATTAGATTGCCAAATACATGTTTTGATGAAAAGCACCCATTGTTTTGTAGTCTAATGAATTCCATTAAGTGTGGCAGGTTAAACTAGACCAAGTACAATTTGCTCAAACAAAGACGATAATGATTCAAAGCAAGCTTGGCAAATAATAGATGGTGATGTAACTCCAAAGCAAATAATTGAGAAGATGGTTTCTATGACAAGAAAATGAGAATCAAGTCTACAACAAATCAAACTCATGAAGACATATTATGTAATTTGTTGTATCTTTTTATTATTGTCATTAGAACTTATGTTAAGACTTTGAAGTTATCACACAAACTCACATGAAACCTTAGGCTAACAATTAAAATTTATTGATATTTATTGATGCATAAAAACATAGGTTTCATAGCCAAACAACTCCATTCCGAATAAACTAGTCAACCAATATGATCCCCAGTCGACTAAAACTGATATTTGGTTTTATCCTTGTTTAGCTATAGGATTAGTCGATCAAAGTATAAAGACTAATCGACTAATTCATTGATTAGTCAACTAGCTGATATACTCTAGTCGACTAGCCCAACTGGTTGGAATTTGGGTTTGGTCTCTGTATTTTCTGGTCGACGAGAGCAGATTACCAAGTTGATTGGATTGATTAGATGTGGCCTGGTCGACTAGGATATGAACACTAGTACGTTAGAAATAGCCGTTGCAGTTTAAGCAACTAGCCATTTCTAGCCGTTGGTAAGGGATTTTTGTGATATTTTCTCACTAACATTTTCCCCCTATATATGAAGAAGACATCTGGTCATTTGGGAAGATTATTGATGAAATGAAATGAAATGAAGAAGAAGAAGAAGAAAAATTCCAAATAGCCACAAAGATCTTATTCCAGATCTCTATTCGTTTGAGCTTTTTACTCTTCCAAATATCAATCATATAGGGTAGAAACCTAATTCTCTAGCCACGCTTCATACACAAGCTTCATCTTCAAGGCTTAGAAAAGTTGTAATCTTTATGCTTCAAAGTGTAACCTCAAGTGTGTGAAGAAAGCATCAAAGTATGAGGTGTTGGTGTTGCTCTCAAGTATGAGAGGTGTTGCTCTTAGTAGAGAGGTGGTGCTCCATTCACGGGCTTGTGGTGAAAAGAATGTGTTGTACTATTCCGTTTGAATAATGGATTTGTCAAAATGTGGACGTGAAGTTGGATATATGTCGCGAGGTGATTGAACCATGGTAAATGATTTGTGTTTGCAATTACTTCTGTGATTTGCATTTCTCTATCTTTTTCTGTTATTGTTTTATTTACTTGCAACTTTTTACTTTCCACTTCTTATATTACTTGCAAGTTTATATTGTTAATTAAGATTAATTAGACAACTCTATTTGAAATCTTAGGTAGAAATTTCTAGAGGATTTGCTCTAAATTTGATAAATATTATTCACCCCGCTCTAGTGTTCTATTTACCATCTCTCAGGTTTCAGCATCTGGCATCAAAGCTTGGTGCTTGGATGACGTCAATAAGCAACTTCTTCCCCAAGGACAAAATCGAAAAAACCCCCAGTGTTTGACAACTTTTCCAACGATCACTGAAAGAATCAAATGAAGTACGGCATCATGTCCATCAACTATGATTTAAGGAGTCTTGTGAAGAAACCATATTGCAAACTCTCGAACACACATCTCAAAGTGATCAAACAAAGAGAAACAAATGGCCATCCACAGTGAAAATTTATTAAATATTTTATTTTCTTCATTAACTATCAATGTTTTAACGTATGTGTCAAAAGCGACAAGTGCAAATCAATTGTGGCATATACTTGATAATTTTGAAGAATCTTCCTCCAATGCCTCAACATCAAATAATGAAGAGGAACAAAGGGAAAGGGCTATTGTGTGCCTCATGACACAAGATAATGAGGGATATTCTACCTCAGATAATGATGAGTTAGATGATGATGAATTGCTTGATATTTACAATGATTTAGTTAAGCAATATAAGTCATTATAAATTTAGGTCATTAAAGCATGATCATCAAAATTTAAAAAGTAATCATAATACATTAATTCACGATAATGATGTGTTGAAAATTGAGCTTAGTGCTTTGATGCATGATCATGAGTATTTAAAAGATATGTATGATGTATTTTCTCTTAAATATGATACTTTGAGTAATGAGCATAGTATTTTTCATTTAGAAATTTAAAGATGCTAATTTGCTAATTGAAAAATTAAGAGTTAATTTGTAGAAGATATGGTGCTTATGAATGAATGTAGTAATTTTAATGCTAAACTGATATGCTTGTTAATGATATATCATTAAGTAAATTGAAGTATGAATTTGATAAAATTATTAAGAGCAATATTAGCTTAAGCACGACTTCATCATGTAAACATGATTATAAATCTCAAAATATTTTTAAAGCTAAAAATGAAAAGAATCATGATTTGCATGCTAAAACTAAGAAGATTTATGCTTTCATGTATGAAAATTTTACATGCAAAAAGAATGTGAAATCCAACATTTTACAATTCTTGTGTTTACACATTCATATGTTTAAAAAAATCATGTCTAAGCATAAATTGCATGAGAAAAATTTGAGTTGCAAAGAATTTGGATAAAGAGCGATCTTCGGTTGCGAAAAAGAGGCTTTTCGCACCGTGCGAAAAGATTTTTATCTTTTTTATAAAAAAATTTCAAAAATTCTTTTTTTAATGTTTAATCCATACAATTATATACCCCAGAGAAAATAATGGGTGAACACGTTGGGGATTATAGCACGCATCCACCCGTTACAAATTTAACGATCTCAAAACGTGTGAATTTGATGAAATGCCTTGATCGAAGGCCAAATGACATTATTTCTCAACGATTATTTTTTGAGGGAGGTATAACAACATATAATGAGGGTGGAAAATAGAATTTTTGAAAAAAAAAACTAAAAACATTTTCACACTGTGCGAAATGTTCTCATTTGAAAATTTTCCTTTGGATAAAATTGGAAAAAATGCATATATAAATAAGTTTATGAGAAATATGCATAAATTTGATTATTCTTGTATGTGCATTCTAGGAAAACAAATCCAAAACGGATTTGGATTCATATTAGATGATTATCTTTAAACCCGCTATTTTTAGGGTATCCATGCTTAAAGTTTATCTTGTCGATAACCAAGTTTAAATAGAATTTTAATTAATATTTAATTTGATAGTCTTGAATAAGATTATATTGAATTGATTTAACCCCATTAGCTAACCACATGGACCCAAACAAAATAGGGTACCAAACTCCGATCTCTTATTTTCAAGTATCATATTTGATAGGATGGCCATACATGTTTTGATGCAACTCCAAGAATGAAAGGAGAGATACCATAATCATTAACACTCCCACCCTTTTTGATAATGCCAAAGGTGGAGAAGAAATTCATGGATGCATCATCAAAATCAAAGAGGATGCATCAATTCAAGGGTGTATGCAGTGTCAGAGGGAGTAATAATTCAATTTTGTTTAAAGTTAATTAAATTTTTTGATTTTGATTAATATGTTTGTCATCATCAAAAAGGAAAAAATGCCGAGTATTGGATTCCCTAATACATCACAAATATTGTTTTGTGGTCTAATAAATTTCATTAAATATGACATGTTAAATTAGATCAACTATAATTTGTTCAAGATTGCTCAAGCGCAAAAAGTAATGATCTCAAAGAAAGCCTGCCAAATAATAGATGGTGGTGTGACTCCAAGGAAACGAATTGAAGCAGATGGTTTCTATGACAAGAAGATGAAGTTCAAGTCTACAACAAATCAAGCTCATGCAGACATATTATGTAATTTGGTGTATCTTTTTATTCTTGTCATTAGACCTTATGTTAAGGCCTTGAAGATATCACACACATTCACATGAAACATTAGGTAAACAACAAGAATTTATAGAGAATTAATTGATGCATAAAACCTAGGTTTCATAGCCAAATAACTTTATTCTAGGTAAACTAGTTGACCAATATAATCCCTAATCAACTACAACTGTTATAGGATTTTACTCTTGTTTGGCTGTAGGATTAGTCAACCAGAGTATAAGGACTAGTCGACTAATTCATTAATTAGTCAACTAACTAACATACTTTAAACTAGCTAAACTAGCTGAAATTTGGCTCTGGGCTCTATATTTTCTAGTCAGCCAGAATAGATTACATAGTCGACTAATTGTAGCCTAGTCGACTAAGAGGTTTTTTAAGTATTTTCTCACCCAAATTTTCTCCTCTATATATAAAGAAGACTTCGGGTCATTTAGGAAGATTATTGATGAAATGAAATAAGAATAAGAAGAAATAGAAATAGAAAAATCCCAAATAGTCTCAAAGCTCTTGCTCTAAATCTCTATTCTTTTGGGCCTTACTTCTACTCTTCCAAAGATCAATCATATCGAGTAGAAACACATTTCCTAGCCACGCTTCATACACAAACTTCATGTTCAAGGCTTATGAAAGTTGTTATTTTGTGCTTCAACGTGTAACTTCAAGTGCGAGGAGGAAGCCTTAAAGTATGATGTGTTGGTGTTGCTCTCGAGTGTGAGAGATGTTGCTTTCGGTGGAGAAGTGCTGCTCCATTCACCGGCTTGTGATGAAGTGGAGGTGGATACTATTCCGTCGAATAGTGAATTTCTCCAAGTGTGGACGTGAGGTTGGATGTAGGTCACAAGGTGACTGAATTAGGGTAAGATTTTTGTTTGCGATTAGTTACGTGGTTTGCATTTCTCTCTCTTTCTGTGATTGTTTTATTTACTTGCAACTTTTTTTCCGCTGATTATATTACTTGCAAGTTTATATTATTGATTAAGATTCAATTAGGCAACTCTAATTTATATCTTAGGTAGAAATTTCTAGAAGATTTGTTTTAAATTCGATAAATATTATTCACCCCATCCCCCTAGTGTTCTATTTGCCATCTCCCATGTTCCAACACATACCATATAAGAATGACTAATATCACAAACAAATATTCATACAAATTATGTAAACATTACTAGTCCATAATATTCAAATATGTGTTAAATTTGTCCAGAATCAGGGATAAGTTTTATAAACACAAAAGTGTATTTGGTAATAATAATTGCCAAACTGGAAAATATGTACATCACGAACATCAGTTGACATGTTTTACATAGAAGACTATTAAGGCTTTACAATCTTATAAATCCTTCAGAGTGTCAGGTAAAAAATGCACAAAGAGTTATCTGAGACAAAAAGTGATAACCAAATATGACCATCCTCCTAACAGTTTGCATTGACAGGTTATCGTAGATCGAGAAACTCCAAAACAGCCTTTTGTACAATGTGCTCTAACAAACTTCAACAAATTGGACCAAGCGATATGAAATAAAACTAAAATACACTTAAATTCAGACGTCCCATAATAGTATCCAAAGATGGAAAAAGAAAAGGCAACAATTAAGCGCTCAAATCGGATACCTTTTTGTCAAAAAATTGAAAAGTTTTGGAATGCGTCTAAACTGCTCACAATCAAACCATCCAGGCCAATGCTATCACCACCAACAAAAAGTTTGGATGAAGGTGCAACAAATTCTGAATGACCCAATGACTCAGGCTGTTTAGAATCAGAAAGAAAGTGGAGCTCAGTTAACTATCAAACTTCATCGATTGTTTTGAAATATAAAGATGAATTATGAATTAAGCAATATTTTCTCGATACCCAATACGTATCCAGCTTCCCAATTTGGCCAGTGTCACTATGAGCTCCTGTAGGAGCCTCTGACATGGGTCCCTCACTAACAACATCTTGTGTGAGATGTTGCAAATCAACTATTGACTGCCGACAAGCTTCATCGTTTGTATGGAGTTGCCGACTGCATGCAGATTGCAGATCAGTGTTGTCATGTATATGTCCAGCTTGAGAGTTAAGCTGAGACTAACAAGATAATAAACAAAGTCAACATTTGAGAATTGAAGCAAAAGAGAACTAATACAATAAGAAGATTAGATTTGGTGATGACTCTAATATCATCAAACAAGCATTTACCACATCATGAAGCCTTGTGCTAGCATTCTGAACGCATGAAGCAACAGGAGCATCTTGAGATTGATTTGGAGCTCTCCCACTTGAAGAGGTGATCTTTTGAAAACAAAAGGCATTGCATGTTTCCTCAGCGTCCAATATGGATGTTTGAGGCACATGAGTGGATTGAATTGTGGATTGGAAACGGGATATTGCAGCATCAAATGAATCACATGTAATATGGCTCGTATTTGCATTCCTTGAAGCTTCAGATAATAAGGCTCCAAAACTGATGTTAGATATATCCCAGAAAAGTGCTGAAGTATTGGCGGTACTCTGGTTATTCTTCTACATGAAAAATGAAGCATTAAAGTTAAATCTAATTTAAGAACTTTTGGGATGCATTAAATAACACGTTGAAATTAACGAAGTTACCAGTGGCTGATCTGCCTTATCCAGCTGAATAGGTTTGTCAAAACCTTGATTGGATGAAACATCAGCAGGCGCAGGCCCACGATCTTGAGTTTCCATGTGACATAAATGCTTATCGTAATCAGTCGTAGTCTTAGTATCATGTACATTTGGCAAGTCGTTTTCTGGAAGTTGAGATATCAAAGGCATCCTGCCTTTTTCAGGCTCAATATCAGACAACCACCCGTATCTTCAAGAAAAAGAGCATAGTTACCACTTTCAGCAAGCATAAAGTAGTTCTTGTTACAATGGATAAATTTAGACAAAATAAAACAAGAAAGAAAGAGATGAACCTTAGCCGAAAAATAGCAGGGCTACCTATGGCGACATGCACATCAGTTGCACGTATATCTGAGTCCTTCAGAGTCCACTTCGTATGACTGGTAAGATTTTCCATACCAGCATCATATGGAAATAGCATTAGCTCCCCTGATGCCATCTTTGGTTTGCCCCACTTGATGTTAAGATGCTTCACCACAGAAGATATTTTCTTTCGAGGTCCTATTGTTAGCTCTAAGTATGGGTTGTGCTTCTCCTGTGATATATGAAAACAACGATGTGATGTCAAATTCAAAACAGAAATAGGCCAAATAGGTATTCACTACTTTTTAAAGTAGTTATAAGGTATAACAGATTATATAAGCTGTCATCATCATGAACTTACCATCTCCAAACCTCTGTGTGTAACTTCATCGAGTGGAAACAACTGAAGTTTAAATTTTTGAAAGCAAAGTGAAGATTGTTTTGGCATAGATGTTGAAATAGCATGTGACAGAGATACAGTTGGAGACAGCAAACACTGTCCACTAAGTTCTTCCCCATTTTCCCCTGAAGAGCAAGACTGTTAATTCGAAAGGACATACATAAAAAAGAATCTGTCTAATAATTATTAGCAACTCACATTTGAGGAGGAACATTTGATTAGGTACTTACAGACTGCATTGCTAGTTTTTGTTTGGTTCTGCTGCTCAGTCTGAAGCGAAACCAATTTATTGCCTAAAACAAAATATAAAGGTTGAAATAGAACCTCTCAGTACTTGCAAAAGCCAGGCAAACATAATACATTTCTAAATTTAGTCCACACTAAAGTGAAAAAAGACATAAAGATGATCGCCCTAAGGAGCAGCACGTAGGCTTTTTTGATGCTAGAGATATCATATCAACGGATTTAAGACATAATGTTTAGGAAACTACTCATAAACCAGTGAACATAATCCAATGAATAGAGTTAAGACACCAACAGGACATAAGTCAGCAGGTTTATTAGTATTAGAGATCCATAATAATTACCTGCTGAGTTCCGCCTTTGCTTGGTACCTTTATTAGCAGTTATCCCAGATTTCATGCTAAGTCCTCTAACTGTCTTTCCCTTCGCATATGAAACGGATGCTTTTGTAGGCCGCTGCTCAGTCTTCATTAGTCACACCCTCCTTGAAAACAATGGCTATAGGATATCCTGCACAGAAAAAATTTCCCCAACAAAAGTTAGTTCTTCTCTTGTATGAAGACCACTAGAAATTTAAACCTACAAGTGAATGGCAGATCAATGCACGAGGCTACCACAATTTCAGGTCTGTGAATAGTCAGATGTATGTAATCTTAGACTTAAATTGCATCATTAGATCTTGATTAAAGCTAAAGTCGTCGAAATGTCCTGTACCCTCCTACTTGACAATATGAATGCAAAGTTGAACCAGAAACCTTTTCTTGTATGTGCTTTATAGTTAAAAGACAAATGTGACTTACAAACTTACCATCCAACACACAATCTCCAAAACACGCGGGCGCACACGCACACGCACACGACCCCCCCCCCCCCCCCCCCCCCCCCCCCCCCCCCCCCCCCCCCCGCTTTCCGCGGGCCAAAAAGAGCTCTCTCTTTTTCCCAAGAACATTGCCATGCTGCTTCAGGCCAGAAGACACTTTCCTTGGACTTGAACCTTTCACCACCTCGCATATAGCCGCACTTTGCATGATTTCACTCTGTCCACAGTTGAGATTATGATAGCACCACTTAGGAGTCCATCCACTAATCACATATTTTTAGGATCACTATTGATACAACCCCCCCCCCCCCCCCCCCCCCCCCCCCCCGCGGTGGAATGGAATGGAGAAAGGCGAACCGACCGCTAGGCCCAGAACCGCATTGGGCTCAATACCAAAGGGGGCCAAGGAGCGGGTCGGGATGCAACGGCCCAATACCGCCATTCGACAGCCGCTCGAAGAGGGAAACCGCTCTCCAAATCGCGTCCGCCTTGATCACCATTGAAGGGACCATCAATGCGGGTGTGCACGAAGGGAGGAATGATAAACGCCATAAAGGGGTTGACATGCGAGACTCCTATAAGGGACCCGAAAAACAGAATGCAAATGGCCGAATCTTGGATACTTGACACCCAGGTATACCAAATCTCCCGAGACCTTCTTCCACCTCACATTTCTCCTCCGTAGCTCGACCGAGAACTCGCGCTTGGTCTCTCCGCAAACCAAGCTCGGTTCCACCGAAGCACCTCTCAGTCAAGATCTGACTTAGACATCGGAGGGAACCTGATCGGAACCAAGGTTCGACCCTCCTGACGAGTTCTTCGGCTTGTATATCCGAAGAGACATCACCTCGCCGAAGCTTTCCTTCGGCGTCCCATCGCTCGAACCTGAATGCTCTCGTGCCAGAGCCCGTTCGTCCGACCGATCCCGGAAGCTGTCATCCCGTCGAAGCTGCCCTTCAACGCACCGTCGCTCGGACCTGTGCATTCCCGCTCAAGTGAACGCTCTGCCGATCGACCCCGAAGGCCGTCCCCGTCTCTCAAGACAGCGACGACACTCGGACCTCTGGACTACCATCCAGCGGTGAGAAAACACCCCGAAACATCTGGCGACATCTGTGAGAACACGAATCTTCACCCACGTCAAACAACCACACTGGAAATGACTCGGTCATGTGCCAAGGGCCGCAAGAGGGCGGCCACGGCAGCTCCCGCACTAGGCCATGTTAGAACCAACTTCAGTAAGGTCACGTCCAGCAAATGCTCGCCCCAGACCGAGGAATCAAGCACCCGACAAACGACGGAAATGGACCTAGACCGAGAGAAGACCAAGGATAGATCTCAACCCATCTACTTCTCCGAGGAGAACCTAGAAGGGATCGAGCTGCCACACGATGACGCCCTGGTCATCTCAGCCGTCATTGACACATCCATAATCCGACGACTGCTCGTCGATACGGAAAGCTCATGCGACATCGTGTTCATGTCAACCTTGGAGAAGATGGGATTACGGGCCAGCGACCTAGAACCTTGTTCGGGCCCCATAGTCGGCTTCAGAGGACATTCCTCCAGAATCGTAGGAATGATCCACCTCCCGGTGACGCTCGAAGAACCTCCCCACTCAATCATTCTGACAACAGAATTTATGGCCGTAAGGATTGTGTCGACTCACAACGGGATAATTAGTCGATCGCTCCTCAATGCGGCCAAAGTTATAGTCTCGACCCTCCACTAAATGGTCAAATTCTGGACTCCTGAAGGGATCGGAAGGGTGAGAGGCAACTACGCAAAGTCGATGATTTGCTACCAATTGTCTGACCAGGAGCGCGATGTGGAGCTGTACGACCCAATAGACCTCCTCGACCAAAGAGAGGGCTCAGTCAGATTGAGATATATGCATGTCGAGGAACTATAGCTCATCCTTGTCACGGGCGTGGAAGGCAGGTTCATATCTATCGGATCAGAACTTGAACCCGCCCTAAGAGACGAGCTGATCGGATGCATAGAAGCCAACCTGGACATTTTTGCCTATTCACCCAACGACATGCCAGCGTAGATCCCCAGGTGATCACCCACCAGCTGCACGTCGACCCCAATTTCAAGCCAATCAAGCAGAAGAAGAGGAACTTGGGCGGCGAGAAGATGAGGGCTGCGGCCGAGGAAGTTGAGCGTCGGCTTCGAGCGGCGGAGAGAAGATGAGGGCCGCGGCCAAGGAAGTTGAGCGTCTGCTCGAATCCGGCTTCATCAGAGAAGTCTGGTACCCCCGACTGACTAGCCAATGTGGTAATGATGAAGAAGTCAAGCGGGAAATGTCGAATGTGCACGAACTTCACCAACCTCAATAAGGCCTACCCCAAAGACAGCTACCCGCTACCTCGTATCGACTATCTCGTAGATAACGCCTCGGGCTACAAGATGCTCAGTTTCATGGACGCTTACTCCGGATACAACCAAGTTCAGATGGCCCTGGAAGACGAAGAGAAAACGTCGTTCATTACTGACCACATGACTTTTTGTTACATAAAAATGCCCTTCGGACTAAAGAACACGGGGCGACCTACCAGAGAATGGTCAACAGGGTCTTCGGCTCTCAAATTGGGAAAAGCCTGGAGGTTTATGTGGACGACATGTTGGTCAAGTCCAAAAACCCTGCCGACCACATCGCCGACCTTCGGGAAACCTTCGAGCATGTACGAAAGCACAACATCAGACTCAACCCTACGAAATGCACGTTCGGAGTGAAGTCTGGAAAATTCTTGGGCTTCATGATCACTAACTGCGGCATCGAAGCCAACCTGGACAAGATCGATGCCCTGATCAACATAAAAGACCCGACAACTATCAAGGGCTACAAATGCTGAACGGTCGGATCGTGGCCCTTGGGCGCTTTTTGTCCAAATCAGCAGAGAGATCGCTCCCGTTCTTCCGAGTTCCAAGGAAGGCTCTCGCCGAACCGGACGGGAAAAGAAAAGCTGTGGAATGGGACAAAAGCTGCGCCCGAGCATTCGCCAAGTTGAAGGAATACCACCGCTGTCCCCCGCTCCTTGCCAAGCCCAAGGAAGGGGAGCCGATGGGCCTATACTTGGACAGCACCGGGGAAGCGGTGAGTTCGGTGATGATCAAAGAGGACGCCGGGGTGCAGCGACCAGTCTACTACACCAGTCGAATCTTACAAGATGCAGAAGGACGGTACAACCCCATGGAGAAACTAGCCTACACCCTTCTCTTCTCAGCACGACAACTTCGGCTCTACTTCCAAGCCAACACCATCTTGGTCTTAACCGACTCCCAATTTAAATAAAATCTCAAGAGGTTTGATCGAATGAAAAGGATGCTGAACTGGGGGGTCGAGATGAGCGAATTCGACATCAGGTACAAGTCGGGGACAGCCATCAAGGGACAAGCACTGGTAGACTTCATCGCCAAATGTACCATTGGTGACACAACGCCTTCCGACGGAGCAGGCCCAAACTTTGTAACACCTCGCCCCTTATCCTTTCTTTCGACTGATATTACTCCTGATGTTTGTCCAGAAGACAAGGATGCATGGGTCATCCACGTAGATGGATCCGCAACCATGACAGGCAGCAGGGCCGGCATCGTCATCCGGTCCCTTAACGGAAACACGGTAGAATACGCCTTCTGGTTCGAATTTTCGATCACCAACAACGTGGCGGAGTACGAGTCTGCCATCAACGGCCTGAAGCTGGCTCGAGCGCTAGTGGCAAACACAGTACGCCTCCTCAGCGACTCCAGACTCATAATCAGCCAACTGCAAAGGGATTACACCGCTCGAGAGGAGACGATGCAACGATACCTTGCATCAGCCAAGTTCAAACTGTCCAAGTTCAGACACGCCGAGACCCTCCACATGCCAAGGTCGGAAAACGCCCGCGCCGACGCCGTCTCCAAACTGGCATACTCTTCCCTCAAAGAGTTGTGTCGCGTTATCTATGTCGAGAGCCTCCAAAGCCCCAACAGGGGAGAAGAGGAGCTGATGAACATCGACGGAGAACCTACCTGGATGGACCCGATCATTCGGTTCCTTACCGCTGGTGAGGTCCCACGGACCCGGAGGAGCATCGGACGCTATAGCGAAGAGCCCTTAGGTACGTGCTTCACGAGGGAGCACTGTACATGTGATGCTGGACAAAGACAGATGTCCTCCCCTACCTCAAATACCTTGGACCACAGGATGCAGACTACGTCATCCGGAAGATCAACGAATGGCTCTGTGGAAACTACCACGAGGGCAAGACGATCGCGCTGAAGATCCTAAGGCAATGGTACTACTGACCAACCTTGGTCGATGACTCGATGCAGTAGGTTTGGAAGTGCTCGGAGTGCCAGAGGTTCGCAAAGCTCAGCCCATCGCCCTCGACCGAACTTGTACCAATAATCAGCCACATTCCCTTCGTCAAATGGGGGCTGGACATTCTCGGTCACTTTGCTCCCACAAGCGGGCAGAGGAAGTTCATGATCGTGGCGGTGAACTACTTCACAAAATGGATCGAGACCGAACCATTGGCCACCATCACCTGGAAAAAGACAAAAAGCTTCGTGTGGAAGTCAGTAACCTGAAGATTCGGGATCCCTCGATCCATCGTCACTGACAATGGAAAGCAGTTCAACTGTGTGGGGTTCAAGGAGTTCTGTGCGAATTGGAAGATCAAGCTCATATTCGCTTCTGTGGCCCCACCCCCAAACCAACGAAACGGCAGAGGCAGCTAACAAGTGCATCCTCGAACCACTTCAAAAAAATTGGTGGAGGCACACGGAGCTTGGCCAGAAGAACTCCCCGGGATACTCTGGTCATACAGAACGACCCATAAGAAAGCAAAGGGGGATGCCCTTCATGCTCGCCTACGACGCCGAGGCGGTCGTTCATGTCGAAGTAGGCGAGGAGTCGCTTCGCCTCAGACACTTCAACGAAGAAAAAACGCAAAAGGCCTAGAAATCACCCTAGAGCTCATGGACAAGCGGTGTGATCGGGTCCTAGCTTCTGTCATCTGACAGAAGCAACGGGTGGCCCGCTATTACAACTCCCGAGTCAAAGGGAGAGGCTTCCATCAATGAGATTTGGTCTTAAGGAAGACTATGTTCAACCCAGAGATCGCACGCAAGGGGAGACTCGCCGTAAAATAGGAAGGACCCTATAAGATCGCCGAAGTCCTCGGCCCGGCTACCTACCGACTCTCGATGTTAGAAGGAAAAATGCTCACTCATACCTGGAATGTAGAACACTTACGTAAATACTACCAGTGAGAAAGAATGTACGAACCCTTCACAAGTATTGTATCAAAAGTAAAAATATTCCAAATAAAGAAGTCATTGGCCGCCCACACGACCTGAAACTCACACGGCAGCTTAGAGTCGATCGTAAAACTGAGGACAACTCCCCCAGCAGGTCAATCACTTATCGACCGTAAGGCTGGGGCAACTCCCCCAGCAGGCCGATAATTCGATTGACCATAAGACTGGTGATAGCTCCCTAAGCAAGCCGACCGACCTGTCGACTGTAAGGCTGGGGACAACTCCCCCAGCAGGCCGATTACTTATCGACCGTAAGGCTGTGAGCAACTCCACCGGCAGGCCGATCATTCGATCGACCGTAAGACTGTGGGTAGCTTCCTACGCAGGCCGGCCGACCTGTCGATCGTAAGGCTGTGGATAACTTTCCCAGCAGGCCGATCACTTGTCGACCATACGGCTGTGGGCAACTCCTCTAGCAGGCCGATCACCTATCGACCGTACGGCTGAGGGCAACTCAACAGCAGGCCGATCACCTACCGACCGTAAGGCTGGAGGCAACTCCCCAGCAGGCCGATCATTCGATCGATCGTAAGACTGTGTGTAGCTTCCCCAGCAAGTCGACCGATATGTCTACCGTAAGGCTGGATGCAACTCCCCCAGCAAGCCGATCACCTATCGACCGTAAGGCTGGGGAAAACTCTCCCAGCAGGCCGATCATTCGATCGACCGTAAGACTGAAGGTAGCTCCCCCATCAGGCTAATCGACCTGTCGGCCGTAAGGCTGGGAGCAACTCCCCCAGCAGGCCGATCATTCGATCGACCGTAAGGCTGGGGCAACTCCCCCAGCAGGCCGATCACTTGTTAACCGTAAGGCTGGAGGCAACTTGCCCAGCAGGCCGATCAACTGTCGACCCTAAAGCTGAGAACAACTCCCACAGGCCGACAATTAAGTCGACCATAAGGCCAGTGGTAACCTCCGACAGGCCGATCACTAACCGACCGTGAGACTAGGGGAGGCTCCCCAGCAGGATGACCAACCGGCACTTGGCAATTTCCCTCGAGCCTGTCTACCCGACAACGAAGGCCATCCAAGATCGAAGGAGGGGGCACATCGACAGAGCATCAACAAACACATTATAAAAACCAGCCGTGGCCGAGAAATCGTTTACAGAGTTGCAAAAGGTGGTGAGACGCAAAAATGGAAAAAGGTTAAGCCCCCGCTTCAGGCTGGTCAACCGCAACGACCTCGAAAACATCTCCCGGTTGGACGATGTTGGTAGCCTTGTCATCCTCCCTGGGAATCATCTCCAGCTTCTCAAAAACGATTTCGAGCCGGGAAACTTGCGCTCGATCTCACGTTGGCAGTGGAGGAATCCCTCCTCGAACGCTGTGGACATCCCTGGGACGATGAAGGTCTCGGAATATTCCCTCACCACTTCATGCGCTATCCGAGCATGGTCCACCTTCATGCGCTATCCTTGACCCGAGCCTCAGGGATGCCGATCTGGCCCTGAAGCTCACTGCTCTCGCACGCCGCCTCGGTAAGTTATGCCTTGAGCACGGCCTCCCGCAACTCCGACGCCCCCAACAACTCCTCAAGATCCTCAAGGTTGGCCTCCTCCTCTTCGACCCTGTCAGGCCTTCCCGCTAGGGCGGCCCTCTCCTCGGCTTTGGATTTGTCGGCCAACGCCACAGCCCTCGCGGTGTCCAACCGCTCGGCCTCGACTGAAAGCTCAGGTGGATCCGGGTTTCCATCGACCTCACCCGAACCTCGACCTCCTGAGCCGCTTCCTAAGCGGCCTCAAATGTTGCCTGCTTTAAAGCGAGGCTGGCCTCCACATCGATGAGCACCACGGACTGGAGCCGTATCGACAGACCAACCGAGGACAACTGCACCAGTAGGAAAAACCAAGGGTCAAAGGCATCCACCAAAGAACATATACCAGGTTGCACGTAACTTTACATGCTGACCTCAGAGCACTACAAAGGTAGCCAGCATGTCACCCTTCACCTCGTCCAACACAGACCAGTCCTGGGCAGGCAAGAGTTCTCAGCCAGCCGAGCAGCAACACCGTAGGCAGTGAAGACTGACCCCTTCAATTCCACCGAAAAGCGAGGGCAGAACTGTTCACTCCTCAGCTACGGAAGGTCGGCCTCGGTTGACCTAAAAACGCCTAATGACCGCTGATAATCTGCGGGAAGAGAAACCGGGCAGACTGGAGAGAAGCCATCCCAAGGCCATTTGTCCTCGTAGTGCTGGGAGTGTGAAGGGGCCGAGTGGGCCTTGGAGGCTGAGACGACCCCAGCAAGAACCCCGTCCGGGTAAGGACCTGTGCCTTCTTCCTATCTGCTCTCCTTAGGTCCAGCGATGAGCGCTCACTTGCCCTCCTCTCACCACCACCAGGTGGGCCTCTCCCGGCCTAGGTGACCCACCTCGCTGCTTCGGACGAACAGCCAAGACATGATCGCCTCTCATTAGGCTGTGTTTGGAAAGAGAAGTCGGTAGGATGCGCTGAGATGAACCTCGGGCGACCCCATCTGACAAGGCAGAGGTGACAAAATGACCAAGGGTTAAGGGAAAAGCCAGACCCAAAAAAAGGAAACTTACAGATAGGCCACACGGTTCTCCGACATGATCCGTGACAAGAACCTTGATGTGTCGTGATCACTCCATATTTTACACCTTTTTCTGCATGTTTGCATGCCATTTTGATCGCTCAAATCGTGTTTTTCACGTTTATTCGGCAATATTGCGATGCTTTTCACGATTTGTTGTTTTTGTCGTATTTCAGGAGATTTGGAGCGATTTGGAGTGATTCTGAGATGCACCCACTCCGGAGTGTCACCGACGACTCTCTTGAGGGGTATTTTGCTGTTAGAGATGAGTGGAAGGAGAAAGAAAGTCGTAGGAGCGACGAGGAGGCGAAGATATGAAGTTTGGGCATTTTTAGCACTTCACTCGGCCGAGTGAAGGAGTCACTCGGCCGACCATAGGAAGCCCGCTCGGCCAGCCAGAGCGGACACGCAACAGAGCAATATCAGCGTGCACTCGGCCGAGCATCACCATGCCACTCGGCCGAGCACCGAGTCACCCATCGCCCGAGTGGAGCCAAGACGACGGCAGCAAAAGAGACCCAACTCTCTATTTTTCCGTCAGTGTGCTCCAATGACTGACTCGGCCGAGTGGAGAAAGACCGTCCGCCCGAGTGACAACCGACGTCCGCCCGAGTGACGGAAGGCCGTCCGCCCGAGTGACCTCCGAGGAGACGACCCCCGAGACCCCTAACTCTCTGTTTCTGTACAGGGTTCGTCACTCGGCCGAGTGACATTTGTCACTCGGCCGAGTGACATTTGTCACTCGGCCGAGTGAGCCGCGCTGCCTGTAGCGGAAACTGCGGATTTGAGGCTGCGCAGGGGCATTTTCGTCAGGGTTTTTTGGGCGCTTTTGGGGGGTATTTAACCCCAGTTTTTAACCTAGTTTAGGAGAGCTTTTTCATAACTTTTTGCAGCTTTCTAGATTAACTTTTTAGGGATTAGATTTAGCTTTAAGGGAGGAGAGAAAAGGGAGATTTTGTTGGATGCTATCTTGTTCTTCATTGGTTTGTATTTCTCTCCCTCAAAAACTCAATTTTTGTTGATATTTTGAATATTGTTATGAATTCCATTGATGTTATTTCTGAATTTCTATTGCATTCTATTATGAATTGTGAGTAGTTTATCGTCTTAGGGCGTAGGGATGAACCCTACGAGCCCAATTTCGTATTTGTGATAAATTGGTGAAACTATTGTTAGGATTGATTAGGGTTAGTTTGGGATTGCTATAATACGAATAGCTAGAGATTCATATCGATTGGGATTTGCAAGAGATTGAATCTCAATTCGATAGGAAGCCCTAGATATTCGAATCGGGTTGCAATTGAATTTCTCCGGAATCGGTTTGCAAGAGATTGGACCGAAACTAGGGTTTTTCAACTGCAATTCCATGCCAATACCCGTTTGCAATAGATTGGATGGGTAGGAACTATCCCAAACTTGGTCGTAGCTCGAGTTTGCACGAGAGTGGGCTCGAGATACGATTGAACGATGATGTTGTTCTTCACGCTAGTTTGCCTATGTCAGGGTTTGCAAGAGATTGGACCCTAACCTAGGTCGACTATAGACCGGCAATAGTGCGAGAGCGTGAGCTTGGTTCCACATTTAGTTGCAACTAGTTCACCCAAATTTCAAGTCTAGCAATTGTGAAACCTACGAGTCACAATGATGAGATACGGCAAGTAGCAGGGATTCCCTATCCCATAAGCGTCTTTATTAATTTGTTAATCCTTTTATACATTTAAACGACTGTGACCGCACATTGCGAACATTCTCCCGACTTCCCATATAGCCAGGTGATTCGAAGAAGACACTGTTAATAGGCCTCCCTGTGTTCGATACCCGCTCGCCGCTACACCGTGCGCTTGCGGTAAGACTACGATCGTCGCCGCTCCGGGACGTGTATCCGGGTCGCGATCAAGTTTTTGGGGCCGTTACCGAGGAGGCAATAGTGTTTGATTCCTATAACCTAGCTATTTTTCTTTTTTATTCGTATTATTTCTATTTTTATTTTTACCATTCCGTTGTGCCAACCATTTCTTTGAAACTCTGTTTTCCCTTGCATGTACACGAGATCCTCGGCGAACCCCGAAGAGATACTATACGATCCGGAGATCGAGCGTACATTGAGGAGGATCCGAGCGGAGAGGAGACCCGATACGGAAGGAAATTTTATGACCCATCCTGAGACCCCGGAAGAATTAGCGGCGCAAATGGCGAGGATTATTTCCATAAGAGATAGGCTTCGGCCTAAGACTTCTTTCACGACCTCGTCCATAGCCATGCCGGAGTTGGCGGCCGACAAGAATTTTGAGTTGAAGACCGGATTGGTGGTCCTTATGCAACAAGATCCTTTGCATGGGAACTCCCATGAAAACCCCCATTACCACATCCAGCTCTTCCTATCAAAGTGTGCCACCTTCCAAATGCCGGGCGTCTCCGTGGATGCTATTAGACTGCGCCTCTTCCCTTTCACACTAAAGGACAAGGCATTATATTGGTTGAGGATGCAAGCTGACAGAATCTTCACCACCTGGGATGGATTGGCGAGTGCATTCGTCGACAAATTTTACCCGCCCTCCAAGACGGTGAAGATTAGAAGTGCTCTCATGTCCTTCAAGCAAGGACCTCAAGAGACTCTCTATGAAGCATGGGAGCGCTTCAAGGACTTGCAACACCAATGCCCCCATCATAGCATTGAGGATTGGGAGCTTGTCCATAGCTTTTACAATGGTCTCCAACCGGGGACGAAGCAGATTATTGATGCCACGGCAAATGGAGCCATTTTGTCGAAGACTCCCGATGAAGCTACGGCCTTGCTTGAGGAGATGGCCTCGAACAACCAACAATGGGGGGACGAGCGAGGACATTCTTCATCCTCCTTGAAGCCCACAAGTATCTATGAGGCCAAGGCCGTGGCGGAGCTTTCTAGCAAGTTTGATTCTCTCCACAAGGTTGTGGAGAAATTGGAGAAATTCATTACGGAGCCTCAAGGAGCCCCTTCTACATCCATGCCGACAAATCATATGAGCGATTGGCAAGACCAATCCCAATCCATATATGCAGGAGGAGAGCAAGGAGAAGGAGCTTTGGAGCAAGTTCAATACGTCGCGGGGAATTCTGGATATTGGGCCAATCCGGCCGCTAGAAACCATCCGGGTTTCTCATATGCCAATAATGATGGAGCATTAAACCCCCCGCCACAACAACCTCCTCAAGCTCGGGCTCCACCACCACCACAACCGAATTATCCACAAAGGGGGACCACCGCAACAAAATTTCCCATCGAGGCAACAAGCGGGACCTTATAGGCCGCCCGGGTACAATCAAGGGTGGAGAAATCCCAACCCACCGCAAGCTCAACAACGCTCAGATTTTGAAGCAAAGGTGGATGAGTTTATGGCGGAACAACGAAAGATCAATGCCACATTGAAGGCGGGACAAGATTCTCTCGCCACCGTCGTAGCTCAAATCGGGGAGCAACTTGCGTTGCTCAATAAAAACAATCAACAATTGCCGGCTCAACCCGAGCCGAATCCACGGGGCAACACCGGCCATATTAACGCGGTTGTTGCGGTTACTACAAGAGGAGGGAAGGATACCACTCCCCCCATGACTCAAGACAAGGAGCCCGTGGTGGAGATTCTACAAGAAAGTGAGCCGACAATTGAAGTTGAGAAAGATAAGGAGTTGCAAGGAGAAGTGAAATCTAGAACGGAGGAGCTTATCGATGAGCGCCGATTTATGCCACCGGTGCCCTTCCCTCAGCGGCTAGCTAGAGCCAAGATGGAGAAACGGCTAGCCAAGTTTCTCGAGTATTTGAGAGGGGTGAGCCTCAATATCCCCTTCCTCGACGCTTTAGTGGAAATCCCATCTTATGCCAAGTTCTTAAAAGACTTGATCACGGGAAGGAAGAGGAAGGAGAAGATAATGCTCGCGGAGGAAGGGACTTGGTTCACAAAAAGGGAAAAGGAGCCCGCCAAGCTTAAGGATCCGGGGAGTTTTCGGATTCCTTGCACTCTAGGCGGCGTCCCCCTACAAAAGGCATTGGTGGACTTGGGGGCTAGTGTTAGCCTCATGCCCATCTCCATGTTCCGGAGGTTGAATACCGGCACGGATTTGAAGCCTACCGACATGCGGATTCAACTAGCGGACGGGAGGATTACAAGACCGGTTGGGATAGAGGAGGACATCCCACTCCAAGTTCCGGGAGGCATATGTTTGCCATGCGATTTCGTGATAATGGACATCAAGGAGGAGGGCGATACATCACTCATACTCGGACGCCCGTTCCTCGCCACCGCCGGTGTCATCGTCGATGTGCGGGAGGGGACCCTTACCTTGAACGTCGGCAACATCGAAGTGGAGCTTCATATACCGAAGGCAATGAAGCACATGCCGTGTCACGAGGAGCTTGATTACATGGACCTCCTTGATGAGGTCATTGAAGAGGCGATCCCCCATTCCATCGGCGCACCCCCACGAAGATAGCTTCGAAGAAGGCCTAGACTTGGCCGAAGAAGAGAAGATGGAGCACTCCCCCGATATCTCCATGGCAATTGATGATGGCGACGCTGATGTCGCAAGAATACGGGAGCTCTGCAAGCTCTCGAAGTTGAGGACTCCAAAGAAAGCTCCACCGATACGACAATCGGTGTCACCGGTGAAGAGGAAGACCGGAGAAAGCTCTAGCTTGGGGGAGCCACCCCCCAACATCGCCCATGACGAAGGGGCGCTGAGGAAGACCTCACACCACCATGATCCAAATACGAGTGGTCTTCCAAGCAAGTTCGACGGGTGCATCTCGTATGCACCCAACATCAAGCGTTAATTGAAAATCAATAGGGGTCGAGCTCAAGACCTAAAACGAGCGCTTGTCGGGAGGCAACCCGACGGTTATCGCGTTTTTCTATTTTTGGTTTTTATTTTTGTTTTAGACTTTATTAGTGTTTCTGAGTCGTTTGCCCGAAAAATTCTGACAACGGGTCCTATTTTCTTTGACAGGAGAGGAGAACGGGATATCTATCATATGGAGGATGACTAAGGAGAAGAAGAGCGCTCCAGGAACGCGCTCAAGGCTTAGGAGAAGAAAGAAATCGACTGGAGGAAGAAAAAACAGAGCCTAGAGCCAAAACGGAGCATCACAGCAGAAAACAGGGCCTCACTCGGCCGAGTACCTTAGCCACTCGGCCGAGCAATCAACATCGTCCGTCCAAGTGGCGCACCAACGAGGAAAGTCTGCTGCACCCAACTCTCTGTTCTTTTTTCAATTTCAGTATAAATTGCCACTCGGCCGAGTATATATCTTCACTCGGCCGAGTGAAACTGATACGCTCCTAGGGTAAAAATTGCCGAGTAGCTTGTGCCACTCGGCCGAATGGACTTTTGCCACTCGGCCGAGGGTGGCAAAGCCACTCGGCCGAGTCGTAAGCAGCGAGGAGTTTTTAAAATCATTCCGTTACGATCACTCGGCCGAGTGACATAGCCACTCGGCCGAGTCGTAACTAATCCTATATAAGCGGACGCGGGCTCGGCGCGGAATACGAAGCGTCAAATTTCTTCGATCGTCCGAACCCGCGCCCGTTCGACCCTCGCTCGCCCGCTGCCGCTTTCCACTCGCCCGACCGCCGCCTCGACCGCCCGACCGCCGGCGGCCGAGCGCCGACCGTCGACCGCCCGAGTACCCCGACCGTCGGCGACTCCCTCGCCGCCGGCCGACCTCCGGTAACCCCTATGTCGCCCGTTTTCTCCATTTTTCTCCTATTTTTTGATGATCCGTGCACTAATCGAGCCCCTAAATCAAATTAATTTCATTATCTATCGATTATACCCCTAACCCCCCATGTATTTTGAATTTTACACGCTGATATCGTTGTTTGATGTGTAGGCAATCTTGGGGAGCTTAGGGGAGCTTAGGGGAGCCTCCGGGGCACGCTTCTGGCCTTGTGGAGTAGGCGTCTTCGCACGCATCCGCTGATTTGCTCTCGCGGCGTGTTCAGGTACCATCGTTCCATTTATTTTAGCACGCCGCACGCTTTACTTGTTGGGTGATCACTCGGGGCACACATGCCGCCCCGAACACGGCCACGCACTAGGAGAGCTTCCGCCAAGCGGAAGCGGCCAGATGAGCCCGGCCCCTCCCACGAGATGGAGGACTCTCCTCCGCCTACACCACCTCACCCCACACAGCCACAGCCTGCCGATCCAGTCCACCCACCGCCACTTCCAGTCGAGCCCCCACATCCACAGCCACCACCGGCTCCTATCGTCGGGCCGCTGGGTATTACGTTCCGAGACGACGCACATCGCGTCGCTTTTGAGCGTATCGCCCAACGCTCGATAATGCCCTCCAGGTTCGCACACCTTGCTGACCTAGACCGCCTGGGGGTACTCGAGGGCATGCTCACGTTGTACGACAACATGGGTTGGCGAGACTTTCTTTCCGTGTCGGCGGACACCTACGTCCGTCCGACACTCGAGGTGCTCAGCTCGATCGTCCGGACCGCTGAGTGATGCTCCTTCTGACTTATGGATCGAGAGTGTCAGATCACTCTCGATATGCTTAGGGCATTCTTTCAGTGGCCCGCTGTCCCCACACCCGACCGAGCCTACGCCCCCACACACATCCCTCCCCCATCCTTAGATTCACACGCCTTCTGGGCCAGGATCACAGGTTTACCACCGGCCTTTGACCCTAGTAGGGCCAAGGCCACGGCCATAGTCCACCCCTGCCTCCGCATAACACAGCGCCTTATGGCGACCACCTTTCTGGCGAGGTACGAGCCTGGGACGATGTCTACGCCTGAGCTCTATATGCTCTACGCGATGACTCGCCCCATAGATCTAGATAGGGATGGAGTTATGTTGGTCCCCGCCGTTGAGATTGACGTCGCTAGCTGGTTTTTGGACCGCATCATCGTATCGGTGGGCGCTCGCTCTCCGATATGTTGCGGCGGCCTGATCACCCTGCTAGGCCTGATGACCGGTGAGGACCTTCCGGCTGACCTGCGACGAGCCCCGGGCCCCACTGCATTATCGATAGACGTCATGGCCCGGATGAAGATGCTTCGTCCGCACGGCCAGCTGCACTGGGTTTGGTTGCACGGTCCGTACGGTGCTGACTAAATGATCCTTCCGAGCCCCGCTCGGACACACTTAGGACCAGCACACGACGACTGGCTTCCGGCGATGGATCTCCTGATCCCCGCCGCCTACGTGCTAGATGCCGAGGGAGCTGAGCCTGCACCACCTGCACAGCCTGCACCGCCAGCTGACCATGTGTTCCCCCAGCCTGAGCCTGCACTTTCTGCCGCTCCCGACACTTCTGTCCCCACTTCTGCCAGTGTCGGGAGTACACTTGCTGAGCCTACGCCCACCACGTCTGCCACTACCACCACCACTGCTGTGCCCTTGTCGGTTGAGCCACTTCTCTCTTTGCCACCCGAGCGTCCACCTTCCATTGTTGAGAGCGGCGAGCCTTCCTTTTCTTCCGTCGTGGAGACCCTACACACTTTGATCTCCGATGGGGTTTCACCTTTTGGACCCCACACTTCCTCCACAGCGGTTGACACCTCTGTCTCCACCGTAGCCGTCCTATCTGTGAGTGTCGTGACGTCTGTCCCCGCGTCTGTGTCACTGACCTCTCTTGCCGCCTCGTCACCGATTTTGTCTTCCACTCCCACTGCTGCTGCTTCCACCTCGCACCAGCCTGCGTCCCAGCCTCGCACCGAGGCTGGGCATCCACTAGTGAGCACAGCACCCGTACCCCCCATGCCTGCTATCCCGATCACCTACACCGCCCGTGTTAGACAGCCCCGACCAGCTCAGCCTAGACATGTTCGTCCCTCCGCTCCACCACCCCCTGACGCCTTAGTTCTGAGCGTTCGCGCTCTTGAGGGGGCGTTGAGTGGACTCCGGGGCGATTTTAGGGCCCTGTCTTCCACAGTCACCGCCATGCAGCACCGCCTCGAGCTACTTCCCAGCATTCACTATTGCTTGATCCAGATCCTCGAGCGACTGCCTCGACCACCACCCACCCAGCAGACTGTTCCACGCCCACCACCACCACCCCCCACCCCCACCTCCACCTCAGGACGGAGATGGCGCAGCACCACCAGCTTAGGCACACCCTTGATGCCTCCGATTTTTTCTCGTTTTGCTGCACATTCTCTGCTTGGTCCTGATAATTTCTGCCCCCCCCCCCTCCCCTCACTATTTTTGTCCACATTTTGATCATATCATCCTATATTCTTTTTCAGGAGTGAGGGAGAGGATTTTTGGTGACACACACATATCTGCATCACTCTTATCCTTGCATGCCTCACATTCGCATCATATTTTTCATTTTGTTTTTTTATTATCTCTTTTTATCATGCATGCATACCCACCCCCCTCCCATTACAGGTCTCTCGGTGTGCCACACTTCGCACATTGAGGACACTGTGCACTTTAGCTTGGGGGAGTGAGTTCTCACGCTTTTTGCTTTTGTCACCTTTTATTTTTATTTTTCTCACGTTTTCCCACTTTTGCACCCATTTTTCATCGCGTTTTTTTTTCTTTTTTACCATGCATCACGTTTTTCTTATTTTCCTTGTGTTGCATTGTAAATAGTTTTTATTTTTCGTTTATCCCATCTCATATTCTTTGTCTCTTTCTTCCCTCTTTTGTTTTATTTTTGACTTTTGGAGCTTCATAAAAATGGGGATGTAAATATCGTTTTATATATGCCACCACGCTTATAGATAAGCTTGGGGGAGAGAATCCAATGATGTGTGAGAGAGTGACTACTTGACGGTGCATGACAACCTAGGCTAAGTAATATTTTATACTCGGTGAGATTGCTAAAGTTTCACGAAATCCGGAAATCTACGCTCAGCATTCACTTCATGAAAACCACACTTTTTCTATTCTTTCTACTCTATCGTGTGATATCCCTTATACTCCTTATAGAAAGCATTCAATTGAAAAGTGTGTGATCTACGGTATTGTATACCTCTTTAGATGCTTCAGACGATGTTAATCTTAGAATTATTCCACTTTTCATGCTATATTGATATTCTTGGGTTTTCTATTTCGAATGCATCATTATACTATGATATCAAAATAAAAGTTTTTGACATGTGTTTTATATTTGATGCATGATATATGAGTAAGCAAAACCCACGTCCTGAGAAAATGATCTAGCAACTTCCCTCTTCGTTCTCTATTTTGTTTTTCGTTTTCCATTTTCCACCTTTCCGCCGTTTTCTTTATCTTTATCCACTGGGTTCGCTTCTTACTTTTCTTCCTCGAGGACGAGTAAGAGGTAAGCTTGTGGGATTTTGATCACTCCATATTTTACACCTTTTTTCTACATGTTTGCATGCCATTTTGATCGCTCAAATCGTGTTTTTCACGTTTATTCGGCAATATTGCGATGCTTTTCACGATTTGTTGTTTTTGTCGTATTTCAGGAGATTTGGAGCGATTTGGAGTGATTCTGAGATGCACCCACTCCGGAGTGTCACCGACGACTCTCTTAAGGGGTATTTTGCTGTTGGAGAGGAGTGGAAGGAGAAAGAACGTCGTAGGAGCGACGAGGAGGCAAAGATATGAAGTTTGGGCATTTTTAGCACTTCACTCGGCCGAGTGAAGGAGTCACTCGGCCGACCATAGGAAGCCCGCTCGGCCGGCCAGAGCGGACACGCAACAGAGCAATATCAGCGTGCACTCGGCCGAGCATCACCATGCCACTCGGCCGAGCACCGAGTCACACATCGCCCGAGTGGAGCCAAGACGACGGCAGCAAAAGAGACCCAACTCTCTGTTTTTCCGTCAGTGTGCTCCAATGACTGACTCGGCCGAGTGGAGAAAGACCGTCCGCCCGAGTGACAACCGACGTCCGACCGAGTGACGGAAGGCCGTCCGCCCGAGTGACCTCCGAGGAGACGAGCCCCGAGACCCCCAACTCTCTGTTTCTGTACAGGGTTCGTCACTCGGCCGAGTGACATTTGTCACTCGGCCGAGTGAGCCGCGCTGCCTGTAGCGGAAACTGCGGATTTGAGGCTGCGCAGGGGCATTTTCGTCAGGGTTTTTTGGGCGATTTTGGGGGGTATTTAACCCCAGTTTTTAACCTAGTTTAGGAGAGCTTTTTCATAACTTTTTGCAGCTTTTTAGATTAACTTTTTAGGGATTAGATTTAGCTTTAAGGGAGGAGAGAAAAGGGAGATTTTGTTGGATGCTATCTTGTTCTTCATTGGTTTGTATTTCTCTCCCTCAAAAACTCAATTTTTGTTGATATTTTGAATATTGTTATGAATTCCATTGATGTTATTTCTGAATTTCTATTGCATTCTATTATGAATTGTGAGTAGTTTATCGTCTTAGGGCGTAGGGATGAACCCTACGAGCCCAATTTCGTATTTGTGATAAATTGGTGAAACTATTGTTAGGATTGATTAGGGTTAGTTTGGGATTGCTATAATACGAATAGCTAGAGATTCATATCGATTGGGATTTGCAAGAGATTGAATCTCAATTCGATAGGAAGCCCTAGATATTCGAATCGGGTTGCAATTGAATTTCTCCGGAATCGGTTTGCAAAAGATTGGACCGAAACTAGGGTTTTTCAACTGCAATTCCATGCCAATACCCGTTTGCAATAGATTGGATGGGTAGGAACTATCCCAAACTTGGTCGTAGCTCGAGTTTGCACGAGAGTGGGCTCGAGATACGATTGAACGATGATGTTGTTCTTCACGCTAGTTTGCATATGTCAGGGTTTGCAAGAGATTGGACCCTAACCTAGGTCGACTATAGACCGGCAATAGTGCGAGAGCGTGAGCTTGGTTCCACATTTAGTTGCAACTAGTTCACCCAAATTTCAAGTCTAGCAATTGTGAAACCTACGAGTCACAATGATGAGATACGGCAAGTAGCGGGGATTCCCTATCCCCTAAGCGTCTTTATTAATTTGTTAATCCTTTTATACATTTAAACGACTGTGACCGCACATTACAAACATTCTCCCGACTTCCCCTATAGCCAGGTGATTCGAAGAAGACACTGTTAATAGGCCTCCCTGTGTTCGATACCCGCTCGCCGCTACACTATGCGCTTGCGGTAAGACTACGATCGTCGCCGCTCCGGAACGTGTATCCGGGGCGCGATCATGCCGCTCGCTAGCAGTGACCGTGGACAATTTGTCGATCGCCTCGAGCTCTGCATCGGTGAGGCTCCTCCCCTCCAGAGTTAGCGAGCGAGGACTACCCCAGCTAACCGGAAAATCTGCTTCCTCGGGGAGGGTCACGAACACATATTCCTCTTTCCAATGCTTGACAGAGGACGTCAGCCCCGACACCAAATTCCTACCCTTCCAAGTGGTACGTAAAGCCATGCGCCTTACTTGTGGTGGCACAGACGGTAAAAGTGGCAGAAGAGTGGCATGGTTGACTCAACTCCATGGAGCGAACACAACACAAGGAACCCCACAAGGGACCCAATGGCATTGGGGCTGAACTGACGAAGGACGACTCCAAATGCGAACAAGAATACGGCCACGAATGGATGAAGGGAGAACCGCAACCCGAACGAAAAGCTCTTCACATACACCCCGACCTCACATTGGTCGGGGAAGAAGACCCTCTCATTCATCAAGGGGGCCCTGACGTGATGAGGGGGACGAAGGAACGAGGAACGAAGCTCCCCCACGGAGGTAGCGCATACCACCAACGGCTGTCACATCACCTCTGGGGGACGCTGGAAGGATTGCCCCATACAGATGTATCTCGACGCCCGCACCAGGAAACGCGGCACCCGCAGCTGCTGAAGCCACCAACGCCCCCCTCCCGTGCAGCCGGGCCCGGATACCAACTGGCTCGTCTCAGTAGTAGAGGATGAAGATGAAAAACACATGGCGAAGGACAACCAAAAATCGACGGCGAGCGCAAAAAACGACGAAGGGAAAAGCGACGCTGAAGGGGCAGAACTTTCACCCAGAAGGTAACGGCCTCCACTTATACAGCCCTCTCCAGATTCCTCTGTCATCTCCGATCGTTCGTTCAAGTGTACGTGTCAACATCGCAAAGAGGGCGACTCTCCAAATCCCGCACCTAAGGTGCAGGAGAATTCTCGGTGCCCTACGCTGTGATGACTCTCATTTATTGTGTCATCTCGACTAATTCGCCCGTCAAATCCACTCGTATCACATCTCTCGGACTGAACCACCACGAGCCGAACAGCACAAGCGATGGGGGCAATTGATACAACCCCCGAATGGGCTGGAGAAAGGCGAACCAACCGCTAAGCCCAAAACCGCATTGGGCGCAAGCTCAAAGGGGACCCAAAAGCGGGTCGGGATGCAGCGGCCCAAGACCGTCATTCGACAGACGGTTGAATCCGCTCAAATGGAGAAACCGCTCCCCAGATCGCGCCTGCCTTGATCACCATTGAGGGACCATCAATGCAGGCAGACACAGAGGGAGGAATGATAAATGTCATAGAGGCGTTGACATGCGAAACTCCTATAAGTGACCCGAAAAACAAAATGAAAAGGACCGAATCTTGGATACTTGACATCCAGGTATACCAAATCCCCCGAGACCTTCCACCTCATATTTCTCCTCCATAGCTCGGCTGAGAACTCACGCTTGGTCTCTCCGCAAAGCAAGCTCGCTTCCACCGAAGCACCTCTCAGTCAAGATCTGGCTTAGATATCAGAGAGGACTTGGTCGGAACCAAGATCCGACCCCCTGACGAGTTTTTCATTTTGCCGATCCGAAGAGATGTCACCTCGCTGAAGCTTCCATTCGACGCCCCATCGCTCGGACTTGAATGCCCTCGTGCCAGAGCCCGTTTGTCCGACCGATCCCGTCGGCTGTCATCCCGCCGAATCTGCCCTTCGGCGCACCGTCGCTCGGACCCGCGCATTCCCACTCAAGTGAACGCTCGACCGATCGACTCAAATGCCGTCGCCGTCTCTCGAGATAGCGACGATATTCTGACCTCCGGACTACCATCCAGCGGTGAGAAAACACCCCGAAACAAATATGAGTAATGTTTAGACATTTCTTTCACAGTAACAGGAATTTGGAGCCACATACATGCATTGTTTGCCCTAATTCTTCAAAAGCTCTCCTTCAACATGACAAGTTTTTTAAAGGAAACTTATAACACAGGTTTAAAAATGAAAACTGCAATAGAATATCCTTTAATTCCATGTAAACTTGAAAATTCTAATTGAAGGATTTGGCCAAGTAAAGTAAGATGTTAGCCAAAACGAGTGGGGGCAAGAACTATGAGAAGAAAACTCAAGAATCGACAGTCCGCTCGATTAAATTTTGGGGTTTCTAGACAAAATAACAATCAATTACAACATTAAATCTCCAAATGCAGGATTTCCCGATAAAAATGACAAAATTATAATCCCCTAACCGAACATCCTGGACGCCCACATAAGGCCCCCAGAAATGCGTTTCATATAGCTCCATGAGCCCATAATGAGTTGAGGAAACATTAATTTACCTGCAGAAACCAAAGAATATATCGAAGTCTAACCCAAATTAGGGTGTTTAGGAGAAAATAACAATCGATTGCCCGATAGAAACCCTAATTCGCACTAACAGGAGCTAAATTCCTTGCAGAACAAGAGAGTATTGTCTGACCTTCGATTCGCCACAGTGGATTCTCCGGTCGAGAAGAGAAGCCCTAACTCGAGAGAGAATTGACAGAATGAAAACTAAGGTGGGGGGCAATCGAACGCGAGCTTTTCCTTCCTCGATAAGAGAAGTTCAAAAGTTGCCGCCTTTTCTCAAAAAAAAAAAAGAAGGGAATTGGCGCACCGACACGTGGCGGTAGGAAAAACCGGGAAACTCAACGCAATGGCCCGGCCTGTTGGGCTTTTGATGTCTAGGAGCAACTCCAACGGGGCCGGATCTTTTCCCCTCAGTCTTCAAAATAAGGCTGTTGACGAACTGAACGTTCGACTAACTACTCGTGAACAAGCTCGGTACATGTTCGTTTACATTCGTTCAAGAAGCTTAATGAATAAGTTTGAACAGATTTTTAGAGCTCGGTTAGTAAACAAACAGAGTTTGAACATAACTGTGTTCGTTCATTTATTTTCATGAACAAGCTCGTTAAGTGTTCGTGAAAAAGCTCGTTAAGTGATGTTCATGAACAAGCTCGTTAAGTGTTCGTGAACGAACATGTACCGAAAATAGTAAATTTAGACAAATACTGTATTTTTACTATTCTTGGAATCGATGCTTGTAATGGGATTTTATGGAGCTATTATGTTGGATTTATTTGTTTTTGTCTTGCAAATATTTAATCCTTTTATTTTATTGATTTAGTCATTGGCAATTATGTTTAAATATTATTATTCCTGATTAAAAAATTGACGTTCGTTTGTTTGATTGAAAATCCGTTCATGAATAAGATTGATTGTGTGTTCACGAACATGTTCACGAACAAGATCGATAAGTCTTGTTAACGAACAGAATGTTCGATTAATTACTCGTGAACAAGCTCGGTAAATGTTCGTTTACGTTCGTTCGATAAGCTTAACGAACAAGCTTGAACAGGTTTTAGAGCTCGGTTAGTAAACGAACAGAGCTTGAACATGGATTTTGTTCATGAACAAAACCAAGCTCACTGTTCAAGCTCGTTCAAGCTCTTTCGTCAACAGCCCTACTTCAAAATGAAGTCAGAAATGAAGGAGGTGAATAATGTCTTGAATGGGACTATTTACGCATTCATCTCAGAATCTTAGCATTAATTCCAATTTTGCCCCTCTACTTAATTAAACATGATTAGTTAAAAGTTTAATATTTTTCATACCATATCACCAACTTTAATAATTTTAGTAACATTGGAAAGATCGAGATAATATCTATAATATGAGACCAATATTGAATATTTTTCCAGCATTCAGTTTTTTTTGAAGAAATCATCTATAAAAAATTAATATTTTTTTATGGACAAATATTAATATTTAATATTTTTCACTAAAATTATTATAGTTATAAAAATAACAATCTATATATTAAAACACAACTTTTTTTTTGAATCCTAGGGCTGACTGGGACAAGGCCTAGTCACCAACAACGATCAAGATGTATTCACATCCTTTGCATCCAAGGGTCAAGATTTAATTCAAAAATCCCACACAATCACTACATTTGCACAGAATACCGCCCATTCCCCCTTTTACTAAAAAAACCCATCTCATTTCATTTTTTTACCCTAATACCCTACACACACCCACACTTTGCATTTCCCCGATTCATTTTCGAGCGTTTCTCTTTTGGCCGGGTTAAAATTTTTGCCGGCGCCCGGCCGAAGGCGACCTGCTAATTTCTTTTACGCTAATTGGTTGTTCCGCGTCGAAGGTGCCGGTGCCGAAATTATTGTTCACGCCGAAATTGTTGTTCCGTGTCGAAGGCGCATGTGCCCCTAAATATTTTTACGCTAATTTCGCGAGTGAACATCTTAAATGAACCGTGCCCGCGGAAACGGGTTATGACTAGTAATTTTATATTATTTATAAATTTCTTTGATAAATAAATAATTTATTAGATTAACTCATTTTCAAAAGAAATATTTTATCATTATATAAAGATAACTGAATATTATAAAATACGATTGAAGGATGTAGGCTGGAGTTGCTCATTCTGCAAAATGGAATCTTTAATGAATGTTCCATTTTGAAGGGGCTTTTTGAAGGGGATGTTTGGAGATGCTATAAGAGCATCCAATGGGGGCTGAATGTGGGGCTTAATCCTAAGTGGATGGTGTTTTTGCAAAATGGAGAAGAAAGAGGGCTCAACAGTGGCTTAAAATTTTAAGCCCATGTCCAGTCTCTCTTTAAGCCGCTGCCTCGGCAGCAGACCGTTTTTTTTGCAAAAACTGAATGGACCAGTCCTCTGGTTGGTACCCACTAGACGCCTGATTCTAGCGGAATCTTAATTTTTTTAAAAACTTTTCCAGAACCAGACATCTCGTTACTAGGAACCAATCCCCTTATGTGACATGAATCAAACCACCAACAGTAGATCAAACTCCTATTGGATAGTTGTTAGGTGTTTGATCTACTTCAGATTTGAAAAAAAATTAGGCGGTTGGATTATCAAACGTCTGATGGGATTACACCAGAGATCTAGTGATCCACAAGCGACGACTAACGTGGCAACCATTCAGCCATCCATTGGGAGGGTGCATGGACTAAATCTGTCGTGGCTCAGATCAGCCCCTGCTGGAGCTGATTGGTTCAGCCCTACATTGTGGAGTGCTCTAAGAAATCAATCCTTTTCATTCGATTGGGCCAACTTATCCGGGCCATAGCAGGGCCCCAAACATGCTGGGCCCCACGTTTTAGTACTTTGCTCGTATCTCCCTTTAATCCATGATTTTTTTTTGATACACCAAAAAACAGGAATCAAATATCGACCTCTAACAAGGGAGGAAGTGTGAATACAACTAATCCATGATTTCAATACAAATAAAACAAACAAAACAAAGTGTTCTCTTACATACAAACATGTATACACACAAGCATATGATTTCATCCAAACAATACACATGCTTCATTAAAAACATCAATGGGCATAAACAAAGAATCATACATATTCCAAACAGACGAGAAAGATGCATTGATTTTGAATGATTCGAGCCACTGCAAGCCTGCAACAGGAGGAGGAGCATCAATCTAGATCCACTATTCCGAAGTTAGAGAGAAGGATCTTGAGCTGTTGCACGAAATCTGCGCCCGTCGCGTACTCCGTGAGCAGCCCAACAGCAAAGCCGAACATCGCCCATCTGCAGAAAAGCACGAAAAACATTACGAGATAATAGTTAGTCTATCACCGCATCACTGACATAAAACCAAACCAAACCAAACCAAACAATATCTGGTAATAGTTAGTACTTGCTTGAACCAGTTCACTAGAACATCATAAGAAAGACATGTTGGGGAGTTGGGATATTGCAGTAACTAGGGTTTCAGAAAGAAAGTCGGGCTAGGAAGTCCACAAACCTTGTTAAACTAGGGTTTGGAAATATCCAGTCCATCCAATGTGAATGGATTTTTCACAAACCATGATGCAGAGAAAAAGACACTACATTGGCAGAAAAAGACAGTCCATTTCCAAACACTCACTTAGGTGAAACCCCAGCTTCAAAAATTAAGGCTTGTATAGATATAACCCTTTGTTTCATGTTTAACCTAGTTTCACAAAAGTGTTGCCATACTAGGCTAAAATGGTTGCCAAACACATCTTTGGAGTTCCACAAAATTTAGCTCGCTCCGAAATGGTTGTGTTGGGAACGGGGTTGCGGCCACACCGGTGTTAATTTTGTAGCTTTGGGGCCCGAGGGCCATTTTTGTAAATATAATCAACCCTATAAATTTGATAGGAAATGATAGGGTTTGAGGGGATAAAAAGATGATTTTTTATAGATCAAGGCACAAAATACAAAGATAAGTAGTTCCGATTCGAGAGGCAACCACTTTTAGCTTTGATTCGAGATAAAGCGATAAATCTTCCTGTATCTAAAGTTAGATTACTCCTGAGCCCTAATCTTCTACTCTCCACTTTTCTTCTTCAATTTTCTTCCCCTAACCCAAACCCCTTCACTCCAATTTATAGGACTGATTTGCCCATATTTACAAAAATGCCTCTAGGGCACCAAATTACAAAATTGCCCCTCGGGCCCCAAAACTACAAAATTGCCCCCGGTGTGGCCGCAACCCCCATTCCCAACAGGTTGTCAAACAGAAATTTCCATTTGAAGCATTACGAAACACCTCAGTTTAAGAAAACCAAACCCATTTGCAACCTCGGAGTCTGCTATCAAATGGTTCATCTCAAGAAATAATGGTTAGGACTAGTTCAAACAAAAACGCCGAGGATAGAAAAGATATTTTTGGGAAAATAATGTGTTTTCATGCTTTATGTGTGAACAACAAATCAGACAAGTCGCGGAGAAGACATAATTTTTTTACATGCAACCCCCTCTTGGAAAAAACCACATGACTACTCTAAGCAATTATCAATATTTCAATAAAATGGTACAACCTTCAAGTTTTGTTCAAAAATTTTACAGAATAAAGAGTAACACAATATTACCTTCACCATGAAAATAATTTCTAACTTTGTGAGAGAACTAAAGCGTATAGCATGCTACAACATTACACATCATGATGGGAATTACCATAGGAGAGAAACTTGAGATCATCTTAAAATCTGGCCTCTCCTTTTCTTTTCTTCCTTCTTCACGTAAATCTCTTTCGACCGGAGTTTTGGATAGGTTTATGTATGGATGAATGAAAGAATGGTATTTATTAACCCAAAGTGATATGCCAACTAATAAGGACATGCTAGCTAACACTTCTTCGGCCTCACCATCATCTCATTCTAGCCACCTCTCCATGTTACTTGATATTTTATTTAAATTCATTGATTTGGTTAATTTTGAGCCAGATACTTAACAATCGTCCCCTCTAGCCCAATATGATATCAACAACATAACTCTGTTTACGAGTCCATGTTGGCACCTTTTGGCAAAATTCATGCTTCTATTTAGACAGCCTTTTGATAATCATATTTGCATCATTTTTATCGGTGTGTACTTTCTTAGGATGCAACAATTTTTATCAAGCATATCTCTAGTCCATTGATATCTTCTGATGAAATGCTTAGACTGAGAATGAAAACCTGAGCGCTTAGATAAGTGTGGCACTTTAGCTATCACAATAGATAATGTACATGTTCCATTTTACGCTAAAGAATCGCTTCATCCATAACGTCTCTTTCTAAACTTTGAATCAAAATTTACTCTGAAACTGTAATGGGTATAACGACATATTTCTGCAACTTAGATCATTAGACATGGCTTCTCCTGCAAAAAAAAAACTAAGTAAATATAAACTTTCTTGCATCTATCTCTTGTCATAACTGCATTAATGTATGAATCAAAATTTACTCTGAAACTGTAATGGGTATAACGACATATTTCTGCAACTTAGATCATTAGACATGGCTTCTCCTGCAAAAAAAAACTAAGTAAATATAAACTTTCTTGCATCTATCTCTTGTCATAACTGCATTAATGTATACATATTAGTTGGCATAACATTTTAGGTTTTCCTATAGATACCTTTCATCCAAGTAATTCCATCCAACACTCCATGCAAAAGAGTGCAAAGTGAAGAAGGAAAAGAAGGATAGAACATGCCAATTTTTGGGGTGCTCTCAAGTTGCTTTCCTTCAATGATTCTCATTAAGATGTCGGTATTGTAGTGTGCTACAAACTTTAGTTCTCTAATAAAGTTAGAAAACATTTTTGCGATGAAGGTAAAATTAAATTTCTAAGTTCTTTGAACATGACAGGAAAGGTTATACCATTTTATTAAAATAGTGAACTGCTTGGAGTTATCCAATGGTTCATCTTGAAAGAGTCTGTTTGTAATAGTTTGTCTTATCTACAACTTATTTTATTTATTTTTCATACAAACAATGAAAACACATTTATTTTCCCAACAAATATGTGAGCAACAGTGTTCAACTAGGTGCTTAAGCCTATAAAATTAAGATGATCATGGAGAGTCAGTGATTTTGTACTGTGATGTGCGATAAAGAAGGAAAAGGATGCTCGCATAGCAACGTGAAGTTGTGACGGTGGTGCTCTTATGGAGGTATTGCACGAGTAGTCCACGGCTTAGATCATCTCCAACCGCACGGTAAAACGCCAATAATGGCGTTTCCCCCCTCCAACCATACGGCATAAACGGCAAATTTTTGCCGGTTTGTTACAGTGACCCTCCAAATCTGGAGGGTCACTGTAGCAACCTGTATTTTTTTCTTGTGAGTGCAATCACTAAACGTACACGGACAATGACCTCATACACTGCATTTTGGGGTTGGATTGGGTATTTTTAAATGCTAGAAATTGCTAATGGTGTGTGTTTAGCAATTATGGAGGGTTGAGTTCGAGCTCCCTCCATTTTCCACCCTCCATATAGAATATGAGTATATTCTGATAATATTCCAACCCAAATGGAGGGTTGGATTGGAGATCCAACCCAAATGGAGGGTTGGATTGGAGATGCTCTTACACGGTGCATGCGATGTGCATATGGTGTGTGTGTGTGGGGTGCGTAATGGCACAAGATAGCGTCACCCTCGTCGAAGCCGCATATGGACGTTGGTGCGTGTGCAGCATGAACAATGAGGGTGCGTAACGTGCGTTGTGCTGCAACATGTAGTGCATGACTAGATGCAATAGCTGCAGGTGACACATATAGCCCATAGGAAGCAAGAAAGGGGAGCAGCGAGCAAACTCATCGTGACAAGTCATTTCATCAAGCGTGTCATCTGCGTTCTCATTAGCAAATGAAGCGGGAGATGTTACCTCCCATTAGCAATTTCATTCTTGCCAACAAACCCAAAGAAGGGGCCTTGGTCAGCCTCCTCGAGCTTCCTCTGCTTGAAGTAGTCCTGCAGCTCCTTGGCCGTCTTTCTCTGGTACTCGAAAGTGACCCCTGCGGCTTCAACCTTGCCCTTTGCATATTGAGGTTGAGTCTGAGGTTGAGACGGAGTGCTTGGTTTCGATGGGGGAGAGAGAGGAGGAGGAGGGGAGAGAGAAGGAGCTGAGGGTCTCCTCAAAGGGCCCTCAGCTTTAGAGCTGCGAACTATGAATGAGGGGCTGATTGATGTTTTGAGGCTTGGATTGTGAGGGATTTTGGGCTTGATTGAAGGGATTGAAGAAGCTATAGACATTTTTTCCCCCTTTCTTTTGGTTTTTTAGTGGGGAGGAAGAAAAGGGGGAGTTCGGTTTCAATCATGAAAGTGTGGATGGTATGTGGCCAAGTTTGCTGTACTGATTCGTGTCATCATGCAATTTTTAAAGCAATAGTCAAGGGGACTTCTCTTTTTCTCATTTTTTAAATCTATCTTCTAAATTTTAATTTTAAAAAATAATTGAGACGAATACCCATACTTCGATGAATTTTTCCAATAAAATGCTAGAGCCAATTGGACCAACGACTTACAAATAGACCCTGCCCGTGACTGTGAGTGCCTGGGTTCGTCAAATTTTCCATATTTCTCAGCTCAAACAACATCAACACTTCGGCTCTTTCAATGTCATCCAGAGTTATTTTTTTGAAAAATAACTATTTTCCAGTAATATAACTTAATTCACCGCAAAATTAACATGTACCTAGGTTGTACGCACGCACAAGCACGACGACGTTCAAAAAATGTAAATAGTATATTTTTCGGACATAGTTACCAGCGCTCGGCTGAGTAGTCATATGATACCCATTATTCTCTAGTTTAGAATTACAATAGACAGCCGAACAGCAGACAAAGGATTCCATGCTCATACTTTTTTAACCAAGAACATCTGAACATGCACAACAAATATTGCAAAAATCACTTATTAATCCATTGCTAAAATTTCTGTAACCATTGACATTTATCACACTGCAGACAATCAATCTCATTGTGAAACTGTAAACATGCTGACCATACAAAGTTCGAAGAAGTTTTGGGGAAAGGATGCAATGAATCATCAACACACGCAAGAATCCAGAAATCTTCGTCATAAAGGAAAACCAATGGCTTGCACACGGATATTTATAATGAAGTGTCAAAATATTACACAAGAAGAATGCAGTAATCGAGGGAAGAACAGGTTACAACAATACCGCGGAACCTGGATTGAGCAAATATGAGTTCTTGTAGAACAATCTCGAGTTTGAAGTGTTGGCTGAAATCAAAATTGGAGCATCCTCGTGTTGCTTCCACAATGATCCTCGGCCGAATCTCTCATCATGTTCCACTCCGCAAAGAATCCGGAATCTACTGAATCGCACACTGACATCGCTGGTTAAAATCGCGCTCAAAGTCGTCATCGGAAGTCTCATCATCACTGCATGGTCAATTCAGTACAGAAACATTAGAAAGAGAGTTCTTCATAGCAACCGCACAGACACAGAAATATAGAATAAATGAAAACACCACCATCACCAAATCAAGTGAAGTTAACATTGAAAACAAGAATATATCTCTTATATTATCAGTTGATGATGTATGAATAATGAACCCCACAGATATTTTCATCTATGCTGCTCAACAGTTATAGACATATCATTCTGTGTATCATGCACGAAAATATATATAACTACAACATACATTTGTACGTTTTAATTTCCAAAACAGATTCCCCTAGCATGTTGTCGATATAACTATAATAACAGTTTTCCTATACTTTGCATGTTTTATGATCTCCTGCATTTTAATCGTTAAGCCTCGTGCAGGGTTGCTTTAAGCACCATCATGTCTTCTTGAATCAAATTATTTAATAACAATGTCCACGTTGGAGTTGCCTTCTATATGGGATAAACTCATCAATTTCCTCAAGTTTCGGACTCATAGACTTGTTATGATAACTACTAATACCACCCTTTTCCCCTACTCATGTAGATAGAGCTGACTATGTGGTCTTCTTTAACAATTTACCATTAAGATTTGGCATTTGCCTACATACATAATATTTATTATACAGTTGAGGTATGTTTTTGAATGGGGTTGTGTTGCGAAGGGGGTGTAGCCACCCTGGTGGCAGTTTGGTAGTTTTTGGGCCATACAAGCAAACTTGTTATTTTGGGCCATAATGGCAAATTTTGTAAATCAGCCATTTATATTGAGAGGGAGTGTTGGGGCTAGAGGTCCTGTTGAATTTGAAGAAGAAGAAGAGAGAATATGAGTAGCTTAGCTGATAGGTTTGTACAGTTGGTCCTTTATCTTTAAAGGTAGGAGAGGGGTTTCATTTCTAATAGAGACCAAATTGTATCTTCATTTTGTGTTATTTGCTATGAAAATCAGCTCTTCTTTCAAATCCCCAATTTTCTTCCACCAAAACCCTAGCCAATCCAACCAAATTGGTATCAAAGCTTTACGATCCATAACAGCGACAGAAACAAAGAAAAAGATTGAAGCTTTAGAGGTGAGATTTGATGCCGAGCTCGGAGAGTTCAAGAAATCGACTGAAACAAAGAAAAAGATTGAAGCTTGGCGACGGAAACAAAGAAAAGGATTGAAGCTTTGGAGGTGAGATTTGATGTTGAGCTCGGAGAGTTCAAGAAATCGATTGTGGAGAATTTCTCCTTGATGAACACGATGACGTTAGCGATGAAGGAGAGACTTTCAAATCAGATCGCAACCCAAATTGGCATCCAAATCGCTGCAAATATGGAGATCTACATGAAAAAATTTGAAGAGAGTGGTAGAAGCCCTAGATCTAAAGAAAGGAGCTCTCTAAACCCAGATCTGAGGGAAGACGAAGACCCCAACGTAGATTGGGAGAGAAAGGAGCGAGTTTCGGTCAAGGGAAAGGAGAAGATCGTCAAATTGATAGTAAGGGCTTCCTGGAGACAGAAGAACTGGCCGAAGGAAGAACCATCACCAGATTTAGGGCGACGGTCCCTTTCCGCACGTCCCAGAGGGACGCAAAGGCTGGGCACCCCCAAACCCTAGATCTGGGGGTGGCGGCCCAACCCACAGCCTTTGGTGCTAATCAAGCCCTAGGCTTCAGCCTGGGGGGCCTCGCGAGCCCCAGATCCTCGCCAAGGGGGCATGGCCATCCCGATGGTAGTTTGGTAGTTTTTGAGCCATAGTGGCAAACTTGTTATTTTGGACCATAATTGCATATTTTGTAATATTGGACAAATCAACCCTTTATATTGAGAAGGAGAGCCAAGGCTAGAGGTCATGTTGAATTTGAAGAAGATGATGAGAGAATATGAGTAGCTTAATTGATAGGTTTGGAGAGTTAGCCATTTATCTTTAATCAAAGGGTATGAGAGTGGTTTCCTCTCTAATTGAGACCAAATTGTATCTTCTATTGTGTTATTGGCTATAAAATCATCTCTTCTTCCAAATCCCCAACTTTCTTCAACCAAAACCCTAACTAATCCTATCAGGTTGCTGACTGGGTCAAAAGGATTGGCAGAACGACGATTGAGATTAAATCTTAAGGAATCAAGGTATATAATGAGAGTTTGTGAAAATTTTGGAGGAAAAAAAATTGGGAGGAAATTTTTTGGACGAAATCCTAAAATTTTGCGAGAAACTAACTCAGGATGGAACTAAATTTTGATAGAATCAAAATTTTAAATTTTGAGAAGCACTAAACTTGAACGGAACTAAATTTTAGGGTAATTAAAATTTTTAAGGGAACTAAATTCTCTAGGTGGAACTAAATTCTGGTTTTGAATGTGATTAAAATTTTTGTTGGGGATATCTTGACGATGGCAGCAAGATTTTTTTGGTTTGATGTTGAAGCACCTGCAATTTTTGGGTGACGATTTGAAGGGGTTGAAATTTTTCAGAGAAATATTTTGAATTTCACGTGACCTATGGTCACGGGTTATGACTAGGACAAAATGATAGATAGAAAGACGACTGAGATTGAATGGTGTTGAGGGATGTTTTTAAATGGAGTTGTTGACCAGGACAAAAGGATGGATCGAAATGTCGCTTATATTATTAAATCTTGAGAAATCAATGAGTATGATGAGAGTTTGTGAAAATTTGAAGAGGTGTTTGGAGGGAAACCCCTAAATTTTGAGTGAAATTAAATCTAGATGGAATTAAATTTTAAGGAACTAAAATTTTAAATTTTAGAAGAAATTATATTTAAGGGTAAATTTTAATTTAAAATTTTAGGATGTAACTAAATTTGAAGGGCACTAAAATTTTAAATTTTGAGTAGAATTACATATAAGGAAACTAAACTTTGGGGTGATTAAATTATCTGATGTAACTAATTTTAATTTGAATGTGTTTAAATCAAGGTTTTAGGTCTCGGTTTCGGTCTCGGTATCGTTCTTTCCAAAATTTAGGTTTCGGTATCGGTATCGCCCGTTTCGGCGGTTTTGGAAGCAAGTTTCGGTTTCGTCTGTATCGCTAGTTTCGGCAATTTCGTTTTGGGTATCGGTTTCGGTTTCGGAGATACTTTAAATACGTATATACTATATACACACGGTGATGGTTTTGGAGATTCTTAAATCTAAACCTATCAAATACTATTAAATACTTAACAAAGTAAAATATTAATCATATACTATCAAATACTAAATACTAAATAGATAAACTAAATTTGAGTTCGTAATCATATCAAATACTAAATACCTAAAGTTTGGTACTTAAATACTAAATATTAGATAAATGAATATATCCTAAAGCTTGCCTTGCGTACTCACCGTTTTACGTTGCGCACAAACCACTTATTTACAAGTTTGCCAAAAAAAATCACTAGGCGTTGCTTTGCGCACTTATCATTTTGCTTTGCGCACTTACCACTTATTTACACGATTGCCACAAAAAATCTGCTTGCTATGTGCATCGACTGTTTTACTCTATGCACATACCACTTATTTACAAGTTTGTCTTTTTAAAAAACGCAGCATCTCCTTAAAGGTGACTCGAGCCTCTCTCTCTCTTTGCTCTCTGTCTCTCTCACGCTAGATGGTCGAGGTGGTGGTGGCGAGGCAGGAGGAGTGGTCGGCGAGGCGACAACGCGTTGCGGTGAGTTCAATTTTTTCATCTTCCCTTTTTCCTTTTTCTTCTTTTTTCTGCAATTTTTCTTGGTTTTGCCTCTTCTTCGTCTAATTCTTCATCATTTTCAAGCCGAAACCCTAGGGGTTCTCCTCTCTTTTAACCGAGCTTTCTTTGCAACCTATTGATTTACAAATTTTTTGGGATTTTAGAGAATTTTTATTTAATTACACATTCTTCTTCCTCCGTCTTCGACCGATGTTAAATGGTATCGGTCTGTTTTGGCCGGTATCGGCCGAAACTGAACGGTATCTGTCAGTTTCGGTCAGTATCGACCGAAACTGAATGGTATCGTTCATTATCGACCGATACTGAAACTAACTCATAGTTTCAGTCTCGTTACCCACCGATACCGATACGATACGGGCGATACGCAGAGGTATCGGCCGAAACCTCAAACCATGGTTTAAATTTTTTAATGGAGGGAATATTTTGAAGGTGGCTACAAATTTTTTTGAAGAGATTTTGAAGACAATGCAAACTTTTTTGGGGGAATGATTTTGAATGTATTGATATTTTTTGGAATATCCCGTGACCTATAGTCTTAGGTTATGACTAGTAAATAAAATAAAAAAGAGATTATTATGGGAAACATGAATGTAAAGCTTGCATCTGCCATTCGGATGCAATTATATAAGTATTTTTAAAGCTTATGAATCCCAAGCAAAAAAGAAAGAAAATTATTAAGGAAATGTATCTGACATTAAAAAGTCCACATAATTATAATCAATTGCACTTAGATATCTCAAAAATGCATCAAGAAATTCCACATAACCAAAGTAGGTACGGAAAGAAAAAGATGAGTACAGTAGCAATGTCATAAAATACATATATAAGATTGTTCATGATTTGTTGCAAATATAACCGGACAAAAAGCCACTCAGCTCGAATGAAGTTACTGCATGGTCATGTCTTGCGTCCCACCAATATAACATATAAAAAACCAATAGAGAAAACAAGCTTTAAAAAGTAATATAAAGTCAATGTTTGACACATAAGATAGAGAAAATGGGATTGTATTACTCCAACACAGTGGACTAGCTATTCAACATTTTTTTCCTTTTAAATTAGAGTCTTGCAAAATGTAAGGACGCTTGACTACTTAATGGCACTTGCCGGATCAAAAGAACTTCACCTTTCTATATCACATGCAAGTTATAGTGAGATGTACCATCTGAAAATACTTCAATTAAGACACTAGATGTGGAACACTAAGACTGGCTTGTTCCATTCCATGCCACATGCATGTGCACTAGTAGGTATTAATGTATTGCAGCAGAGGGTCTCTCAAAGGTTATCATCATAAATTTATTGGGCAGCATCACAAGTATATTCACTTAATCTAAACATTCTCCTCATATTACGGCGGCACTCTCAGGTATGTGGGCAATAGATACTTTTCTTTATCAAGTTGTGTGTGAATAATATGACTATCAAGTTAACGACGGTTTCGATTATGAGATAGTCAAATTGGAGCCCGCACTGTCTCAACCAACACCTTGAAATGTAAGAAGGCGGCGACAAGGAAGGCATGCCATACCCCCCAAATCTTTGGGCCTAACTACATGAATCCATCTTCTACGTTGTAGCTCTGGCCATCTCTTCATTTAAATAACATGTGCACCCGCACGTGCGCATACACGCACATACACTCTCTGGGCATCCATCTCGTACAGCCACAGGTATTGATGTCATGCCATTTAGTATATCATTACCCATATATGTGCATTATGACTTAATAGAAATAGCGAAGGAACCAAGTAATGGTATATAGCCAGCTAAAGTGCAAATAAACATGACCTTCTTGCCATATTTCATCTTGTATCTCGGTCATAAACAAAACTAAGTTGAATGTGGTCATGAACAAAATCAAGTTGAGCTTTAGGCCAGTTACAAATGAACATATTTGCGCCATCTCTATCTAATCTTTAACAAGATTGCAGGCCAGTTTCTTTCCTGTCTGTAAGAATCAGGTTCTAGTTCCACACCCATACTATACCTTCAATCGGGGTCTGTCCCAGATCACAAACCCTATTTCACAACTGGAGATGTAAATTAATATTGTTTAGACAGCTATGGATGTCCCTACGCGTATCTTTAACCCAGAAAAAGGTAATGCAGACCATAACTGTTATTGACTTCTGCACCAACTTCCATAAACATAATGGAATCAACTTCTAGTAGTTTGATTACAAATCATTTCTCTTGCCAAATAAAGGACGATTCTTTATTATCGCATACATAACCTAAGCCCACATGGATTCTGGAGTATGCACTGATGATACCAATAAAAAGAACAAAATAAAAGGAAGTAATGACTCTGTTGGACGCATTTTCCAACTGAAAGGATATAGAGTCAGGCACCGGGTCTGAGTAATTAGAATTTTTAAAGCACATGGGCAACTTTAAGCCTTCCATGGTCTCAACTCATATTTGACCAAACTCTGCAAAATATCTATACTACAAAACAGGGAATTACAAGTTTGCCACTGTCCTACTATGGCAAAGAGGTTGATAGAGTGGTGGCTAGGATTTGGCCACCTCAGTCCAAGGGAGATGGAGGGATGGGGTGGTGTTTTGGGGAGGGGGCCTGGGGTTTGGAGGTGTCTCTGGGTGTGCTGTTGGGTGGCACATAACCCTCCACATGGGAGTTCCACCTCACCCCCAAAAGAAAAAAGCCTCTCATGCCCATTTTAAATGTTTGACATTTCCCTTTCATGAACCTAAAGAATATATGGCTTTGATTGGAATGAGTTGATGGGCTGATGGGGGTGATTGGAGGGAGTGGTGGGAGAGGGGGAATTGATGGGGGATTGATGGGGGATTGATAGGAGAGGAGGAAGAGCTGCATGGGATACCTGCAAGATCTGCCTGGGATACCTAACCTACCAAGAAGGCCTCCCTTGGGAACCAGCCCGAAAGCCTGAAAGACCTCGCTAAAAGACATACTTGGACAAACTGATCTACCTGGAAGATCTCCCTGGAAGACTTGCCTGTAAGCCATGGCCCGACTGGAAGACCTACCTGGAAGACCTCTATGGGAGGCCAAGGGGAAACCGGACCTACCTGGAAGACATCCCCAAAAGACATGTCTGACGTGAGCAACAAGTCCCACTTTTATCCACAGACGATACCCACACATACACACCCACACTTCTCCTTTGCAGATGTGACGAGTCTCGTATCCTGTGTGTAGGTTTTTTCGTGGGTCCTCGTGCACTATGTGCACGGGTTGTTTCTATCTATCAATATGGCACGCTAAATTTTATCGATAAACGCAAAGTGATTGCCTCTGGTCCAGGCTCCTGACTCTTACCTGGATCTGTCGCAATGGGGTGTGCGGGTGTGCGGCGACGGCAAGGAATCTATTTTCTACAATTGTCTGGTATTTTAAGCATGCACATGGTGCAATGGATTTAAAAATCACGAAGATAACAGACAAACGGCCCGACAGAGCTAAGTCATTGTAGTTTCACAGCATACTTTTATGAATTAAACCTAGAAGGATGGTGGGTTCAATGTAACTAGTCTGACATGTTACAATTTATGGCACGAAATTGGAGAGTGTACTATACTTTCTAGGGGAATCTAACTATGTAGAATAATCAGTGGGTGATTGTCTATAAACAGGATCTGACAGCAAAGATAGGGGCATGATAGGAACGAGGAAAAATCTGAAATTTATTAGTTTAAAACTGAAATTAAAAGATACCGTTGATTACAATTGTAGAGGTAATCTCTCTCCCAAGACGCCGATTGAAGAGGACATCCGCACTCTCCCATAGAACGAAGAACTATCTCTTCGATTTATCAAAATAATCAAAACTCACATAATTCCCCCCACTTTAATCTTCCACTTTATTTATAATAATATTTTCACTAATTAGGCAATTAGTCAAAAGGACTAATTCACCATCCCTATTTAAAATATTGCCAAATAAAATACTAATATTATTCTCCCATTAGATGACAGGATTCTCGCATTAAATCATTTCCAAATGAGATCATGTCCATGTTCGCTGCATCGTCCGCATTCGTCGCACCTTTCAATCGCATCATTTTTCATTAAACTCTTGCCAAATAAGGTGCCTAAAATCACTCTCATTTAATGGCATGATTTCGCCATTAAACTATTACCAATTGAGATCTTGTCCACATTCGATTTACCCCAATCGCATCACTACTCCGCCCCAAAGAACCACATTGTCGTCAATGTGGTGTATGAAGTGTGTGAGATACTCATCTTCGACCGATGACGCTCACCTCCTGGATCAAAAGGCCATCCAAGGTCTCCATCGTTCTCCACGAAGCCCGGAAAGAAGCTACAACAATCACCAATGTTCTTCATGAATTCATTACGGCATGAAACTAGTCGCAAGACCTGAATGAGCCCACTATCTACCTCTAAAGCTTTGTGAGGCTCTTGGTGCCAGTACAAGGCCCGCGGTGGGACTGCAACGCATGCAGGGGACCCGGTCGGCCCTGCAGAGGGACTGCAGAGCCCTGGGGGCCTGTGAGGGGGCCGTTACCCCCTTTCGCATCCTTCTAATGGTCGATATGCCTTGGATCTTCGTCGGTGTCGTCGGCTGGGTTCAGATCTGAAGCTAGATATTCTTTTGTTGGACATTCTTCTCCAAAGAGATGATTTTACCATTGTCTCTTACCAAAGATGGCACCTTTTGTTTCTCATCTCTGTCGTTGTCTTCGTCTTTATTCAGATTTGATGTCGTGTCGCCCTTCGGATGTGTGTCTTCCTCGGAAAAAATCCCATAAAATTTCATCATCTCAAAATCAGCAGCTTCAAGAAAACCAAGTGCTCTATAAGCTTGTTCTCTATAAAGAAAAACTGTAATATTTGTTGGATCAAAAGTTAAGATCTCTGAACCTAATGCAATACAACTTTGATAGCATCCAGTCACCAGATAACAATCCATCAATTTAACTAGACATCGTAAATGTTGAGTTCCACCCTTTGCTGTGGGAATGTTGTTGAAATGAGTTTTTGCGAGAACATACTTATTAGCTGCCTACTGAAATTTTTCATATCGATAAAGCTTGTTCCCTTCTTGTCGCAGCACAACAGCTATTTGTAGCGTTTCATCAAACACCTGGTGATCTTCCATCATGGCCGCAGAATCGTCGCGCTCTGATACCAAATTGATAGGAATGAGGAAAAATCTGAAATTTATTAGTTTAAAACTGAAATTAAAAGATACCGTTGATTACAATTGTAGAGGTAATCTCTCTCCCAAGACGCCGATTGAAGAGGACGTCCGCACTCTCCCATAGAACGAAGAACTATCTCTTCGATTTATCAAAATAATCAAAACTCACATAATTATCCCCTCTTTAATCTCCCACTTTATTTATAATAAGATTTTCTGTAATTAGGTAATTAGTCAAAAGGACTAATTCACCCTCCCTATTTAAAATATTGACAAATAAAGTACTAATATTATTCTCCCATTAAATGACACGATTCTCGCATTAAATCATTTCCAAATGAGATCATGTCCATATTCGCCGCATCGTCCGCATGCGACGCACCTTCCAATCGCATCATTTTCCATTAAACTTTTGCCAAATAAGGTACCTAAAATCACTCTCATTTAATGGCATGATTTCGCCATTAAACCATTACCAATTGAGATCTTGTCCACATTTGATTTACCCCAATCGCATAGTGCAACATTCAGGAATACAATTTTCTTGAGTAGAATAGTATTTGGGTGCTGTTTTTATTCTGTTTTCATGATTATTTATCTTGTTTCGAGGTATAAATGGAAATCCAGCAAGCTTGTTGCAACCAAGTTGAAGATGTTAGGATTAGAACAAGTGACAGTGGGTTTTCTGCATGTAACAGGCAGACCCACTGAAATCCCAATTCTTTCATGTGGCTGTGGCAAAATGTATTGATGGATCCCCTCTATTACTGATTCCCCTCCTCCCACATTCTCATTGTTATTGTATCCAATATTTATTATATCATCAACTTGTCAGTTGCCAATTTGCCATCGGTATCGTGTACAGCAGTGAATGGCATGCTCCAGTAAAGCCCTCCAATACTGTGCAATATGGTAATGATGAAGTGGCATTTGATCTTTGACGACGAGACAGGAAAGAAGAGTCGGGGAATCAGTCACGGGGGATTCACAGTTAAACAAGGCGCCAGCAGGACAGAATGACTGGTATTTTAGTTGGTTTACGAATTACATGCAGCAGAGACCCTGTCATATTTTGACTTGAGAATCCACTGTGAAAACAGAAAGATTGTATCTCAGCACTGTAACTAGAATGGTAGCTGTAAGTAGGTTAGCATGTGACACCATTTGCAGAAACAACAGCAGCCAGTAGTTTAGCAATCCTACTTTTCCATGTTTGTTTCGCTGCAACTGCAATTGTAATTCTAAGATGTTTCCTCTATTTTCAATTTTAAATTCCCTTACACATTCAAAATTACCATCTTTACAACCATTCTATCATAGAAATGTGTGTTTGATATGGGTTTGCTTGCAAGTGTGGCATACAGTCAATGTAACCAACTCAGACTTTCCGCCGTTTTTATGTGACACAGACAGCCACAGCTGGCCTCTTCGCAACTGCAGTGTCACATCTGCAACTGGCCCTTTTGCAACTGCAGTTGGAGTTGCAATGCACAGGTGTTACTTTTACAGAAACCTCTGAGTAGAGTACATGGTCAAATCATTGTGTTTTAACTTTCATGACACAAAATGGATACAAGTCTTGTAAACACAGCAGCTTGGCCATCGGAGAAATTATAGTGGTTCAATGATAAATGACTGATTCCCACAGCAAACCTCTGACCAACTTTAACATGGCATAAAATTGCTGTTGAAGAAATCCACCCCCCCCCCCCCCCCCCCAAAAAAAAAAAAAAAAAAGGAAAAAGGAAAAAAAAACCCCAAAAAACACAAACAAAGAGGAAATAAAATAAGTAAAATAAAATAAAACTAAACCGTTGACAAATTCTTGAGTCCCTCTAATTCTGTTATTGTTTGGAACAGAAAGTCCTACCAGACAGATATAACTATAAATGACTCAGTCCAACAGAAGGAGCTATAGTTTGGTTCCATTTCATTATCTTCGTCAGACATTCCAAGTATATTCTCCATTTCCTCCGAACCATTTCCTCGTGTTATCTCTCTTGTATGATATATCTTGGTGTCTCATAATACAGGTTGAAGGTTCCTTGATATTTCACGGCTTCCCGTAAGGAGGTTTGTCACCTCTAGAATGTGACTGCTGACATGTCATATGACAAGGTATCTCTTCTTCCCACCTCCCAACCACCGCCATCCAACGTTTGACAACTTCCAAGCCTATCCAATGCTTCTATTCTTATAGGTACACATTTCTCCAAATGTTAAGTACTTTCAGCAACTCGGTTTTCTGAATACTGCTGATTTTTTAGCCACAGAGGTAACAGATTAATGCTTCAATCCAATAGGTTATAATTTGGTTCCAGTTTGTTAACATCATCAGAAATTCCAAGTTCATTTGCAATTTCTACTTGACTATCCACGTGTCTTATGCTCTTTTTACATGCATCAGAACACAGGTTAAAGGTGTCTCAATATCATAAGAGAATGGCATCTTCCATCAACAAGAAGGAAATTCTTTTCTGAGTGTACTCTAGTTTTATGTAATATGCCAACATATCTCTTTTCAGATGCAATAGAATTAACAATTCCACCAGACCTGTAGATAAGAACAGAATTAGGTGAACCATGTAAAAGATACCCTGTGTTTTTCAGAATTGCACTTCTACTCATTTTATCAGAATATACTACCATCAGTTCAATGCAAGATAAGTTACATGGCCAGTGCGACAAAAATAGCCATTTAAAGAGGAAAAGAACTCAAAAAAATAGAGAAAAGATAAATTTAATATCTTTTAGCAAGTGTATGTCAGAAAAGGCATACCAATGATAAAGCAAATACTTCTGAATAACACAAAACAGAAACAGACACTGTCAACGAATGCAATCATTCAGAGTTTGTGCAGAATGCAATTTCGGAAGCATCATGAGAGAAAGAGAGAAAGAAATTTGTTTTTTGGGATTCCAGATATGGCTGAGAGTATTTGATACTGAATAAGAGAAACTCCATCCTCTTATATAGGGGCCACCGCCATATCTTCCATCCCTCAACCGCCCCGGATTTTGCTCAACCGCCCACGATTTCCTCAACGGCCATGTGAGACTTGGTCTCTCGGTTGAGGAAAATCCTCAACCGAGTATCGGGTTGGTTACAAGCAGATTTGGCCATATCAGGCCATAACCAACTTACATCTCCCACTTGGCCTGAAATGGCCAAGTGCATTCCAGTCATACACTCACTATCCGTGAGATATAACACATGATGTAATTTCACATACTCCCACTATCCGTGAGATATGCACATTTTATTTACCGAGTACAATCACTATATATGATTCTCTCCTTTCATTATTCATGAAAGTTTCATTGACTTAGATATTTCTAAGTCCCATCAAACCAACATGTTTGATGAATGTACCTGCTGGAATACCCTTCGTCAAGGGATCAACAATCATATCACTTGTTGGAATATAAGTCACATTGACTTCTTTCTTTTCCACCATATCATGTACGTAATGATATTGTATTTCAATGTCTTCCTTTGGAACTGTTTGCACCACTGTGGATCAAGCTGATGGCTGCTTGATTATCACAGTACATCTCAATTGGTCCATCCACCAAATTGAGATACAAGTCCAATAGGAACCGTCTGATCCAGACCGCATGAGTAGCTGACATACTACAGGCTATATACTCAGCTTCTTGTGTGTATCTCGCTACACAACCCTGTTTCTTGCTACCCCAAGAAACAGCTGCACCACCAAAGATGAACACATGTCCTGCAGTTGACTTCCTGTCATCTTTGTCCCCTCCGAAATCTGCATCGGAGTAACCAAGAACCTCAAGCGAATCTGCTTGATAAACTAACTTGTGGTGCACCGTACCCTTTATGTATTTCATAATCCTCTTAACAGCTTCCCAATGAGCTGGACCAGGATTACTTTGATATCTACTAACCAGACTAACTGGGTACGCCAAGTCTGGTCTAGTACACAGCATTGCATACATCAAACTTCCAATAGCCTGAGCATATGGAACATTCAGCCGACTTTGTCCCTCTCCAGGACGTTGTTCTTTACATAACGACTTCCCCATAACCAATGGTGTAGGGGCAGGATTGGAATTGTACATTCCAAATCTCCTCAATATTGTATGCAAATACTTTTCTTGGTTTAAACTTAACATTCTAGACTTCCGATCTCTAAGGATCTGTATTCCAAGAACGTAGGATGCATCACTCATGTCCTTCATCTCAAATTCACTACAAAGTGCTGATTTAATTCCTTTCAACACTTCAACGTCATTTCAACGAGCAAAATATCATCCACATACAGGGATAATATCGTAAAACTGCTCCCACTTTTCAAGACATACACACAGTTATCCAATTTGTTTGCAACGAAACCAAGTTGGATAATAGTGTTGTGAAATTTGAAATACCACTGTCTAGATGATTGTTTTAAACCATACAAAGATTTCTTCAATTTATAAACTTTGTCTTCCTGTCCCTCAACCTGAAATCCCTCAGGTTGATCCATATATATAACTTCCTTCAACTCTCCGTTGAGGAATGCAGTCTTGACATCCATTTGGTAGAGTTCCAAGTCAAGATGCGCAACAATCGCTAAGATTATCCGAATGGATGCAAACTTAGCCACCAGAGAATAAGTCTCCTGATAATCAATCCCTGCTATTTGAGTAAATCCCTTTGCAACTAACCAGTCCTTGAATATATCAATAGACCAATCAACCCGATATTTCTTCTTTAACACCCACTTGCATCCTATGGACTTCCTCTCTTCTGGTAAGTCACATAGCTCCCATACATTGTTTCTCTCAATTGAGTCAAGCTCCCTTTTCATGGCCTCAAGCCATTGATCTGACTCAGATGACTTCATTGCATCTGTATAATTCAAGGGATCAGCTTGCTCATCTATATCAATATCCACAGAGAAACAAGATGGTTCACATGAATATAGATAATAATCATCCATCTATGCGGGCGTTGTTCTGGGTCTTTTGTTGCCACTAAGGGTTGCAGGCTGGACAGGTTCAGCTGGTTGATTTGCCATAGGTATATTCTCATTTACAGGTCCATCTTCCATAGCTGGATGATATACATCATCCACTATATCCAAGTCATCATTTGGAACATCATCTAAGTCCAGCAAGGGTGGCACATTTTCTTGGACTTGTTCCTTTTCTTCTAGATTCTCTAGAAAAGTAGCATCTCTACTTTCAATGACTCCTTTATTTTCATGGAAGAACCTATATCCTTTAGACTTTTCAGAATATCCTATGAATACATATCTTACGGTTTTGAGATCCAGCTTATCTCTAACCTGATATGGAATGAGAACATGTGCCACGCAACCCCATTTTCTCAAATGATTTAAATTGGGTTTGCGTCCATTCCATATCTCATACGGTGTTGTCTCGACTGATTTTGTGGGAATTCTGTTCAGAACATAATTTGCAGTCAATATGGCTTCTCCCCAAAAATCCTTGGAGAGACCAGAATGCGATAGCATACATCTCACTGCATTCATTAATGTTCTATTCTTCCTTTCAGCCACACCATTCTGTTGTGGCGTATAAGGCATAGTAGTATGCTTCTTTATACCGTATTGAATACAGTATTCCTCAAATTCCTTTGAGTTGAATTCCCCACCACTATCAGTTCTTAACACCTTTATGTTCCTTCCAAGTTTTCTTTCAACTTCTGCCTTGTATCTTTTAAAGCTTTCAAAGGCTTCCGACTTTCTGCTTAAAAGATACACAAAAGTAGACTTGGAATAATCATCTATAAAGGTTATAAAATATTCCTTATTCCCACGTGTCTTTATGCTCAAGGGCCCACAAATGTCAGAATGAACTAATTCCAACAATTCATTAGCCCTTTAACCTTCCGAGAATGATTTCCTGGTCATCTTTCCAGTTAAACAATGTTCACAGGGTAATGTCCTTACACCTGTCAGTTCTGGTAATAAATCCATTTTAATTAACTGGTCCATCTTATTGTTACCAGGATGACCTAATCGCATATGCCAAAGATCATAATCAGACAACAGACACGAGGAATAATTCAAATCACCATCTTTATTACCAATATCAGATTTTACAACGGAAAGACAGAATAAATCATGACCGGGCACAAACTTGCCCATAGCAAACACCTTCTTGTCTTTCCCAATAGAGACCCTATTGTTGTAAAATCTCAGTTCAAGACCCTTCTTCAGCAAAGCCGGAACAGAGACCAGATTACGTCTTATGCCAGGTGCATAAAACACATCTTTGAGGACCATGATACTGTCCCCAAGATCCAATCTGTATGAACCAATACCTTCTACATCCAGATAGGTATTGTTCCCCATGTATATCCTTTGGTCTCCCTTCTTCAGTTCCTGAAAGTCAACTATTCCTTCCTTCGTCTTTGCTATGTGTCGGGTAGCACCCGAGTCGATCCACCAGCCTTCAGCGTCTGTTGTTGCAGTGTTGCATTCAGTGACGCCAATGAACTCCCGCTTTCCGGATCCTCCTTGTTCTGGGCGCTTTGAGTTGCCCTTATTCCTTGCCTGAGGACAGTTGGCCTTAAAGTGACCATACTTCCTGCAGATGTAGCAAGATCCAGGAGGTCATTTCTTCCCGCGAGCTGATGGCTGGCCGGATCCCTTGAAGGAGGGCTTCACAGGTCCAAGACGATGGTTCCCTTGTGCCTTCCGGTATTGAGCAGCATTCGCCTCTTCCTCCTGCACAAGGTTGATGTCCGAGCCCTTCCTCCTAGCCAGTAGGTCTTGTTCCATTGCTAGCTGAGCTGACAAGTCAGTTACACGCTTAACGGTTCCGTTTAACCTAAGCGTAGTGGCAGCCATATCAAGCGACGGTGGCAGACTATTCAGAATAGTTGCCACCTGAAGCTTCTCAGGAATTTCTGCTGTAGCTAGGTCCTTAGTCATGACAATCATTTTATTCACGTGTTCAGTGACATTGTCACCTTCCTGCATACGGCATGAATTGTACCTATGCAGCAGGAGTTGTATGTTCACGTCAGATGTGATATCATACTTCTCCTTAATAGACTGCCACATATCCTTGGCAGTACTACAGTTTTCGAACACCTTTATTAGGCTATCGTCCATGAACATTAGCATGAGACTCATAGCCTTATTGTCATTAATTTTCCACTGTTCTAGCTCTCTCTTCTCGGCATCTGTTGGATTTTCAGGGAGAGCAGGAGCAGTGGTCTCAATGACACTATCTAAATTGTCATGTATAAGTCCATATCTAATTTTCCGGTGCCACATGTCATAGTTGGAACTGTTTAGACGTTCTATCTTAGCCAGTTCAGACGCAATCAATTTGCTTGCCATAGTTCGTTACTGATATGGATAAAGTAAGGTTCAGGTACAAAGTTCAAGAATATGACTATATAGATCAAAAAAATATCTAATAACCTAGCCTAAAAATCAAATTTTAATATTAATGAAAGTGACAAATTTTAATTAGGTTATATAGACAGAAAATAAACTATATTAATCTGGTTACAAATAAATCTCTACTCCTTTTTAAATTAATAGGTGAATCAAATTTTATATATTAGGTTCAAGTTGTGGGGAACTTCACTGTAAATTGCAGGGAAAAAAACTGTAAATTGCAGAAAGAAAATCAGAGGAACCCGATTACGTCCGGCGATTGATTTTCCAAAAAAAATTCGTTCGGTGCACTGCACAGCAAGACTACACAGCCCGAAGAGAGAGAGGGGCCCACTTCTGGCGTTGCGTAGATTGTCGACCTTTGGTGCGTGTGGGGCGTCCCCTTGACTCCTTAGCCTCGGGAAAATACAGCAAGAGGATGATCTGCAGTTGTGTCCGGTTGAATGGTACCTTGTGATGTCACCTCAGGTAGGAGAAGACGTTGTGCTCTTGATTTTATTTGACAAAAATAACTTGAAGAATGTGGAGGTTAGTAAGAAGATTTGGACAAATGAATCAGATCTGAGAAGTGGAGATTTTGAAAAAATGAAACAGATCTGATCTTCCACGTAAATGAGATCAATGGTTTAAAAATAATTATATGGTGAAGAAATGGGAATGGGGGCCGCCGTTGCGAATTTAGGGTGAGGCGACGATAGAACTGGCGGCTACCAAATGAGAAGGGAAAGCATCAGGTTGGAATAGAGAAAAAAATTGATCAATATGACAAATTGATCATATTGAATGGTAGATAGAAGTGAAGATTTGATTGGCAGGGAGAACGAATTAATTCCTTTTGATTTGTGTGGGGATCAATGGAGAAACAACAGATGGATCTCATTGGTGCCAAAAAAAATTGATTCCTTTTGATTGGGGAAACAAAATGGGGTGCGGGAACCGAGATAGAGACGATCTCTTTTCTCTACGGAAATGAGCCGGTGGACACTGGGGCTTTGTGCTGATGCAGAGGTGCGTTAAGGATGAGCCGCCCGTAGAGCTGCACGACTTGGGAGCTGCGATCCGAGTGCCGAGAAAACCTGGCTCTGATACCAATGAGAGAGAGAGAAAGAAATTTGTTTTTTGGGATTCCAGATATGGCTGAGAGTATTTGATACTGAATAAGAGAAAATACATCCTCTTATATAGGGGCCACCGCCATATCTTCCATCCCTCAACCGCCCCGGATTTTGCTCAACCGCCCACGATTTCCTCAACGGCCATGTGAGACTTGGTCTCTCGGTTGAGGAAAATCCTCAACCGAGTATCGGGTCGGTTACAAGCAGATTTGGCCATATCAGGCCATAACCAACTTACAACGTCTGTAATATGACTTGAATAATATATAAAATACAAGGGAACCTATCAATAATAGAAAGGAAATGAAGTAGGTCCGCAGTGTATTCACTAATAATTATAAGGTTATACCTGGGTTCAAACTCTTTTATCTGGACAAGTTCTCTACCGCATGAATCTGTCCACTGCACTTTTCTCCTTTCCGCACAACCAACTGCACTATTTTCTTCCCCAACCACAGAATCATGCACATGATCACCTACAATGGATATTGTAGAACAGACAGTCGCTGGTTTCTTAAGGCTGCTCTTAATGCATAACGTCCTATCAGTATTATCAACCGGGTGTTTGGCACTGCAGGCGTTGCCCTGAACTGAAGCAGACGACGAGGATGGGGAGGAATCTGCCAAGGTTTCGGAATGGTTAACAGGACCGACCTTGGGAGGTGAGGGCCCGTCAACTCCAGGGGATGCGCAATGGAAGCATATGAAGGACGCGCACCCCCCAGGACTTACGCTTTTTCTGGTAGCCAGCTGATGTTCAAGTTTGCCTTCTTGCTCCACCAATTGGTAATGGTTCCACGGAGCAATTCTCATGTATCGCTCGTCCTTACTCTGGCCAAGGAGAAGAATCATAAGGCCTTTGCTATAGCCGGATGCCGATGACAAGAAAAAACCCCCTCCTTCTACAGCCAATAGCATTTCCAATGCTCATTTGGACCTCATAGGATTAACTTCCCTTGCCGTCTAGCTACCTGAAAAAATTCTGATTGCTTAAGCCTTCAGTCTACGACGAGCAAGCCTTCACCTCATAGCACGTATTACTTGAGGGCACTTTGAAATGCTGCAAGAAGAGGTAAGATCCTTTGTTACGTCATGCATATAACAATCTATTTGTTTGACTGAAAATGTATTTCTTTTTGCAAATTGCAACAAAATGCTTTGAAAGTACGTTAACAATTTTGAACCCGTGTTAAGATGATCGACAGCATCATCTCAGTTTGATTTCAATATTAGCACAATTCCACGCTACTAACTATATTACCTAATGTGGGTACTAGCATTTCCAACTAAATAACAGGCATAATGATTTTGCTTAAAAATCATTCCTTGAATTAGTTCACCAAAATAAAGGGAATAATGCACGTTTTTTTTCCCGGGGGGTGTAGAACAGTAATGAGACTAATTAAGATAGAATTGGGACAGATACCCTAATTTATTCAAATTTCCAACTGCAATTTAACAAAAATAATTGCATTTTTGTCTAAAACAAACTGCTAAACTCGAAATTATACGGATCAAAATGAACAGATAATATCTTATAACATTTAAAAACAAACAAAAGCCAGAACGTAGGGTTCCTTTTGTTCATAATTAATCATAAGAGCCCAAAAATTTCAATTTTTAAAAATTAATTAAAGAAAAAGGAAACGAAAAAAAACGAAAGAGAATGGAACCTGAGAATCAGTCTCCGGATCTGGCGAGCGGCGCGATTGATCGGATGAGCCGAGCAGCGACGAACAAGATTATGGCGATTCGGATTCGGGTCCAATCTCGGGTTCGGGTTTGGAGACCTCGAGCTCGACAAACCCCGAGACAGAGCGAGAGGTGAGCCCGGTGGTTTTAGATACGCGCGCTGGGATCGCCGGCGTTTTGGAAATTCTCCGCAACGCCGTTTTTCGCCCCTTTGTCATCGGCAGGTACGATGTCCCGCGAGGAAGTTTTGCGGGGGGGCTTACCATGGTTTTATTCGAGCGATATCCTAACGGCTAAGCCAATCATTTGAGGGGTCCAGTGCCTGGATTATTTAATCCGCGGGGAATCAGAACGGCACATAGCCTCGGAAAAAAGATAAAAAACAGCTGGACCATCTTATTCAAGAAAATAGAAATTAAAAATCAGATTTGGACGTCTTGACTGATAAAGTTCAGTCCAGTTTTATCTAGATGAGTGTATCTGACTGGTGGTGTTCTTGTTGCATACGTGGCTACTAGAAAATACAAATGACCACATGGCACGGGTTCCAAGGCCGTCATCAATCCTTTTGTTCTAGTCATAAGATTTTTCATTCATTTGTAATATAGGTTACCTCAGTTCTATACTGTTACGTGTATAAATTCATATTATTCGAGATGAATTTACTTGAATGGCCATGTTAAAGGTCATCTTTATTCATCCACCCAACTCTTAGCATTCTACATCAATGACCAAACCCTTGGTATTCTACATAATGGACAACTATTTAGAAGACGAAGAGACATCATCAATCATCCTATACTCCTTCAAATGTCGACGCCATCAAAGGATAACTCGGACGGGGATACATGGGCTAGACTCAAACTTGGCTTACATTCATCCTCATCATCCAAATCACCGGTGAACTCATCATCAGATCGAGGAAAGCTCGATCCGAACTCCATAGCTCAGATCAAAGCTCATCTTCCAGGAGATATCTCGGGCAGCGCCTCTAAAGCTCGGATCAACATCCTCACAACGAAAGTGAAAGCTTCACAAAATTTCATTCAATAATTGTCATCTCCTAAGATAACTGTAACCTTGATCTCATTAATACAAATCTATTATTCTGTGGATTTTCCATCAACAATTGCGCCGTCTGTGGGAATCGAGGTTACACATATGGCGTCATCCACACTGCTTCGTCGGTCCGCGAGGGGCAAGGGGATCGTGATGCCACCGCAAATCGCTCAACGGGACGGGAGGCAAATAACCATTCTGCTCGATGGCACTACGATAAAATCGGGGGAGTCGTCATCAACAACAGGTGACCAAGCGTAATGGCAAACTGAAGCTTAATGACGCATTCTTTAAACCGTCTGGAGCCAGTGCGTCATCAAGCCATGCAAAGGTTTGGAGATTGGGTGTTAAACATTCGTCCCCTATGGCCTCAACCAATGTGTTAGCAGAGAAGAAGCAGAGGACGGGCAGCAAAACATAAGTTGACCTCTCCATCCATGTTGCTGAGGCCAAAGTTTTCACCGATCGAGCTTGCGAAGCCCCAACGAGCCATGATCCACCTCCGATCATCGTCTCCTGAGATCAAGCTCTTGAAAGGTGGGGTGGGCGGCGATACAAACACACTAGCGAGCTTGGCATTCCTGTCAAGCTCGTGTAATCCACTTCCTACAAGCCCACGTTACCGAAATTAGTAGTCCGTGCTTCGGATCACCCATCTTCGAGCAAGACAAGCGGGCCAAGGCCTCTAACCAAGAACACCATGACCGGATTCTCCAAGAACACGACCGCCCTCATCCTCGGCGGATCTCAGGACGACGCCATCAACGAGGTCACGGACACCGAGTGATTCTTCCTCGTCTTGATGACCCCGTTGATCCAAAGCCGCACCAAGCCAACATGACCAAATCGATCCAAGAGCAGCTCATTGAGCAGAGCAACTCCATGGACCAGTGTAAATTGCTTCCACTTGGGGGATTAGCAAATGCCACTTACTGAGCAATGCCATGAAAATGTTTCAGAGCTCAGTTTTCTGTTTCCAAATGTCGGGGAACTCGTACACAAGGGGATCGATGTTTGACATGATGCTGGCTGGCTTCATTCAAGTTTCCTTTCATCCAAGGGCTCGTCCGACCAACTCGTCCGACTGATCTCTCCTTAAATCGGAGCTCGTCCGACCAAGCTCGACGAATAACCGTTCTGCCTGACGGCACTACCTTCAACGACTGCTGGATCGTCGACATCCCTGACTCCGGTAGTGTTTCTCTACCTCTTTCCCTATCACATTCACTATTCTCGGTGAAGAATAAATGGGTTCTAGTTGGGGCTTACCATCCAGAGGTTGCCTGGTTGTTCTACCGAACAACTGTCCTCGGGTGGATGAAAGCTAGCGAACGTGGGCTGTATGGACGGCATATTTGTTAGTTCTTGGGGTCAAGACTAAAGTTGTTTTGATGATGATCACTACATCGTGTTAATGTGCTAATTAATCTTATGTTTTAGTCTGAGTTTATCTTAATGATTATATGTTGATGAGACAACGCATAATGCTTGGAGGATGATGCAATGAATATATTAAAGAACGCCAAGAGTGATGGAGTGCTCAAGCTTGGATGAAGTCATGAAGATCTTCTAATGAAGCCAAAAGCTTGGAGCATGATCATGGATGTACATTTAGAGGGGCAATGCCTCTACTTGGAGCTTGATGAATGGAAACTCATCAAGTGGTACCAAAGCTTGGAGATGATGGGGAGCATCAAGACATCAAGGATTAAAGCCATATACTCAAGGGGAAACAATGTAATTCATGTAATATCTTTTATTACTTGCATTTCTCTTTTTGGGTCTAGATTTAATATAATGCTTTGATAGATGGTCTACTCATTCATGCATATACATATAACCATCTTAGTGTGCCTTGGGATTATCATTGATATCATCTCATTCAGTTCACCGTGCCTTAAACTCTTACTGGAGTGTTTGGCTCTCCCAAAGTCGACTGATGAAGGCACGACAGGCGACTGGATGACATGTAGGCGCCTGGCCAGCCTTCTATAGCCGACTGGCATGCACAGCTCAAGTCAACCATTTCTTGACTCTTCCTTGAGCTTTTGAAAACATTCGCCTGACATTCAATTTACAGTCGCATGTCTTCCATCAAGCGCCTGTGAATTGTTCTACGGTCGTCTGTGTGCCAAAGTGCGCAACTTGCAGTTTCTGGGTTTCATCCCACTCTGCAAGTCAGTTGACTGATGACGAGATTTCAGTCGCCTGTCAAATTATAGGCGCTTGTGTTTTGGTCATTTATTGACTGAAGGCGCTAGTGCGAAAGTTGCATTTTCTAGCTCCATTTTCATCATATGTGACAATCGCCTGCTGAAGGATATTCAGGCGCCGGCCCATAGTACAGGTGCATGTGTAGTCTTTTACAGTCGCCTGTCCTGACTTAGATTATAGCCATTGGGATTTTTATAGATGTTGACCAGTTGAGTGTCAGTTGTTCATCAGTCGACTGCATGTGCTGTAAACTGCCAAAATCTAGCCGTTGCAAATTTCTTCTCATTGGGTTTCTAGTTGGTTTTATGTGCTTTTCTCGGATTCCTTTATTTAGGAGTTGGCTTAGTTCATTTAGAACTCTTGAAAGGTTTAGGAAATCATAGAAAATCATTTAATCTCTTCTCTAAGCCACTCCTCCCGAGTTCCCTCTTAGAGCTTCACTCTTATGCTATAGCATCTACCCTCGAGGAAATTTCTCCAAGGGATTTCAATCTCATTTCTTTTCTTGGAGAACATCTTTCTTCTCTTCATTTTCATACACTCAAGTGAGAAGTATTAGGATTCGTTCCTAGAAGAGAGAAAGATCCTCAAATGCACTCAAATACTCATCTCAAACACTTGAGTTTCACTTACATGCCTTCTTCTTCACATTGGTAAGATCATATCAAGGCATATGTAAGTGTTATTTTGTTTCATCTTGTTTCTTGAAACCCTAATTCTCTTTGTGGGAATTAGATACTCTCTTTGTGGGAGTTGATTACCTTTTTGTGGAAGTTACTCTCTTTGTAGGAGTGTGGTGTCCTAGTGTAGGACCAACCCTAATTCTCTGTATGGGAGTTAGTAATCTCTTTGTGGGAATTTGACCCTTGTGTAGGGTTGGTTGGGTTCTTGTGTAGGACAAAATCATTTGTGTGAGGTACCTCTGTGTGAGATTGTATTCACTTCTCTTTGTAAGAATTATAGTGAATATTGGTGTGGCTGGGTGTACCCAAGTTTGGGGAACCAGGGAAAAATCCTTGTGCTTGCGATTGTTTTTTGTAGAGCATACTATTTAATTTCCGTTGGTTATTGTGCTATAATTTTAGTAACTTTCAATTAAGCACTTTGCTTGCCATTACACTATTCACCCCTTCTAGTGTGTGTAGCCCCGCAGAGTCCTTACAATATTTAATTCCGGAGGGGTCCCGCGAAGGATTCCATAATCTTCGAGGAGGGACATCAGAGGAACCAGCTGAACTACATCCGTTCGAGCTCGTGCAAGTTGCCAAGCTACTCTTGCCAAGCTGCATCCGCCCGAGCTACTCTTGTCGAGTTACCTTCATCCAAGCTCGAGGCAACCACCAACCCAAACCGAACATGCCGAGGTGAGGATCCCCTCTGATTGAGCATGACTGGTATGGATATCTCTCTGTCCGAGCTATTCGAGCGCTCAGCACCGGGATCTGATTGAGCTTCTTGGGGGTAGAGCCTGACCCTAGCGAACTCCAAGATGATGACCGATCTGCTCCCCCCACTGGTGCCGATTAATCAAAATTGTCTGAGCTTGTTTCTGTCAATCTAAGCGTCGTCCAAGTTTCGATCAGATTCCAAGCTGATGAGTCTTTTTCGATCGACCAAAGCTACTAAGCTCGGTGATGTCAAAGTTTGCATCATCTGCCGATCAACTAGGATGCTTAGCTCAGTGAACTGTCAAGCTTGGGTCTTCCTTCGGTGGGTTTACTTGTCGGATACAATGTGTAGTTGGATTCAATGATCGATGACTTAGTGTTTGATGATAACAAACGTGTGTGAACGATTTAATGTGTGTGCTAAGCGTTTTCAGGAATGGCACTCTCGCAAATACTCAAAAAGAGACTAAGTCAAAGTGATGGAGAATTTGCCATTCATTAGCAAAGTGGACTTGGTCAAAGATGGAGATAATGGCTACAAATATTGGACTAAGTCAACGATGGGGAGATAAGGAGGAAATCAATTCAAATCCAAATTTGAATTGATTCAAATCAATTGGTGCATGAATCAAATCCTAAAGCCATGCAAATTAAAGACTTGGTCAAAGATGGAAAGATATGGAGAATCTCATGCAAATCAATATAAGAGATTAAATGAGATCTTTATTGAAATCATATAGCTACTCAAATTCAAATCATTTAGCCATCCATATTCAAACTCCATATCCATGGTGATTCATTCAAATCATAATCAAGTTAGGATTCCATCCAATCTCCTTCAATTATGGGATTTTAATTGATTCTAATTGATCTCATCCCCTCCTATATAAACCCAAATTCAAAGGAGAGAAAAAGAGAGAGGGCAACCTGTTGAGTATTGGATTTCTACCTACTTGGTGTTATTCATGAGCAAACATAAATACTTATGACTAATCCCCTATTTGCAATTAATCCATTGCCTAAGCTTATTATGAAGATATATTTGCAATAGACGACACTCAAAGATCATTGAAAGAAAATGAAGTGGATTGGATGATCGTAGATGGTGATTGAAGCTCCTAGAAGACTTCAAACTCATGCGTTGGATAGAAGAAAGAGTTCGTCTAATGTAACTTTCTTGTTTCTCTTCTAGTATGTAGCTTAGAAGTTGAACCTTATTGGAGCACACACACATCTTCGATTTAGTCTTATGATATCATTAGATCAACCTTCCTTAGACTCCAATTCAATACTATCTAGATTTTACATGTCATGTTTATAACAGTCGACTGCTGAACGATTTACATTCGCCTGTCTCAAAACAGTCGACTGTGTTTTGTTTTACAGTCGCCTGTTATGCACAAACTTTTCAGTCTAGTTTTTGGGCTTCTTAGCTTTAACTCTCACATGCGACTTATGAACGATTCACAGGCGCCTGTCCAAGTGACAGTTGACTGTGTTTTGTTAATCAGTTGCATGTCTATCTTTAGCCCAAATTCTATTTCTCTGTTTAATCTGGCCAGTCGACTATTGTTGAATTTACTGTCGACTGTCCAATGGAACAGTCGACTGTCAATGCTACAACAGTCGTCTATCTTTGGACCTATTTGATGACTCAACTATCTGGAAAATCTCAGGGTCTTGACAGTCGTCTGTAGAAGGAATTACAGTCGCCTGTTCAGTTTAGCAGTCGACTGTCTTCTCTTCATCAGTCGGTTGTCCTGTTCTCTCAGACATTTCTCAGATTTCCTCAACTTGCCCAGCTTCGGCCATTCGCCTGTAGTAGGATTTACAGTCGCATGTTGGTTCAACAGTCGACAGTCTATGCCTCTTCAGTCGACTATCCACGTGGTAAGTTACCGTTATGAATTCTCACCTACCCTCTGTCACTATGCAGCAGTCGACTGTGAATTCTTCAACAGTCGACTGTCTCGGGCGCAGAATCTATCCATTGAGCTTTTTCTCACGGATTTCAAAGGGGTTTTTGTTGATTCAGTTAGAAGGGTTTGAGAAACCTATAAAAGGAGCCTCTACTGTTCCATTGAGAGGCTAAACTCTTTGATTACCAAGTTGCTAAATCATTCAAGCTTTCTTTCTCTCAAGATCAAAACTCTCAATTCATAAAACCCTAGAATTCCAATAGTTCATCTCTTGCTCTCCAACCTAGAACCAAAGAGAAATCTTCTAGGCATTTGGTGCAATCAATAGAAAGGGCTTTCCTCTCTTCTAAGAGAGTCTTTCAACACACAACACACTTCTCCTTCAAGTTCTACTTCAAGGCATAGGTGATTGTAAGTGTTGCTCAATTTCATATTTCATAACTTTAGTTATTTGATTTCATCTCGGTTTGTGAGAGTGGTTTGCTTGCTACCAAGTTGTGGGAGTCAAGGTCAATCGATTGTGTTTCGATTTCACTTGTAGGGTTGCTACAAGTGGGTTTTAAGGAAACCTCAAGTTAGGGTTCTAACTTGAGTATCCGGTTGTTAACCGGGTGGAAGGGACGTAGGATTACCGGGAACAAGTTGGAAAGTGACTTAGGTAATCCGAACCCTTGAAACATCCTTGCGTTTGTATTTGTTTCATTTTGGGTTTATTTCTATTCTGCACTATTTGTTGGGTAGGAATTTAATTTGGTGTAACTATCTTTTTAAATTATATAAACACTATTCAACCCCCTTCAATGGTTTTCCTCATAGCCAGTGACCTTACAATTGGTATCAGAGTATTGGTTTATAGCTATGGCATCCAACAACAACAACGTTCCTCCACTTTCTTCGTACAACAATCATGATCGTGATGGAGCATCCACGGTTTTCGAAGGACAATCAACGATGCGTCCTCCGCGTTTCAATGGCATGAACTTCAGCTATTGAAAATGTCGAATGGAGACGTTCCTACGGAGTGCTTCCCTTTGGAGAACCCTCCACAAGGAATACGTCGAGTCCACCGAAGAGGATTTCGAAAAATGGACGGCTTCCGAGAAATCCGCCGAAGTCAACAACGCAAAGGCAATGAACGCTCTTCATTGTGTGTTGGATCCAGATGAGTTTAATAAGATATGCACATGCAAGAATGCATATCAAATTTGGAACCATCTCGTCGTTATCCATGAGGGAACAAACAAGGTAAAACTTTCGATATGCAAAATTTCGATATGTTTCATATGCAGGAAAATGAAAGCATAGCATCGATATACGGACGTTTTACTGATATCACTAATGAACTGGAAGCTCTCGAAAAAGTCTATTCCCAACAAGATAAGGTAAGGATGATCATAATGGGAATGACCTTCAAGTGGGAAAGAAGAGCTATCGTCATCGAGGAGGTCAACGACTTGAAGACTTACACAGTTGTGAACTTTATCGGCACTCTCATGTCTTACAAAGTAAGACGGAAGAACCGATTAAAGATTAGAGCTATGATGAACCCTTTAGAGGCCAAGAAGAAAGCTTTGGCATTCAAATCCAATTCCTCATCCTCCGATAGTAAAGACTCGGAAAATGAGATGGACTTGGATGAAATGGCTCAAATGGCGAAGAAGTTTCAACGCTTCTTTTGCAAAGGTAAATTTTCCTCTAAGAATAGATTTTATTTTACTAATAACACTTCCTCTCTTTGCTTTAAGTGTAATAAGACAGGGCACATCAAGAAGGATTGCCCAATGCTACGAAACAAAGAGAAGTCGAAGGCTCCGAAGTACCACAAGTCCGACAAGAATAAGAAAGAAAAGAAGAAATGACTACTAGGTACATTCGATGACTCAAGTGGAGACTCATCAAGCGAATCCGATGATGAGAAGGGTGAAAGTGCCCACATGTGTTTCATGGCCCGGAAAGCTTCACTCTCCGATGAAAGTGATTCCGACAAGGATGAAACCGAGGTAACTATGGATGGATTGTGTATTGCTAATGAATAATTATTTGCTTATTATCAATCTTTAATGCTTAGATATAATAGTTTAAAGAAATTGAATGTTAGCAATCCATCCATTCCAAACATTATTAACAATGACACCATTGTTGATACGTTAACCCTTGAGAAAGAGAATTTAGCTTCTCAAAATATCACTTTGAGAAATGAGGTGAATACCCTCAAATCTCAACTAGATCAAACACATCCTAAGGATAATAGTGATCTAGTTTCACGACACACACACAATTGGGTTTAGAGAATGATTCTCTTAAAACCCAACTGCACGAGCTCAAAGCACGGGTGTCCACCTTGGATACCAACATTTCTTCTCTTAAGGAGAAATATAAGCTCATGTCCTCCAGTATTGTAAGATTTAATAAGGTGAAAGGACAATTGGACGATTTGCTAGCAAACCAATTTTCGGCCACACATCGTGTTGGTCTTGGTTTTGTGGAAGCAAATGCATCCAATGCTCGCACCTCCTATAGTGGTGTCACTATAGACTTTGTGAGGTCATTCTCCGGTGCATCCACAAGTGGTGCCAAAAACACTATAGGTAGCAAATCTACCAAGAAAGTCACTACTTCACCGTCTCTTTTTTTGGCAAGAAACCCACTAAGGGTGGAAACCAAAAGAGAAGCCATGCTTACATATACACCAACCTACATCCACGTAGGAAATCTCCTACTTCACACGTGGATACTCATGACACTTTCTATGCTCCACACCCACGGACACGTACAAATCCACACATGACAAATACTCATGTACGTGCTCCTATACACCCATATGCTCATACACATCATTCTTACATGTATGCACATCCTCCACATGTCATGCATGACCCGTATGTTACATACAACATGCATGTTCCCAAGCATGCATACAACTCTCATATGTCCAATGCATATCCACCACCTCATTTTTATGCTAGAACCCGTGTTCCTAAGAAGCATGCACCACATAGAAATCTAACAACTATGCATGCAACTAGGAAAAGAACTCCCAAAGCATACACCATTTGGGGTCCTAAGAACACTAGCTTAAATGATAGGAATGCCTATGTTGATTCCTATTTTCATGACGTTATTAATAATGGTAATTATGTTAGGAAGCGAAAGTCCACTTGAACTTGGCTTCCAAAGGGCTAATCCCATTGGACCCAACAAAAATTGGGTCCCACGAGCTTATAATATACTATGTAGGTACCCAAGAGAAAGAAAGAGAGCAATAAAGGTCAAATTAGCTCTAAAAGGAAAGGATGGATTCTCGACAGTGGTTGCTCCAAACACATGACGGGAGATCTGACGCACCCGTAACCTACACCTAGGTTCCACCTGGCGGTGTCACGATCGCCAGGCGTGATATGGTTCATAGGCTACAGTTTCGGGCTCAATCCACAAGCGGACGGTTTCGAGTTATAGTATATAAGATGTCGAATCCCACGTGGATGGTGATAGTGTCGATTGGTTCTCAGTTTATCTCTAAGTCTAGAAGTGAGATAGCTGTCGGAGTAAAGGATTTGGTTTGGTTGTTGTTGTTGTAATATCAATAAAGGGACTAGGGCTTTAGGGATCACCACTAGGATTGTTGGGGGTCGATATTAGGTCAGGATCCTTGCATTGCATTGGGGCTAGGAAATCAATCCCCCAATTCGTACCACCAATTCGTACCACTCTCGTGGGTTAGAATTGCGGGGTATTTCAGTGGCTCTCGTTGACGCAATGGCAGTAGTTGTCAACGTAGCGGTATAGTTCATTGATGGATACCCTCAAGACGCGAGCCAGGCATGGTCACGTATGTTGATTGGATCCACTGATTTCCCTATTCGAATCCCTAGATACCCCTTAAGCGCATCAATTCCACAGACTGTAGGCATGATCTCAGTACGGGTAATCTACGGATCCGATAGGATCGACCGAAATACAACCCTAAATCTCCAATTCAACGTAAGGATCCAGATCTACATCTTCCCCTAGGATCCTAGGGCTAACCCATCAACCCTAGAAAGAATCTACTCACACATCGCAATAGTGGCAGACAAAAACATCAATTCCAAAGAAGAAAACATTATAGCAATTAAAAGATTAGGGCTAAAAGGCTTACAGCGAGAATAGACGAACAATAGATCCAGAAAAGAATCCAAATTCCAATAGGCAAACGCAGACAAGAACAAAAACAATGATCTCCCAATGTTTGATCCAAAAATTGCTTACAAAAATAATTCTCCAAAAATTCCTACAACAATCGCCTAAGCTTTCCCCGAGATCTCTCTAAAAATTCCTAATTTGAAGTCCCCGTCAGTCGCCCATACAGCTCCTCCCTTCAGTTGCTCCAGATCGCGCGCATCGCGGCCCGTTCAAAACATTCCAAAAATGACCCTGGAGTTGCCGACCGAGTAGGTGACTCGGTCGAGCAATAGGCTGCTCGTTCAGTGGCTCGGCCCGAGTAAAGAAGCTACTCGACAGTGCACTATAGAAAATCAAAAGTTGCTGCTCAGCCTATCCGGACCGAGTAAGCTTGATCGCTCCATATTTTACACCTTTTTTCCGCATCATTGCATGCCATTTAGATCGCTCAAATCACGCTTTTCACGATTTATCGACAATATTGTGATGCTTTTCACGATTTGTTGTTTTTGTCGTATTTCAGGAGATTTGGAGCGATTTGGAGTGATCCCGAGATACGCCTACTCCAGAGTGTCACCGATGACTTCCCCGAGGGGTATTTTGTTATTGGAGAGGAGCGGAAGAAGAAAGAACGTCGCATGAGCGACGAGGAGGCAAAAACAAGCTGTTTGGGCATTTTTGGTGTCTCACTCGGCCGAGTGAAGGAGTCACTCGGCCGACCAGCGAGACACCGCTCGGCCGACCAGATCGGACACGTTTTATGTGTGCATTCGGCTGAGCATCGGAAGCCACATCGGCCGAGTGACGAGACTCCGTCCGGCCGAGTGGCACTCAGACGACGCCCATCAAAAAGTGCCAACTTACTGTTTTTCGTCTGCCTGAGCTTCAGAAGACCCACTCGACCGAGTGGCAAATGCCGACCGCCCGAGTACAAAGAAGCCATCGGCCGAGTGACGACAACTCACTCGGCCGAGCCACCCCCGAAGTGAAGACCCCCGAAGACCAAGACTTACTGGAAATTTTCAGGGTTTCTTACTCGGCCGAGCGACTTTTGTCACTCGGCCGAGTGCGACGCGCTGCCTGTAGCGAAAATTGCGATTTTCAGGCTGCGCAGGGGCATTTTGGTCACAGTTTTTTGGACGATTTTGGGGGGTATTTAACCCCTGTTTTTACCCTAGGTTAGGGAGCTTTTCTCTTTACTTTTTGCAGCTTTTTAGATTAAACTTTTTAGGTTTTGATTCTTGTGATTGGAGAGGAGAGGAAAGTTTATTTTTGTTGGATCCTTGGAAGAACTCTATTGGTTTGTCTCCCTCTCCATTAAAAATCTCATTTTTATTGCTTATTTGCATATGGTGATGAATTCTCTTGTTATTTCAATTGATTATTTTTGCACTTGTGATATGAATTGTGAGTAGTCTATACGTCTTGGGGCGTGGGGATGAACCCTACGAGCCCAATTTCTTATTTGTGATGAATTGGTAGAAATATTGCTAGAATTGCTATTAGGGTTAGATTGGGATCGATTTACTACGGATAGCTAGGCGTTCATATCGATTGGGATTTGCAAGAGATTGGATCCCAATTCGATAGGAAACCCTAGAAATCCAAATTGGGTTGGAATCGAGTTTCCGTAGTATCGGTTTGCAAGAGATTGGACCAATACTAGGGTTTTCGGTTGTAATTCCATGCCGATACCCGTTTGCAAGAGATTGGACGGGTAAGAACTATCCCAACTTAGGTCGTGGCCCGAGTTTGCACGAGAGTGGGCTCGGGGCGCGATTGAACGATGATGTTGATCCTAATGCTAGCTTGCCTAGGCAAGGGTTTGCAAGAGATTGGACCCAAACCTAGAATAGCTATAGACCGGCAACAACGCGAGAGCGTGAGCTAGGTTTTACATTCAGTTGCAACTAGTTCATCCGAAATTCTACCCTAGCAATGTTGATACCAATGAATTACATTGACGAGATACGGTGAGTAGTGGGGATTCCCCATTCCCTAGGCGTCCTTTATTTGATTTTATATCCCCATATTTTGTCTGACGATTGTGACAGGATCGCCAAAGGCAAATTCTCTCTTTTCTGTTCTTAATAGCCAGGTTGTTCGGAGCAGGCACTTTCATTCGTCCTCCCTGTGTTCGATAACCCGCTTGTCGCTACACCGTGTGCTTGCGGTAAAACTACAACCGTCGCTCCGGGACGTGTATCCGGGGCGCGATCAAGTTTTTGGCGCCGTTGCCGGGGAATTTTGACGGTGTTCGGCATCGACCACCCGGTTATCTTTCTTTCTTTCTTTCTTTACTTTCTTCTATATCTTATTCTAACTCTGTTTGCAGCCCTATTTGCATACTCTCCCCGTATTTTGCATAAGATCTTAACAGGGAGAATGGAGGATGCAATGTCGACAATAGAACTCAGTCAGGAAGATTATGACTCCTTCACAGATCTCCTTAAGGAGCTTGTCGATGAGGTCCACGCTACCGGAACTTTTGCTATCGACATCAAGGACCCCGACGAACAACTGTTTGCTAGTTTTGTGATGGATCAAGTCTCCCCGAATGGGACTATCGGGGGCAATGTCAGAGTTGATGTGATGGACGACAAGTTATATTTCGAAGACGGTAGAACAAGTGTCGAAGATCACTATACTCCCGAAGAATCTTTCGAGCAAACCGACGTTCAGGGAGTTACACTCTATGACGCTCACTCTTGCTTTTATGAATCGTCTGATGTGTTTCTTGATTCCAGGAACGAACCGGAGCAGAGTGAAGGTTTTGACGATGCTAGCACGGAATCGGAGAGCGCTTATTTCGATGCATCGTCCTCACTGAGTAGTGAGTCTGAGTCTTCGCAAGAAAGCATGCCACCTGAACATGAGCTAAACTCGGATGACAAGGAAGAAGCCAAACTCATGCGAGCTGATGAAGTAGAAGGAGCGGCACCTCTTGAGGTAGAACTTAAACAATTACCACCGAATCTAAGGTATGCCTTTTTGGGTAATAAATTAACTTTTCCGGTGATAGTCAACTCCCACCTCACGCAAGATCAACTTGAAAAACTCCTAGACGTTCTTAGGAGCCACAAAGATGTCCTTGGCTACACTATCTCCGATCTAAAAGGGATAAGTCCTAGGCTTTGCACATATAGGATCCATTTGGAGGATACCGATGCCACCTCCATAGAGCCTCAAAGGCGGTTAAACCCGAACATGAAAGAGGTGGTTAAAAAGGAAATCCTAAAATTGCTCGACGCCGGTATTATTTACCATGTCTCTGACAGTAGATGGGTTAGCCCCATTCACGTCGTCCCCAAGAAAGGGGGGATGACAATCATAAAAAATGAAAAAGGTGAGCCCATATCTACGCGCACCGTCACGGGATGGCGAATGTGCATTGATTATAGGAAACTAAATAAAGCTACCCGAAAGGACCATTACCCATTGCCCTTCATTGATCAAATGCTTGAACGCCTAGCTAAACATAAATACTTTTTCTATCTAGATGGGTATTCGGGATTCTTCCAAATCCATTTGCACGAAGATGACCAAGAAAAGACCACTTTTACTTGTCCCTATGGTACCTATGCATACCGTAGGATGCCGTTTGGTCTTTGTAATGCTCCCGCCACCTTTTAGAGGTGTATGACATCCATATTTTCCGATTACATTGAAAATATTATGGAAGTTTTTATGGATGATTTTTCAGTTTATGGAAGTGAGTTTGACTCTTGTTTGGCCAATCTTACTAAAGTCCTTAAAAGGTGCCAACAAAACAATCTCACTCTAAATTGGGAGAAGTGTCACTTCATGGTCACGGAAGGTATAGTTCTCGGGCACCTTGTCTCCTCGAGAGGAATTGAGGTAGATAAAGCAAAGATTGAGGTAATCGAGAAACTCCCTCCTCATATTAATGTCAAGGGCATTAGAGGCTTTCTTGGTCATGCGGGGTTTTACCGTCGCTTCATCAAGGATTTCGCCTCGATTGCCTGACCACTTACTTCCTTGCTCGCTAAAGATACTCCTTTTATTTTTTTCAGGGGAATGCTTGCAAGCCTTCAACACCTTGAAGGAAGCACTAGTTTTCGCGCCCATCATACAACCACCGGATTGGAGCCTTCCCTTTGAGCTAATGTGTGATGCTAGCGACCAAGCCATTGGAGCGGTATTAGGACAAAGGAAAGATAAGAGGCTTCATGAGATATTCTATGCGAGCAAGAAATTGGATGACGCGCAGAAAAACTACACAACTACCGAAAAAGAGCTTCTAGCGGTCGTCTATTCCATCGAGAAGTTTCGCTCCTACCTCCTTGGTTCCAAGGTGATTGTCCACACCGACCATGCGGCGTTGAAGTATCTTTTAAACAAGAAGGAGGCCAAACCTCGGTTGATTAGGTGGATACTCTTGTTGCAAGAATTCGATTTGGAGATCAGAGACAAGAAAGGTACGGACAATGTCATGGCGGATCATTTGTCTAGGCTTATTCGTGACAAGGAGGATGAGAGTTTACCTATCGACGACACATTCGTGGACGAGAGGCTATATGCAATAAGGACCGGAGAAGTACCTTGGTACGCGGACTTTGTCAACTACTTGGCTTGTGGAATTAAACCGCATGTGATGCCCACACATCAAAAGAGGAGATTTTTGCATGAGGTCCGTAGCTATTTTTGGGAAGATCCATACCTCTTCAAGATATGCAAAGATAGTGTTATTCGGAGGTGTGTTTCTAAAGAGGAGGAAACATCTATCATTTTACATTGCCACGGCCTGCCATGCGGGGGACATCATGCCGCCTCTAAAACAACCGCTAAGATTTTGCAGAGCGGATTCTTCTGGCCAACAATGTTTAGAGACACCCACGACTTTGTAAAAGGGTGCGATAGATGCCAACGGACCGGGAATATCTCCAAACGCAATGAGATGCCAATGAGGCCCATCCAAGAAATTGAGCTTTTTGATTGTTGGGGAGTAGACTTCATGGGACCATTTCCGTCGAGCAATGGTAACAAATACATCCTATTGGCCGTTGACTATGTCTCCAAATGGGTGGAAGCAATCGCCACCCCTACTAATGATGCAAGGGTCGTCTCTAAGTTCTTCAAGCAGAATATCTTCCCACGCTTCGGAGTGCCTCGTACCTTGATAAGCGACGGGGGGAGCCATTTCATAGAAAACAAGTTTGAAGCCATGCTAAAGAAGTACGGGGTAAACCATAGAGTTAGCATGGCATATCACCCCCAGACAAGCGGCCAAGTGGAAGTCTCAAATAGAGAGATCAAGCAAATTCTTGAGAAGACTGTGGATCGATCTAGAAAGGATTGGTCAATGAAGCTAAACGATGCTCTATGGGCATATCGCACGGCCTTTCGCACTCCTATCGGCACCACACCGTTCCGACTTGTTTATGGGAAAGCTTGCCACTTGCCCGTAGAGTTGGAACACCACGCATACTGGGCAATCAAGACCCTTAATTATGATTACAAGAGTGCGGCGGTGAGGCGACTCTTGGACATCAATGAGCTTGATGAGATAAGAAGAGACGCCTACGAGAGCTCAAGAATTTACAAAGAAAGGGCCAAGATTCTCCACGATGCCCGCATAACCGTCACAGACTTCAAAGTAGGAGACATGTCTTGCTCTATAATTCCCGGCTCCGACTATTTCCCGGTAAGTTGAGGTCACGATGGTCCGGACCTTTCACCATCAAGCACATACAACCGGGAGGGGCCTTCGAGTTGGAAAGCAATGACGGAGCCACATTCAAGGTAAATGGTCAGAGACTCAAGCATTATTCCGAGGGAGTCCTGATGGGAGAAATCAATAGAATATATCTACTTAAGGGATGGCCGGATGAGCTTTCATACCTCCTTGACGAGGTTATTGAGGAAGCGATCCCCCATTCGATCGGCGCTCTATTCAAGGAAGATTTTGAGGAAGGGCCGGATTTGGACCAAGAAGAGAAGATGGAGCATTCCCCCGACCACTCCATGAACATTGATGAAGGCGACGCTGATGTCACAAGGATTCGAGAGCTCTGCAAGCTCTCGAAGATGAAGTCTCCGAAGAAAGCTCCGCCGATACGGAAATCGGTGTCACCGGTGAAGCCGAGGACCGGAGCAAGCGCTAGCTTGGGGGAGCCACCCCCAACACTATTCGAAACGGGAGACCACCGAGGGAGAACACGCCGCCGCAACTTCCGAATCCAAGCGTTCTCCCCGGAAAATTTGACGGGTGCATCTCATATGCACCAAATATCCCGCATTAATTGAAAATCAAAGGGGGTCGAGCTCACGACCTTAAACGATCGCTTGTCGGGAGGCAACCCGATGGTTATAGCTTTATTTTTACATTTTCTTTATTTTTGTTTTAGAAATTATTAGTGCTTTGAGTCGTTCGCCCAAAAATTTCGTGATAACGGGTCCTATTTTTCTTTGACAGGAGAGGAGAACGAGGTACCCATCACTAGGAGGATGAACAAGGCGACGCGGAGCGCCCCAGGGAGGCGCTCGATGCTTAGGAGGAAGATGAAATCGACTGGAGTAAGAAAAACAGAGTTTAGAGCCCAAACGAAGCCAAACAGCAGAAAACAAGCTTCACTCGGCCGAGCATACTAGTCACTCGGCCGAGCACACAAGTTCGTCCGCCCGAGCGGCTCACGAACAAGGGAAGTCTGTTGTACCCAACTCTCTGTTTCTTTTCTTGATTTCAGTATAACTGCTACTCGGCCGAGTATATATATTCACTCGGCCGAGTAAAACTGATACGCTCCTAGGGCGAGTCTTGCCGAGTAGCTTGAGCCATTCGGCCGAATGGACTTACTCCACTCGGCCGAGGGTGGCAAGGCCACTCGGCCGAAGCGTAAGTGGGGAGGAATTTTTCCGTTGAGTGCACTCGACCGAGCGACCTAGTCACTCGGCCAAGTCGTAACTTTTTCTATAAAAGGGGGCGGGGGCGCGTTTTTCGAAACGAATTAAATCGCTCAGCCCCGACCCTTCGACTCCCCCAGCGCCCGATTCCCCCCCTCACTCGCCCGATCTCTCGCCCCGCACCGGCGCTCGGCCACCCACCTCCGGCCGAACGTCGCCGCCCCTCGCCCGAGTCGCCGCCGACGGCCACGCCTCCGGCCAACTCCGGTAACGCCTAATTCGCCCTATTTTCTCCTCTCTCTCGTATTTCTTGACGATCCATGTGTTAAACGAACCCCAAACCCAAATTAATTTCAATTTCCATCTATTATACCCCTAACCCCACATACGTTTTGAATGTTACTCGCTGCTATCTCCGTTTCATGCGCAGGTTATATTGGGGAGCTTAGGGGAGCCCAGGGGAGCTTCCGGAGATTGTTTTGGGCTACGTGGAGGCGTCGTCTTCGCACGCTTCCATAGCTTTGCTCTCGCGGCGTGTCGCGGTATACTCTTTCCTTTATTTTACGCACGCCGCACTTTCCACGTTTTTGGTGAGCACTCGGGGCCCATATGCCGCCCCGGACACGGTCGCGGTTGAGGAGAGCTTCTGCCAAGCGGAAGCGGTCGGATGATTCCGGCCCCTCCCACGAGGTGGAGGACTCTCCTCCGCCTTCTCCACCACACCCCGTTCACCCAGCACAGCCTGCAGGCCCCACACACCCCGCACAGCCTGCAGAGCCCGCACAGCCCATTCACCCCGCACAGCCACTCCCTGCCGTCCCACAGCCACCACCACCGGCTCCACTTATCGGGCCGCTGGGGATTACGTTCCGGGACGACACACACCGCGTCGTCTTCGAGCACATTTCCCAGCGCTCGATCGTACCCTCCAGGTTCGCACACCTTGCAGACCTAGGACGCCTGGGGGTACTCGAGGGGATGCTCACGTTGTATGACAACGTGGGTTGGCGAGATTTCTTCCAGGTGTCGGCGGACACGTTCGTCCGACCGACACTTGAGGTGTTTAGTTCGATCGCCCGGACCGACGAGGGATGCTCGTTTAGGTTCATGGACCGAGAGTGCCAGGTCACTCTCAGTATGATGAGAGCCTTCTTCTCGTGGCCCGATGTCCCCGGGGCCGACCGTGGTTACGCCCCCACTCACATTCCCGACCCCCACTCCTACACACACCCAGCCTGCTTCCACTTCCACACCCACACCCGCTCAGCAGCCTGTTCCACAGCCACCACCACCACCACCTCCGCCTCAGGACGGAGACGGCGCATCCCCACCCTCTTAGGCACCCTTGATGCCATTGATTCTTTTTGCCGTTGTGCTGCCCGTCTCTGCTGGGTCCTGTTGATTTTTGCCCACTACCCCTCCCCTCACTGTTTTTGGGTACACATTTTGTTTATATATCTTTATATATCCTTTTTGGGAAAGAGGGAGAGTTTTTGGTGTCACACCTTTATATCTGTATCACTCCTGTATCTGCATGCATCATGTCCGCATCATATTTTTCATTTCCTTATTTTTATTTTCTTTTTTTTCCTCATGCATGCATCCTCACTTACCCCTCACTTGACATGTCTCTCGGTGTGCCACACTTCGCACATTGAGGACACTGTGCACTCTAGCTTGGGGGAGTGAGTTCTCACGTTCTTTTCGATTTACCACCTTTGTTTTTTAGTTTTTCCACGCCTTTTTCCGTTTTCGCACTTATTTTCATCATTTTTTCCTTTTTACCATGCACCACGTTTTCCTTATTTTCTTTGTGTGATGCATTGTGAATATTTTCATTTTCCCTCTTTATCTTTATTTCTTTTTCATCTCATGCTAGAGATGACCTTTCTGTGATGATGATGACGTGGAGTTAGCTTTCTTTATATGCAAGCTATATTTGTCATGTCCTAGATTTTATTTCTGATATCATATGCTATGATCTGCCTTGCATTTAGAGATAGTAACCCACACTTTTTTCCGCATGAAAATGGATGAAATTTTATTATTAGCTGAGTCTGAATATTCATATGTATGCTATCGCAGAAAACACACCAAGATTCACGCATTGAATGCTTATATCTGGAGTACTGTTTTCTTTTCCTACATCACTTCTATATGCATGATTTGTACGTTTCACTTCAGGTGACAGACATTGTATTTGTTTTTCTTAATGCAATGTCTGTCAGATCCTAAGAGTGAGTTTGCAGACCCCGTCCCTGAGTCACATGAGTTCGTTGAGGGACGAGACTTTCCAGAGGCCTAGAAGGTTGTTGCTCTTGTTTCTCTTGCTATGTAGTTTTATTAATCACATATACTTTGGTTTGTACTGGCCATACGGCCCCCTTTTATCTCCCAGTTGCTTTCAAGACTTTTCGATTTGGTTATAATAATTAAACCGCTATTCTGGACATGGGTCGTAATAATTTAGTCTATTATCTGTGTTATTATTTTGGAGAATCTGCATATTTTGTATACCAGACGCTTATTGTAGCTGAATCAAAAGATGAAAAACAAAAAACTCACCCTCTTTGACTTAGCTATGAGCGGGCTTGTCCCGTCTCGCTTCCTAGTATTTTGAAAAGCAGGACGTGACAGGTTATCTTGGTGGCACATGCAGGTCCTCAAAAACAAAATAGATGATATTACATCCTAATTCACAGAAATTAGTTGTGTTAGTCATTGACTTGTGCAACTTTTTATATAGGGCGTCATGGCTGACCAAGTTGATGGCCGAGAGTTCACAGCCAATGGGACACCTCCTGTCGACCCAAACCAATTGATGGCGGCTATGATGGCAATGATAGAAAACCAACGTCATCAGAATGAAATCCATGAGAATCAAATTGAGCTCTTGAAGCAAGGATTGATGCAGGTTCCGAAGGATGATCCAGAAATTAAACAATTTCGGGAGCTGCGTCCCAAAAGCTTCCCAGGGAAGGAAGGCCCTCTCGATGCAGAAGAATGGATTAGATGCATTGAAGACGACCTCGGCACTGCTCGAATTCCACAAGCAGGCTGGGTTGAGGTGGTTAAGCCTCAACTGACCGACCTTGCTAGGAATTGGTGGGTAACAGAAGAAGCCAAACTGATTAGGCCTATTCCCTGGGGTGTATTCCGTGAGCGCTTTGATGCCACCTACTTCCTGAGGTCAGCAAGACTGGAACTTCAGAGCAGCTTTATGAATCTGAAACAAGGCTCCAGAACGGTGGATGAGTACAATGCAGAGTTCACCATGCTTAGTCGGTTCGTTCCACACATGGTGGCAGATCCAGAAGATTGTGCACACCTCTTCAAGCAAGGACTAAACTTCGACATCCAGGCATTTATGTCTTCAGCGCGTTTCAGGACCCATGAGGACATTCTAGAGGCGGCACGAGAGCATGAGATTGTCGATAAGAAGCGACGCAGGGCAGTACAGATTGGAGGGAACAAACACCCAGGAGTGCCTATCAATAACCACACTAGACCTACTCCGACTACTACATTCAAGAAGCCAGGATTCCCTAAGCAAGATCAATGGTTGCTTGAGTGTTTTCACTGCGGCAAGAAGGGACATCTGAAGAAGGACTGCAGGCTACTACTCAATCAGTGCCTCATTTGTGGGGGCATCCGAGCATACTATTAGAGACTGCCCCCAGAAGAAAGATCGACCTGAGTCTTCTCGAGCTCCTACTACAGCAGGAACCACTCCACGAGGCCCCCCACTGCCTCCTCAGCAACGTGTTTTCAACAGGCCAGGACTAACCAACCAAAGCGCTAGGCTTTTACGATGACCGCGGTAGAGGCTGAGGCCACTGGACAAGTCATTACCGGTAATTTTTAAATCTCTTACTGTCTTATATTCCTTTATATAGTACTACATGCCTTTATTGCCATATAATTAATTCTGTCGATTTCCATTGAACAACTTATTACAAACATAATAGGTGTAGTTTTGGTTGCGACCATACCAGCCCTCTCACTCTTCACTCAGGAGCTTCCAACTGCTTTCTGTCTCGACGATTTGTAGCCAACAACTCCATACCTACTGAAACCCTTCCCTCGAACTGGAGTATCAACACGGGCAGTGGCATGTTGCAATCTTCCCATGGATGCCATCTGTGTCCTGTGGTGATTAGCTGCCGAGAACTTCTAGCAGACTTCATAGTAATTAATACGCCAAGCTTCGATGCAGTTTTTGGTATGGATTGGCTGAGTACTTTCTATGCTACTATCGACTGTCATCGAAGGAGGGTAGTGTTCGAGATGCCTGACCATCCAGCGTTTGAATTCACCCATGGAAGTAGCTCCCTTGGACCGATCAAGTTTCGGGCCAAACCGAAGGAAGCGGTAGCAGCGGTGATGCAGGCAACAACTGAAAAACCTGAAGTGGTTCGAGAGTTCGATGCCGTATTTCCAGAAGACATATCAGGACTACCACCAGATCGAGCTATTGAGTTCTCTATTGACTTGATACCGGGCACTCAACCTATCTCGAAGGCTCCTTACTGCATGGCTCCATCGAAATTGCAAGAACTTCGCACTTAAATGGATGACTTCTTGCAAAAAGGTTTGATACGTCCTAGCGTATCTCCATGGGGAGCACCAGTATTACTGGTCAAGAGGAAAGATGGAACGAAGAGAATGTGTCTAGACTATCGAGAACTGAATAAGGTAACCGTGAAGAATAAATACTCCTTGCCTCGTATCGATGACATTTTTGACCAACTTGGAGGATCCAAAGTGTTCTCAAAGTTGGACCTTTGGAGTGGATACCATCAGGTAAAAGTGAAGAAGGAAGACAAACACAAAACAGCCTTTCGAACCAAGTATGACCACTATGAATTTTTGGTTATGCCATTCGGTGTGACCAATGCTCCGGCAACATTCATGAGCCTTATGAACCAAGTTTTCTAAGAGAACTTGGATAAGTATGTGGTGTTCATAGATGGTATCATGGTGTATTCAAGAAGCAGGGCGGAGCATGCAAGACATCTGCGGATGGTATTGGAAACACTGCGAAGCCATCAGTTGTATGCTAAGTATAGCAAGTGTGAATTCTGGTTGAAAAGAGTGGTTTCTTGGTCACATTATGTCTGGAGAAGGCATATCTGTAGACCCAGAGAAGGTGGCAACAGTCAGAAATTGGCCTGCCCCTCGGACAATTACTGAGATCAGATGTTTTCTTGGGTTAGCGGGATATTATCGGCGCTTCATTCAGGATTTCTCTAAGATCGCTGAGCCCATGACGCGACTTACGAGAAAGGAGGTGGAATTCATTTGGTCAGAAGCATGTGCCCAAGCTTTTGAAAAGTTGAAGGCTGCATTGACAAATGCACCAGTACTAACCATTCCCGGTCGGACCGGAGAATTTGAGGTGTATTGTAATGCTTCGGGAAATGGACTTGGTTGCGTACTACATCAACACGGGTAGGTAGTAGCTATGCATCGAGGCAGTTAAAGCAACATGAGAAAAATTATCCCACTCACGACCTGGAACTGGCTGCGGTGATTTTTGCCTTGAAGATATGGAGGCATTACTTATTGAGAGAGCACGTGAAGATATTCACCGATCATAAGAGCTTGAAATACATCTTCACCAAGACGGAACTTAATATGAGGCAACGGAGGTGGCTAGAACTTATGGCAGATTATGACATAGACCTACAATATCACCCTGGGATGGTTAATGTCGTTCTAGACGCCTTGAGTCGGCTCCCAACTGTGATGACTCTTACAACTCAGTGGAGACTTCAACAAGTAATTCGCGGGATGGAGATCGAAGTCGTTCTACCTGGGATTACCGCGACACTTATGGACTTGCACATTCAGTCGACACTTATGGACCGAGCCAAGGCCGCTCAGACTGGAGATGAAAAGTTACAGAAGATCAGAGAGCAGGTAGAAGCAGGCCTGCGAACTGATTTTCTTGTTCATAAAGATGGAAACTTTAGATACAGTAGTAGAATTTGCGTGCCCATGGGTGACATCAGGGAAGAGTTGCTAAAGGAAGCACATAACTCTCCATATTCTATTCATCCTGGAGGCACTAAGATGTATAAGGATCTTTGTCAAAAATTTTGGTGGCACAGCATGAAGAGAAGTGTTGCGCGGAGCATAGCCAAATGTTTAGTATGCCAGCAGGTAAAAGCTGAACATCATCGCATCGCAGGGTTACTTCAACCATTACCTATCCCAGAATGGAAGTGGCAACATGTTACCATAGATTTTGTGACTGGATTACCTCGGAGTTATAAGCAAAATGATGTTGTTTGGGTAATCGTTGATCGATTGACCAAGTCAGCGCGTTTCATACCATTTCGAGTAGGACAGTCTACTGAACTTCTTGCGAAGAAGTATATGGAGGTAATTACTCATCTCTATATAGATCACAATTTCTCAGGACATATCGTAATGTGAGCTATATCTGTGAAGGAGATAGAAAGACTACACAGAGTTCCAGTAAGTATTGTCTCTGTTCGAGACACCCGGTTCACCTCTCACTTTTGGAAGAGCTTGCAAGCAAGTTTAGGTACCAGTCTTAGTTTTAGCACAGCGTACCACCCACAGACTGATGGCCAGTCCGAGCGCACCATTCAAATATTAAAAGATATGCTGCGTGCTTGTGTGCTAGACTTCAAAGGGTCATGGGAAGATCATCTACACCTAGTGGAGTTTGCTTATAACAGTAGTTATCAGTCTAGTATTGGCATGATGCCCTTCACAGCATTGTATGGGAGGAAGTGTCGTTCTCCTTTGAGTTGGAACGACGTTGGTGACAGAAAACTGTAGTGACCCTGTGTTATGAGGAATAAACACTAGAGGGGGGTGAATAGTGTTTTATAGAATTATAAGAAATTTACACCAAATAAAACCCTAGTTAACCAACAAATGTGGAATACAATAAATGAACAACCACACAAGTAATAATGCAATGCAAACAAGCAATCTACCCTGGTTCGGTGCCACCCAAGTCTCTCCGACTTGTTACCGGTGCCCTACTCCAGCAACACCCGGATACCCTCCGGATACTCTAGCAAACCGCTAGAGATTTCCTTTAGCCCACTTGTGGAAAACCTCCAACAAGTGCAATCGACCTACAATCGATGTCCGTGTATCCCACAACCCAGGAACACGCAAAGCCTTAATCCCACAACTTGGGATTAAGCAAACTCTCACAAACCGAGAGTAAAACTGAAATCTTGACTCCCACAACTTGGGATCAAGCCAATCCTCTCACCACCGTGAGTATACAACAATTAAGAAGTATGAAGAATGAAATATAAAACTTCTTACCCCAAAATCCTATGCTTTGAGAAATACTTACCAATTTGTGGTAAGAATGGATTTTGAGGAAGATGAGATCACCAAACCCTAGATCCACCAAGATGAGCAGCAATAGATGGCTAGGGAGGAGTTGGTGACGTGGATTCAAGCTCTTAGCTTGAGAATCTCACAAGGAATGAGAATCTCTCTTGAGAAATTAGTGCTCAAAGAGTGGAAGAGAGATTCTTGTGAGATGAGAGAGCTTAGAAATGAGAATGAATGGCTCTTCTCAAAGGTGTGAAAATGTCTCTAATTTCAGCCTTGGATCCTTGGTTAGAAGCACATAAACTTATATAGGGAAGAGAGAAAACGGTCACAAAATTCGTGGCATTCAATGCCCAACGGATCTATTTCTGAAGCTGCTTAATCGGTCTAAGAAGGGTCATCAACCGACTAGATTGACAACTAGTCGATCAGTGAACCTTCTTGGACCGACTAGATGGTTAACAGAGAAGATGGTGAAATCTGGGTAATAACTAGTCGGTCTAAGAAGGATCATCAACCGACTAGATTGACAACTAGTCGGTCAGTGAACCTTCTTGGACCGACTAGATTTGAAACTAGTCGGTCTAAGAAGGATCATCAACCGACTAGATTGTCATTTAATGCATTAACCATCCTTCTTGAACCAACTAACTGGTCAACAGTGCAAAGGTCGAATTTCACAAAGAAAACTAGTCGGTCTGAGAAGAAACGCCAACCGACTAGATCGTCATTTAGTCGGTCGGTGAGCCTTCTTGGACCGACTAATTGGTTAACAAATTGTCTTCAATTGATTAGGATAACTAGTCGGTCTGAGTAGGATTTCCAACCGACTAAATCGTCATCTAGTCGGTCGGTGAACCTTCTCGGACCGACTAATTGACCAACAGTGAATGGGCTGAGTTGAGCTAGGATATCTAGTCGGTTCAAGAAGGATTTCCAACCGATTAGATCGTCATCTAGTCGGTTGGTTCTTCTACTTGAACCAACTAAGATGCATAAGAAGCCAAGAAATGAAGCGATAAGCTACGGAAAAGTTTCTAATGGCTTCTAATGCAATCCTAGAGATAAGATATGAAAGTTATGAAGATTTCTAGGCAAGTACTACTCAAGGCTTAACATTCCACTAAACCGAAGCTAGAAGACATAAAAGTAAACACGACAACCCGTCTTCAAAGCTTCAACATGGAGAATCCGAATCCCTTGACTTCATGAATACTCCTTAAGCTTCAACGAAGCTCCAGGCACAACGATCACGCGTTCTGAGGAAGTATTGAGACGTCGCTTGAGATGAAAAAATTACTTTGGCGACGATCTCCATAATTCTTCATGGACTTGAGTCTTTTGGTTGAATGACTTGAATATCTTCAACGTCATAGTCTTCGAAGCTTTTGACTCATCCATTCCTTTCTTCTCTTTGGATTGAATCTCCATTCATTTGTTGATGCCATTGACTTGAGGTTTGAAGTAGCCTTTGAGTTTTTCAAGCCAATGCTTCACTTTTGTTGATCTACCAAGTTCTCCACTTGAATCAACACGTGTAGTCACTTTTGATCTTCTTGAATCTAATTGGTGACTTTTTAGCTAACTGCAATCACAAGAGTTAGTTACAATGATTTGTGTTTGATCATCATCAAAATCAAGGTGTAGAGTCCAATACTCAACATTCTCCCCCTTTTTGATGATGACAAACCAAATATAAACAAAACAAATAATTGTGCATTAAATATACTTACTCCCCCTGCAATGATGCCAATCAAGTTAATATCAATAATCAATAGCATCATTCAGCGGTTAATAGTGTGTGTATCACATGAGGTTGTGTATATATCGCATGAATGACCAGAAATAATATGCATACACAAAACAAATCATGTAGGTGATACACATCATAAACATGAGCATGATTACCAACATATATTAAATGTAATCTATACAAACCAAGGTAATCACCAATGCTCTCCCTGAATCATATACATGAACGATCATACATAAAGTCTATATGATTCAGGTTATTGTTTAACACTCAACATTTAATAAGCACATCTTGTTTATTTCTCTCCCCTTTGTCATTAACAAAAAGATATGGGGACATAGAAACAACAAATGCAACAATAGAGTGGAAAACGTAAAGGTATATCAATTGTAACCAATTGTAAAGTTTTCTAATGTAAAGTTACCAATTGAAAACAGGACATCGAAATAAAGATATCAAATGCAATAGCACATATCCAACAACAACTCAACCACCCTCAATTATCACAAAAAGATAAGCAAAAAGCATATGTGATAAAAGATTACAATAGATACTAATTGTAAAGAGTAGTGTGAGCAGTGTTAGAAAAGTGACAATTGCAAAAATCATGACATCACTTGTGAAAGAAAAACAAGTGATCAAATAGTGTCAAATACCCAAACAAACTCAATTATCACAAAATTTATAACATTAAGCATAATGTGATAGACTGTCCTTGAGCAATGAGCATGACAAATGACATGAACATGATTAGATACATCATGGTGGAATCAAAATCATCATATTGACATAGATCAATATTTTAGCAAATTGAGTGCATGGAAAATAATTCTATGTTTTCATACAAACAAAGTAATCAATATAATCAATACCAATTGTAATCACCTTCAATTTATGTTATAATATAATAACACAAATTAAGTATAATGGCATGAGAAACCAAATGTAGACATACCAAGTCATCTCCAAAAGTATCTCCATCTAACCTGCACAAAGCATCTCCAAAAGTAATCATACCAAATATAAGTGAAGTGTGCGCTGTGGGGAGACAAGGTGATACAAGGAAAAATGAACATCAAATATCTATATCACGCAAAAGTGTTATGCCAAAATAGAGATAGTAACATCATAAAACGTATGGCATACACAATTCTAGTACACTAAGATACTAATTGAACCAATGTTCAAAAGGACCATAGTACTAGCATGCATTCCAGAATAGATACTCACATAATGAGTCAAAGATAAGCATGGAATGCCATGAGCAAGAGGAAGATAAGCACTATATCATATGCTCAAAACTAGCATCAAACAAGATCATGTAAAGATGATATCCAATATAAATAGTCTAACAATTGTAAATATGATACCAAATATAAATATGATATGTAGAGATGATACCAATTGTAATATAACAGAGTATGGCAAGCAGGCAAATACTGTCAAAATCATGATATTACTTGAGAAGGAAACAAAGTGAACAAATAGAGACATGATTTCATCCTAGCTCAATTATCACAAATGATTCAACATGAGACATAATGTGACAAAATATCTTTTGAGCAAAGGCATGAAGATAGTCTACGATCAAAGTCACAAGGTAGGTCATAAACGAGTAAAGTTATTATGAACATCGCAAGCATGCATACCAATTGTGCGAATAGAATAAAAAGACTTGTGTAAGCACAATATAATCGGAGGTAGCATCAAAGAAGTCATAGTGCATCAAGATATATTCATGGAAGAATATCTATGACAGAATATACATATCATCAAACACAATATAAAGCTTATGTGATCGTGTAAAGCACAAGGTATCTCTAACATCTCATCAAAATAGCATAAAATATGAGCGTGAGATGAGAGATGACATAGTGAGAAATATTGCATGAAGATCACTAACTAATATGAATGAATGTTATGTCACTTGTGAAAATATCATCCATGAAAGATTTAGCTATAGACATGAAAGATCTCATGAATAAAATCATAGCTAAACAACAATCATGAAGTAATTAAAATGACAAGTAACACACATTGATCACCCCAAATCATATCAATACGTCTCATAAAGATAATCATACAAACTATAAGAAAAGTATGAGATGTGTGGTGATACAATGAACAAATTTGCATAAAGATCCTAAGTCATTAGTCTTATACATGGCATGAATTATGTATAACGTGATGAAGTATAGCATGCCAGCAAGAAATGAATCTTAAATGAAGGAATTGAAAAATTTTCAATGAAGATTAAGATCAATATACTTAAAACAGTCTAACAAACAAGCAAGCATGTCATACATATCAGTTATAATATCCAGAACATATAACAATCTTCACACAGAAGCATGCATATGAGGAATACGATGTGTGATGACAACGTGTTCCAAAGATATGAACATTAATAAACAACTAACCAAATCATTATATGAATGTTATAGGTACCATGATGCATGAGTCGTAATAAGACATACATGAACATGGCAGTCACATAAACAAACAATTTTCATGAGGCTGTGACAAGAATGAGCTAATGAAGAAGTATGCTATATTACACAAATCGAATATTTTAAAATACCAATTGTAAACATGGTAGTCAAAACCAATATATTAAAATACCAATTGTACAAAACACATACTTACAAACATTTAGCTCTCCCTATATGTGTGCATCTCCAATGCACCATCCTTTCCTTTTAATTGATCCATCATTTGTAAACCAAGGAGTGTGTAGGGTAGGCATCTTGCACAACAATCCTGACAATTCAACAATTGGTGGTATCCAAAAACTTTTTGGATCCAATAGGTTAATGAACAAAATCAAGTAGTCCAATAACCAATCATTTACCAATTGTAAATAACACTCATCAATAGAAATGCATGACATGCATTGAAATGAGTTAAGATAATCATGAAAATCATGCAAATCAGGAATTAACAATGCTCAACCATTAGAAATTTAGGTACACCTAGACTAATAATTCCTATGCATATGATTTAGTCTAGCAACATCATTATGAATACACATATCTAATACAATAGTGTGTGTGCTAGAAAGATTCCTCGTTCAATATGCATATGTGCACAAAATAAACATTCACAGCACAACACATATTGAAAGAAGGCATGAAAAGTAATACCACAAAGAGTGTGCATGAAAAGCATAAAGCATTAATTTTCAAAACCAAATTTCTCTTCCTTTGGCATATCAACAAGATAGAAAATCACCAAGGGTTAAAGAAATCAACTAATCTATATGCACAACATAATATGAGAGAAATGTAATGGCATATAATGATGTTGGGGGTAGTGGACGAACTCAACTAATCTGATACCAAATGTAATGTCCTGATAGCAATCAAACATGTCATACTCCCTCAAAATCATACAAACTAAGCAAACTTGGGAGTAGAGGACGAACTCACATACATATATGGGTACAAAAAGATAATCATACAAGCATGGTACCCAAGCAATGAAACGCAATATGAGTCGCAAGAGAATGTGTCATTCCTAATATACGATTCTATATGTGTGTTCATACCATGCCTAGAAACAATCTTAGGAATCCAAAAGATAGTGATTTGGGATTCTTAAGAAGAGGTTGTAGAGGCATGAGTAGGAAGTTGGGATGCACGCTTGTGAAGTGGAACATAAATATAAGCGTGTCCCGTGTGTGAAACATGCAAATGAGCATTTGTTCTAACATGAAAATATTTAAGCCACATGTTATAAATAATCATCGAATAAACATATGAGTAAGGATTATGAATACACAATGCACATTGGTCAAGAATTTGACACACGTGAAACACATAGGCATGAATGACATACGAGGCACACAATATGCAAACATAGAATATGCATGAGATAGTCTCAAACACAAAGTGACATCTACATGCATCCAACACACATGAAAACCAAATGTAAGAATATACTTACAACATTAAGCTCCCCCTACTTTGGTGCATCACTTAAGCACCAACAACTCCATTTGAATGAAAATCTTTGCAAATCAAGGAGTTGGTAGGGTTGTTATCCCAATGTGGATTGAACCTAGAAAACATAATTTTGGTATCCAAAAACCTTTTTGGATCCTATGGGTTAGTTAACAAGTTTAACAAACTAAATGCAAATTAGTATAACCCATATCTTAGTGTAATCATACACAATATTAATGAAACATGTAATCATGTTACAAGATAAATATTTAACCAAATACATGCATATACCAATTATACCAAAAATAAGTATATATATATATATATATATATATTATAATCCAAACGCATGACATGTATCACATGCAACAAAACATGAATATGAGCCAACGCATGTGTTGCAAGAAGAAATATTAAATATTCTAAATATGAAAATCATAAACACAATGATTTACAAATAATCATGCAATGGAAATTAAATTCAATATGAATTTACGTTTCTAATCACACATGAGCATGTAAGGCCAAAATGCAAACAAAAGAATAAATCAATTCTTAACACAAATGCTTTGGTACCCATAAAATGAATATAAACTTATGGTACCAAGCAATGAAGGGTCAACGAAAACTAACCCTTCGGAAACCAAGTCCAAGAGGACCGTAATTTCCCAACATAATCATCATTCATAATAATATCATTAATATAAGATTGCACATATATATCCTTAGCATGAATGCTAGTGTTCTTAGGACCCCAAATAGTGTATGATTTGGGAATCCTATTCCTAGTGGTTGCATGCACAAAAGGTTGATTTCTACGTGGTGCATGTGGCCTAGGAGCATGAGATCTAGCAAGAGCATGAGGAACATTGTGTTGTGTAAAAGCATGATGATGGGCATATGATCCATGGTGTGGTGTTGCATACATACGTGGATGAATATGAGGTGTGTATGCATGATGATGATCATGAGAATAAGCATGCACATGTGGATGTGATGTGTGATCATAAGCATATGAAGGTGCAAGAGCATGAGTACGTGCATAAGAGTGTCTCAAATGAGTGTTTGCACGTGCTCGTGGGTGTGAAACATAGAAACCATCATTAGTAGAAATGTGAGGAGTGGATGCATTCCTACGTGTATTGGTGTACATGAAAGCATGTCCCTTCCTTTGATGTCCACCCAAAGTGGGTTTCTTTCCAAAGGAGGGAGAAATAGGAGTGGCGGTTTCCTTAGTAGTAGAACTACCCAAGTTGTTATAGACAACACTCGTGGATGCACCGGAGGATGGCCTCACTAAATCTATAGTTGCTTCACTATAGGAGGTGCGTGCATTCAAGATGGATGCATGTGTGGTGAGCTCGTGCACTTGGGATTTGAGATTCTCATTCTCAATGCCCAAACAAGTGTTATGAGATTGAAGATTTTCAATCTCAAGATCGTTACTATTCACAATGGAAACACGATCAAGTTGAGATTTGAGGGACTCCACCTCATTTCTCAACATGCCATTTTGAGTAAGCAAACTTGCTTTCTCAATCGCGAGTGTCTCAACAATGGTGTCATTGTTAGAGGTGCTACATGAAGATGTGTTAGGGAGACTAGCAATTTTATTCTTAGCATCACAATATTTATGCATAAGCTTTTGATATTTATCAAATAATTGCTTAAGTTCAATTTTAAGATCATCCGTTGTTACCTCTTCATCGTCGCTATCGCTTTCACTTGAGTCGCTTGATTCGTCACTCGAGTCGTCCTCTCGTGCCATCAAGCCCATGAATGAATCTCTTTCATCATTGGAGGAAGAGCACTCTGAGGTGGACTCTTCTTGCTCCGCTAGCATGTGCCATATTTGATATGTCGTTGTTGCCTTGGACACATGCATAAGAATGTCATAAGTTAAATAATCAAGCAAGATATCCATTACCTCTTGATGTTTCCCCACCAATTCTCTTTGCTCATTTGTCCATTCATGTACGGAAGTGGAAGGTGCGTGAAAGGGCTTCTCCACAAGCTTCCAATAATCCTCATCGATGGATTGAATATGAGCCTTCATCTTCACACACCAAATTTGATAATTGGGCCCGAGAAGATATGGTGGAGGAGGGCATCGTGTGTTGTTGTTGTTGGTTGCCATAGCTATAACCTTGCTCTGATACCAATTGTAGTGACCCTGTGCTATGAGGAATAAACACTAGAGGGGGGTGAATAGTGTTTTATAGAATTATAAGGAATTTACACCAAATAAAACCCTAGTTAACCAACAAATACGGAATACAATAAATGAACAACCACACAAGCAATAATGCAATGCAAACAAGCAATCTACCCTGGTTCGGTGCCACCCAAGTCTCTCCGACTTGTTACCGGTGCCCTACTCCAGCAACACCCGGATACCCTCCGGATACTCTAGCAAACCGCTAGAGATTTCCTTTAGCCCACTTGTGGAAAACCTCCAACAAGTGCAATCGACCTACAATCGATGTCTATGTATCCCACAACCCGGGAACACGCAAAACCTTAATCCCACAACTTGGGATTAAGCAAACTCTCACAAACCGAGAGTAAAACTGAAATCTTGACTCCCACAACTTGGGATCAAGCCAATCCTCTCACCACCGTGAGTATAAAACAATTAAGAAGTATGAAGAATGAAATATAAAACTTCTTACCATAAAATCCTATGCTTTGAGAAATACTTACCAATTTGGGGCAAGAATGGATTTTGAGGAAGATGAGATCACCAAACCCTAGATCCACTAAGATGAGCAGCAATAGATGGCTAGGGAGGAGTTGGTGACTTGGATTCAAGCTCTTAGCTTGAGAATCTCACAAGGAATGAGAATCTCTTGAGAAATTAGTGCTCAAAGAGTGGAAGAGAGATTCTTGTGAGATGAGAGAGCTTAGAAATGAGAATGAATGGCTCTTCTCAAAGGTGTGAAAATGTCTCTAATTTCAACCTTGGATCCCTGGTTAGAAGCACACAAACTTATATAGGGAAGAGAGAAAACAGTCACAAAATTCGTGGCATTAAATGCCCAACGGATCTATTTCTGAAGCTGCTTAATCGGTCTAAGAAGGGTCATCAACCGACTAGATTGACAACTAGTCGGTCAGTGAACCTTCTTGGACCGACTAGATGGTTAACAGAGAAGATGGTGAAATCTGGGTAATAACTAGTCGGTCTAAGAAGGATCATCAACCGACTAGATTGACAACTAGTCGGTCAGTGAACCTTCTTGGACCGACTAGATTTGAAACTAGTCGGTCTAAGAAGGATCATCAACCGACTAGATTGTCATTTAATGCATTAACCATCCTTCTTGAACCAACTAACTGGTCAACAGTGCAAAGGTCGAATTTCACAAGGAAAACTAGTCGGTTTGAGAAGAAACGCCAACCGACTAGATCGTCATTTAGTCGGTCGGTGAGCCTTCTTGGACCGACTAATTGGTTAACAAATTGTCTTCAATTGATTAGGATAACTAGTCGGTCTGAGTAGGATTTCCAACCGACTAAATCGCCATCTAGTCGGTCGGTGAACCTTCTCGGACCGACTAATTGACCAACAGTGAATGGGCTGAGTTGAGCTAGGATATCTAGTCGGTTCAAGAAGGATTTCCAACCGATTAGATCGTCATCTAGTCGGTTGGTTCTTCTACTTGAACCAACTAAGATGCATAAGAAGCCAAGAAATGAAGCGATAAGCTACGGGAAAGTTTCTAATGGCTTCTAAGGCAATCCTAGAGATAAGATATGAAAGTTATGAAGATTTCTAGGCAAGTACTACTCAAGGCTTAACATTCCACTAAACCGAAGCTAGAAGACATAAAAGTAAACACGACAAACCGTCTTCAAAGCTTCAACATGGAGAATCCGAATCCCTTGACTTCATGAATACTCCTTGAGCTTCAACGAAGCTCCAGGCACAACGATCACGCGTTCTGAGGAAGTCTTGGAACGTCGCTTGAGATGAACAAATTACTTTGGCGACGATCTCCATAATTCTTCATGGACTTGAGTCTTTTGGTTGAATGACTTGAATATCTTCAACGTCATAGTCTTCGAAGCTTTTGACTCATCCATTCCTTTCTTCTCTTTGGATTGAATCTCCATTCATTTGTTGATGCCATTAGCTTGAGGTTTGAAGTAGCCTTTGAGTTCTTCAAGCCAATACTTCACTTTTGTTGATCTACCAAGTTCTCCACTTGAATCAACACGTGTAGTCACTTTTGATCTTCTTGAATCTAATTGGTGACTTTTTAGCTAACTGCAATCACAAGAGTTAGTTACAATGATTTGTGTTTGAACATCATCAAAATCAAGGTGGAGAGTCCAATACTCAACAAAAACTTCTAGGGCCTGAGATGATCGTAGAAGCCGTGGAGGTAGTAAGGACTATCAGAGAAAAGCTTCGAATTGCGCAGGATCGCTACAAGCATTGGGTAGATGCTAAGCGTCGACACTTAGAGTTCCAACCAGGTGACCGTGTATTCTTGAAGATCTCACCCAACCGAGGACTTATCCGTTTCGGAAGGCAAGGGAAGCTTAGTCCCAGGTATATTAGACCATTCGATGTATTGGAACGAGTAAGAGAAGTGGCTTATCGCCTTACATTGCCACCTACCTTGGATGGAGTACATGGTGTGTTTCATGTCTCGCAATTGCGACGGTGTGTGAGCGATCCTAGTCATGTGGTAGACTACTCAGAGATTGCAGTTCGTCCAGACTTGACTTACGAGCAACGGCCGGTGGAAATCCTAGATCGACGCCAGAAGGTGTTCAGAAATAAGGTTGTCGATGTAGTGAGAGTTATGTGGCGTATCGACTCACCTGGTGAATCCACCTGGGAGCGAGAAAATGAGATGCGTAAACGCTATCCCTACCTATTCACCGCAATGTGATGAATTCCGAGGACGGAATTTTTGTAAGGAGGGTAGGATGTGACGACCTGTAACCGTAAACGCTATCCCTACCTACCTATTCACTCTCTCACACCAATACATGAAAGGAAATACTGAAAGGAAATGCAGAAAAGGAAATACATAGTACAATACACACTCCAACAGAAAAGTAACTAAAACTCCGCGGTCTCTGGGTCGTACACAGGCTCCTCGTACTCTGGAGCAATCTCCTCAATCAGATCTTCGTCTGTCGGTGCCACAAGTGGAACCGAAGGTAAGTCACAAAGATTCTAAACAAAGAAAAGGAGTACTGTACAAGTATGACAAGCAGAAGTAAAGTACGGTGTAGTGTCTGTACAAGTGCAGAAAGTAAAGTGCTATGTAAAGTGCTACAAGTGCAGAAAGTAAAGTGCATGACTGTAAAGCTGTGCAAGCTCTGCTAAAACTACGTGACTCAAGTCGGAGAGTACAATATGTGACCGTTCAGTTCGTCTCTTGCCTGGGTGCTACCCAGACGAATGCCGGTACCCAGGCAGCAGTATGGTTTGCCGAAACGCAGGCAGCAGGACAGGGCGCCGAAACACAGGCGACAGGACAGGTAGACCAAACTCTAGTCACTCCCGTACTCTCGCAAACTATGAGTTACCCCAAAACCCGGTGTTGTGTCAAGTACAAGTTCTTTACATGAACGTTCCACGTGATGTTCCAAGTCAAGTCCAACACAAGAAAGTGGCGTATGTTTCCGTGCTTCGAGCACGTAGTAGTGCGGTGCTACAAGTTCGTACGAGCACAGTGGCTAGATTTCTAAGGTTAGAACCTATCGTGACTTACAATTTCGAGCTCGTTGTGGCAAGACGAGGTTGTAGCTAAAGAAGCTGGTGCACGGGTATTGGTACCTGCAAACACAAGAAATGGCCGGTTAAAGAGTACACTATTATTCTATCTATTTTTCTTAACAGATTCCATTTTTTTAGTAGCTTAGAACTCGTCAAAATACATACTAAATATTTTTAGATGGGCTACATGGAAGCAAAATAATTTTATATAGGAAGAAAATATTTTTCTAAGGCTTATAGGTATTTTTCATAATTTTAGAAACTTTAAATCAATTTAAAACTAATTAAAAAATGAGAAAATGATTTTAATTATATATTTCAAAGATTTCTCTATGGCAGACCATACGTCGGAATTCTTCCAACAAGTAGTCAAAACGAACGTATTAACTAGTACTAGAACATATATTTTTCTCGTATGTTAAAGTAAGTGAAATTTTCAAGATATTGATTTTTAAATGAAAACATCCTAATTAGATTTAAATTTTAAAAATTTGCTGAGGAAAATATATTCGTCTTTTGGCGATGAAACTAGCGCCAATGAGTCCGGAACGTTGTTTCGGATTTTCTGGGCCTTATTTGGTATTTTTCGGATTCCTATATTATTTACTGTTAATTTTTAGTTAATAAACCCATATAAAATAGAAATATACGTATTTATACGTATTTAAAAGTAAATTAATACTATTCCAATAAACTTTGAAAAATCATAACTTGAAAACTAAGTATCGGATTGAGATGAAACTGGCGCCTACATGTTCGTGACAAAGGCGCGGATCTTCTGGTGGTTTCCCTTGCTCCGTCCGGTACCTACATAAAAAATTCACTATTATATAATATAATTATATTCATTTAATATTCATTTAAACTCTCTTCCCCCTGCTCTTTTACGCATCCCCCTGCTCTTTTACATGCATGCTGCAAGGCTTCTCCTCACTTACGCGCGTGCTGCTGTTCTTCGGCAATCGAAGGGAGGCTGCTTGCAGAGGGCGGAGATCAGGGGGAAGGTGGCGCTGAGGGCACGAGGAGGAGGCGGCGGGGCAGGCCGCGGGCTGTGCGGGTCACCGGATGGCGGTGGCTAGGCGGGAGGGCGCGCGCAGATCGGGTGGTGGGCGGCGAGCCTCCCGGAGACGGTGGCGACGTCGGGGTTGTGTGTGGTCGGGGTCGCCATGGCGTCGTCGGAGATGGTGAACGGCAGGGGAGGGTGCGCCGGGTGTCTTGGTTCGTCGGAGGGCGATCGTGGCGTTGGTGTCGAACGTTGGGGGCGGTGGCCTCGACGTCGGGGGCTTGGTGGCAGTGGAGCGACGTGTGCAGCATGGGGCCTGTGAGGTTTGCTCCATGGGTGAGAAGGGAAGTGAGAGATGGTGTTTTGTTGCAGAAGGGGAAAGTTATATAATGTAATTATACTAATATAATACTTAGACAATAGTGAAATAATTGATTGAGGGTATTAACTAGGTGGTTGGCAGCATTTGACTAACAGAAGACAAGGGATTCGGGTTGTTGGATCTGATTGACAAAATGCATTCCCTTAAATGGGAGTTTTGACTAACATTAGAAACAGGGTGGGCAGAATACTCGTGGGCTGCTGAAGTTGGGGTAGGTGATTAGATTACGTAAGTAGTTAAAATAATTAAACATGGTGATTGTAAAAGTAATCAAATATTAAAATTACGATTTTGCCCCTAAAGTTAAACGACTCTGAAAAATTACGAAAACATACTTACGGGATCGTATCGTCACGAGGATCGCGAATATGAAGTCCTTTTCAGAGTTAGAGCTACGAAAATACGTGTTTTAGGCCAAAACGTTTAGGAAGCGGGTTTGCGGGTTCTCTATCGATTTGACTTCAGAAAATTACGAAATTAATGTGGGAGGCCCTAAATGATCATAGGAGGCTACTGTAGAAGTTTGAAATCGATTTGAAGACGTTTGTATAGAGAATAAATTTGTCGAATCAAAACGGTAATTTTGGAAGATGAATTTTAACAGAAATGTTTTGGGTATTTGAGGAAATCTGAAATTGCTAAAATACAATATGATAAGTCTAGTACTCTAAAATATTTTTATAAGAATTTTTAAAGTTAGTTTTGTTAGAAAATTCTTGTTTAACATTTATAATGTAAAATTTATTCTTAGAAATACGTAGAAATACGTAAATTGAACTGTTGGAAATTACTGGTCGTTACATTCTACCCTCCTTAAAATAATTCCGTCCTCGGAATTTAAAAATATTTTTGAAACAAATAATTGATTTTATGAAGAAGCTCAATCAAATAAAAGATAGAAAAAGATGGAAATCTAGTAAATCAGGTTGTAAATAATATGAAATATAATGTGATATTATAGCATCAAGAAAACAAGAGATGTTATATATGAATACATACTATTGACATCAACATAGCTTCCGTAACTAATTTCGAAACCTAGTATCATCACAATAGTTACTCTGACTTCTCAAGTAGTCGAAAATTAACATGAGATGATAACATCACATGAAAATGAGGGCTATTATGATGACAACCTCTGTTCGAACTTGGAACCTGAGGTGATAAGCCAGTAGCAAGCTATTTAAACCACATAAACCGGAAGACTATAAAGTTTATTCGTGCTACTGGTGACTAACGGGGTCTGGCCACAGATGTTGTTCATAATATAGCATGTATCGACTAATCCACCAACAACATCAATTTCCATAAGGCCCAACCACATGCTAACGTCCAAATCAACGCCCAAAGGTAAGTACAAGGCCAACATTCTAAGTCAGTACTTCCTGCTAGCATTCCTTCCGTCAATCTCCATACTATCCCACAATAAGGCAGGATCCAAGCTCTCATCCAGAGCCAAGCACAAGGCCTACATCCAACTTCAACACCCAAGGCTAATATCATGCCAATAAGCATCGCCATCACTCCTTCCGTAGACCAATACTTGACATTCGCAACACCCAACATCACCCAACAAATGAACAACCAAAAACACGCTTTTCCGCAAACCAAAAGAAGTAGACGCAAGAGGAAGCCTAAACGGGACCTCAACCTGGGTGAGACCCAGGGCAGAGAACTCAAGAGAAGCCCAAGGATCACGGCTTCCCAAGATCTCAGCCAAGCGGCGGTAGCGAGGGTGGCGACGAGGGTTGTCACCAAGGCCAAAAATCCCAAAACAGAACGTCGAAGGGCCATTGGTGGTTGCGGGTCCTCGGCGATGAGAGCTGCGGCTGGTTGACGATCCATGGCAGGGACTTCCGATGGAGTGGAGCAGAGGCTGGCGGGGCTTCGGGTGAGATGGCGAGCTCGCTTGGGGAAGAGGCCGGGAGGAGGAAGGGCGATGTCTGAGCGAAAAAGGAACCACGGGGTGGCTTGGGAAGGAAGGAGAAGAGGATTTAAAAAGAGAAGGGGGGCACCGAAAGTCGTCGGTGTTAGGCGGGAACGGGGATCGAGGTGGGGAAGCGGACAAAGAAAATAAATAAGGGGCGTCGAAAGTCATGGGTAGATAGTGTAGGGTAGGCGGGAAACGGGGCTCGAGGCGAGGAAGAGGACAAAGAGGCAATAATGAGGGGAGGTGGTAGGTGGGAAGGAATTCCAACACGTGGAAAAATCGGGTACAAGATGGGAACAGGGTTAGAAAAGAAATACGAGTTTCAAAAACATAACAGCCTATACGTGCACGCTACGTTTGGCTCGTCTCAAAATCTCCAGCATCATCCTCGAGTACTTCTGAACGTCCTTCGATCTGCTTCTGCTGAGGAGCTCGAACTTCTGATGATCGAAAAATTCGAACGCTACCCTCCTTAAAATAAACGTGGCTAGGGTTCAAGCAAACTAGAAATAGAAAGATTCTAAGAATGTCAAATGAAAGGTCATCAAGCTTAAAGGGAGGTTGGTAGTGAATAAGATCGATGACGTCACATAATCATGATTCACGTCCTTGCGGTCCAGCGGACACGGCCAGGGAAGTGACTAAGCCAGGATCACTTATGCCCAGTCTAGCTAGGTTGATCCAACAGACTTTAGCCAAGCACATTGACCGGTATCATGGTCCATTGAAGGAAGATCATCATTCATATGAGTGCCACCGACACAGAAGGATTTTTTTTAATACAACTAATTAATCTATCAAAATGAATTTTGTTAATAAAAAATTAAGGCAGATAGGCCAACTCCATTGGGGCTCTCCGAGATGTTCCCGTCCGTCTTTCGAGTGTCGAACCTGCATTCACAAAAAGATGTCAGCTTAGTCGAGTATCGTATATGATACATCCTGGTTTTATTATACTGTTCACGAGGTATTTTGCACGGACCTGCGTGGGCCACCAAACTTGTAACGACCCGCTCTCGGGGGCCCGTTACTTATTCGGTTTATTTGCAGGTTCCGCAGTTTACCAGTGAATTCAGCATAGCCACAACGCAGAGATGTACCAACAACACTCAAACCAGCGTACATCGTTATTACAGTCCAAATTAAAGTACAACAACAACCATCACTCTCTCACACCAGTACATGAAAGGAAATACTGAAAGGAAATGCAGAAAAGGAAATACATAGTACAATACACACTCCAACAGAAAAGTAACTAAAACTCCGCAGTCTCTGGGTCGTACACAGGCTCCTCGTACTCTGGAGCAATCTCCTCAATCAGATCTTCGTCTGTCGGTGCCACAAGTGGAACCGAAGGTAAGTCACAAAGATTCTAAACAAAGAAAAGGAGTACTGTACAAGTATGACAAGCAGAAGTAAAGTACGGTGTAGTGTCTGTACAAGTGCAGAAAGTAAAGTGCTAGAAAGTAAAGTGCTACAAGTGCAGAAAGTAAAGTGCATGACTGTAAAGAAGTAACTGTGCAAGCTCTGCTAAAACTACGTGACTCAAGTCGGAGAGTACAATATGTGACCGTTCAGTTCGTCTCTTGCCTGGGTGCTACCCAGACGAATGCCGGTACCCAGGCAGCAGTATGGTTTGCCGAAACGCAGGCAGCAGGACAGGGCGCCGAAACACAGGCGACAGGACAGGTAGACCAAACTCTAGTCACTCCCGTACTCTCGCAAACTATGAGTTACCCCAAAACCCGGTGTTGTGTCAAGTACAAGTTCTTTACATGAACGTTCCACAAGATGTTCCAAGTCAAGTCCAACACAAGAAAGTGGCGTATGTTTCCGTGCTTCGAGCACGTAGTAGTGCGGTGCTACAAGTTCGTACGAGCACAGTGGCTAGATTTCTAAGGTTAGAACCTATCGTGACTTACAATTTCGAGCTCGTTGTGGCAAGACGAGGTTGTAGCTAAAGAAGCTGGTGCACGGGTATTGGTACCTGCAAACACAAGAAATGGCCGGTTAAAGAGTACACTATTATTCTATCTATTTTTCTTAACAGATTCCATTTTTTTAGTAGCTTAGAACTCGTCAAAATACATACTAAATATTTTTAGATGGGCTACATGGAAGCAAAATAATTTTATATAGGAAGAAAATATTTTTCTAAGGCTTATAGGTATTTTTCATAATTTTAGAAACTTTAAATCAATTTAAAACTAATTAAAAAATGAGAAAATGATTTTAATTATATATTTCAAAGATTTCTCTATGGCAGACCATACGTCGGAATTCTTCCAACAAGTAGTCAAAACGAACGTATTAACTAGTACTAGAACATATATTTTTCTCGTATGTTAAAGTAAGTGAAATTTTCAAGATATTGATTTTTAAATGAAAACATCCTAATTAGATTTAAATTTTAAAAATTTGCTGAGGAAAATATATTCGTCTTTTGGCGATGAAACTAGCGCCAATGAGTCCGGAACGTTGTTTCGGATTTTCTGGGCCTTATTTGGTATTTTTCGGATTCCTATATTATTTACTGTTAATTTTTAGTTAATAAACCCATATAAAATAGAAATATACGTATTTATACGTATTTAAAAGTAAATTAATACTATTCCAATAAACTTTGAAAAATCATAACTTGAAAACTAAGTATCGGATTGAGATGAAACTGGCGCCTACATGTTCGTGACAAAGGCGCGGATCTTCTGGTGGTTTCCCTTGCTCCGTCCGGTACCTACATAAAAAATTCACTATTATATAATATAATTATATTCATTTAATATTCATTTAAACTCTCTTCCCCCTGCTCTTTTACGCATCCCCCTGCTCTTTTACTCTTTTACATGCTGCAAGGCTTCTCCTCACTTACGCGCGTGCTGCTGTTCTTCGGCAATCGAAGGGAGGCTGCTTGCAGAGGGCGGAGATCAGGGGGAAGGTGGCGCTGAGGGCACGAGGAGGAGGCGGCGGGGCAGGCCGCGGGCTGTGCGGGTCACCGGATGGCGGTGGCTAGGCGGGAGGGCGCGCGCAGATCGGGTGGTGGGCGGCGAGCCTCCCGGAGACGGTGGCGACGTCGGGGTTGTGTGTGGTCGGGGTCGCCATGGCGTCGTCGGAGATGGTGAACGGCAGGGGAGGGTGCGCCGGGTGTCTTGGTTCGTCGGAGGGCGATCGTGGCGTTGGTGTCGAACGTTGGGGGCGGTGGCCTCGACGTCGGGGGCTTGGTGGCAGTGGAGCGACGTGTGCAGCATGGGGCCTGTGAGGTTTGCTCCATGGGTGAGAAGGGAAGTGAGAGATGGTGTTTTGTTGCAGAAGGGGAAAGTTATATAATGTAATTATACTAATATAATACTTAGACAATAGTGAAATAATTGATTGAGGGTATTAACTAGGTGGTTGGCAGCATTTGACTAACAGAAGACAAGGGATTCGGGTTGTTGGATCTGATTGACAAAATGCATTCCCTTAAATGGGAGTTTTGACTAACATTAGAAACAGGGTGGGCAGAATACTCGTGGGCTGCTGAAGTTGGGGTAGGTGATTAGATTACGTAAGTAGTTAAAATAATTAAACATGGTGATTGTAAAAGTAATCAAATATTAAAATTACGATTTTGCCCCTAAAGTTAAACGACTCTGAAAAATTACGAAAACATACTTACGGGATCGTATCGTCACGAGGATCGCGAATATGAAGTCCTTTTCAGAGTTAGAGCTACGAAAATACGTGTTTTAGGCCAAAACGTTTAGGAAGCGGGTTTGCGGGTTCTCTATCGATTTGACTTCAGAAAATTACGAAATTAATGTGGGAGGCCCTAAATGATCATAGGAGGCTACTGTAGAAGTTTGAAATCGATTTGAAGACGTTTGTATAGAGAATAAATTTGTCGAATCAAAACGGTAATTTTGGAAGATGAATTTTAACAGAAATGTTTTGGGTATTTGAGGAAATCTGAAATTGCTAAAATACAATATGATAAGTCTAGTACTCTAAAATATTTTTATAAGAATTTTTAAAGTTAGTTTTGTTAGAAAATTCTTGACTAACATTTATAATGTAAAATTTATTCTTAAAAATACGTATAAATACGTAAATTGAACTGTTGAAAATTACTGGTCGTTACAAGAATTAAGTTATTTTATAAGATGGACTACTCCTAATTAATAGATGCATTCATTTTCAGTGGCTTTTCTCCTGTTTAAAAAATGAGTTATCCTTTAAGAAGAATATTAATGTATCCCTATGGAGCAAAAGTAACACTAAATATCGTATTGTTCTTTTCAACGGTTCTTTGATCTTTGTTTACGACATTTGCAAGTTTTTACTGAAGGCTACATTCAAATTCATACAGCTTATTATTTTAGGCCATTTACTTGCATTGGCTCTACATTAACTTCTGGCTTACTATTATGCTTTAGTTAATCAAATAATTAATGGACTAAATTTTTTATGTTGCTGAATACCGCAGTTGAGAACTTAAAAGATTGATCTTGCATCATAGTTTGAGTAGGCTTATGGTCCTCTCTAATTTGAGGTCCAGTAATTCTTCCAGTTGCAAATTTAATCAAGTATTATGAATATATTGGTGTTAAGAGAAATGACTGAACGTAAATTGTTGTTATATTGCATATTCTAAAAACTGTGTATACTGGAATAATACACACGGGGTCGGGTAACTCATTGTTTCGAGTGCTATAAAGTAATTGGGTCATCCCATCGTGCTTAGTGTCACTACCTTCCAACACCGGAGGGTGGGGTTAATGATTAGTGTCACCGCCTTCAGACGTGTAGGCGGGGTTGTGGTTACCCGGGTGAGCGCCCCTGAGGTAAGGATGACGCCAAAAAGAAATGAAAGGAAGTGTGCCCTCGGACATGAGTCACACAATAGTTTAGGTTGCTATTATTATGTTGACTGTTATTAATAGAAATATGTAAATCAATATATGTATTGCTCTCTTGTGTAACATGCCATTAACCCATCGTGATTAGAATTTTCATCTCATTGATATTATATTGTCAATTTCATTTCCTATTCTATTATTCTACCGCTAAAACATAATTTAATGAAATTATTGCTTGGGAACCTACATGCGAATTTCTCACTGACAGACATTGTATTTGTCAGATCCTGAGAGTGAGATTGCAGACCCCGTCCCTGAGTCACACGAGTTCGTTGAGGGACGAGACTTTCCAGAGGACTAGAAGATTGTTGCTCTTGTTTCTCTTGCTATGTAGTTTTATTAATCACATGTACTTTGGGTTGTACTGGCCATAAGGCCCCCATTTATCTCCTAGTTGCTTTCCAGACTTTTCGATTTAGTTGTAATAATTAAACCGCTACTCTGGACATGTGATGTAATAATTTAGTCTATTATCTGTGTTGTTATTTTGGAAAATCTACATATTTTGTATACCAGACGCTTATCGTAGCTGAATCAAAAGAGGAAAAACAAAAACTCGCCCTCTTTGACTTAGCTATGAGCGTGCTTGTCCCGTCTCGCTTCCTAGTATTTTGAAAAGCGGGGCGTGACAATTACAGTTACATTACCTACTACACCTGTGCAGTCACCAGTACTTTACTTCACCTGCTTAGCCTGCTTTTAACTTGCTACCTGTTTGTTTTACTCCACATGCCTGTTTACTTCACTGGTGATGTTACTTTACCTGCTTTAATACCATGTCATATATGCCATATCATCGTTGCTGCTCTTATACTCTAATTATTTCACTTGCATATATGACTGTTGTTCCTTTACTTTTCGAACGTAGTTAGTTACATAGTCTGTTCATTCCCATGCTTGTACAAATCTTTTACTACTATTGCTAGAATTGTTGTGACTTATCTACGGTTCTATCTCTGTGGCACCGCAGACGACGTACATATGGAGGTAGATGCTCTTGAGTTGATAATGCCAGAGTTCGACCCTGAGACCACAGCTTTCAGTTTAATTTTCGCTATTTACTTTGTTTCTTTCATGTATCATTGTTGGAACCTTTGTACTGTATGGAATGTAATAATTGGACACTATTTGGGTATTTTTGTACATCTCTGCATCGTGGCTATTTTGATTTCACCGGTTAACTGCAGGACCTGCGCAAATATCAAATAAGTAAATGGCCCCCGAGAGCGGGTCGTTACACAAGGCATGGAAGAGGATCTCCAAGTATTGAGATTAGCTTGAAAGCACTTGGATGATTTCCCTTGAGCTTGACTTCAATGCATGAAGGAGATTTAGAGCTCTAAGAGGGAAATGAGAGAGTTTGAGAGTGGCTTATTTATTCTCAAAAGATAGCATCAAGAAGTTTCAATGAACTCATCCCTCTCATATATATAGGAACCCTATAGGAACTCTCAAAAGCCAAGAAAACAGCCAAAAACAAAAAGCTACAACGGTTAGATTTTGGGCTGAAACGTCAACGACAGTCGACTGTCCAACGACTAAATAATTCCCATCGGCGATAATCTAAGCCATGGCAGTCGACTATAGAAGACTACACAGTCGACTGTAAAACAGACAGTCGACTGTGTATCTTTCATCAGGCAACTACTGTAGAGGATGGAATAAAACAGAGAGTTGCACTCTTACTCCCAGTATGCATACAGGCGACTGATGAACAAATGTCAGTCGACTGTAAAATAGACAGTCGACTGTTTATCCTTCATCAGTCGACTGCTGCATTGAATGGAAATAAACAGAGAGAAGCAATCTTCGTACTTACACCTTTCAGACGACTGTTGACCATTTCACGGGCGACTGTAAATATACAGGAGACTGTAAATACATCATCGGTCGACTGATGCGAAAAGCTCAAGTAGATTCAATAAAAGGTTGACTTGAACAGTGCACCACAGTCGACTGTAGAAGGCTCGACAATCGACTGGAATCACCCAGTCGACTGTACAACCTTCAGCAGGCGACTGTAGGAGAGCCAGAGACTCCAAATGAGTCTTTGGTCAAGATGAGCATTTTGGGTTGGATTTCTATGATAATCCCAAGGCTCATTAAGATGGTTAAATGCATATGCCTGAATGAGTAGACCATCAATCAAAGCATTACGTCAAAACTAGACTAAAAAGAGAGAAAGCAATAAATGATATTACATGGATTACATTGTTTTTCTTAGAGACTATGCCTTCAATCTTGATGCCTTGATGTTCCCCATCATCTCCAAGCTTTGGCACCCCTTGAGTCCAAGCTTTGCCTTCTCCACTTGATGTCCATCCTTGCACCAAGTGTTTAGTCTTCAGAAATGATATTCTTGAAATGTAACTATGAGACTAAAACAAGAGAGTCATTAGCAACAACATAATGTTGTGATCATCATCAAAATAACATTGGTATGAAACACCAATACTCAATAATCTCCCCCCTTTTGATGATGACACACATTATGTAAAGCATAAAGAAATAAAGCACAATGCTAATGAGCTCCCCCTACTTATATGCACCAATTGTAAAATAAGATATACAAATGAAAATACACATTATACCAAATGAAATAATGAGAAACCATGATGACATATAATAGGCATGGATTACATAAACCAATTGCAATAGAAAATAATCATGCACACATGAATGGTTTATATAATCCCACATATCTCTCCCCATAGATATATCTCTCCCCAAATGCATATGTATGAAATACAAGAATTACATTTACATAATGCATATATCTCTCCCCTTGACATCGTCAAAAAAGGTGGACATCAATAATATCTACATTGTCATCTTAATCAAAGATGTGACAAAATCCAAGAGTAAAGAAATGTATGATACCAAATTGTAAAAATTTAGTAGGTATCAATCAATATCCCATGCTCTCCTTAGATCATAGAAATGGTCAAATTTTGACTTCTATGATCTAATACCAATTGTAAAGTATATTATATTATAATAAGGAGATAAACAATCTCTAACAATTGACGTAATACCAATTGTAGAAAAAGAATCTTGGAATATAATCCTCTTTATCAATTGATAAACATATATTGGAGCCATGGGCCTAAAGTGTATCAAAGCAATAGATATGGAAAAATCAAGCTTCATTAATACACAATGATATTGCCAAAAGAATATATAATATGACACATGTTGGCAATATCAATGGGTTGAGGTTTAAACCATCATAACCAATTGGAAAAAAACACCAATTGAAACAATGATCCCAAGACCAATCCTAAATGAGAGTTAGAATACGTTTTAAAATATTTTAAACATACACCATATTAACTCCCCTATTAACACACACATGGATTAACAAATGCATGTATGTCAATGTATTCCCCAAGGTCCCCATTTTCATGAAAGAACTACATTTGAAAACATTCTCAAAAACATGAAACACACACAAACAATGGGTATACTAAAAAGAAACATTTAAGTACAATACACATGCAATATGCATATGTGTGAGGAACCGAAACATTAAGGAACCAAACCCAAGAGGAGTTTGATTTTCTAATGTAATCACATGAGGTGATCACATCCCTAACTAGAGAGTTGATGTAACTATCCCTCTCTTGCACACTACAGTTAGTGGAAATCCATAAACTCAAGGATTTCCTAGGCAAGAGTTTTGCCTTTACAAGAGGGGTGGATGTGGCATGCTTAGGTGTAGAAAAGAATTTCTTGGCATGCATAGAATGAGGATTTTGCTTTTTAGCAAAAAATGAAGAGTTTTCAATCTTCCTCATCACCTTGTGATTTACATGCTTCTTGTTGGTGTTATTGTTATACAAGAAAGCATGGTGATTCTTCTTAGGTGCTTTAGCAATATTTCTTGTATTTGCACCGTAAGAGGAATTAGAGGTGGGGTTGGGTACCATATTTTGAATATTTCCCAAGCCTCCTCTATGATTTACCGGATGTTGTTTTTCAAGCAAACCGTGGAGTGAATCCCTAGAATAAACAAAGCTTTTGAGCTTACGAGATTCCTTTTTACATTTCAACGTAAGTTGTTGAATGCGAGTTTCTAAGCTAAGGTTTTGAGTAACAAGATTATCATTAGACATACTCAATTCCTTAACTTGAGAGAGAAGTGTGTCTCTCTCACTAGTGTCACAAACATGCATATCATCATTGTTTACACTGGCAACTTCTATTTCATGCTATCTACTCTTAGCAATTTTATATTTTGCTTTTAATCTATTGTAAGAGTTGATGTACTACTAGCTTCTTCGGAGACCATATCAAAACGATATTCGAGCTCCTCGTATGAGATCTTTTCCTCAATCTCATCATCGTCTTCTTCCTCGCTAGAGCTTGATGATGACTCTTCGCCAATTGCCATGAGGCACAATTCCTCATAGGAGTTGAGCCAAGCTCCTAACTCTTTTTCATTTGAGTTAGAGTGGATGGGTAAAGAAACATCAATTGTCGCAAAGCACGCGTGAGCTTTCTCTTTGTCATCCTCTTCTTCGTCACTTGATGTATCCTCACTCGAGTCATCAAATGTCCTGACAAGCCCCTTCTTGTGGTTCTTGGACTTGGACTTTCCTTTCCAATGCTTCTTCCCTTTACCTTTGTAAGTCTCTTTTTTGTGTTTGGAAGGGCATTCAGTGGATAGATGACCTTTTCCACTGCAAGTGTAACAAGTAGGAAACTTGTTAGAATTGGAGGCAAACTTTGACAAAGATTTACCTTGCTTGCACTTGAGGAATGCCTTGAATTGTTCGGCAAGATCCTCAATTTCTTCTCCACTGGCCTCTTCTTGTTCATCTTCTTCACTATGAGCTTCTCGATGGAATTTCTTCCTCCATTTGATTGGCTCCTCCTTGGCATGGAATGCAACCCCCTGTTGCTTCTCCGACTTCTCAGGCTTAGATGGTTGAATCTTCTTCTTGTGTTGAAGCTTCACTTCATATGCCATGAGATTTCCACTTCACTCCTCAACGGTGTATTTGGACATGTCATATGACTCCAAAATTCCACTGGCCTTTGACTCCCAATGAGATGTGAGAGAATCAAGGATCTTCTCTACTCGATCCTCTTAGAAAATCACCTTTCCAAGTCCCTCCAAAGCGTTCACGATGTCTGTGAACCTTGTGAACATCTCTGAAATGCGTTCTCCTTCCTGCATCTTAAACATTTCATATTTAGATGTAAACACAGTTTGTTTAGATTTCTTTACCATTGAAGTCCCTTCATGACATATCTCCAAAGTATGCCAAATTTCGTTGGCCGTTTTGGACATGGAGATGCGGTTGAACTCATTTATAGTGAGGGCGCAATGGAATGCATTCATAGCCCTTGCATTGAACTTGATCGAGTCCTTCTCTGTCTTTGTCCTTGAAGCCGTAGGAGTAGTGGGATTCTCAAATGGCGCCTCCGTAATGTCACATAGGTCTTGACTCTCCATGTAGATCATCATCCTGGTCTTCCAACTTGGGTAGTTGGTTCTGTTAAAGAGCGGGGGTCGAACGTTAGAATGCCATTCTTCATGAGACGCGGATGTAGCATTGAATGCCATCATTGCAGTATGCTATAACCTCGCTCTGATACCAATTGTAAGAATCGCATTACCCTTGCAATACTAACAACAACACACTAGAGGGGTCGTGAATAGTGTAATGGCAATAAATTGTGCAATTAAAATTGAACTTGCAAATGCGGAATAATAAATGCAAGAGGAATTAATCACCACAATAAAATCAAACGCAAACACAAGATTTTACCCTCATTACCCAAAACTTCGGTACGTCCAACCACACCAATATTCACTATAATTCACACAAAGAGAAGTGAATACAATCTCACAACGAGATACATCACCAAGAGGATTTTGTCCTACACAAGGATCCAACCAACACTACATATGGGTCAAACTCCCACCTAGAGAATTACTAACTCCCACTCAGAGAATTAGGGTTAGCCATACACTAGGACACCAAACTCCCACAAAGAGAGTTACTCCCATAAAGAGAGTATCCTATTCTCATTAAGGGAAATACTACCACAAAGAGAGTGCCTAGTTCCGACAAAGAGAATTAGAGTTACAAAGAAACACCAAGTAAAACAAATACACTTACCTATGCCTTGAGATGTACTTACTCATAAATGAATGCAAGGCATAGAAGAGGATCTCCAAGTATTGAGATTAGCTTGAAAGCACTTGGATGATTTCCCTTGAGCTTGACTTCAATGCATGAAGGAGATTTAGAGCTCTAAAAGGAAAATGAGAGAGTTTGAAAGTGGCTTATTTAATCTCAAAAGATTTTCAATAGCATCAAGATGTTCCAATGAACTTAGCCCTCTCATATATATATGAACCATATAGGAACTCTCAAAAGCCAAGAAAACAGCCAAAAACAAAAAGCTGCAACATCTAGATTTTGGGCTGAAACGTCAGCGACAGTCGACTGATGAACAAATGACAGTCGACTGTTCAACGGCTAAATAATTCCCAATGGCTATAATTTAAGCCATGACAGTCGACTGTAGAAGACTACACAGTCGACTGTAAAACAGACAGTCCATTGTGTATCCTTCATCAGGCGACTGCTGCAGGGGATGGAATAAAATAGAGAGTTGCACTCTTACTCCCAGTATGCATACAGGCGACTGATGAACAAATGTCAATCGACTGTAAAATAGATAGGCGACTGTTTATTCTTCATCAGTCGACTATTGCATTGAATGGAAATAAACAGAGAGAAGCAATCTTTGCACTTACGTCTTTCAGACGATTGTTGACCATTTCACAGGCAACTGTAAATATACAGGCGACTGTAAATACGTCATCAGTCGACTGATGCGAAAAGCTCAAGTAGAGTCAATAAAAGGTTGACTTGAACAGTGCACCACAGTCGACTGTAGAAGGCTCGACAGGCGACTGGGATCACCCAGTCGACTGTACAACCTTCAGCAGGGGACTGTAGGAGAGCCATAGAATCCAAACGAGTCTTTGGTCAATATAAGCCTATTGGGTTGGATTCTATGATAATCCCAATGCTCGCTAAGATGGTTAAATGCATATGCATGAATCAGTAGACCATCAATCAAGGCATTACGTCAAACCTAGACTCAAAAAGAGAGAAAGCAATAAATGAAATTATATGGATTACATTGCTTTCCCTAGAGACTATGGCTTTAATCTTGATGCATTGACGCTCCCCATCATCTCCAAGCTTTGGCACCACTTGAGTCCAAGCTTTGCCTTCTCCACTTGATGTCCATCATCGCACCAAATGTTTAGTCTCCAAAAATGATATTCTTGAAATGTAACTATGAGACTAAAACAAGAGATTCATTAGGAATAACATAATGTTGTGATCATCATCAAAAGAACATTTGTATGCAACACCAATACTCAACACGTATGATACCCATTATTCTCTCTCATATATATATATATACTAGTCATTACCCGTGCCCATAGGGCACGGTTTATTTAATGGCTGAGTTTTTCTCCCCCACAAATTTCAAGTTCTCCCAAATTTCAAGTTTTCCCACAAAATTTCAAGTTTCCCACCAAATTTAAGTTTTCCCCCAAAATTTAAGTCCCCCCAAAATTGTCATTACCACCTAGGACAAACTTGCCACGTAGGACAAAGCTTTATCCTAGTAGGATAAGATTCAAAATCTTCAAAGAACTGGAAAAAAATGGTCGGAAGGGGTGAGAATAAAAAGTGTGGGTGGGTGTGTGGGGAGGGTCCATGGGCAAAAATACAAAAACCGGGGTTGTATGTGCAAAATTCCCCACCACCTCTCTTATTCCTCAAAATCTCATCTCTTATATTTTCTTGTATCCAATATCCCTGTTTTATATAATAGATATCCAAATGCTCTTATCCAATTTCTCATGTCCAAATTCTCTTGATAACATCCCACTTTTATATAATAGAAAAATTTCAAGTTTCCCCCAAATTTAAGTTTCCCCCAAAATTTAAGTCTCCCCAAAATTATCATTACCACCTTGGACAAACTTGTCACGTAGGACAAAGCTTTGTCCTAGTAGGATAAGATTCAAAATCTTCAAAGAACTGGAAAAAATTGGTCGGAAGAGGAGAGAATAAAAAGTGTGGGTGGGTGTGTGGAGAGGGTCCATGGGCAAAAATACAAAAACCGGGGTTGTATGTGCAAAATTCCCCACCTCCTCTTTTATCCCTCAAAATCTCATCTCTTATATTTTCTCTAATCCAATTTCCCTGTTTTATATAATAGATATCCAAATTCTCTTATCCAATTTCTCATGTCCAAATTCTCTTATCAATTGCTCTTGATAACATCCTTCTTTTATATAATAGATATCTCTTATCCAATTTCTCTTGTCCAATATCTCTTGATAACATCTCTCTTTTGTTATATAGATATCTCTTATCCAATTTCTCTTGATAACATCACTCTTATCCAATTTCTATTGTCCAATATCTCTTATTCAATTTCTCTTGATAACATCCCTCTGTTATACTATAGATATCTCTTATCCAATTTATCTTGTCCAATATCTCTTATCCAATTTCTCTTGATAACATCCCTCTTTTATAATATAGATATCTCTTATCCAATTTCTCATGTCCAATATCTCTTATCCAATTTCTCTTGATAACATCCCTCTTTTATAATATAGATATCTCTTATCCAATTTCTCTTGATAACATCCCTCTCTTATAATATAGATATCTCTTATCCAATTTCTCTTGTCCAATTTCTCTTATCCAATTTCTCTTGATAACATCCCTCTTTTATAATATAGATATCTCTTATCTAATTTCTCTTTTCCAATATCTCTTATCCAATTTCTCTTGATAACATCCCTCTTTTATTATATATATATATATATATATATATATATATATATATATATATATATATATATATATATATATATATATATATATATATATATATACTATAAAACAGGGATGTTATCAAGAGAAATTGGATAAGAGAAATTGGACAAGAGAAATTGGATAAGAGAATTTGGATAAGGGTATATAAATACATATATATACATACGTATATACATATACATACATAAATATACATACATACATATACATACATATATATATTCTATAAAATAGGGATGTTATCAAGAGAAATTGGATAAGAGAAATTGGACACGAGAAATTGGATAAGAGAATTTGGACAAGAGTATATACATACATATATTAACATATATATATATATATATATATATATATATACATATACATATGCATACATCTATTATACATTTGACAGCGTTTTTTAAATTCTAGGGCTGACTAGGACAAGATAAAGAGTGGCTGAGATTTGATCTTATGAAATGGAAGGTTGAGATGAAGCTTTGAAACCATGAATGAGAGCCTTGAAATTTGGTCCAGCCTTGAAATTTGGTCCAACTTTGAAATTTGGTCCAACTTTGAAATAATGAGAGCTTTGAAATCATGAATGTGAGCTTTGAAACTTGGTCCAGTTTTGAAATTTGGTCCACCTTTGAAAACAGCTAATGAACATGTTTCAAGATGAGGCGTCCGCTAAATTTTCTTACGCTGATTTGTTGTTTCGAGCCGAATTTGTTGTTCTACGCTAATTTGTTGTTCCGCGCCGAATTCCGTGACGAAGGGGCCTGCACCGAATTTGTTGTTCCGCACAAAAGGCACCGGCGCCGTTAAGTATTTTTACTCTAATTTGTTGCTCTTTTAAATTTTAATTATTTTTTGGGAAACAAAGATTTTGTGGGGGCATATCTTAAATGAACCGTGCCCACGGGCACCGATTTTTTGCGCTAATTTGTTGTTTCATGCCGGATTTGTTGTTCTACGCTAATGCACTTTGATTAGCATAATGTGTGCGGTGACTAGCAGCCAACACCGAATTTGTTGATCAACGCTAATGCACTTTGGTTATTAAAATGTGTGCCGCCGAAGGCGTCCGCTAAATTTTTGTTCGTTTAAATTTTGACGGGGGGAATAATTCTTAGGGAGAACAAAGATTTTGATGGGATATCTTAAATGAATCCCGCCCGAGGGCGCCCGTGCCGAAGCTACATTTTTGTTCGTTTGAATTTGGGAGGGAGAAATAATTTTTGGGGAGAACAAAGATTTTGCAGGAAAATCTTAAATGAACCGTGCCTGCGGGCACGGGTTATGACTAGTATATATATATAGAATGATGCTAATATGAGATGGTGAGATGGTGAGATGAGATATTCATATCTCGAACTAGCCAAAACTATTTGCCAAATCATCAATCGGAACCGTCCATCTTCTTCTATCTATCAAGTGATCTTTATGTATAATTTTTTGTGTCATTTGGATATTTCTATCATATCCATCAAGTGTTTGCAAGATGAACGGTTTACAAGCTGCCTGTAAATGTAACAAAATTGGAACGGGTTGATCCATAGGATTTTGGGGTTTATAATCTCTAATTTTTTTTAGGGTATAGATCTATCGACATGCTCTTGAAGATGAACGGTGCCGATCGTTAATTGGTGTTGCCGATTGTGCTAGCTCACGATAAGGATTTGAGCTCACCATCTCATAATAGCATTACTCATATATATATATATGTATATATACATATATATATATATACATATGTATATATACATATATATATATATACATATACATATGTATATATACATATATATATAGTGTAAAGTGTTCCTAGGGTGACTCCTTAGATTCAATCTAAGGAGTCGCCCCCATTTTCTCCATATCCCACATTTTTTTTCGGAATTTTTTTTCATGGGGTTGTTTTTCACCTCATGGATGATCCACATGCCAAAAATCAATTCATTCCAATACTTTTAGAGCCCCCATCTACCCCTTGCAACTTCATGGTTTTTCAGCACGTTTTCAGACCGTTGAAGTTGCAAGGGGTAGATGGGGGCCCTAAAAGTGTTGGAATGGCTTGATTTTTGGTATGTTGATCATCCATGAGGTGAACAACAACCCCATGAAAAATAAAATCCAAAAAATTGTGGGATATGAGGGAAAATGGGGGTGACTCATTAGATTTCATCTTAGGAGTCACCCTAGGAACACTTTACCCATATATATATATATATATATTGTAACGGTCTGTTTTTCTAGTCGTATTTTGACTGTTGTGTGCGTGAATTTTTACTTCGTTGATCCGATTATTTTCATCCGAGTGGTTATTCGTCCGCACGTCAACGCGAGCGTGTCGTCGTTTTCAGTTTACCGTAGCGTAATCTTTATATGTAAACCGTGATTAATTTTAATTAAAAAGTTAATTATTAAATTACTTGTTACCTTTAACTAAATTACGTTTACTAATAACTTTTCCTAAACTACCTTTTACCCTATTACTTTTACCATAAACCCTAACCTACCCAATTGAATCCCACCGAAAGAATCGGTGAGATCCAACATCTGTTTTTATTCTCCCTACCTCACAACCACCCCCTTAAACATGTCTCCTCACCTTCCCGTTCTTAAATCAAGCCTACAGGAACAAGAGCAGCAACCTACAGAGAAATCAAACAGCAACCAACAATCACAACTACACCACCCCTTCAGCCACCACAACAACCCCTTCACCACCAGCAACACCCTAACATCCACAATCAGCCATCTCCTCCACCATCCCACCACCACAAACAACAAGTCTGCCACCATCTCCTTACAACCCAAATCAAACCAGATTACAAATCACAAATCAAAATCAACCGGAAATCAAACGATCCCAAAAATCAAACCCTCCTCGAGCGCGCCACTTCAGATCCCGCAGCTCCCTCCCCCGATCCACGCCGCCGCCGCATCTCGGCAACCCCCGTCGCCCCGGCCGCCCTCCAGACCCACCGGACCGCCCCAGTGCCCCCTCGCCTCGCCGGATCCCGCAGCCTCCGCCTCTGCGTCGCCCGAGCCCCGTGCCGGCCTCCCCCCGAGAGCCGCCCTACCCCCTGGACCGCCGCCCAGCCCGGAACCCCCGCCTCGGATCCGCCCAGCCCCCCGTGCCCGTCGAGCCACCCGAAGCCCCGCCCCTTTCGCCTGAGCCGCCGCCCCCGAGGACGCCGCCACCGCCTCAGACTCCGCCTCGCACCGCCCCAGGCCCCCGTCGCCGGAGCTCCACAGGCCGGCCTCCCCTTGCGCGCCGCCGTGAGTTCCCTTTCCCCTCCCCTTGCGTGCGTGGGTGTGTGCCTGAACTAGAAAATGAAAAAAGAAAGAAAGAAAGGCAAAGAACGAAAGACAGAGAGAAGACAGGGAGAGGGGGAGAGGGGGGTAGGTGAGTTATTATATGAGTTAGTTTATTATAATAAGTTATAATATAAGTTAGTAATTTGAGTAATGTTATAGTTTATTATATAATTTATATAAGTTAAGTTAAATATCCAAGTTTTTAAGTTAAGTTAATTTAAAGTTTTAATTAAATTTTAGTACTAAGTTAAGTTAGATAAGTAAATTAATTTTCATAAGTTAAGTTTTATTAAATTGTGTAGCTAACTTGCCGTGTAACCTACGTGAACCAGGTACCACTACCGCTGACCAAAGCGCGCCTTTTGCTACAAGGCGAATCGGTAACTCACAGTACCCTAGCTATGTGGTTTAAAAACAATATTGTTGCATGCTAAATTAGTTTCTTTTCATCAGCAAGTTTTTCACATGAACCGTTAGCTAAAATTGATAAGTTGCATAGTATCGTAAGTTGCACCGTATCGTAAAGTAATTGAATTGGACTCCGTGACAGGTTTAACCGAAAGAGGTGATTGGATAAGTGAGAATAGTAGTTGACTCGTAAATTGTAAACATGATAACCTGCACACACACCTGGGTTTTGGGGTAACTTATGATTGCGGAAGTGCGGGAGCGACCAGTCCGATCTTCGTATTGAACAGTATTGAACAGTATTGAATAGTATCGATTTGTTAAACAGTATCGTTTTGATTGTAACCCGGGATATCAGGTGGACTCTTGGTTGCTTACCGTACTACCCTTTATAAGTCACGAACTAGGATCAGGCACAACTAAAAACCTCGTAATTGGTCAATTTCATATTGTTTACTGCTGACAGAATTGTAATAGTGATAAAACTGTGATGTGGTCTTTTTGTTCTATTGTACGCACTTTACTTATTGTCTCTGCTAGTTTAGCCATGTTAGTTTATTGTTTTAAATATCGTACTAGAGATACTTTGAGTTACGTCTGATCCTGGCAACCCTCCTTTTGTGGTGGTCTTGCCAGATACAGAACAGGTTGAAGAGTTTGCACCAGAGGCTGCAAACCCTGAGTTTGTGGTTGAGTTCGACCAGCAGGACCAGCTGGACCCTGAGTATTGAGAGTGAGTGTGGGAGATTTGCTTTGTTGTTTCCAGAGTGGTTTGATGTACCTTTTGTATTTTCGGTTGTATTTTTCCTTTCCAGTTAGCTGCTGGGTTGTAATAAGGTTGTAAAACCACTTTCATTATCAGTATTTTGGCGTATTTCTGCAACAGAGCCTGTGTTGACTTCATTGGTACCTAGCAGGACTTGTGCATGATCCAATCAGTAACAGGCCCTGTGAGTGGGTCGTTACAAGTTTGGTGGCCCATGCAGGTCCGCGCTAAAAGCCACATGAACAACACATGAAGTTCAGAATATGTCGTATAAAATACTCGATGGAACTGATCAAACCTTATGAAATGCAGATAAGCCATGGAAAGGAACACTTCGGGAAGCGGTGACAGTGCCTTTGGATCTGGGATCAACCACGAGAATGGGGGTCCCAACCAGAATGATGCTGGCAATGGAGCCAACAACGGTTCGGGCGCAACAGCATTCCCAACTGCATCGGTGTCTGCCGAAGATTGCATGCGGGGCATGTATGCCCTTCATCAGCAGCTTGGACAGGCCTTGGAACAGGCTTTGTACAGAGAGCAACGAGCTGACCCGAGTGCTTATCACTTTCGAGGGATGAGCCCGAGGACATTCGCAGGGACTGAGAACTATCTTCAGGCAGAAGAATGGCTCAAGCGCATCACTGATGATCTGAGAGCATCTCAGATTCGCGAAGAAGCCTGGGTGGCTACCGTCAAGAGGCAACTGACGGATGGTGCTAGAGACTGGTGGCAGGCGGTTGAAGACCGCTTGGGATTACCGATTTCGTGGGATGTATTTACAAGAACCTTCAATGCCCAGTACTTTCCCCCACAGGCAATGATCAAGATGAGGAAGAAGTTCATCAACCTGAAGCAGGGTTTGATGACGGTGGATCAGTATGACGCTGAGTTCTCCAGGCTCAGCAGGTTTGCTCCAGAGATGGTCACAAATGCTCTGACACGAGCCCAGCAGTTCCAGCAGGGGCTCAATATTGAGATTCGGAGGATGATGGTCGGTGCTAGCCCGACCACACATGCTGAAGTTCTGGCCATCGCTCGCAACCAGGAGATGGTTGAAGAGGAGGAAAAGGAAGAACGCATGCTGGCAGCATCTGCGAGGCCCCCACCGACCCAAGCTGGGCCAAGCAGACGGTCCCAGATGCATCGTCCTATTCAGCAGGTTCAGTTTAAGATGCCAGGACAACAGCAGCAGGCCCCGCCCGTCTGCAATTACTGTGGAAGGCCTGGACATTTCAAGTCTGAGTGTCGAAGTCTTTTAGGCCTTTGTTTAGTTTGTGGGGCGTCAGGACACATGGCTAAGGATTGCCCTCATTTAAAGCCACGTGCTCCAGCTCCAGCTCCCCGTGCTGCACCAACCGGGATCGCTCCACAGCGTCCACCACTACCTCCACAGCAGAGGGTGTTCCAGCAGGGAAGGCAGCCACCACCGAGACGCCAGGCTTACACCATGACTGTCGAAGAGGCCGAGGCTACCGGTGAAGTGATCACAGGTATATTTCTGGCATAGTTAGTAGATCTTTTCTTTCATTAGCATTGGTTGCTTAGATTAGTGTTTGAACCTAGGTGTCGTGCTAGTAGCTGGGAATCCCGCCCTCTCCTTGTTCGACTCGGGAGCATCACACTGCTTTCTAGCGAGTCGATTCGTTCGCACCCATACCATTCCTGTTACAACCTTATCTACTGGTTGGAACGTCAATACGGGTGGCGGAGTGATAAAGGCGACCAGTGGGTATCCTCAATGCCCCGTGGTGATTTGTGGGCGAGCTTTATTCGCTAACTTCATGATGATTGATATCCCGAACTTTGATGCTGTATTCGGGATGGATTGGTTGGGAACTTTCCATGCCACCATCGACTGTTGTCGAAGGAGGGTAGCCTTCGATATTCCTGATCATCCGAAGTTCGAGTTCATTAGTGGGAGCAGATCTGTAGGCTCGGTGAAGTATAAGGCCAAGTCGACTGAAGCAGTAGCAGCCGCGATGGAAGCTGAGCCCGAAGTACCAGAAGTGGTTCGAGAGTTCTTGGATGTATTTCCAGATGACCTTACAGGTTTGCCTCCGGATCGCACCCTTAAATTTGCCATCGATCTAATGCCAGTAGCCCAGCCTATGTCCAAAGGACCGTATCGTCTAGCACCTTCTGAGCTAGAAGAATTGCGGGTCCAACTTGATGATCTACTGAAGAAGGGATGGATACGACCCAGTGTATCTCCCTGGGGATCTCCTATATTGATAGTGAAGAAGAAAGACGGATCCCTTCGTATGTGCGTTGACTACCGCGAACTGAACAAAGTCACCGTGAAGAACAAGTACCCCCTACCGCGCATCGACGATCTTTTCGACCAGCTCGGTGGGTCAAGCGTTTATTCAAAGCTGGATCTGAGGACAGGGTACCATCAGGTGAAGGTTAAGGATGAAGATGTTCCCAAGACTGCATTTAGGACCAGATACAGACATTATGAGTACTTAGTGATGCCGTTTGGTGTGACTAATGCACCCGCAGTATTTATGAGTCTCATGAACCAAGTATTGTATGAATACTTGGATAAGTTCGTAGTAGTCTACATCGACGACATTCTCATCTACTCGAAGAATGCAGTGGAGCATGCAGAGCATCTCAGGAAAGTTCTCGAGACCCTGAGAAGACACCAGCTTTATGCCAAACTTAGCAAGTGCGAGTTCTGGCTGAACGAGGTAGCATTTCTAGGCCACGTGGTGTCAGGAACAGGGATTGCTGTTGATCCTGAAAAAGTAGCCGCTGTTCAAAACTGGCCAGTCCCTCGAACGGTGACCGAGATTCGAAGCTTCTTGGGACTAGCTGGCTACTACCGGAGGTTCATCAAAGACTTCTCGAAGATCGCAGGAGCCATGACGCGATTGCCGAGAAAGGATGTGATGTTTGCTTGGTCGAAAGCATGTGAGGATGCTTTCCAGGAACTAAAGAAGAGGTTGACGACTGCACCCATCTTGATCATTCCAGACCGATAAGGAGGATTCGAAGTCTTCTGTGATGCATCTGGCAAAGGACTCGGATGCGTGCTACATCAGCATGGTCGAGTCGTAGCATATGCATCCAGGCAGTTGAAGATCCATGAGAAGAACTACCCCACTCATGATCTTGAGTTGGCGGCAGTGATTTTTGCATTGAAGATTTGGAGGCACTTCCTATTGGGTGAGCACGTGAAGGTGTTCTCGGATCACAAGAGTCTGAAGTATCTCTTCACTCAGAAGGAGCTCAACATGCGTCATCGACGATGGGTCGAGCTCATGGCAGATTATGACATTGACCTTCAGTACCATCCTGGGAAAGTCAATGTTGTACCGGATGCATTGAGTCGTCTTCCAGTAGTGATAACCCTTACAAGTCAGTAGAGGTTGCAGCAAGAGATCCGAGACATGGGTATAGAAGTGATTCTACCAGGGATGACTGCATCTTTGATGGGCATGCATATCCAGTCGACCTTGGTAGAGAGGATCATGTCAACTCAGATGGACGATGAGAAGCTGCAGAAGATTAGAGATCTGGTGATGGCAGGCCAAAGACCAGAGTTCAAGATTCATGCAGATGTGTCCTTGAGGTTTGAGGACAGGATCTGTGTACCGTCTGGTGCCATTAGAGATGAGTTATTGGAGGAAGCTCACAGTTCTCCTTACTCTATACATCCTGGAGGTACCAAGATGTATCAGGATCTGCGACAGCATTACTGGTGGCATGGCATGAAGAGAAGCGTCGCTCGGAGCGTAGCGAAGTGTATTGTGTGCCAGCAGGTGAAGGCTGAACACCAGAGAACTGCCGGTTTGTTGCAGCCATTGCCCATTCCGGAGTGGAAATGGCAGCACATCACGATGGACTTCGTGACTGGTCTACCCAAGAGTACAAAGTAGAATGACGCTGTCTGGGTGATCGTAGACCGATTGACCAAGACTGCGCATTTCATTCCTTTCAGAGTGGGCCAGTCTACGGAAGTATTGGCCAAGAAGTACATGGATGAGATTGTGAAGCTGCATGGAGTTCCTATCAGCATTGTCTCGGATAGAGACACCAGGTTCACATCCCGTTTCTGGAGGAGCCTTCAGGAGAGCTTGGGAACCCACTTGAGTTTTAGTACGGCTTACCATCCGCAGACAGATGGTCAGTCAGAGCGTACTATTCAGATACTGGAAGACATGCTGCGAGCATGTATGCTGGACTTCAAAGGATCATGGGAAGATCATCTCCATTTGGTGGAGTTTGCATACAACAACAGCTACCAGTCTAGCATTGGTATGGCACCTTTTGCGGCACTGTATGGGAGGAAGTGCCGATCCCCCTTAAGCTGGGATGATATAGGAGATCGAGAGTTGGTTGGTCCTGAGCTAATCACTGAAGCCGTAGATGTGGTTCGGACCATCAGAGAGAAGCTGCAGCTGGCTCAAGACAGGTACAAGCACTGGGCAGATGCGAAGCGTCGACATCTGGAGTTCCAGCCCGGTGATCATGTTTTTCTGAAGATCTCACCCAACCGAGGATTGATTCGTTTTGGTCGAAGAGGAAAGCTCAGTCCTCGATTCATTGGACCTTTCGATATTCTGGAGCGAGTAGGAGATGTGGCATACAAGCTTGCACTGCCCACTGCCTTAGAGGGAGTGCACAATGTATTCCACATCTCACAGTTGCGTCGCTATGTGAGCGACCCGAGTCATGTCGTAGACTACTCAGAGATCGCAGTTCGTCCAGATTTGACGTATGAGCAGCAACCCGTAGAGATCCTTGATCGACGCCAGAAGGTCTTTAGGAACAGGACTATTGACCTAGTCAGAGTGATGTGGCGTCGAGACTCGCTAGGGGAGTCTACCTGGGAGCGTGAGAATGAGATGCGAGGACGTTACCCCTACCTTTTTCTTGCCCTATAGAGAATTCCGGGGATGGAATTATTCTAAGGAGGGTAGGATGTAACGGTCTGTTTTTCTAGTCGTATTTTGACTGTTGTGTGCGTGAATTTTTACTTCGTTGATCCGATTATTTTCATCCGAGTGGTTATTCGTCCGCACGTCAACGTGAGCGTGTCGTCGTTTTCAGTTTACCGTAGCGTAATCTTTATATGTAAACCGTGATTAATTTTAATTAAAAAGTTAATTATTAAATTACTTGTTACCTTTAACTAAATTACGTTTACTAATAACTTTTCCTAAACTACCTTTTACCCTATTACTTTTACCATAAACCCTAACCTACCCAATTGAATCCCACCGAAAGAATCGGTGAGATCCAACATCTGTTTTTATTCTCCCTACCTCACAACCACCCCCTTAAACATGTCTCCTCACCTTCCCGTTCTTAAATCAAGCCTACAGGAACAAGAGCAGCAACCTACAGAGAAATCAAACAGCAACCAACAATCACAACTACACCACCCCTTCAGCCACCACAACAACCCCTTCACCACCAGCAACACCCTAACATCCACAATCAGCCATCTCCTCCACCATCCCACCACCACAAACAACAAGTCTGCCACCATCTCCTTACAACCCAAATCAAACCAGATTACAAATCACAAATCAAAATCAACCGGAAATCAAACGATCCCAAAAATCAAACCCTCCTCGAGCGCGCCACTTCAGATCCCGCAGCTCCCTCCCCCGATCCACGCCGCCGCCGCATCTCGGCAACCCCCGTCGCCCCGGCCGCCCTCCAGACCCACCGGACCGCCCCAGTGCCCCCTCGCCTCGCCGGATCCCGCAGCCTCCGCCTCTGCGTCGCCCGAGCCCCGTGCCGGCCTCCCCCCGAGAGCCGCCCTACCCCCTGGACCGCCGCCCAGCCCGGAACCCCCGCCTCGGATCCGCCCAGCCCCCCGTGCCCGTCGAGCCACCCGAAGCCCCGCCCCTTTCGCCTGAGCCGTCGCCCCCGAGGACGCCGCCACCCCGCCTCAGACTCCGCCTCGCACCGCCCCAGGCCCCCGTCGCCGGAGCTCCACAGGCCGGCCTCCCCTTGCGCGCCGCCGTGAGTTCCCTTTCCCCTCCCCTTGCGTGCGTGGGTGTGTGCCTGAACTAGAAAATGAAAAAAGAAAGAAAGAAAGGCAAAGAACGAAAGACAGAGAGAAGACAGGGAGAGGGGGAGAGGGGGGTAGGTGAGTTATTATATGAGTTAGTTTATTATAATAAGTTATAATATAAGTTAGTAATTTGAGTAATGTTATAGTTTATTATATAATTTATATAAGTTAAGTTAAATATCCAAGTTTTTAAGTTAAGTTAATTTAAAGTTTTAATTAAATTTTAGTACTAAGTTAAGTTAGATAAGTAAATTAATTTTCATAAGTTAAGTTTTATTAAATTGTGTAGCTAACTTGCCGTGTAACCTACGTGAACCAGGTACCACTACCGCTGACCAAAGCGCGCCTTTTGCTACAAGGCGAATCGGTAACTCACAGTACCCTAGCTATGGGGTTTAAAAACAATATTGTTGCATGCTAAATTAGTTTCTTTTCATCAGCAAGTTTTTCACATGAACCGTTAGCTAAAATTGATAAGTTGCATAGTATCGTAAGTTGCACCGTATCGTAAAGTAATTGAATTGGACTCCGTGACAGGTTTAACCGAAAGAGGTGATTGGATAAGTGAGAATAGTAGTTGACTCGTAAATTGTAAACATGATAACCTGCACACACACCTGGGTTTTGGGGTAACTTATGATTGCGGAAGTGCGGGAGCGACCAGTCCGATCTTCGTATTGAACAGTATTGAACAGTATTGAATAGTATCGATTTGTTGAACAGTATCGTTTTGATTGTAACCCGGGATATCAGGTGGACTCTTGGTTGCTTACCGTACTACCCTTTATAAGTCACGAACTAGGATCAGGCACAACTAAAAACCTCGTAATTGGTCAATTTCATATTGTTTACTGCTGACAGAATTGTAATAGTGATAAAACTGTGATGTGGTCTTTTTGTTCTATTGTACGCACTTTACTTATTGTCTCTGCTAGTTTAGCCATGATAGTTTATTGTTTTAAATATCGTACTAGAGATACTTTGAGTTACGTCTGATCCTGGCAACCCTCCTTTTGTGGTGGTCTTGCCAGATACAGAACAGGTTGAAGAGTTTGCACCAGAGGCTGCAAACCCTGAGTTTGTGGTTGAGTTCGACCAGCAGGACCAGCTGGACCCTGAGTATTGAGAGTGAGTGTGGGAGATTTGCTTTGTTGTTTCCAGAGTGGTTTGATGTACCTTTTGTATTTTCGGTTGTATTTTTCCTTTCCAGTTAGCTGCTGGGTTGTAATAAGGTTGTAAAACCACTTTCATTATCAGTATTTTGGCGTATTTCTGCAACAGAGCCTGTGTTGACTTCATTTGTACCTAGCAGGACTTGTGCATGATCCAATCAGTAACTGGCGCGGGCTCGCTAACGTGCTCTCTCGGCGGGTGGAGATCATACGAGATCGATCAAGGATGCACTCCAGTCCATCAATCATCGCCTTGATCAAGGCGGCTTAAGGCAGTTGGTGGCCTTATGAGACCGATCTAGGTCGGTCGTGGTAACGATCATGGTTGTTTTATGGGTTCGTCCTTGTGCTGGAGGCCGATTGACGGTAACCAGGATAGATTTGGCTGTTGACTGGATTCATGACCGATCGAGTTCGATTGAGGTCGAAATTCATGGCAAGTTTAGGCCAGAATCCAACGCGATGTCGAGGGGGTTTGACGGCTTCAGGCCATGGGATTTGGGGGTTGCGACTTCAGGTCGGCTTCGTCGACGGCTTCAGGCCGTTTTCATCGGGATCATAAAAATTTTGATTTTTATTTTCAAGGAAATATGAAGTTTTTGCACAGTTTATCTTTTGATTAGGTCTTTAGATCCTAAAAGTTCATGCTTTTGATTTAAAATTAGATTTAGAGTATTTAAAAACAAAATTAGATCTAGGAAATAATGATCATGAATAAAAAAATTGGAATTTTTGCACAAATCTATAAATACCTCTAGATCGCGCGTGCTACGAAGCCTTTTCCACGTATCGATTCATATCTCGAGATGTCGCTAAAAATTTGTCAGAACTTCGCCGCATCTTTTCCTTCTCTACGAGTGTAATTGTGCTGATAACGTGTTGAGAATCCAGTCTACGGCAAAGACCATATGTCATATATATAGATTAAGAAAGATACAAAATGTTCTTTACAATTTTGATGGATATTGATACCCGTTTATTTTTCTAGCATCTTATACATTTCTTGAAAATTGAGGGGTTTTACGTTGAAACAGAGTCCATCGCAAGCGGTGAAATTCAACGGCCTAGATCGGCCTGCCGACACGGCAGGGCCCAATCCAGGGATCCACTCTTCAAACCGACACGTCACCAACCGCTGTCCGTCACAATACTGCTTAGCGGGCCCACCCAAAGCCCGAGAGAGCACGTTAGCGAGCCCGCGCCAGCCCATTTGGTTAATATAAGGAGTAGAAGCGGGCCCACGCAATTCCCTCTCTATATCTCTCCTCTCATGCTAGCGTTTCGTCCCTATTATAGTATTAGCCTCAACGCAATCTTCATCCTTCCCCTCTTTCTAGAGAGAGAAAGAACCAATAAGAGAGGATTTTTGTGTCCCTTCGTTGTCTGCTTCCTGTTGCTTGATTTCTAGGGTTTCTCCCCGGTTCGATTCGCACTTCTCCGATGGCGAAGAAGAGGAAATCGGACGCGAATCGGCTGGACGAGGTGGAGCGCAGCATGTACTCGAGCTTCTGCAGCGCCGCGAACTCCCTCTCGCAGATCTACACGCAGGCCATGAACCAGCAGAAGGTCTCGTTTCACGCCGGCGAGCGCCACTCCCTGGTTCGTCAATCTATCTGTCTTTCTGTCTCTCTCTCTCTGTGTGTGTGTGTGTGTGTGTGTTCTTATATTGGGCGATGGTGGATTGCTTTAGTTCAGCGAATAGGTCTCTTTTATGGTGTTTGATTGCTCAAGGATATGTTTTGTAGCTTTCTGTGGATCAGGTGTCGTCTTTATTTGTTCTTTAATCCAATTTTGCTTCTTGATTGTTATTCATGTTGGTCAAGCTCCGATCTTTGAGGGCTCGATGTTGTTAGAGAAATTGGAGCTATCTCGAAGTCTACGCAATTTAGTTTGAGGGAAGAGGAGAGTATATGATCGTGAATACTGCTTTCTAATATATAAAGTACTATCGGTACTTATATACATGCCAATACGAACATGATTTGAATTGATGACATGGATCCGAGGGTTGGGGTTGTAAGCAAGCAATACAGGCAATACTGTGGAATACCTTAGCAAAGCGGATGCCTTAGATGACTTTCGCAACTTTCATGTTGAAGGATAGGTGCTGCTTGGTTTGGTTAGCTGACACGAGTAGAAAGGATTGATTGATTTTTCATATTTGACGACACCTGCTTAGGCTACATAGGTAAACAAACTTGGCAGCATTATTCATTGTTACTTAATTCGTGTATGCAATGCTAGCTTTAGGATGAAAATGTAAGTAGGTAAATGACTTGCTCATAATGCACTTTGCTTACCATTTCCATGGATTCTTGCATCGAATAAGATACATACAACTAATTTCTCGTCAGATTTAGGTTGCACTGTCAGTTTATGACACCAAGGATGACCCTAACAGATGTCCAATGGTACAATCATTCAAATAATGACAACAAGGTAAGTGGTTTCCATCTTTTGCCAAATGGTGGCCGTGAAGAACGATCCGATAATTTGTAGGAACACTTCTAATTTAGATGAAACTAATGCATATAAGGGAACCAAGAGGTCACCTTTGACCGCAAAAGAAAGGCCAGAAAATTTCATGAGTTGCATATCTGACAGAAAATAATCACATCAGGTTTGAAAATTTAGTGGGTGCAACATATTATTAGATTAGATAGTTGTCACAATTCTGATTGCTCTTCTCGAGCATATTCATATCTTTTGCTTTTTAAGGATTAAATTTACAATTCGTGAGGGTAATGGTCAAGCCACTTCTAAGTGGGACATTAATTTTTCTATTCTAAGTTTGACTTTACAACTGTAATGGGATGACATATATGCCAATATCAGAGTGGAGTTCAATTGGTCACTATTGCATTAGAATTACAATTTCTAAAGGTGAAATGCAATAATGACATAGAAGGTAATACATAACCGGAGGTGAAAGGTGCCAAAAGGATGGCAGCCTGATTCAAGCATGATGCTAATATGTAAAGAATATGATTTTGGTAACTATATTCTAATTATAACTGTAGTATCCTAACCATTTTCAGCAAACAACTTCTGAAGGACATGAGAAGATGGTACATATTGATTATTGACTTGTGATTTGAGAGATAAGTGTAGTAATTAATAATATATTGCCAGTGATGCGCTAAGGATCATTGTGTGAAGTGATAACTAGAAACTAAAATAAAGCTTCAGAAAATATAAAGATTTAAAAGTAAAGGATGCACACATGAAACCCAACTACTAATGTTAGTATGCAATACACCATTTAAGTTTCAATACCTTCTGCTCCCACAATGAACAAGCTCCCCAATGAACAAGTAGTACTTATCCGCAGATCCCGACATTCCCCAACCCCCCTCAAACCAAACTCCCCCCCTGCACGAGAAACAAACACCGCCACCCACACCTCCAACGCACACCCATAAACAAAGAAGAAAAAGATGCAATGAACTGATATAAGCCTGACTTTTGGAGTTTAACTTAAATTTTTTATAAATTCTAGAATCAAGACATCACCGAACCTAGTTAGACACCAATCATTCATCTTAATCCATCTTTCACTATCCTTCAAAGAGTCGGCTATTAATCGGGACCTGGGACTTGTATCATTTGGATCTTTTAATGCTTTTTCATCTGAGAGGGAATCTTCCTCATGTTTCTTTCGCTGTTAATGTCTTTCTTACACCTTTTGAAGCCCTTTTGAATTTATAGTGTCTACCATTGCTCCATTATCCGGTGCCCTTGTTCAGATACTTCCTTATATGCTTTAAGGTTGAACTTAACGTTGACATTGCCAAATCCACATGGATTAGTTTTCAAACATGTGTATTTGATGAAATCATGTAATTACTTTTTGTCTCCACCACTTTTGACTACTGTACCTTGGCCATTTAGTAAGTTTAGTCATTTAGTAAGTTTAATCGATCTAAGTGTCTAAAATTGACATGTTTTGCATCTGAGTTATTGAAATAAGGTAAGCCAATATGTTTGTGCCTTTGTTGAGCACATATGGGATATGCTATATGTGATCATAACCATAACCCTTTGGCGCTTTTAGCCTCACTTATTTTGGTTATAATATACATGTTTTTACCTAGAATAAAGGTTTTATCTAATGATTTTAGAAAATTATTTGATAGGGATCAAGAATTTTTAAGTTTGATTTTAATTTTTATGTTGAGTTTTAGAATTTTAGTTATTTTGAAGTCTTTTATTTATTTTAAGAGTTCTTTTTGTGTGAGTTTAATACTACAATGGATGGAACAACAAACGTTAGAGTTTGTAAGCCTATATAAAGGCCTTAGTTTGTTTTATTAGAAAACAATAAATGGATGAATCAATGAAAAGAAATCTAATGAGAAATTTTCTCAAAAACATGTGAAAAGTTCCCATTCCTTGGTACGAAGCCAAGAACCCTAAGTTATCACATTCTTCCCCAAATCATCCACAGAAACCCTACAATTCTCCACCAAATCCTTAGATTTCACCACATCCTACATCAACTGGTATCAGAGGCGAAAATCCTATTTTCGCTCTATTTCGATTTCAGATCTCCATCAAAAAATTCCAAAAAACATATTCTCAGTCGCCACCCCCCCTCCAAAAAAACCAAATCCAAAACCCTACATGTCACCGCCTTCTGTTGAAGTCAACAAATCTCGCTGCACCACCGCCATATCGATGTCATCCGATAATGCCGCCGCCAGCAGACCTCAGATCCATCATCGTCACCTTTCGAAGGCTCACTGATGTAATCACCGGTGCCGGCTGGGGCTCCTGACACTATGTACATCTTCGTCACTTCCAGGCGACCTTTCCTGTACCCCCTGTGTCCTCACCGACGATTAGAACCTCCAAAAGTGCAGCTGTAAATTCTTCAAAGGCATGTTGATGCCGCCACTGGTGACGGCGGGGAACGTGGACCCCCTGACGAATCTGCAGCAACTAAAATTCCGGTGAAATGTTGGCGCAGTCGCCAGAAAGTGGCATTGGCGCTGACCAAGTGACATCGCTACAGTGTCGGCTCGGTCGAGCTGAACCCGTGCCTGAGCCGAGCCGACACTGTTCATCGGCCTGATGAGCTGACCGGGACCTGGCTAGGGCCAACTGAGCCGGTGAGCCGACCCCAAACAGGCTCAGCCGAGCCGGTTGATTGGTCAACGCTCAGTCAAGCCAGTTGACCCGGTCAACGGCTCAATGGTGAGCTGTGATATTTTCTGTCATTTTGACTGATTTTCAGGAAATTTTTTGCACATATTTACTGTTTTAATGATTGTGGATTTGTTTGAAGTAGAGGTGGCAAACGGGTTGGGTGGCTTCGGCTTCGGGTCGGGTCAGATTTGACCCGACCCGTTTACGTGTAAACCCTAACCCGACCCAAATTGAATTCGGGTCGGGTTCGGGTGACCCGGAAAATTTTCGGGTCGGGTTCGGGTTAACCCGTCGGGTTAAGATTTGACTTAAACACAACTGCTCCTTTTTTGATATCCAGCTATTTATTAAGAGCCACCGACAATTTATTAAGTGTTGCATAATTTTCAGTAGCTCATCGCTTAAACCACACCGATGACATTAATGAAGTATAATTAACGTTACCATTTTATTAACGGAAGTAATAACATTAACTAAAAAGTTGTATGTAAAGGGAATTGAATACAATACCTCTTAAAGAAGAGGACAAAATTCAATCGTACAAGTACAACTCCCCATTGCAACTGTGTATTGAAGTTATTATAAATTTTTTATATAAATAGAGAAAGTAAACCGGGTCGAATTCGGGTCATTCGGGTTGACATGATAAACCCATACCCGACCCGGATTTTATCCGGGTCGGGTCGGGTCAACCCGTATCCTACTTGACCCGTATTGGCCCCTATCCATACCCGGTTTAGGATGCCGGGTCGGGTCGGGTCGGGCTCATTTTGCCACCCCTAGGTTGAAGCTCGAATTTAGTGCCGTTCGTGTCAGTGGATGAGCCAAGTATACATTGGTACCATCTGTACAAAAAGATTAGCTCTACATTATGGGATATGATTATTATGATGATTATTACAAGGGCCATTATATTCGTATATTGTATGATCGGGTCTCCTACTTTTATGGCTACGAAGACATTTACAGATATGATGACTCAGAATTCCATCTAGATTATTTCTTCTTCTATTTTAAGTTTTCAGAACTACAAATATATATATATGCATATCACACATTCAAAGAAGAAGTAAGGTTCTGGTATTGACAACGTCCACGTTATATTCGTCAATGATCAGGGTTTAAACTCCGTTTTCAATATCACCATTCTTCATGGCCTCGGTATATTTCACAGGCAATACAACAATATTCATTAGAGATATGGTCAGATAAAAAGAAACAAACATTCAAGAGATGGAACAATGGTGGAAGAAAAAAAATAGAGTAAACTCAAATCGGATCATGACCCAGAGATTGAGACAGTTTGAGCCTGAACCCGAATTGAAGCCCGAGTCAATATTGGAGTCATCGCAAGAGTCTGAGCACGAGCCATAGTCAGAGCCATCACCAGAGCTTGATCTAGTTCCATATTCTGAGCCAGATCTTTATTTAGAGCTAGCTGTTGAACATTCATCACAGCTGCTGAAAGAAGCATTACAGATTTCGATTAAGCACATTGAGTTTGTGATCACACATCCCACTCCCTTAACCAACAAACAAATGCTGCTTTCGTTTATCAATTGAAAGAAATTTTCAGAGGACGTCCATTGAAAAGTCTGTATCCTGCTATATTTCAGAGCTCGTGGACGTGTCTTTTTCAATTACATATTTTTCAACTACATAGGACTACTGATTTCTGCCCATCTGTATTACTTCTGTCGTCCTTCACCTCCTGGTGAAATTCTCAAGCCATGGAGAATAATAGGAATCAAGAATTTTTATTTTTATTTTCCGTTTTAGAATTCTAGTTTTTTGGGATTTTTTAAGAGTTTTAGTTTTTTTGGGTGAGTTTAATATCACATCGGGTGGAACAGAAAAAGTCGGAGTTTTAAGTCTATATAAAGGCCATAGTTTGTTTTATTTGGAATCAATGATGGGATGAATCAATGAAAAGAAATCTAATGAGAAATTTTCTCAAAAATCTGTGAAAGGTTCCACTCCTTGATGTAACCGAGCTATACAAGCTGCATTATCTTCAAATAAAATGGTTGGCTCAAGATCGTCCGTCTTCAGGCCGGTCTTCACTAGAATGTGATGAATGACTGAACGAAGCCAGACACATTCTCTGCTAGCTTCATGGATCGCCAGGAGCTCTGAGTGGTTGGATGAGACTGCTGTGGTGATCTGCTTCACAGATTTTCAGGAGATGACCGTACCACCGTAGGTGAACACGATACCAGTTTGTGATTTCTCGGTGTGTGGATCAGATCTGTAACCTGCATCTACATAACCAATCAAAGTGAAAGATCTACCTTTCGGGAAGAATAATTCCAGGTCAATCGACCCTTGGAGGTAGCGTAGAAGCTGCTTAACTCTGTTCCAGTGGCGCTTTGTGGGCGTTAAACTGTATCTGGCTAGTAGGTTGACTACGAACGTTATGTCGGGACGCGTGCAGTTTTCCAGATATAGAAGTGCTCCAATGGCACTAAGGTAAGGAACTTCAGGACCTAATGTTTCCTCCCCCTCTTTCAACGGCCGGAAAGGGTCCTTAAGTACATCCAAAGATCTAACGACCATTAGTGTACTTAGAGTATGGCTCGTATCCATATGGAAATTTTTAAGTAATTTCCTTGTGTATGTGGATTGGTGTAACATGATTCCTCCGCTGAGGTGTTCTATCTGTAAGCCAAGACAATATTTAGTCTTGCCCAGGTCTTTCATTTCAAATGTTAGTTTGAGGCTTGCAGATATATCATCAATCTCTGCAGGAGATCCGATGAGGTTTAAGTCGTCTATATGGACGACTATTAATACGAATCTTGTTCCCGTGGTTTTAATGAAAATACACGGGCAGACTTCATTATTTGTGAAACCTTGTTGAACAAGGAATTCACTCAGTCTGTTATACCACATTTTTCCCGTTTTTTAGACCATATAATGATCGTTGAAGCTTAACAGAATAGACGTCCCGAGGTTTATCTTTAATTTCTGTTGGTATTTTGAAACCATCTGGAAGTTTCATATATATATCTTTATCTATATTGCCTTATAGATATGCAGTCACAACGTCCATGAGTTGCATTTCTAGGCCTTCCATTGATGTTAAGCTTATTATGAATCGGAATGTGATCGCATCCATAACCGGGGAATATGTATCTTCATAATCTATCCCCGGTCATTGGGAAAATCCCCGAGCTACAAGCCGTGCTTTGTAGCGTACGATCTGATTATTCTCATTTCTTTTCCTTATGAATACCCACTTGTATCGCACAGGTTTTACACCTCTTGGTGTCTGGATTACGGGTCCAAAGACTTTGCGTTTCAAGATTGAGTTCAGCTCTACTCCTATTGCTTCGTTCCACTTTGGCCAATCATCTCTGTTTGCATTCAGCTAGAGATCGTCGATCAATATCATCGGTCGTATTGAGCGACGTGAACAGCAATATCGAATGCAAAGTCGACGACGACGACCGTGCTTTTTCTGTCCAGTGCCTCCCTAGTACGTACGAAATTTAATGATATTTCTCATGTATTGTCCTCTTCCGGGGACTGAAGTAGGGGAGCGGTTAATGATCTGAGCTCAGCATCATGTGGTGGGTTATTCGTTATTTCTCCAGGTATTTTCCTCTTGCGAGGGAATTTATCCTTGGAGCCAAGCATGCGTCCTCTTTTTAATTGAGGTATGACTGATTCTGCTGCCGGTGGATTGCACCCATATTTGAGGATGTCAATCTTAGCTGGCGTATTGACAACATGGACGTGTGATCAGATAATTTTCTGGTTATCAGTGAATTTGTCTGGGAGTAAATGTACTCTATTCTGAATGTGAAGGATCTCCAGGATCTCATCTTCACACAGATTAGTACGCGGATCATAATGAGACAAAGACTTAGTGTCCCAAGAAATGGGCTCTGAAGTTTTAGGCTTCTTGGTTTGTGAGCCAAGTTTGGGAAAAGAATTTTCGTCAAACTCACAATCTTCAAGACGAGCCTTAAATGCGTCGCCTGTTAGAGGCTCAAGGTATCTAATAATGGAGGGTGAATCATACCCTACGCAGATACCAAGACGGCGTTGAGGACCCATTTTAGTCCTCTGTGGAGGTGATATGGGAACATAGACTGCATAACCGATTACTCTCAAGTGAGAAATATAGGGATGTACACCATATGCAAGCTGCATCGGCGATAAAATATAACCACCAGAGGGTCGTATTCTGATAAGCGAAGCGGCATGCAAAATGGCATGTCCCCATGCATCCACATGCAACTTTGATTGCATTAGCAATGGACGAGCAATCCATTGCAGTCTCTTTATAAGAGACTCAGCCAACCCATTCTGGGTGTGAATATGAGTTATTGGATGTTCAATTTCAATGCCGATTGCTTGGCAATAGTCTTGAAAGACTTATGAATTGAATTCCCCAGCATTGTCCAGACGTAATTTTTTAATCTGATTATCTGGAAAATGTTCCCGTAATTTTATTATTTGTGCCAATAGCTTTGGAAAAGCTAGGTTACGGGTGGACAAAAGGCACACAAACAACCATTTTGAAGATGCATATATTAGTACCATAAAGTACCGAAATGAACCTTTTGATTGGTGAATTGGCCCACAAATGTTCCCATGTATTCTCTCCAAGAAGCTAGGAGACTCAAACCCCACTTTCAGGTGGAATGGTCTCGTGATTAGTTTACCCTTATAACAGAGGACAAGGAAAATCACACTTTTGAAGAATCTTCAGGTTCTTCAAATTATGTCCACGGGATTGGGTTATGATGTGGTGCATCATTACCAATCATTGGTGACCTAGTCTATAATGCCAGAGATTGAATTCTGGTGATGTAGAACACTGCTGGTGTACCATCAGATTAGCTTCTATAGGTTGGATATATGTTTGATAAAGGCCCGACGTGAGTCGTTTAAAACGTTTTAGGATGGTTTTAATACCATCCTTATAACGAGTAACATACAAATATTCAATATTATTGAAATCATCAGTTTCCAAGTGATATCCATTTAAACGGATGTCCTTGAAACTCAGTAGTAGATTTCTGTTAGATTTTGGAGAAAATAAAGCATCTTTTATTATAACTTGCATTTGGTTTGGGAGCAATAAAATTGCTTCATCCGATCCTTCTATTATATTATATAGTCCCGAAATTATAGTGACGGGATCATGATAATTAATGATACTATTAAAATAGCAGCTGTCTCGAAGGATCGTGAGTGTGGAGGTACTGTCCAGTAGGCATTCACACTTCAACTCTAGAAAAGAATGTAAAACTTTTCATGAAAAGGAAAACCACATTCGATTCACAATTAAGATAAAGAGAGACATAATTGAAGATACATCATGCATTTATGAAAGAGACTTGAAAGAAAACTAAATCAGTTTCAGTCAAGAGGTCGTTGTTCTCGAAATCCTCGGTGGTGAACCGAGTAGGAGGCTGTATATCCACCAAATTTGTTTCAGCGGAAGGCTTCAGGCTTGCCATATACAAATCTTGGCGGTGGCGTGGAGTACGACAGACCCTGGACCAATGTCGAGTCATGCCACATCTGTGGCATTTGTCTTCCCAGTTTTTCTTGGTGCGAAGCCTTGGAATTCTTGGTGCGAAGCCAAGAACTCTAAGTTATCCCCTTCTTCCCCAAATTAGCCACCGAAACCTTAAAATTCTCCACCAAATCCCTAGATCCCATCACGGCCTACATCACCGTTGGTTTTGATGGCTTCTTCTCATTGAGGGTTATTTCCTAATGGATTAGTATTGATTTGTCACTTTGATGACCATTTTCTTCGCACCATTTGAACATATTTCTTCTGTTCAAGTCATCTTTTGCTTTGTTTTTTTCATAACTGAACTTTCATGTGATATCTCTTTGGTGAAGTTTGAAGGCAGAAAATCTAATAATTTGAGAATGGTATTGGAATATAAAAGCATCTCCATGGAAGTTTTGATCTCGCTCCTAGTTTAAGTTTTTGTTTCCTTGTTGATTTCCTTGTTGAGAACATATCACAGCTACCTATGGGTTGTCTGCCAGTTATGTGATTGTTGGGAACCCTTTTTTGGGGTTTTCTTATTTTTTTATTTTTTATTTATTTTTTTTTTTTTGGGGGGGGGGGTTGTGGTTGGATTTTGGAAATTTTGTTTGATAAATTGGGAACGCGATAAGATCATGGGTCTCACATTTGGAGATCGAATAAATCACCAACATGCACAAATCATATGCAAATATATTTTCATTTGGGCACCATACTTTGGAGAATCACTCATCAACTCAGCACATCTCATGCATGTAGATTTCAAATATGGGTGGTAAATGGGCCGGGTTGTTATTGGGTCAGCCTGATTACCCTTGCCCCATGTCCTACCCGTTTATTCACGCGTCAGGGGATTGGTACCCATACCGAACTCGTAAGCCGTGGGTTTACCCATTATGTATCAGTTTGACCTGGTAGCTTAATGGGTTAGATTTTGGCAAATGGGCTATGAGTTGCAAATGGGATTTATGTTGTAGCATGAAATTAAAAAGAAAAAACATATGGCTGAATACAAAAACATTGGCAACCACATAAAAATCATATAGTTGAATCTAAAAAGAAGAAACTACAACCATGCATTGAGCACATCAATACCATGAAATTTACAAAACATTAGAAAGAACAAGATGAAAAAAATTCACCGAAATAGTCCCACAATCGATCATTATTCCAATTTATTTCTCAAACCGCACTAGATATAAAAATGCATTTGAAGGGTACAAAAACAAATAAAAATCCAACTGATGCAAAGGAGAAGGGAAAAAATAGGATGGGGGAATTGAGGAAGAAATTACCTAAGGATTAGATAGGATTTTACTTTTCTCACCTTAGAAAATTGACGATTATCGACTCCAACACATTACACATGGAGATTTTTCGGATCTCATGCTCACACACCCACTAAGCCCACTCTTATGCCTCTCACACTTGAGTTTTAAATAGAAAACAAAGTTTATACCGTTCTAAATTTTATTCAAAACTCATTTTAACTATAAAGTTGAATACAAAGCTATAAATAGGTGAAAATAAAGAATAATTTGATTTATATTCAAACTCTTACATAGACTCTAATAAAGATTCTTAAATAAAATAAAAGAGTTTCTTAGAACATGAAACTCAAAAGGATTCATACTCTTTTTAAAAGGAAATTTTAAAAAGACTCAAATTTCTTTAAAAAGGAAACACTAGAAAGACTCGAATAAAAAATTATAAAAAGAATAAAAGATTATAAAAATAAATTTTAAAATACTCAAATACTAGTTTGAATTCAAATTAAAATTGGACTCCCATCATTCTTTCTGGTTTTAAGAACTTCATCACATGAAGAATGATGGCAAGGGAGCGTAAACGGACAATAGTCAGTAGCCTGTAGTGGTTGGTAAAAATACTCATTCATGAACTTTGAAACGAGTTAAAATATAAATAAATGTGTATATGAGGATCTTCAGGAGGATGTACCAAGATCATCAAACAAAAGATGTGCAAAACTTGTTGACCAGTAGGCCGTGCCAGATCAGGGATGATGAAGTTGGTGTGTTGAACCTCATGCTTAGGATCTGATCCAGTCTTGTGCTCAAGCTCAGTCTTGTGCTCAAGCTCGATTACGGGCTCATGCTCAAGCTTATGCTTGGACTCAGCTTTAGGCATAGCTTCTTGTTATTTCTTCATTTGTTCCTTCATTTGTAGATGCTCGTGATAGTTCTTGAAATCTTTTTGATATCCTCACAAGGGTCTGTTTGCGACTCACTTTGAGGCTCTAAAGATTGAGCCGATTGACGGATTGTTTGATATTTGAGGAGATACCATTACCGAATCTTCATCTATAACCAAGATCAAAAAAGCTTTTGTTTCACAAAAGAAAGAACTTCTCCTTTAAATTTATACTCAATACTCAGAATTTATTTTTATTCGTTAGATCGTGGCTTTAGCAAAAGAAATCTTTTCATAACATATTCTCATTCTTCATAACACTAGTATCCATCGGGCCCCCTCAAAAACAAGTATGGTGCACTACTTACCATACAAAGCTCTTGTAAAATTGCAAGTATTCAGAAATGTGTAAAATTTTAATAAAATATACTTTAAATAACTGAGAATACGTCTAAGATAGCCAGTGGCACGAATTAGCTCCCCACCGATTCAATGGATCGAGAATTGAGCTTGAAACGGCTTCAGAATCATCAAAATATAAACAGTGCACAAAAATAACTAAAAATCATTGGAAAAATCTTCAAAAATTCGCAGAAGTTACCATAGCAGATTGAAAAAATCCTCAGAAATATCCCTAAAAATAGAAAATTGCACAGTATTAGGATCGGGGCACTGTAGCACATGGATAGTGCTGTAGCACTTGGATGCTTGTGGTATTTTGATGGTTTTCTAAACTAAAAGCAAAGCTTATTTGGTGGTTCTATTGATAGTGATGAAAATGTGTTTTGGATTGTTATTATTGGAGAAGAAGATGATTGTGAAGGGGGTTTGTTTGATTTGGGTTTTTATTTGAATTTTTGTGTGTGGATAAAACTAAAGCTAAACTAAAAAAGAAGAACAAATAAAAGAAGATGTTGAAGAAAAGACAAGAAATTTAGATTTGATACGAAATTTAATGCAAAATAGAAGAGAGGAGGAGTTGTGGTAGGGGAATTGGAGAAGAAAATAACCAAGGTTTGATAGGATTTTAAGTTTCTCATCATGTAATTTGACGATTACTGGTTTTATCGATTTACACGTGAAGATTTTAGATTTTCCAACATCACGCTCATGCAACTGACTTTACTCTTGCCTAACTTTACTCACGCTCAAGATTTTCAAGTGACAAACACAACTTTAAATTTTATTCAATAACTCATCTTAACTAGAAAATTGAATACAAGATGATGTAAAAATAAAGACTTATTTGACTCATACTTAAACTTTTAAATAAATAGACTCAAATAAAAACGCTTAAATAAAATAAAAAAGTCAATTAGAACAGGACACTCAAAAAGACTCAAACTCATTTAAAAAGGAAACTTTAAAAAACACAAATTATTTTAAAAAACTCTAAAAAGACTCGAACTATAAAATCTAAGAAGAATAAAAACTATAAAAATAAATTCCAAAAATACTATTTTGAATCCAAATTGAAATTGGATCCCCATCAACAATAGTGAACTAAACGCATCAATATTTCCTGAAATTAAAATTTTTTAAGAAAGAACAATATGAAAAATTCACACAATTTGTCCTACAATCGATCATTATTTCAATTTATTCCTCAGCGTGCGCATTAGATTTTAAAAACGCATTCTACGGGATCAATTGAAGCATTGAAGACGACACATCCAACTTAATTGTATAATTAAATGTATATATAATTTGTGTGTGTATGCATGTTAAAATAAATGGGATACAAACGGACCCGTTTAATAATATGGTTGTCGGATTTGGATCATAAAAGGAAGTTAGACCCGTTTATGTTTGACTTAAATCAATTTTTAGCGAGTCTGGTATGGGTCTGGTATGGATTAAGATCATTTTGTATCAATATTTTTTTGTTGGAGAAAAGTCACCTAGGAGTTTTGAAGTGAAACAAGATGAATATCGAGTGATCACATAGAAGAAAGCATCCAAAAGCAGTAAAGAAGTCGATAGGAGAAGATGCAAAATTTGATAACAAGTTGCGTTTGTTAAATCTGGGATACTACATTGAAACCTGCATTGGAAGTGAATTCACCATTTGAAGCAACTAAAAATATGTTTCAGATTTAAGCTTTGGCTCAAACAACTCTTACTCTAGCTTTAGTTTGGGCTTTTGCTCAAGCTCGGGATCATATATACTTTTAGATGAGGCTTTGTTTAAACTCTGCTCAATACTCTGATTCAGACCGTGGCTTCAATTCAAGCTCTGCATTAGGCTTCGACTTGGATTATGGATTTAATTTAGGCTCAGGCTTTTACACAGGTTCAATATCTTATAGTGGCTTTAGTTGAGGGTCTGCATCTGACTCTGCTTCCGGCTCTAATTTTGGCATAGGCTACAGATTTGGTCGTAGCATAAGGATGGCTCTAAACTTGTCACGAAATTAGCAAGATCACGATCCTTTGGAGTTGGTCAATTCTTATATCGTGCTTCTGGTGCTTTCATGGTATGTGTATAAGTCAATTTTTGTTGTATCGTGTTCTTTGGTCATTAATCCTATCCGTGACATGAGCTTGTGGATTTCTAATGCTTGGACAACATTTGTAAAGCTTCTTGTTGGCAATTTTCCCTGGTGGTTAGTTCTCCCAATTGGTTATGTTGCAATTGTAGGGGTCAGGATTATAAAAATTCAGCTCAAAATATCCATAAAATAGCCCAAAATTGTTGGACAACTCTAGACTAGCATGGATCTACTCGAATTGAGCTGAGAAACAATGCAACTCAAATTGGCTTAGAGTCAGCTTTATCCAAGATGGCTTGGTTGATTCGGCTTTAGCAGAGCTGGCGCAGGGTGACTTGTGCTAAGGGAATCTCCACAAATTCGGCTCGATGAAGCCGAAGGTGGTTCTTTATTAATTCAGACTTAATTTCATGTCTTCGCGATCCTGCGATGACCGCTACAGCTACACATGGCGATAGTGATGTCGAAGTGTCGATGAAAAATTGACAATGACGGATCGGACGACATTGATAACGACAGACTGGCTTCGATGGTAGATGGAGAAACACCGATGGGAGCTCTAATGATGAGATCTATGGAAGGCGGCGTTGGGGAATACTGTGATGAAGAAGTTGGTTGGATGATTGGCAATGACAGTTGACGGTTATGTTGACGAAGAAGGTGTAGATGTGGCGGATTGGCTCGAGGGTGGATTTCAGGGGTAATGAAGATATCGATGAAATTGATGACGATGATGACACGATGTTGCAGGACTCTATTGGGGGGATTGTCGAGTTCTGATGGGTTCAAATCTGTTAAAGGAAAAGGGGTTTATTCCTTGTCTCTTTTTAAAGCCAAAATTAACAAAAGATGAAAAAGGGGCGATGGAGATAGAATTCGCTCTGCTACCAATTGATGGGAGATGCAAAAGTCGTTAGGGACATGTAGGATTTTATGGGATTTTGAAAAGTGAGGAAGAACGAGGGTTAGTGTTTGATAAATCAGGAACAAGATAAGAAAATTCTTGGTTTCTCACCCTAGATGCTGGATCGGTCACCAACTCTCACAAATCACATGCAAGAGTTACCGATTTGAACCTCACACTCTTAGCAACACACATCACATATTATGTATGGGGATTTTACTTGAAACTATGGTTTCATGAATTCAATCTTATTCTCTAAACTCATTACAAATGAAAGCATAAAGGAATAGCATAATAAAATAAAATATCAACTAGACTCAAACTCATAATCCTACATAAATTCCAGTGTTCTAAAAATCGGCCTGGGCGGCCGCCTAGGCGGCCAGTAAACGCCCCGATTATGGCCTGGGCGGTCAATCTGGGCGGTTTTGGGATTAATCGGCCGCCTAAGCGTTCTGGGCGGTGTCTGGGCGCTCTGGGCGGTTCCTGGGCGGTTTCTGGACGGTTTCTGGGCGTTTGTGGTAAATGGCTTAATTGCACAAGAGTATCTTTTAAATTTTATTTTATTGCACACAAATACTCTAAAGTAGGTAAAGTGGATTTGATTTAGTATGTATTAAATATTTGATGTATTTTAAATAATATATATATATATATTTATATATAAACATAAATATATTATATAAAAATAAATAAAATAATTAAAAACTGCAAATCCGCCTAGGCCGATTAATCCCCGATTAATCCCCGATTAATGCTCTGGGCGCTAGGCGCTCGCAATCCGAACGCCTAGCGTTTTTTACAACCTTGATAAATTCGAACTCTAGAAACGCAATAAAAAACGTTAGACACCTAAAAACACAAAAGGAAAGGAAACTCTAAAAGCCTAAGCAAAACACAAAAGAAGTCCAAAATAACTTGGAAGTCCTAAATAACTGAAATTCCCTCCTCCTGTGATAGAAAATTCTCCATGCGGTGGGGCTCACATCTATTCCACAATGACATTGCACTTGGGTATGGACCGTTCTGCATCAATCCACCAGTGGGGTGGAACTTTGTAGTGCAGGATGTCAGAAGTTTTACTTATTGAGTTTTTATGTTACTGTTTGTTACTCCTTTTGGATTTGTTGTCTATGTATTAATTGCTCCATTCCAGCAAAACACAATACTTCTATTTGAAAGAATTTTAAGCTTCGTCTCTTGTACTCTTTCAGGAGAAACTCTACCAGTGGATATTGAGACAGCATGAAGAAACTTCAAGAGTGACCACAGCTGATATAGTTGCCTACTTACAGGTTTTGTCCATTGCTTTTACTTTCTATCATGTGATCTCTTGTGGTTTGTTTTAATCTCTCTTCTATTGTTGTCTATCCCGGACAATTTAAGTTTTCATATTTAGAAAATTACATCATTCTTGTGTTGAGGTAATTATTTTGTTGCTTGTCATCGTTTTATTTTATTCATATTGTGTACCAACTATTTTAGGAGAGAGATACCTTACAGGGTACGTGAATTTGTAAAATACAAACATGCCCTTCATAATGGCATCTGCCTCATATCCTTATCGTTTTTGTTTGCCAAACTTTATCTTCCATGATAATGTTGAGGATTTCTTTTTTGTCTTGTAACTTAGGATGCCATGCATGTTGACTTGAGAAGGTCAATGCATGGGATCTTATACTGTAGCTACTTAGTTGTGCACAGTTGTTATGCTCATGTCATGGTCTGTGAAGTTGCTTAATAGTATTTATTTCTTGTTTTATTTTTTGAAGACCATTATTGACTGCCATTATGATAGAGGTTTGTTGAATGCTGATATTCCGACATTGTACAACTCTACAAAATTTATGGATAATGTTATTTTTCCTAGACAAAGCAATTAAATTGGCATCATGATCTCCTATGGTTTAGTGGTCCCATAGAGGGCATGACCATAGTTTGTCAAGATCTCAGAAGATGCCGATGTTGCTCATGTAGGAAGTTACCAATTTTTATTGAGAACCTTAGCACATATTTCAAAGGTTATTTAGTTTGACGGGTAGCCAGAGCAAATGGTTGGAAGAAGTTTGGATGCAGGTTCTTTTTACTAACAAATCCAATGAGATTGTTGTCAGCTCTCTCACACCTGCTGGAAATGAGTTTTATTTTCAGTCTTCATGATTTATATGAAGAAGTATATTCAAGCTAGGAAGCGCTGCATGCTTTGATGCATGGACTTCAGGTTACTGCTACTTTCAGGCATTTCAGCTTTCTCTTAACAGCAAATGCATTTTCTTCCTATAATTTTGCTTCGGGGTAGATGGATCAAGTTTCTTGTCTTGTGTTCCTTTCTAGTATTGCATAACTAATCACTGGAATTTACATTTTTCCCTGAAGCAATTAGTTGATTACATATAGAGTATTCTATACATGTGAATTACTTGAAAATTTTATCTATAATAATAAATCAAGTAAGCTATGCTTTGTGCATTCCTATCATTCTTATGTAATTTAAGCCGATATTACTTAGGTATATTTGTCTCTAATCTCTATTTCCCTGTGAAAAATGTGGAAAATGATACCTGTACTACAAATCTTACGCTACATTAGTACTACAGGACACAACACACCATGCATGCCTCACTCACCATATATTGCTAGCAGGCCATGGTAGTAGAAAGTAATACTACATTATCAGTACATTTAGCATTTCTCAAAAAAATATACCTAAGCTCTGAAGTCTTAATTGGTGGTCTTGAAGCATGAGATTGAGTATGGGGGAGACGATGCAGCGATGTCTCCACGGTATCAAGCTCAACACCAGCATCCTCCACACTCCACAATGCACGGTACAAACTCCAGCATCCAGACGTCATCTGGCTTGTTCGGACAAGCTATGGTTGGACATGGCTCTCGTGCTGGTCACATAGAGCAAGCAAAGAACTCAGTCGTCTTTTCAAACGCTCTATCCAGCCCCATCCGCCAGACTCTCCAGTCTTATCACCTACCGCAAGGAGGCGAGAGTTATCCGGACGGTGTTTTGCATGCGGGAAACGAATCGCGGAACAATGAATCCAACTCTTTTAATCAGAACAAGGAACCCAGTTCTAACGATTCATCTATGGATATGCATTCTGATGGCCCGGATCATGACTGCTATTGAGTGAAACCTAGCTAATTATTGCCTTGAAGTTGCATTGTAGTTACTGTTAAAGGAAGTCGAGCCATTTAAATTAGCGTCATGGTTCAACAAGAACAAGGTGTGATACAGATACAAGGCATGAATAATATCCGCAAGTCGCTGTGTTGTGTGTAGAAAGGGGGAGGTCCGAAAGTGTTGTGGTTGTGTTCTTGACGACGGAGTCTTTCATCCTTGCTTCTTCCATCATTCATTTGCTTCTGCCCTAGTTCTATGTACAAAGTTCCCGTGCACGTCTGAGTCTGCCATTTGCTGATCTGTCCCGTGGATACAGTCGGAACTCGGTGCTACCTATTTGAATTTTTTGTTCTGTAAGTTGTGGCAACATGTTGTGGTTTCATGCAAGCTAATGCTGGGTGGTTTGATCCTTAGCTTGAGAAGTGTTAGATTGTGTGAAATGATCTTGATGTATTTGTTTGAAACGGTACTTCTAACCGCTATGTATAATATGTTGGTAATTTGACCCTTCAACAATCCTTATATATGGCGCTTGTTCCATATGTGATTCTCTCTCTTTTTTATTTTGAGATTTGATAAGCCTACCGACTTCAACTATGAAAAATTTCAGTGCAGTTTGCTGGGCTATCCCATATAAGACTTAAACTAATACATTGAATGCCCACATGATGGCCCCCATGGACCAAAGGATGGTGTTTAACTTGTGGATGAGAACTGGAACAGCACACACTAGAAGATAAGGGTGCTCATATAATAAAGACTCAAGTGCATGAATCAGAAAGATCACAAATTTACAAGGGCAATACAAATGGCCAAAAATAAATAAATAAAATTGACAAGGACAGGTGTTGGTAGCCTTGAGAAGTACAGCAAGGATGGAAGCTCAGAATGTAGCTCACCACAGCTCATGGATGACTAGCCCCATGAAGTTTGAGTATTATCAATTATGAATTGGCCATGCACGTTTCAGGAAATATTTTTTTTGGGAATTGCTACGTGAACAGACCTTTTTGCTCATTTTATGGATAGCTTAATTTTTAGAAAAATACCAAAACCTGTTGTGAAGGGAAAAAGTAGGGAAATATGTGTAGAGGGTTAAGAGCCCACTACCCTCATATTTATAGCTTTCAATAGTGGGCTGAATACCCAATGTGCCTCATGGGTCCTATTCATAACACTTCCCCTTATCCAACCAACATTGAATAAGAGGTGGATTCTTCAGGATCCGAGTTAGGATAACTGCCTTGTTAAATAAAGAACATTTAATCCATAACTTCCTCTGTTTTAGGGATGTGTCTAGGGGCGGATACTTCAGGATCCAGAGTCAACGAGGTTGCCTCGTCAAAACCTTGACCACGGAAAACCCTGTGGAAAAAACCAGTAGCCAAGGGAAAAGAGTACAACTCTGCGGTTGACTCCCCCTCATCTGACCAAGCTTCAGGCTTGCAGATTTCCTATGAATCTATACATCAGTCTCCTATGTATCTATGAGTTCATAGTCCTCTCATCCTGACCCAGTTTACATTTTCTCACTCTCCTCATCCCAATCACATATACAAGTTTCTCAAAGATACTAGTAGGCAGTGATTTGGCAAGCAAATCTGCCAAGTTATTACATGATTGGATCTTCTGTACCTCAATCTGCTTCTGCTTCTGAAGGTCATGCGTCCAGAAGAACTTGGAGGAGATATGCTTCGTCTTGTCGCCTTTGATGTAGCCGTCCTGTAGCTGGGCTATACATGCTGCATTGTCTTCATGAAGTGGAGTAGGCGCAAGACCGCCGGTCATCAGGCCGGTGGAGGTGAGGATGTGCTGGATCACAGAGCGTAGCCAGAAACTCTCCTTGCTTGCTTCGTGGATTGCTAGGAGCTCTGAGTGAGTGGATGAGACGGTCGTCATGGTCTGCTTTACAGATCTCTAGGATATGGCTGTGCCGCCATAAGTAAACATGTATCCTGTCTGAGACTTCTCTGTATGAGGATCGGACCTGTATCCTGCATCAGCATAACCAACTAAACCAGTTGATGCCCCTTTTCTGTAGAATAGACCTAAGTCTATGGACCCTTGGAGGTAGCGCAGAAGATGCTTAACTCCGGCCTAGTGCCGCTGTGTAGGTGCAACACTATATCTGGTTAGTAAGTTGACTGCAAATGCTATGTTAGGGCGAGTGCAGTTAGCCAGGTAAAGGAGTGCACCGATAGCACTTACATAAGGCACTTCGGGGCATAGTACTTCCTCCCCCTCTTCCAGCGGCCGGAAGGGGTCTTTATGTACATCCAATGATCTGACGACCATTGGAGTGCTGGGGGGGTGGCACTTATCCATCTGAAACTTTTTCAATAAGTTCGATGTATAAGTTGACTGATGTAACAGGATCCCATCGTTAAGATGCTCTATTTGAAGACCTAAACAGAATTTTGACTTTTCGAGGTCTTTCATCTCGAAGGTTTCTGTCAAGCTTCTAGAAATCTCTGAGATCTCTTCAGGAGATCCGATGAGGTTCAAGTCGTCCACATAGACGGCTATGATTACAAATCCTGTTGCCTTTGCTCTTATAAAGATGCAAGGACATACTGGGTCGTTTGTGAATCCTTGTTTTGCAAGAAAATCGCTCAGTCTGTTATACCACATCCTTCCAGATTGTTTTAGACCATATAATGATCTTTGCAGTTTCACTAAGTAGATGTCACGTTCTCTCTCTTTTAGTGCTGCATGCAAAGAATAACCGTCAGGCAATCTCATATAAATGTCTCGGTCTAGGTTGCCATATAGGTATGCAGTAACCACGTCCATAAGTTGCATATCTAAACCCTCTTGGGCTGTTAAGCCAATGAGGAATCGGAAGGTGATCGCGTCCATGACCGGGGAGTATGTGGCTTCAAAATCCACCCCTGGACGTTGGGTAAAACCCTGCGCTACAAGCCTTGCTTTGTAGCGAACGATCTCATTCTGTTCATTTCGTTTTCAAACAAATACCCATTTATAACCCACAGGTTTTACACATTTTGGTGTCTGAACTATGGGGTCCGAAGACCTTGCGTTTGGTGAGTGAATCCAACTCCACTCCTATTGCTGCTTTCCACTTTGGCCAATCATCTCTGCTTTGACATTCTGTCAGAGAGCGTGGTTCAATATCATCGTCGCAGTACGCGACGTTGATGTCAATATTACACGCAAATGTGTCATCTATGGTTGTGCTCTTTCTGTCCCAATACTCCCCAGTTCGTACATAGTGTATCGAGACTTCATTTTCTCCCGGGTTTTCCTCTTCATGAGAGTTTGGGAGAGATGTGGTAGCAGGGCTTATAGTAGCATCCTGTGGTGGTATTTGTTTACCATTGCCAAGGGTCCTACTCTTTCGAGGGACTTGGTCCTTGGATCCCGGTGGTCGCCCTCTCTTTTTGAGAGGTCCAACCATTTTTGCAGCAGGCAGATTGCATCCATTTTGTGGTATGTCAATCCTAGCTGGAGTGTTAGCAGCAGGGACGTGTGATTTGACAATCTTTTGGTTGTCAGTAAATTTGTCCGGTAAGAGATGGACAGTGTTTTGGATGGGGAGAATCTTCAGGACCTCCTCCTCACACTGGCTTGTGGGCGGATCAAAGTGAAATAATGTCTTTGTATCCCAAGTGATACATTCTGAAGCTTCGGGCTTCTTTGTCTGTGATCCTAGTCTTGGAAACGATGTTTCATCGAATTCACAGTCTTCTAGACGTGCCTTGAAAACATCTCCCGTAAGGGGTTCTAGGAATCTAATTATGGAGGGGGTGTCAAACCCAACATAAATGCCTAGGCGATGTTGTGGACCCATCTTTGTCCTTTGTGGTGGTGCTATGGGGACGTATACTGTACAACCAAATATTCTCAAGTGTGAGACAATTGGTGGGGCTCCAAGTGCTAGTTGCATTGGAGAAGATGACTGACCCCCATAAGGTCTTAATTTTATTAAAGATGCATCATGCAAAATTTCATGACCCCACGCATTCACTGGCATCTGGGATTGAAGTAATAATGGACGAGCACTCCATTGCAGTCTCTTAATTAGAGATTCTGCTAACCCATTTTGGGTGTGAACATGTGCTACAGGATGTTCGACTTCAATTCCCTGTGCTTGGCAATAGTCTAGAAAGACTTATGATGTAAACTCCCCCGCATTGTCTAGACGGAGTTTCTTTATCTGGTAGTCGGGGAAGTGGGCCCGCAACTTGATTATCTAAGCTAAGAGCTTAGACAGTGCGAGGTTGCGGGTGGACAGTAGACACACATGTGACCACTTAGTAGATGCGTCTATCAGGACCATAAAGTACCTGAACGAACCACTTGATGGGTGTATCGGCCTACAAATGTCTCCGTGGATTCTTTCCAGAAAGCTTGGAGACTCTACGTCCACTTTCAGTGGAGAGTGTCTCGTAATCAGTTTACCCTTGTAACAGGGTGGACATGGGAATTTGCCTTTTTGAAGAATCTTCAGGTTCTTCAAGTCTATACCCCTGGAGCTTTTTATGATGCGGTACATCATAACAGATCCAGGGTGTCCCAGTCTACTGTGCCAGAGTTGGAATTCTGGTGTTTGAGGGCACTGCAGGTGCTCCGCCATGGATGTTTCTGGAGTTTGTATACTTGTTTGGTAGAGTCCCGAGGGGAGTTCCGTGAAACGTTCCACAATGGTTTTTGAACCATTTGTAAGAGACGTTACAAGCAAGTATTCCCTTTTATCTTCCTCGACCGTCTCTAAGTGATATCCGTTTAAACGGATATCTTTAAAGCTTAGGAGGTTTCGGATAGATTTAGGGGAGTATAACGTATTTTTAAGTGTGATTTGTGTGTTACCGGGGAGCAATATGATTGCTTCCCCTGATCCTTCGATTATGTTAGCTGGTCCTGAGATTGTTCTCAGTGGACCAGAGTAGCTACTTATGCTCGTGAAGTAGTCTATGTTTTGAAGGATCGAGTGCGTCAATGCACTGTCCACTAGGCAATTTGATTCCATATCTATATAAAAGAAAGACGTTCAAGCAGTAAATAATATGAAAAAGAAAAGATCTACTTTCATTTAAAAATGCTCAAAGGAAATGTTTTGACATGGAATAAAAACTAGGTACTATGCAGAAAAGGAAGATACATTGCTAGCATAAAAAATGGTCCATAACTAGAGAGTGTCATCTCCCATGAAATCTTCAGGAGTCCATGAGGTCTCTGGAAAAGCTGTGCTCTCAATCAGGTTTGTCTCAGCTCGAGGCTTGAGGCTTGCCTGGTAGAGGTCCTGGATGTGTTTCTGGGTGCGGCAGATTCTGGACCAGTGGCCCGTCATTCCGCATTTGGAGCACTTATCCTTCCAGTCTTTCTTGGGAGTGCCACCTTTGTTGGTCATCCTCTTTTGCTTCTTTTCCATGAACTTCTGGTTCTGAGGAGGAGCTGGGGGAGTGGCCTTCTTTCGCTGCTTTTGTTCTTTCCATTTCTGGAAATTTTCCTTTTTGTCTATCTTCTTCTTCTGGGAAGACTGGAAGTGTGCCTCTGCAGGAGGTGGCAGTGGAGCGGAGCCAGGAGGGCGCAGGTTGTGAGTGGCAACCAACAGGTCTCTGTTCTGTTCAGCCATAAGCAGGCATGAAAGCAGATCAGAGTACTTCGTGAACTTCCTCTCACGGTATTGTTGCATAAGGATCATGACCTTCTCGTGGAAAGACGTGAACATCTTTTCCAGCAACATTTTCTCCGTCATCATTTCACCACACAACTTCAGGTGTGAGGTGATACGGAAGAGTGCTGAGTTGTACTCCGCTACGAATTTGTAATCCTGTATGCGGAGGTGAGTCCACTCGTACTGTGCACGGGGGAGTATGACATCTCTCTGGTGCCTGTACCTCTCCTCGAGTGCGTCCCACAGCTCGTAAGGATCCTCTACAGTAAGGTACTCGTCCTTCAGGGTCGAGTCTAAATGTTTCCTGATATAGATAATGGCTTTCGCCTTTAGTATATCGGAAACTTCCTCTGTATGAGGCGCTTATTTTGAAGCATCCTTGTTGGCTGAGGCAGTACTAGTTGTTGCCTTCTCAGTCGGTGTGAGACTGAAACCATGAGAGCGCAGATGGAACTTCAGGTCCAACTGCCAACTCAGGTAGTTTAACCCATCGGCCTTCAGGACCGAAAAGTCGACATTCGCAAGTCTGGCCATTGAATGATCTAGCAATATAAAAACAGCATGGATCATTAAACTGAGTAAAAATAGACATCCACGCATGTATTTTAAGCATTTGTCATAACATGAATTTATTAAAGGAAATTTAACATCCATGCATGCTTTTTGACGGTTTCGTAACGTGAATAATTAAAAAGATTAACATCCACGCATGCTTTTTGACAGTTTCATTGTAACATTAACATGGCATGAAAATAGTTAACATCCACGCAATTAATGTATAAGAAATGAAAGATAACTTAGGACTATGGGGATCAGCCAGCCGACACCGAAAAGAAAAAGACAGTCAGAAATTACATCAAAAGTTGCATGAAAGAATAAGTACAACTCGGGAACTTCAGAGAGAAGCCCCTTTCATCTTTGTGCATACGCCTTCAGCTCCTTTTTGGTGTCCGCCGGTCTTCTTTTTACATTTATATCCTCACTTACAAATTTCTCTCAAAAAAAGAAAAAATTGCGGGAAATTAAAAGTGTCGGAAACCTGGGTGATCCCTAAAAACATAGCCTAATCGCACATCCACGCAGATAATATATGGAAAATATACAACCACGCAGATAATCATATCACAGGCATGTAAAGATTAATTAAATAATCTAAATAGTGTGTGACGTGCTAAAAAATTATTTTTGAAAAACTTTTTACCTTTGATCCATATTTTTAATGTTTTGTTTACCGCTTTAAACCCTTTTTATAAAGTTTATTTAATTATTTTGGGCTTTTAGGGCCAAAAATAAAAAAAGAAAAATTATTTGCGTAAATGGGCTAATTTTCAGGCTTTTTGGGCCATGAAAACAACCCATTATGGTTAATTTGGGCCTCCCCCGAAAAATTGGCCCGTTTAGGGTTAGGGTTTCCGAAAAACCCTAGGTGGGCCCGCGGCACGCCGCGGCGACAGCTGGCCGCGCAAGGCGCGGCCGCCGTGGCGGCGGCCGGCCGCGGCGTTTTCGCCGCCGGCGGCGCTTTTGAAGCGCCGCCGTTTTGCTCTTCGGGCGTGCGGAGTATGGATCAAGGTCGGGGGGTAAGAAAAAGGATTTTTCAAGCATTTAGATCTCTAAAAAACTGATTTTTATTGTTTTTAGGCATGCAGATCTAAATAAAAATGTGATTTTTACCGTGTTTTTAAACTTTTTGATCCTAAAACATGCAGATCTAACGTGAAACACAAGTTTAGATCTAAAAAATTTTGATTTTTACCTCTAGATTCGACAAGGGAATCTAGTCGACGGTTGGTGAAGGATGCCCTTTTCGCTCCCCGTTGAGAAGATTTCGATCTTCTTGAATCAGAGCGATTGATAGATCTCCTTCCTCGCGAGCTGTCGTCTCCTCCAACGAGCGTGATCGTGCTGATAACGTGTTGTGAAGGGAAAAGTAGGAAAATAGGTGTAGAGGGTTAAGAGCACACTACCCTCATATTTATAGCTTTCAATAGTGGGCTGGATACCCAATGGGCCTCATGGGCCTATTTATAACAAAACCAACCTTTTCTTAAAAAAAAAACCCACCGCACTATCCTCCGAATTGCTCATTTTACAGACCTTTTTGCTCTTCGCGCACATACCAGAGGCCCCCAATAATTGCTCAGTTCACAAACTTTTTAGCTCAACACGCACGAACTTCAAAAGTGTATGAAATTTGCTCAAAACACATAGACCTACTTGCTAAGCGCGCCCATGCAAAAATGAATTTCGATAACATTGATGCATGGTCAAATTAGTGAGAAATGAGAGTTTAAATTGCGGGGATGTTTAACATGAAATTGGTCTTTAACGTTGATGCATGTCAAGTAGGCGTTGAGGGAAAATTTCAAAGTCGTGGTCAAAGTTTGACGAAAGACATTACTTAGATGGAGAAAGAAATTTATAATATGGAGGGCATCATATCTCCATATATAGACGATGAACAACAAACAGAGATATGAAATAGTTGCTATATGTTTTTCTGTAATCGACCTTTATAAGTTTATGTCATGTTCCAATAATTGATGGTAATTATAAAACTCAAGACATTGTATCTAAGTAGCGTTGGGTCAAATTTCCTTATAAATTTCAAAAGGAGTTTACAAACACAACCATATTTCAAAGTAGAGATGCACTTTTTAATTGGATAAATGACATCAGAAGTGAAAATAGACTTGTGATTATGAAAAGGTCTACGAATTTGAGGACCAAGGGCGGTAGACTCCCACAGATGTACTTTTATCTGTGAAAGAAATTGGAAATATCGTGGCCACAGGTTAAAGAATAATGAGAAAAAGGCCAAGAAGATGACCGAAAGTAAGAAGTGTGTATGTCCGTTTTCTTTGAAAGCTAAGATGATGGGCACTAAATATGAGTAGATATTATCAGTCTTATGTGGCATGCACAATCACCCAGCCATAAAAAGGGACATTTCTATACAGGAAGGTTACAAGGTTTGGAGATAGAAATAGTGGTATACATGTCACGTAGTCTGGCGAGGCCATGAGAAATTTTAAGATTACTGAAGCAACGTGACGCGTACAATGTTACCACAATTAAAACCATATACACTACACGACAGAGGTAAAAATTCACGGCGATGATGGGAAGATCTCAAAGGCAACAACTATTGAAGTGCTTGAGTGAGAAGAATTACATTGAATATTATTCTTTTAAGGAAGAAACTTCACGTGTTAGAAGTTTGTTTTGGGCGCATTCTACGTCAGTGGATGGGTAATTCCAGATATTTTGATCATGCACCGCACTTATAAGACAAACAGATACCGACTTTCATTGTTGGAGATTGTTGGTGTTACATCAACTATAATGACATTCTCAGTTGCATTTTGTTATACGGAGGCCGAAAGGGAGGATTGCTACACATGGGCATTGGAGCTAGATATTTTCTTCTGGGATACACGATGCCTCGAATAATTCTGACAGAAAGAGATATTAATAATTCTGACAGATGTAGAAATTGCTCTTACGAATGCAACTAGCAAAGAATTTTCATCCGTAAAGAAGCAATAATGTAGATGGCACATATCTAGAAATGTGTTGACGAATTGCAAGAAATATTTTGAAGTTAAAGAGAGATGATATGCATCCATTTCCAGTTGGAATTTGTTGGTGCTTGTCATGGACTTAGGATGAGTATGAGCAACAACTAAATGCATTACAGATAAATTTCATGGCTTACACTAAGGCCTTAAGCTATATGAAGACATCGTGATTGGACATGTATAAGGAGCAGTTTGTGTCGGTATGCACTGATAGCAATTTACATTTTGAAAATGTCACAACCAACAGAGTAGTGAGTTTTCATGCAAAACTTAAAAGGCATTTGGGTTCATTGACCTGTAGTTTTTCCACATCATGGTCTATAGTGTTTGCTTTGCTGAAGTTTCAGTATACATAGATCAATGCCTATTTTGAGAAATCTAAGAGTACCATATGGCATGTCATGATGAGACACTTATTCAGGGAGTTGATTGGATTTAAGACTACGAATGCAATAAAGATAATTTTACAACAAGCAGCACAGTCTGATTCAATTGATGCAGATACAAAATTATGTGATTATTTGACGTATTTATAGATTACAATGTACCCATGCGATTGGAGAATACAAAATGGAAAATCACGCCATTCCCCTAGCATCCATACATCAGCATTGGAAGAAGCTAGATATTGAACTCAAGAAGGATGTGATCTTAAAGGTCGTGATGATAAAGGATGAGTTAGATCACATATATAAGTGATACAAATAGCTAGATGGTGCTAGCAAGATGCAACTATTAATAAAGTTGAAGAAGATATCAGCCCCGGAGACCACTCAGAGGTGAAGGTAAATGTTAGGAGCAAGAAAAAATAGAAAGAAAGAGAAGATTAATACATTCACCTGGAATGTGCCTTCTTTATTTGAGCATGTATTATCCATTGAAGATAATTGCACATATCCTAGGGTAGGCTCTGCACCACACATATACTTGCTGCCACCACCAAGGTGAGAGAAGGAAAGGGGTTTATAGGTCACGTTCGGCTTCATCTTCTATTCCATATATTGATAACTTTTCAGAAGATATACAACCATATGTACGGTTGTCAAAGATGTAAATGTCGATGGCAACTGTGCTTATAGGGCAATAACTGGTCAACTTAGCAAAGGTGAGAACAATTAGAGGACGATAAGACTTTATTAGAAAATATTGAATTGATTAAACAGAAATATGAGTACATGAGAATTATTGGTGAAGAAGAGGTAGAACACCATAATGTGACAATGGCATATTTAGAGAACAACCCCATGTACAGTTGTTGGATGACCATGCCGAATATTGGCCATCTAATAGCATCTTGCTATTGATAGGCTATGATGCTAGCGGTCTAAACTATTTAGATTAAACAGAGAAAAGTAGAAAATCAAAATTTTCTTACACTAGCATGCATAACAAGCCACATGAACTTAAAGCTGCTAATCTACGAATTAATGTTGCGTTAAAACCCATACCTTCGCACGAGTATACATAAGCGAAACTCATAACTCCAAAACTCTTTTGGAGATGACTCAAGCTGTGCTTACGAACCAGCGCCGTAGTTGATTCACCTTGATGATATGCTCCTTTGTGATTCTCGAGCCCACCAGGAACTCGAATTGACCTCTCAAGCTTTGCTAGAACACGAGATGGGGAGAAGGAAAACTTTTGATTAGTGAGAGATTGCAACGCACCGCTCCCCGGGATACCCGAAGAGCGAGTGTTACGAAAGAAAATGTAAAAGACATGCAAGTCCACTGCACACTGCTGGGATAGTACCTGTAGCATTCCAAAGAATACAGAACACAAAAGAACCAACAACCCAAACTCTGATATATGTACGTATGTATGTATGTATGTATGTATGTATGTATGTATGTATGTATAAATACAAACTGTGTATACAACATTCTTATACAATCTTATATACAACAAGAACTCGCATCCCACCAAATACCCAAATCTCTCTCACTGAGCTAATGGGCCTCCAACTCCATGAATCAACCTGAAAAAGAAGGGAGGGGCACGTCACAGCGTGACCCAGTAGGAACTCCAAACCCAACTCATATGGTGCAATGGAATGCAATGCACTTATACAATAAACTGTGAACTGACTCATATCGTATCATGGAAGGAGATGTAAGTAACCATATAACCACATCACATATGAAATTATAAATGCATAAATAATGGAAACACGTACTTGCGGCAAAGGAAGACCTGCAAAACAAAGTGAGTACTACAGAAAGAGAAGTAAACTGCAACGTCAATAAGTAGAAACCTGGTATAATAATGTGAGGCATGCCCAGAGGTCCTAAGTTCATATGTGATATGCCTTGTGGTCCGCATGACAGTACCCCCATGGAAACACATAACTCATCCTCATATCATTATAACAAAGGATCATGCACTCACGTGACATGCCCATCATATCCATAACCACATACCACCACCACAATCACATTGGGGGATGCCATGTCCACCCTCCTACCTTCCATCACATACAACCCTAGAGCCACTAACCATAAAACACATTCTAATACCATGTTTCATGACAATAATAAGACACCATTTCATTCTTATTTCATTTCATCCCATTTTATTCTCATTTCATATCTTTCTTTCACCAACACAACACCATGGCACTAGGGCTACAAGAGACCATATGCCGAAAAGTAAGGGTGGCCTCAAGCCCTAATTTTCATCACATAATCATAGCCAATTGCACATATCCCTTTATTATTCCCATATTTCACATAATTCATATAATAAGCACTTTTCATGCAAAGAAGAGTGGAAAATTAAACATCCAACATTCTAAATGAGAGCAATTTTCACATAATCATTGAAACAAAACATTCAAAGCAACATGAATCATATTCATGACATCAAATGATTCAACACATCATATTAATTCAAACTTGAATGCACCATGTCAATGGGTTTCCAAAACCCTAAAAATGCAAGCTTTAATCTCAACATGCAATGAAATAAACATGAGAGCTAGGGTGGATTCCTACCTCTTAGTGGTTCAAAAGCCCTCTCTTAATTGTAGATTAGAGACCCTCCATCCACTACATGAAGCCCCCATGGAAAGAAATGAGAGGGAGAAGATGTGATGACAAAAATGAGGAGAAGAGAAAGAGGAAGATGGAGAAGAGTATAGGAAGATGGGTATAAATAGGTTAGGTTTCTTCCCATTCAAGAAAGGAATATTCTCATCCAAGAAAGGAATATTCTTTTCTTCTCATTTAAGAAAGAAATATTCTAAGGAATATTCTTTCCTTTTTATTTAAGAAAGGAATATTCTAAGGGATATTCTTTTCTTTTTATTTAAGAAAGGAATATTCCAAGGAAATATTCTATGAGGAAAATGACAAAAATACCCCACTAACTTATGGGTAATTACAAGTTTGCCATTACTATATACACACACAATTACTTAATACACACTTGGCCAAAAGACCAATTTACCCTTCACACTTCTAACTATTTACAAGTATGCCACTAACCCTAACCCCTTTCAAAGTAACCCCTCTTAAGGGTCTCCCCCAAGCATGCCAACATATACCCATAACCATCTACTCATTAGAGCATCCCTATCTTTCAATACAAAAACACCACATTAGCACTTAATTACAAGTGTGTCACTTCCGTGCACACGTCCTACAACCATACACACACATCCATATATATATATCGTCCAAATATTCAGAATATCACTACTACTAACAATAGTATCCACGTAGTCAAGTAAATACACACAAATAGTTCACATAGCACTCAACCGCGTACACTATACCATATATGGCAAAACGGGCCATGACAATCTACCCACCTTAAGATACAGTCCGTCCTCGGACTGTCTAACCTAAGGGCTCTATCCTAATGCTAGACACCTACCCACCTTAGGACTCAACTACGTACCCTCAAACAATGGAACACTACACATACTAATCCTTACGCAGTCGCAGTGAGGAGACCAGCGTGGGCCACCAAATGTATGCCCCGCTCCCCAGGATACCCGAAGAGCGAGTGTTACGAAAGAAAATGTAAAAGACAGGCTGGTCCACTGCGCACTGCTGGGATAGTACCTGTAGCATTCCAAAGAATACAGAACACAAAAGAACCAACAACCCAAACTCTGATATATATGTGTGTGTGTGTGTATATATACAAACTGTGTATACAACATTCTTATACAATCTCATATACAACAAGAACTTGCATCCCACCAAGTACCCAAATCTCTCTCACTGAGCTAATGGGCCTCCAACTCCATGAATCAATCTGAAAAAGAAAGGAGGGGTACGTCACAGCATGACCCAGTAGGAACTCCAAACCCAACTCACATGGTGCAATGGAATGCAATGCACTTTTGCAATAAACTGTGAACTGACTCATATCGTATCATGGAAGGAGATGTAAGTAACCATATAACCACATCACATATGAAATTTAAATGACATAAATAATGAAAACACGTACTTGCGGCAAAGGAAGACCTACAAAACAAAGTGAGTACTACAGAAAGAGAAGTAAACTGCAACGTCAATAAGCAGAAACCTGGTATAATAATGTGAGGCATGCCCAAAGGTCCCAGGTTCATATGTGATAGGCCTTGTGGTCCCCATGGCATTACCCCCATGGAAAAACATAACTCATCCTCATATCATCATAACAAAGGGTCATGTACTCTCGTGTCATGCTCATCATATCCATAACCACATACCACCACCACAACCACATTGGGGGATGTCATGTCCATCCTCCTACCTCCCATCACATACAACCCTAGAGCCCCTAACCATACAACACATTCTAATATCATGTTTCATGACAATAATAAGACACCATTTCATTCTCATTCTTATTTCATTTCATCTCATTTCATTCTCATTTCATTTCATCCCATTTCATTCTCATTTCATATCTTTCCTTCACCAACACAACACCATAGCACTAGGGCTACAAGAGACCCTATGCCGAAAAGTAAGGGTGGCCTCAAGCCCCCATCTTCATCACATAATCATAGCCAATTGCACATGTCCCTTCATTATTCTCATATTTCACATAATTCATATAATAAGCACTTTTTATGCAAAGAAGAGTGGAAAATTAAACATCCAACATTCTAAATAAGAGCAATTTCACATAATCATTGAAACAAAACATTCAAAGCAACATGAATCATATTTGTGACATCAAATGATCCAACACATCATATTAATTCAAACTTGAATGCACCATGTCAATGGGATTCCAAAACCCTAAAAATACAAGCTTTAATCTCAACATGCAATGAAATGAACATGAGAGTTAGGGTTGGATTCCTACCTCTTGGTGGTTCAAAAGCACTCTCTTAATTGTAGATTAGAGACCCTCCATCCACTCCATGAAGCCCCCATGGAAAGAAATGAGAGGGAGAAGATGTGATGACAAAAATGAGGAGAAGAGAAAGAGGAAGATGGAGAAGAGTGTAGGAAGATGGGTATAAATATGTTAGGTTTCTTTCCATTTAAAAAAGGAATATTCTCGTCCAAGAAAGGAATATTCTTTTCTTCTAATTTAAGAAAGGAATATTCTTTCCTTTTATTTAAGAAAGAAATATTCTAAGGAATATTCTTTCCTTTTTATTTAAGAAAGGAATATTCCAAGGAAATATTCTATGAGGACAATGACCAAGATACACCCCAACTTATGGGTAATTACAAGTTTGCCATTACTACTCACACATCATTACTTAATACACACTTGGCCAAAAGACGAACTTACCCTTCACACTTCTAACTATTTACAAGTATGCCACTAACCCTAACCCCCTTTCACACTAACCCCTCTCAAGGGTCTCCACCAAGCATGCCAACATATACCCATAACCATCTACTCATTAGAGCATCCTAATCTTCCAATACAAATACACCACATTAGCACTTAATTACAGGTGTGCCACTTCCGTGCACACGTCCTACAACCATGCACACACATCCATATATATATATCGTCCAAATATTCAGAATATCACTACTACCAACAATAGTATCCGCGTAGTCAAGTAAATACACACAAATAGTTCACATAGCACTCTACCGCGTACACTATACCAAATATGGCACAACGTGTTGAGTATTGAACTTCTCCCTACTTGGTGTAATGATGAGCAAACATAAATACTTGTGACTAATCCCCTATTTTACAGTTAATCCATTGCCTAAGCTAATTATGAAGATCTACTTGCAATGGATGACACTCAAAGATCATTGAAAGCAAATGAAATGGATTGGATGATCGTAGATGATGATTGAAGCTCCATGAAGACTTCAAGCTCATACATTGGATAGAAGAGAGTTTTCATCAATGTAAATTTCTTATATCTCTTCTAGTATGTATCTTAGAAGTAGAACATTGTTGGAGCGCACACACATTGTCATTTTAGTCTTAGGACATCATTTGTTCAATCGTCCTTAGACTCCAATTCATTTCTTTATTGATTGTGCTTGTATTGTTTGTAACAGTCGACTGTTGAACATTTTACAGTCGCCTGTATCAAAAACAGTCAACTGTGTTTTGTTCTACAGTCGCCTGTTATGCACAAACTCTTATAATCTAGTTTTGGGCTTCTCTGTCTTAATTCCCACAGGCGACTCATGAACGATTCACAGGCGCCTGTCCAAGTGACAGTCGACTGTGTTTTGTAAATCAGTCGCCTGTCTGTCTTTTGCCTAAAGTGTTTTGATCTGTCTTTTATGGCCAGTCGACTAATGTTGAATTTACAGTCGACTGTCCAATGGACCAGTCGACTGCCAATGCTACATCAGTCGTTTGTCTGTGAGCCAATTTGTTGACTCAGCTCTTTGGAAAATCTTAGGGTTCTGACAGTCGACTGTAGAAGGATTTACAGTCGCCTGTTCTGATTAACTGTCGACTGTTGTCTTCTCGTCAGTCGTCTGTCCTGTTCTCCCAGATGTTTTTCCAGACTTCTTCAACTTACCCATCTTCGGCCAGTCGCCTGTTGTAGGCTTTACAGTCGCTTGTTGGTTTAACAGTCGGCTGTCTATGCTTCATCAGTCGACTGTCTATGTGGTAAGTTGCCGTTATGAATTCTCACCTACCCAATCTGACTGTGCAACAGTCGACTGTAGTTTCCTCAACAGTCGATTGTCGCGAGCGCAGATTCTATCCGTTGAGAGTTTTCTCACGGATTCCAAAAGGATTTTTGCTAATTCTGTTTTGAGGATTTGAGAAACCTATATAAGGAGCATCTACTGTTCCATTGAGATGTTACTCACTCCATTGCAAAATCTTTCAAGCTTTCATTCTCAAGATAAAAAGCTCTCAAATCCTAAAGCCCTAAGAATTCCAATCTTCTTCTCTTGCTCTCCAACCTAGAACCAAAGAAACATCTTCTAGGCATTTGGTGCAGTCAAGAGAAAGGGCTTTCCTCTCTTCCAAGAGAGTTCTTCAACACACAACATACTTCTCCTTCAAGTTCTACTTCAAGACATAGGTGATTGTAAGTGTTGCTTTCATATTTCATAACTTTCGTTATTTAAATTTGCTCTCGGGTTGTGAGAGTGGTTTGCTTGCTCCCAAGTTGTGGGAGTCAAGGTCAATCGATTGTATTTCGATTTCACTTGTAGGATTGCTACAAGTGGGTTTTAAGGAAACATCAAGTTAGGGTTCTAACTTGAGTATCCGAAGATATCTGGGTGGATGGGACGTAGGATTACCGGAACAAGTCGGGAAGTGACTTGGGTAATCTGAACCCTTGAAACATCCTTGCGTCTGCATTTTTTTTACTTTGGGTTTAATTTTAATTCTGCACTATTTTGTTGGTTTGCATTTAAATTGGTGTAACTATCTTTTTAAATTGCATAAATACTATCAACCCTCCTTCTAGTGTTTTCCCCATAGCCAGGGTCCTTACAATTGGTATCAGAGCACACGGTTATAGCTATGGCATCCAACAACAACAATGTTCCACCACCACCTTCGTACAACAATCACGATTGTGATGGAGCGTCCACACTTTTCGAAGGTCAATCAACGGTGCATCCTCCACGTTTCAATGGCACGAACTTTGGCTATTGAAAATGTCGGATGGAGACGTTCCTAAGGAGTGCTTCACTTTGGAGAACCCTCCACAAGGAATACGTCGAGCCCACCGAAGAGGATTTCGAAAAATGGACGACTTCCGAGAAATCTGCCGAAGTCAACAACACAAAAGCAATGAACGCTCTTCATTGTGCGTTGGACCCGAATGAGTTCAACAAGATATGCACATGTAAGAGTGCATATCAAATTTGGAACCATCTCGTCGTTACCCATGAGGGAACGAACAAGGTAAAACTTTCCAAACTCTATGTTGCCGTGCAAAACTTCGATATGTTTCATATGCAGGAAAATGAAAACATAGCATCGATGTACGGACGTTTTACCGACATCACCAATGAATTGGAAGCTCTTGGCCAAACTTACACCGAACCAGAAAAGGTAAGGAAGATCATAATGGGAATGACCTCCAAATGGGAAAGAAGAGCTATCACCATCGAGGAGGTCAACGACTTGAAGACCTACACAGTTGTGAATCTTATCGGGACTCTCATGTCTTATGAAGTAAGACGGAAGAACCGATTAAAGATTCGAGCTATGATGAATCCTTCGGAGGCCAAGAAGAAAGCATTGGTATTCAACCAATTCCTCATCCTCTGATAGTGAAGATTCAGAAGATAAAATGGATTTGGGTGAAATGACCCAAATGGCGAAGAAGTTCCAACGCTTCTTCCGCAAAGGTAAATTTCTATCTAACAAAAGATTTGAGTCTACTAATAATACTTCCTCTCTTTGTTTTAAGTGTAATTAGCTAGGGTACATCAAGAAGGATTGCCCAATGCTAAAAACAAAGAGAATTGGAAGGCTCCGAAGTACCACAAGTCCGACAAGAACAAGATAGACAAGAAGAAATGACTCGTCGGTATATTCGATGACTCAAGTGGAGACTCATCAAGTGATTCCGATGATGAGAAGGGTGAAAATGCCCACATGTGCTTCATGGCCCGAGAAGATCCACTCTCTGATGAGAGTGATTCCGACATGGATGATACCGAGGTAACAATGGATGAATTACGTATTGCTAATGAAGAACTATTTGCTAAGTATCAATCTTTAATGCTTAGATATACTAGTTTGAAGAAATTGAATGTTAGCAATTCATCCATTCCATGCATTATCAACAATGACATCATTGTTGATACTTTAACTTTTGAGAAAGCAAACTTAGCTTCTCAAAATGTCACTTTGAGAGATGAGGTGAACAACCTCAAATCTCAACTAGATCAAACACATCTTAAGGATAATAGTGATCTAGTTACACGATACACACAATTAGGTTTAGAGAATGATTCTCTTAAAACCCAAGTGCACGAGCTCAAAGCACAGGTGTCCACATTGGATACCAATATTTTTTCTCTTAAGGAGAAATATGAGCTCATGTCCTCCCGTATTGTGAGATTCAATAAGGGAAGAGGACAATTGGACGATTTGCTAGCAAACCAATTTCCGGCCACACATCGTGTTGGTCTTGGTTTTGTAAATGCAAATGCATCCAATGATCGCACCTCCTATAATGGTGTCACTATAGACTTTGTGAGGCCATCCTTCGGTGCACCCACAAGTGGTGTCAAAGACACTATAGGTAGCAAACCTATCAAGAAAATCACCACTTCACTATCTCTTCCTTTTGGCAAGAAACCCACTAAGGGTGAAAACCAAAAGAGAAGCCATGCTTACTTGTACACCAACATTCATCCACGTAGGAAACTCCTACTTCACAAGTGGACACTCATGACACTTTTTATGCTCCATACCCACTGACACGTACAAATTCATACATGAGAAATACTCATGTACGTGCTCCTATACACCGATATGCTCATACGCATCATTCTTACATGTATGCACAACCTCCACATGTCATGCATGACCCATATGTTTCATACAATATGCATGTTCTCGAGCATACATATCATCCTCGTATGTCCAATGCATATCCACCACCTTATTTATATGCTAGAAACCATGTTCCTAAGATGCATGCACCACATAGAAATCTAACAAGTATGCATGCAACTAGGAAAAGGACTCCCAAACTTTACACCATTTGGCGTCCTAAGAACACTAGTTTAAATGATAGGAATGCATATGTTGATTCCTATTTTCATGATGTTTTTAAGAATAGCAATTATGTTGGGAAGCGGAAGTCCACTTGGACTTGGCTTCCAAAGGGCTAATCCCCTTGGACCCAACAAACATTGGGTATCATGAGCTTATGGTATATTATGTAGGTACACAAGAGAAAGAAAAAGAGCAATAAAGATCATATTAGCTCTAAAGGGAAAGGATGGATTCTCGATAGTGGTTGCTCCAAACATATGACGGGAGATCCCTCATTGCTCTCCGAAGTAATTAGCATCAAGGATGGTGCAACGGTCACTTTTAGAGGTAATCAAAAGGGAACCATCATTGGAGTAGGTATTGTCGGTAACCCTTCAAAACCCTTACTTACTAATGTATTTCTTGTTAGTGGTTTATGTCACAATCTCATTTCTATTAGCCAACTTTGTGACAAAGGTTACAAGGTTAACTTTGGAGAAGGATTGTGTATAATTGTTGATTCTAATTCACATGTTTTATTTATCGGTATTAGGCGTAAAAATATTTATTATTTGAGCTTGACTAAAACCGTAGAGCATTGCTTAGTTGCTAATACAAGTGAACAACTATTATGGCATCGCCGATTTGGTCATGTTCATTTCAAGCACTTATATAAGTTAGCTAAGCATGATCTAGTCAGAGATTTTCCAAAAATTGCTTTTAGTAAGAAAAACTTTTGTGATTCGTGTCAAAGATGTAAACTTAGTAAATCATCTTTTAAGCTTAAAGAAAGCATTACTTCTAAGAGGCCCCTGGAACTTCTTCATCTAGATTTGTTTGGGCCAACTAGAACCGCTTCTTTAGGCAATGCTCATTATGGATTAGTTGTCGTTAACGACTTCTCTAGATTTACTTGGGTTTCATTCTTAACGAATAAGAATGAATCTTATGAAGAGTTTACAATTTTTGCAAAAAAGATTCAGAATCTCTTAGGATCCATCATTATCACTATCCGTAGTGATCATAGAGGAGAATTTGAGAATGAGTCTTTTACAAAGTTTTATGATGACACCGGGATAACTCACAATTTTTCCTTTTCTCGGGCACCACCACAAAATGGTGTTGTAAATAGAAAGAATATGACTCTTATTGAGTGTGCTCGCACTATGCTTCATGATAGTCATCTTGGACTACAATTTTGGGCAGAAGCGGTGCACACGACATGTTATGTGCTCAATAGGATCCTAGTGAGACCCCGAACGAACTAAACTTGTTTTGAGTTATTTTATAACAAAAAGCCTCAAGTTAAATATTTTCGAGTTTTTGGTTCTAAATATTTTATCAAGAACACTTTTGGTAATCTAGATAAATTTGAGCCAAGATCCGATGAAGGGATTTTTGTTGGATATTTCACACGTAGGAAAGCCTACCGGATATACAACAAAACTTCTTCAACGATCGAGAAATATCTACATGTATCATTTTATGAAGATTTTGATTTTCCTCATGTTGATGATGATAGTGTAGATGCTATTTGTGAACCTCTTAGTTATGTTAAGATTAATGATTCTATTATTAAGACTAACACTACTAATGAGAGTGTTGAAGTTGTTCCAAGTGATGCAGGAATACCCAAAGCTTACCCGACCGTTCGCAACCATCCACACAACCAAATAATTGGAGATATTAGTGTGGGTGTTCGAAAGAGGTCAAGAATTGAAGAATTCTCTCATTGCGCATTTGTCTCTACCATTGAGCCAAAGAACATCCAGGAAGCTTGTGAGGATAGCTCTTGGATAGTGGCAATGGAAGAAGAACTCATGCAATTTGAGAGAAATGAAGTTTGGGAGCTCGTTCCTCTTCCAAGTGGTCATCAAGTTATTGGGACCAAATGGATCTTCAAGAACAAGACCAATGAGAACGAGGTAATCACAAGGAACAAAGCAAGGTTAGTAGCTCAAGGCTACCAGCAAGAGAAATGTATCGTTTTCGAAGAATCCTTTGCCCACGTAGCTAGATTAGAAGCTATTAGATTGCTTTAATCTTTTGCATCTCATAAGAATTTTAAACTATTTCAAATGGATGTTAAAAGCGCATTTTTAAATGAGATTGTCAATGAAGAAGTATATGTTTCTCAACCACCCGGTTTCATTCATAAAAAATTTCCAAACCATGTTTTCAAACTTAAGAAAGCATTGTATGGGTTGAGACAAGCTCCTAGATCTTGGTATGATTGACTCAATACCTTTCTTTTGGATTTATGTTTTAAAATGGGAGAAGTTGATTCAACACTTTTCATTAAAGATTATGAAAATGACATCCTCTTGATTCAAGTGTACGTAGACGATATAATATTTGGTTCTACTAACTTTAATCTTTGTCAAGAATTTTCTAAGTCTATGAAGGATGAATTCGAGATGAGCCACATGGAAGAGCTCAATTACTTCCTTGGACTGCAAATTCGACAAATGAAGGATGGAACTTTCATACATCAAACAAAGTACACATGTGAGCTTATTAAGCGATTCGGGATGGAATCGGCTTCAAGCAAAAGGACTTCCATGAGTACGACAACCCATCTACACAAGGATGAGAACGGAAAAGATGTAGACGTTCGTCTATATCGAGGTATGATCGGTAGCTTACTTTATTTAACCGCTAGTAGGCCCGATATCATGTTTTCCGTATGCTTGTGTGCTAGATATCAAGCTAGACCTAAGGAGTCACACTTGATTACGGTTAAACGAATATTTCGTTATCTCAATCAGTCACTAGATTATGGGTTACTTTACCCTAAATCTAGCACATATGAGTTAATCTCATACAGTGATGCCGACTTTGCCGGATGCAAATCCGATATAAAAAGTACTAGTGGCACTTGCCATTTTCTAGGAAATTCATTAGTTTCTTGGTTTTCCAAGAAACAGAACTCGGTATCATTGTCCACGACTGAAGCGGAATATATTGCCGCAGGTCTTGCATGTGCACAAGTCCTTTGGATGAGACACACTCTTAGTGACTATGGTGTCAATTGTGATACTTGCCCTATCATGGTTGATAACCAAAGTGCTATATGTCTTTCCAAGAACCCGGTACATCACTCCCGTACCAAACACATAAATGTGAGACACCATTTTATCAATGATCATGTAGCTAAGAAGGACATCATCCTAGAGTACATTGAAACCCAAAAACAAATTGTCGACATCTTCACAAAACCTCTTAAAGAATATTCATTTATGAGGTTGCGTGGAGAATTAGGAATTATGGGTGAATCTGAAATTTAGGAGCTCAACATACTTGTTATAACACTTTTTGAGCTCATAGCATCATATTGCCTCTCTTTATTTGTTATTTCATATATGTGTCTTGAGAAAGGCAATTGAGACGTCTGTGATTACATGCGTTTTTCAGATTGTCTTAAGAGATTTGTTTTATCAACGTTTTATAATCTGATGTTGATTATATGATGAGTTTATGTTTAGAGTATAGGTTCTAGGGTGAGTGTTCATATTCTCTGTTTTTTAACTCCCTGTGCATTTTTGTATCAGGACAGACGACTGTCTTTTCTTCGAAAGTCGACTGCCATACTCTATCTTTTCTGTCTGAAATTTGTATCTTTCGCACAGACGACTGATGACAATTTTACGGTCGACTGTTGGATCAACGGGCGACTGCATTTTGGTCATCAGGTGCCTGTCATTTCTATCATATTTCGTCAGTAGTCTCTGTCTTTTTTTCATCAATTTTATTGATTCTCAGTCAGTCGACTGATGCGTATAATGCATTCGAATGTCTTCCGGACAGGCGATTGTATGTTACTCAACAGTCGACTGTCTGTATTCCTAAGCTTATTTCTCATCACTTTAGCGAGTCGACTGACTTTTGTTCATCAGTCGACTGTCTCCTATTGTGGAGGTTCACTGCTTCGATCTGAGCCGTCAATTCTTTGATCCAACAGCCCAGATTAATTTGCCCCTCTCTTTATAATCATTGAGAAAGTTCACTTCGGCCCATGTTTTCTCTCTCCTCTGATTGAAATCGTTCGTCTTCCCGCTTCGAACCCTCAGGCGATCACTCCTCCGGCGCTCCTCGTCCCCGTCGTCTCGTCGTCTGTCGAGTGCATAGCTCGGACTTCGATTGCCTCGTTTGTCCTCTTCACTTTGGTTCGATTCTTTGTGTGTTTCTCTCATCACCTCTTGACCTAGCTTTCAGTCGATTGTGTTCATGGATCCTTATGGTCATATTTTTCCTAAGGGATCTTTCGACTTCCTTGATGATCCGTTTCCCTCTCCTCTACCCACTGATCCGGTTCCCTCCTCGCCTCCATCATCTGGGGAATTCCTGATCGTGGTCGGTGACCCCATTCCTTCAGCAAATGTTGATGAACACTCTTCTCAGCCGGCTGATCATCCTCCTTGTACTCCTCCGTCTGTACCCCTTAAGGATTTTATTCTCGGTAGATTGTGTGACCGTGTCACTTCTCTCGAGAAGCTTGCTGCCACTATGGATGAGAAGCTCAATCTTCTTCTCGAGCTGCAGTACAAATCTCTCATGCTTCATGGATTTTCCATTCCTGCCAAGCTTCAGGCTCTGTTTTCTAAATCTGAGGATACTGTCCCTGTTGGTGTTCCTCCTCCTCCAGGCTTTGTGTCTGTGCCGTCTGTGGTCCAGACCCCCCGTTGTCCAGACTCCTGTTCTTGCTCATGCGGAATCCTCTACCGCGCGTGCTTCGTCTTCCAAGAGGAAGACTCCAGCTTATCCTACTTGACGCTCTGCTAGGCTGCTGTTCCTCTCGTCTGGTCGTCCCTCGGACCCCACTATCATTCACATTGACTGATGTTGCAGCTGTTTTTTTGTTCACTCACCTGGAGACCTAGATTTTTTGTGTGTGGTCTGTTTTGGTTGGGTTGAGTAGTTCTTCAGTGTTTGTATGATGGATGTTTGGTGATGATGGCTGAGTTTCATGATGTATTTTTTTAGATTATGATGTAGTCTTATTTTTTTGATCATGATGTACTTTGATGGACATGTTGATGTCCATTTGACTTGTACTCTTGTGCTATCTCTTCTATATATATATGATATTGCAGTTTCACCTTATGTTTCACACATTGTATAATTGCTTAACTTATCTGTGTGATGTTTGTGATATTGTCTCCATGAATGATATATATTCTCTTCTGATGTGTTTTTGAGACAATATTGGACTTGATATTGGATTATACATGATATATGTGATGTGATGTATTTTAAGACGATATGTTCTCTTTCTATATCTCAAATGTTGATATTGGACTTTTATTCCTCTATTCACATAAGAATATGATGTGGTTTTATGAGTTTTGGTTTTATATATATCTTTATACTCCTTGATTGTTGATAGTTCTTAGTTAACACGATTGTTGTTGTTATCTACTCCCACCTTTTGGATAATGCCATATGTGGAGAGAAATAAACATACAGATTCATAATGAATGTGCTAAGTATGTACTAATAACACTTGAATCTAAGATTGAAGTTGCCTTAGATTCAGGGGGAGTAAGATACAATGAATATGGATTTTAAATCCTAGATTTCATGAATTAAATTCACTCATATCTTACTCATTTGCTTCAATTGATATATAGATGCCCTAATATTTGTTGACTAACTTGATTGGCATCTATGTAGGGGGAGTAAGTTTTCATTAAGTATAATTATTTATCTTTTTATTTATATTTGTTTGTCATCATCAAAAAGGGGGAGAATGTTGAGTACTAGACTTCTCCCTACTTGGTGTTAATGATGAGTAAACATAAATACTTGTGACTAATCCCCTATTTTACAGTTAATCCATTGCCTAAGCTAATTATGAAGATCTACTTACAATGGATGACCCTCAAAGATCATTGAAAGCAAATGAAATGGATTGGATGATCGTAAATGATGATTGAAGCTCCATGAAGACTTCAAGCTCATACTTTGGATAGAAGAGAGTTTTCGTCAATGTAAATTTCTTATATCTCTTCTAGTATGTAGCTTAAAAGTAGAACATTGTTGGAGCGCACACACATTGTCATTTCAGTCTTATGACATCATTTGTTCAATCGTCCTTAGAATCCAATTCATTTCTTTATTGATTGTGCTTGTATTGTTTATAACAGTCGACTGCTGAACATTTTACAGTCGCCTGCCTCAAAAACAGTCGACTGTGTTTTGTTCTACAGTCGCCTGTTATGCACACACTCTTACAATCTAGTTTTGGGCTTCTCTGTCTTAATTCCCACAGACGACTCATGAACGATTCACATGTGCCTGTCCAAGTGACAGTCGACCGTGTTTTGTAAATCAGTCGCCTGTCTGTCTTTTGATCTATCTTTTATGGCTGGTCGACTAATGTTGAATTTACAGTCGACTGTCCAATGGACCAGTCGACTGTCAATGCTGCATCCGTCGTCTGTCTGTGAGCCAATTTGTTGACTCAGCTCTCTGGAAAATCTCAGGGTTCTGACAGTCGACTGTAGAAGGATTTACAGTCGCCAGTTCTGATTAACGGTCAACTGTTATCTCCTCGTCAGTCGTCTGTCCTGTTCTCCCAGATGTTTTTCCAGACTTCTTCAACTTACCCATTTTCGGCCAGTCGTCTGTTATAGGCTTTACAGTCGCCTGTTGGTTTAACAGTCGACTGTCTATGCTTCATCAGTCGACTGTCCATGTGGTAAGTTGCCGTTATGAATTCTCACCTACCCAATCTGACTGTGCAGCAGTCGACTGTGGTTTCCTCAACAGTCGACTGTCGAGAGAGCGGATTCTATCCGTTGAGAGTTTTCTCATGGATTCCAAAAGGGTTTTTGCTAATTCTATTTTGAGGATTTGAGAAACCTATATAAGGAGAATCTACTATTCCATTGAGATGTTACTCATTCCATTGCAAAAATCTTTCAAGCTTTCATTCTCAAGATAAAAAGCTCTCAAATCCTAAAGCCCTAAGAATTCCAATCTTCTTCTCTTGCTCTCCAACCTAGAACCAAAGAAACATCTTCTAGGCATTTAGTGCAGTCAAGAGAAAGGGCTTTCCTCTCTTCCAAGAGAGTTCTTCAACACACAACACACTTATCCTTCAAGTTCTACTTCAAGGCATAGGCGATTGTAAGTGTTGCTTTCATATTTCATAACTTTCGTTATTTGAATTTGCTCTCGGGTTGTGAGAGTGGTTTGCTTGCTCCCAAGTTGTGGGAGTCAAGGTCAATCGATTGTACTTCGATTTTACTTGTAGGGTTTCTACAAGTGGGTTTTAAGGAAACATCAAGTTAGGGTTCTAACTTGAGTATCTGGAGGTATCCGGGCGGAAGGGACGTAGGATTACTGGGAACAAGTCGGGAAGTGAATTGGGCAATCCGAACCCTTGAAACATCCTTGCGTCTGCATTTGTTTCACTTTGGGTTTAATTTTAATTCTGCACTATTTTGTTGGTTTGCATTTAAATTGGTGTAACTATCTTTTTAAATTGCATAAACACTATTCAACCCCCCTTCTAGTGTTTTCCCCATGGACAGAGTCCTTACAAAACGGGCCATGACAGAGATTCTTCCTCTAAAGAGGTTTGAATAACTCAACACTTGGAGATTCTAGTTGCAAGAACTAAAGTCTCCTTCAAGGGATATGGAGTGTTTTGGAAGAGAGAACCACTTCCCCTTTTATCGGCTCTTGCAAGGAAAAGCATCCAAGCAAGGCATGTAAGACATGTGGATGGAAAAAGCCTTGTTGTGAGACATGTGTCTATGGCCCAAAGGCTTTGGCAAATGCCTTCTAGAAGTTCCACTCACGTACTGGTGGTAACTAGTCGACTAGAGATAAACCTCTAGTTGACTCGTCAATGACTAGAGGCAAGCTTAGTCGACTAGAGGTCGACAAAAGGCAAGCCTTTAGTCGACTAATTTGCACTGGAGTCAGTTTCGCATCGTAATACTTTATGATCATTTCTTCTAATGCACTCGTAACTCTTTGAGACGCGTTATGTTCTCTTTAATGATCACAACTCTTTGTGATTGATCACGCAAGTGCAACTCTTTGAGACATATTTATATAACAACTCGTGTGATTGATACATTGTATATCACATATACACAAAGTTTATCCCTTTGCTTTTTACGACGAGCCATCATTTGTGTGAGACTCTAAAATCCCGATTTCTACTTCAGTAGTGACATGATTATACATATTATAAATCAGTAGCGACACTAGCTACACGTGTCGACCACTGTTTCAGAAGCGTTATTAACTGGTTGGCGTGAGACTAGAATCTCTGCATCCAAATATGGGTCTAACAGTGACAGTTATCGTGCAGTATGATCCCTTCGTTAACTATGTCGCTAATGTGTCTAAGGTACAGATATTGTCAAACCTTTCTGTACCTCAAAACTTTGAGTCATATGCAACCCATGGTAAACGGTTGGATGACACTTGTTAACTCTTTAACACGTTCATCCCTTGCACTGGCCAGAGATTTCACTATTGATCCATCGACTCTCTACGACACTAACCTTTCATACCAAAGAAAATGAATCCAGTCTAGATAGCCACTCCCTTCGCATGCTTTGAACTATACCCAACGAGAACCTACTTATCAGGTGCAATGCTGATGTTTGTTAAAATCCAAATCATAGCTTCTCATGTGCAATGTCCTTTAGCATACTTACATGATCTACAACCATCAAATTTTTGCTCTACATATCCCAAAAAAAACACTTCTTTTCTCTACGTAAACTAAATCATATTGCATCCCAAAAATTTCATTACCGAGCTGAATTCAAAAACTCAACGACAAATATACCTGATACTTACATAATCCATCCCTGGTGAGCAACAATCGCCCCTTCAAATCCCTCGCGCCTCAAATCACTTCAATGACCTCCCACGTGCGCAATGACCTCCCCCTTCAACGATCCCCCTCCAGCTTTCATCGTTCAATTTTTTTCATTTGGAAAGCAAGGTAGGAAATTGTGGATGCGACGGGAAAATTCGCATCAACGAACTCCCAGTAATCCCTCCTGCATCAATTCAAGGATCTCCACATTGACTGAACACTCGTTTAGGTCTGTGCAACGAGCAAAAATTGATGAAGAGGAATAGTTGGTCTTTTCAATGTGAATTTCAGCTTATTTTGGCCTTAAGCGTATTTACTAACAACCGGTTTGTGAACCAAACAAGAACAGCGTCTTTCCAATTTTTAGATATGTGCACATAGTAATTTCTTAAGCGGTCTGTGAACCTAATTTTTTTTCTATTTTTTGTTTTGGGTACACAATAAAATCATCTTCTGTTGTGAATGGGTATTTACTGGGTTGGATGAGTTATTGGGCCAACCCAAGTGTTTGGGCCCATATCTGTATAAGCCCAGTTGTATTCTCCCCTTTGGCTATAAATATAGACCTGAGGGCTCTCCCCTCAGCAGTTGATTCATAACACGTTATCAGCACGAGTCTCTAAAAATTTTTTTTCCACAAATTTATTTTTCCGTTCGTTGCGAAGGCGAAGGCGAAGGCGAGACGGTAGATCCACGAGCGCGGTGCAAGGCTTCCTCCATCAAGGGTCGTCATCCGCGTAGGACTTCGAGCAACCGTCGCTATATCCGGAGGACGGATATAGAGGTAAAAACTCTAAAAACAAAGTTTTTAATCATACGTATGATTACCCCTCCCCTAGATCTCACAAGATCGTCATGGGGATTCATCGTCGCCTTGAAAACGACGGATTTTTCTTCCCAAAAATCAAATTTTTTTAAGGATTTTTGGATTTTGTCAAACCCTAAATCAAACCCCGCCGCCCCCCCCCCCCCCCGCCCCCCCCGGCCACGCCGCCCACCCACCCCCCATAGGGGGGGGGGGGCGGCAGCCGCCGCACCCCCCTGCAGGGGGGGCGACGGCGGCCTCTGCCGTCGCCCTCCCCTGCAGGGGGGCGGCCCCCGCCGTCCCCCCCTGCAGGGGGGGCGGCGCCCCCCCCCCCCCCCCGTGCCCGCCGTCCCCCCCGCAGAGGGGGGGGGGCGACGGCCCCCGCCGTCCCCCCCGCAGCGGGGGGCGGCGGCCCCCTGGCCACGCCCCCCTCTGCGGGGGGCGACGGCCCCCGCCGTCCCCCCCGCAGCGGGGGGCGACGGCCCCCGCCGTCCCCCCGCAGCGGGAGGCGGCGGCCCCCTGGCCACGCCCCCCCTCTGCGGGGGGCGGCGGCCCCCGCCGTCCCCTCCCGCAGCGGGGGGCGGCGGCCCGCTGGCCGCGCCCCCCCCGTCTACGGGGGGCGGCGGCGGCGGCGCCCCCAACCCCTGTAAACCCTAACAAAAAAAATACAGAACTCTGTGGGCCTGAAGCCCACAGCAGATCTGTGGGCTTCAGGCCCACAGATTTTTTCAAAAAAAAAATCAGATCTGTGGGCCTGAAGCCCACAGCAGAGCTGTGGGCTTCAGGCCCACAGATTTCCCAAAAAAAAACCAGATCCGTGGGCCTGAAGCCCACAGCAGATCTGTGGGCTTCAGGCCCACAGATTTTCATCAAAAAAAAATTTGGGGGGAGGCAATAGGGCTATGAATGTGCCTCAAAAGGCAACCTATTAGCCTAAAATATTAATGGGGATTCAAAGACAAAATATTCGTGAAAAATCACGGTAAATTACGGGGCAAATATCGGGCAGACAAGGGCGTTTTGGGGATTTGTTGGGGGACTTTTTGGGACGACGAGGGAGACTTTTCCCTCTGACAAAGAAAATGTTAATTTTGGCGCTTAATCAATTTGATTGATTAAACCATTTACCTTACAACCTATGCATCGTAATCTCTTTTACATGCTTTACATCTCTGGCAAAATTATGTGGATATTATTTGCGTGGTTGTACATTTTATTTAAAAACTTAATAATTAGGAAGATCCTGCGACCGCTCTGCCGTTAGTTATCTAACCTAACGGTGTATGACGTTGCCCAGTGGTCCAATAATTATTAAGTGATTAAATATTGCTTTATCCTCATATGAATAAACTGCCTGTGATGTCTGTGGATGAAAATGTCGATGAGCACAATATTCTTGCATGAATTGCTAAATGTGGTTTTTGGATCGGCCGTTTAGTCCCACAGTTTATTTCCCGCACTTTTCTTTTATTTTTGAGAGAAATTGTAGTGAGGAATTTATGTAAATGTCAAAGAAAGAAGACCTACTTCCATGGAGTCGGAAGCTACGCTTGAAGACGAAGATATTAAATGGGACCCACGGGGTTTCCAAAGTTGTATTTTCATTTTAATTCAAGCTGCAAATTTGTATAATTTGGACTGTGGACTCTTGGACTTTTTCTTGTGGGACTGGCCGATCCACACATTTAGCTTTTCATTAAATATTGCTTCCGCATGAAAATGTTTTTCTGGTTGATTATTAATTCATGCATGTTTGTGCTCTGCTAGATAAATGGCTAAAATTGCAAGCGTTGACTTTGAAGTGCTGGATGCATCAGGCAGAAACTATCTAAGCTGGCAGCTAGATGTTAAGTTTCACCTGCGGGCCAAGTCCCTCATCACTGCTGTGACTGAAAAAGAAAATGTTAGCGATATAGAGAAGGCGCAAGCCATCATCTATATTCGCCGCCATGTGGACAAGACCTTAAAGGCTGAGTACCTTACGGTCGAAGATCCACTTGAGCTATGGACCGCCCTTGAGGACAGGTATAAACATCAGAGAGATGTTATACTCCCAAGGGCGAGATATGAGTGGGAGAACCTGAGACTGCAGGACTTTAAGTCCATTGCTGAGTACAACTCAGCACTTTTTAGCATCACCTCACGCCTGAAGTTGTGTGGGGAAAAAGTCTCAGAAGATCGCATGCTGGAAAAGACGTATACGTCTTTCCATGAAAATGATGCGATACTTATGCAGCAATACCGTGAACGTAAGTTCATCAAGTATTCTGAGCTGCTGTCATGTCTTCTCATGGCCGAACAAAACAGAGAGCTTCTTCTCGCCACTCACAATATGCGCCCTCCCGGCACTGTCCCCCTACCAGAAGCTCACCATACCTCTTCCTTCAAAAAGAAGAAGGACAATAAAAGAAAAGAAAGACCACAGAAAGGGGGACAACAGAAAAGAGCCAAGGGCCCACCACAGCAGCGCAAGAATGAAGGGAAGCGCAAGTTCACCTGGCGCAGGAATGATAACAAGAAAAACAATGCACCCCCACCCAAGAGGGACTGGGAAGACCAGTGCCACAGCTGTGGCATGACAGGCCACTGGTCTAGAGTGTGCAGGACCCCAGTGCATCTCCAGGAGCTTTATAAACAAAGCAAGAAAAAGAATGCTGAATCCAACCTGGTGGCTGCAAATAATGCAGTCAAATTTACAGCAAAAGACTTCGAGTCAGATAATCTGCTTGATTAGCCTGTTATCATTTATCTTAGCATTTCTATTGTATGAACATTTTATTTCATGAGAGCTTTTATGTATCTTCAATTCTGTTGAATAAAATTTAGCTTTTCTGAATGCAAATGTTTACTCATTTTTTAGATGGAATGCTCTCATGACTGCTTAGTAGACATCGCGTCAACACATACGATCCTTCAACACAAATGCTATTTTCATAGCATTATCCCGTATAAGAGCCCTGTAAACACAATTTCAGGGCCATCGGACATAATTGAAGGTTCTGGGAATGCAACCTTGTTGCTCCCCAATGGAACAGAAATAAAAATAAAAGATGCACTTTACTCTCCGAATTCCAAGAGAAACTTACTAAGTTTCAAAGATATCCGTTTTAACGGATTCCACTTGGAAACAGCAAATGTCAAAGAAAACGAATTACTGTATGTAACGTCTCAAGAAAATGGAGTTAAAACCATTCTTGAACGTTTTGAGAGCCTCTCATCAGGCCTCTACCATACAAAAATTCGAAGAGAGGAAGCAAACCTGACGGAGCACCTGAAGTGCCCGACATCGGCCAAATTCTTACTTTGGCACGATAGACTTGGCCACCCCGGATCTGTGATGATGCACCGCATCCTAGCACAATCCCATGGGCATAACCTGAAGAACCAGAAGATTCTTCAGAAGGGAGAATTCCCTTGTGTACCCTGCTTTAAGGGTAAATTAATAACAAGGCCATCACCACTTAAAGTGGATATTGAGTCTCCTAGCTTCCTTGAAAGAATACACGGAGACATATGTGGACCTATCCACCCCCCTAGCGGGCCTTTTCGGTACTTTATGGTACTGATTGATGCATCTTCGAAATACTCGTATGTGTGTCTACTTTCAACCCGCAACTTAGCTTTTCCAAAGCTCTTGGCACAAATAATAAAGTTGCGGGCGCATTTCCCAGACAACCAAATAAAGAAAATACGTCTGGATAATGCGGGGGAATTTACCTCTCAGTCATTCCAAGAATATTGTCAGGCAACAGGAATAGAAATTGAACATCCGGTGCCGCATGTTCACACCCAGAACGGGTTAGCTGAGTCGCTAATTAAAAGACTCCAATGGATCGCACGACCATTGCTGATGAAATCCCAGTTGCCAGTGGATGCATGGGGACATGCAATCTTGCATGCTGCATCACTAATAAAAATTAGACCCTCAGGAGGTCAGAGTCTATCTCCAATGCAACTCGCATATGGAACGCCGACGAACATCTCTCACTTGAGAATCTTCGGCTGCGCAGTTTATATCCCCATTGCACCACCACAGAGGACCAAGATGGGCCCTCAACGTCGCCTAGGTATCTACGTAGGGTTTGACTCACCCTCCATTATAAGATACCTAGAACCCCAAACGGGGGACGCTTTCAAGGCACGCCTTGAAGACTGCAATTTTGATGAGACGTATTTCCCCAAAATGGGCCTAGACATCGAAAAATCTAGTGCAAAGCAAATGTTAACGTGGGATACAAAAAGCTTGACCCACTACAATCCGGTAACAAGACAATGTGATGATGAGATCCGGAAGATCTTACACATCCAGGACACAGTCCATAGATTACTGGACTCGTTCACTGACAACCAGAAGATTGTCAGATCACACATCCCTGCTGCGAATACTCCAGCTAGGATAGACATCCCGAAGGATGGATGCAATCCACCTGCAGCAGAAGTGGCTGCACCTCAACAGAAAAGAGGCAGACCACCAGGCTCCAAGGATAAAAATCCAAGAAAAAGAAAAATATCCGGAGACCTTGGGACGATACCCCCACAGAGAAACGAGCTTGTGTCCATACCCTCTCCCCTCCCGGAATCCACTGCAGAGGAACTGCCGGGAGAAACAGAAATATCACTAAATTATGTACGTACAGGGGAGGTATTGGACAGAAAGAGTACAGTCGTCGACGATGACTTCGCGTTTCACATTGCCATTCACGTCGCCGGAAGCGATGATGATTATGAACCACACTCCGTTGCTGAATGCAAACGTAGAGATGATTGGCCAAAGTGGAATCAGGCAATAGAAGCCGAGGTGGACTCGCTTCAGAAACGAAAAGTCTTTGGGCAAATAGTCCAGACACCTACCGGTGTCAAACCTGTGGGATACAAATGGGTATTCGTCAGAAAAAGAAATGAAAATAATGAGATCGCACGCTACAAAGCCAGACTTGTAGCACAGGGATTTTCCCAAAGACCGGGTATAGACTATGACGAAACATACTCCCCCGTCATGGATGCGATCACGTTCAGATTCCTGATAAGCTTAACAGCAAAGGAAGGCCTAGATATGCAGCTAATGGATGTTGTGACTGCGTATCTATATGGCAATCTCGACAAGGAGATCTACATGAAACTTCCTGATGGCTTTTCAATGCCTGCTGAACTGAAAGATATACCTCGGGACGTCTATTCTGTTAAGCTACAAAAATCATTGTATGGTCTCAAACAATCAGGAAGAATGTGGTATAATAGACTCAGTGAGTTCCTTGTTCAACAAGGATTCACGAACAATGAAGTCTGCCCTTGTATCTTCATAAGAACAAAGAGAAAAGGATTCGTGATAATAGCTGTCTACGTAGACGATCTGAATCTCATAGGATCTCCCGAAGAGATCACTGAGATCTCTGTAAGCCTAACAAAAGAATTCGAAATGAAAGACCTAGGCAAAACCAAATTCTGCCTTGGCTTACAGATTGAACATCAGAAAGACGGAATCCTATTACACCAAACCACATATACGAAGAAAATGTTGCAAAGATTCCATATGGACCATTGCCATCCATTAAGTACACCTATGGTAGTACGATCCCTGGATGCACATAAAGACCCCTTTCGGCCGCTGGAAGAGGGGGCGGATATACTTGGTCCGGAAGTTCCCTATCTGAGTGCCATCGGAGCACTACTATATCTGGCAAACTGCACGTGTCCCGATATAGCGTTCGCAGTAAATTTGCTTGCCAGATACAGTGCAGCGCATACGCAGCGCCACTGGACCGGGGTAAAGCACCTTCTGCGCTACCTCCAAGGGTCTACAGATTTGGGACTCTTCTACAAAAATGGAACATTCTCTACACTTGCAGGTTATGCTGATGCAGGGTACTTGTCTGATCCCCACAAAGCAAAATCACAGACTGGGTACGTGTTTACCTACGGAGGGACAGCCATTTCCTGGAGATCCATCAAGCAAACCTTGACGGCAACCTCATCCAATCACTCGGAGATCATTGCCATCCATGAAGCAAGCAGAGAATGCGTATGGCTACGCTCAGTCATCAACCACATCTTGTCTACGACCGGACTGAAGACTGGAGACCTCGAGCCCACTACCATGTTCGAGGACAATGCTGCTTGCATAGCTCAGCTACGAGGTGGCTTCATCAAAGGCGACAGAACGAAACACATTTCACCAAAGTTCTTCTGGACGCACGAGCTACAGAGAGATGTCAAGATCGACATCAGACAAGTGCAGTCATGTGACAATTTGGCAGATTTGTTCACTAAAGCCCTTCCTACTGCTACCTTTAGAAAACTTGTACATAGGATTGGAATGAGACGCCTAAGAGATCTGAAAGCTTGAGAGCTTGTACAGATCAGGGGGAGTTTGGCAGAGTTTGTACTCTTTTTCCTTAACTATGGTTTTTCCCACTGGGTTTTCCATAGCCAAAGGTTTTAACGAGGCAAATCTCACCAACTCAGGATCCTGAAGTATCCACCCCATGTGAGACCCATACAGGCTCAGAATCCTGAAGCATTCATGAGCAGGGTCCACAACTATGTCTGGATAAGTGGGAGTGTTGTGAATGGGTATTTACTGGGTTGGATGAGTTATTGGGCCAACCCAAGTGTTTGGGGCCATATCTGTATAAGCCCAGTTGTATTCTCCCATTTGGCTATAAATATAGACCTGAGGGCTCTCCCCTCAACAGTTGATTCATAATATCTTCCACAATGTTTCACCTTTTTATGTTATTACTGTAAAAAGTTGGGCTACCAAACTTTTTACACCACGTTCGCTTTTCATTTTCATCATAACTAAGACCAAAAAACACTCGATTACGTTCATCGTCTTTCTGCAGCCCTCAACAGCGCTTCTGTGGACTCTGATTCACCTCCACACGTGTGGCACCCTTGCTTGGAGTGGGTCCCAGCTTTAACAAGCAAGTGATTTCTGGCGTGAGGAAATTACGTGTATTTTCTTTATGCAAAATCTTCCAACGTCCATCGGACGGTCACGCATCGATAGTTGACGATCCTGCGGGCAGATCATCAACGAACGGTCAGGATCACCGTATGAGTCCCGGGTCGGTGCAGCCCGGTCGTCGCATGCGTTCGCGGGCTCGAAGCCGGCCACGTCCCCGGCCCAAGACAAGCCCACGTGGGCCTGGGCCATCGTGGGCACCGTTAAGTCTCAATGGCACCCAATGATTTCCCCCCATGGCGCACACGATTGGCCAATAATGCACCGGGTCCACTCCTTGGCGACTGCCACGTCAGCTCGTCGAGCAAATTTACCTTTTTGGTGAAATACGGGCCGGCCGACTTTAGATTAGACCGCTCGCTGAAACTGTGTCAGTTTTTGTCTTCATGCGGTACGTCGTGTTCTATTCCCGAAATGCCCCTACCCAGTGGCGCTTCCGTAAGAAATACTTTTGATGGAGGGCCTTTACGTAATCGACCAGGTAAATAGCTTAAGGACAAAAGCCAGCTTGATTTCAAGTGGATCCATACACACACCAATTTCAGCTTTGTACGCATACATTTATTTACAAATTTGCTATCGAAAAGGGTTAAATTTACTGGTTTTTTTAAAAATTCATTTTTACCGTTCACACACATATCAAACCGTTTGTTCTCACGTCAGTCGCCGCCGCCTCCTTTGTGTAAATAAATGACGATGGCGGGAGAGACGATGGTAAAAGATGCGTGAATTTTGAATGGTAAATTTGTAAATAAATGGCAGTGCCTACGAGTAAAACGATAGTTGCGCAAAGCAACGCCCTTTGTGTACATTGAATTACGCGTAGATTGTGTGCCGCTAGTTGCATTATACACCATGGTAACATCGTTGCATTATTTACAAGTCTATCGTTATCTTTACAATTTAACAAAGGGGAAATCACACAAAAATAACCCAACGTTTAGGGCATCTTTGTAACGGCCTGTTTTTCTAGTCGTATTTTGACTGTTGTGTGCGTGTATTTTTACTTCGTTGATCCGGTTATTTTCATCCGAGTGGTTACTCGTCTGCACGTTGACACGAGCGCGTCTTTATTTTAGTTTTACCGTGGCGTAAATCTTTAGACCATAATTGATTTTTAATTAAAAGGTTAATTACTAATTAACTTGCTATCTTAACTAAATTAAATTATTAAACTACTAATTACTAATTAACTAATTGCTTTTAAACTAGTTCTTTTTACTAATTACTGTTCCTACACTACTCTTACCATCTTACTTTAATCTTACCATAACCCTAGATCTACCCCCACTTAAACCCACCGAATTGTTGGTGAGATCCAACATCTCACGTCAAGTCCTTAACAACAGCCCCTACCCATCAACCAACCCTTATTCAATCTGTCTTCTCCCCCTCTCCTTAAGACAACCTACATGCAAAACAAACAGCAACCCAACCCACAGGCTATATCCTTCGAAACTCAGCCCAATCGAAACCAACCATCTTCGTTCACTCCAGCCACCCAGAGTCATCAACACAACCCTTTCCTCCACCATCGTCCACCACCAACAATCACATCAACAAGCCAGACTCCACACAACCCAAATCAAACAAAACAGATAACAAATCCCAAATCAATCACATACAAAACCCCTTACAATCCAAAGATCAAAACAAACCAGAAGCAAAATAGAAATCAAACCAACAAATCAAAGCCCTAGATCTGCCCCCCGATCTCGCAGCCACCGCGTCGCCCAGGCCCGCCGCCGCCAACCCGCGACGTGCCGCCGCCAACCCGCGCCGTGCCGCCGCCTCAAGCCAGCCCGCCGCCGCACCCGCGCCGTGCCGCCGCCTCAGGCCAGCCCGCCGCCGCACCCAGGCCGAACGCCGCCCCCCGAATCCCCCCTCCCCGTGTTACCCTAGCCACCACATCCGCCGCCCTAGCCGTCGGATCGCCCCCCTAGCCGCCGTGATTGCCGCCGTACCTCCCCTCTCCGCGCGCCGTAAGCCCCCTTCTCCCCTTTGCATCGTTTTGTGCTGCTGTCTTTGAAAAAAAAAGAAAAAAAAAAGAGAGAGAACAGAAAGGCATAACGAAGGAGAGAAGAGAAAGAGGCAAAGAGAGAGTGTGGGGAAGAGAGGTTATTAATATTATATGACACATGTGATAGTTTAATGTTAAAACAAAGGCCTTAACATATGACAGTTTTACTCTTAAAACTTATATTAATATTAACTTTAAGAGGGAAGACACGGTTATTAATATTATTAATAGTAAGATTATGCTTACTGATCAACTTACTTATTGAAATATTATCAGTCTAAGAGAGGTGAGTATAATATTAAAAGTTTCGGCCTTAACATATTATATGATAGTTTTAAGAGAGGTGAGTATAATATTAAAAGTTTTATAAGTAACGTTTATTTTAAATTATATTTTTTTATAAAGTTATAAGTTGATTATTTTAGTGAGTTAGATGTTATTAGTTTTATTACTAGCCTTGTGTAGCTAACTTGTCATGTAACATATGTGAACCAGGTACCCCTACCGTTGACCAAAACACGCCTTTCGCGACAAGGCGAATCGGTAACTCATCGTACCCTTGGCATGGGTTCTTAAAACAATAACAATGCATGCCAACCTAGATTTATTTCATTATCACAGTGTTTTCCATTTTTAACTGTTAGCTAAAATTGCACGGTATCGTATCGTAAATTGCACAGTATCGTAAAGGGAGCAGAATTGGTCTACTTGACTTGATTGACAGAAAATTGTGACTGGAAATGTGACATTCTAGTAAATTGCACCGACACTGGGTTTTGGGGTAACTTATAATAGCGAGGGTGCGGGAGCGACTAGTCCAGCCTTTGTTGTCACCGTGCGGGTTCTAGCAACCCATCATAGTTGCCGGTGACAACCATCACAGATCACAGATTATTGCATAGTATTCATAGTATTCATAGCATAGTTCGCCCGGGTAGCACCCGTGGTAAGAGGTGGCCTCTTGGTTGCTCATTGCACCCCGCATTATAAGTCACGGTCTAGGTATCGGCACAAATAGACTCTTGTTGTATAGTCACTTTTAATATTGCACTTTTAACTGCTAGAAATTGATGATAGATGTACAACTGCAAGGTTATCTTTCTGCTCTTTTTCCCTTACCAGTATTGCTTTGCACTTTACCTCTTTACTTTTAGATTGCCATGCTTGTATATTTGTTTCAATATCCATGTAAAGAGATACTTTGAGTTACGTCTGATCCTGGCGACCCTTCTCTTTGTGGTGGACTCGCCAGATATCTCACAGGTCGAGGAATTTGCACCAGAGGCCGCAGACGCTGAGTTTGTGGTTGAGTACGACCAGCAGGACCAGCAGGACCCTGTGTATTGAGAGTGAGTGTGAGAGATTTGCTATGTTGCTTTCAGTGTGGATTGATGTATCTTTTGAATTCTGTTGTATTTTCCTTTCCTGTTAGCTGCTGGGTTGTAATAAGGTTGTAAAACCACTTTCATTATCAGTATTTTGGCGTATTTCTGCAACATAGCCTGTGTTGACTTCATTGGTGCCTAGCAGGACTTGTGCATGTTCCAAGCAGTAACGGGCCCCGTAAGTGGGTCGTTACAAGTTTGGTGGCCCATGCAGGTCCGCGCTAAAAGCCACATGAACAATACAGGAAGTTCAGAATATGTCGTATAAAATACTTGATGGAACTGATCAAACCTTATGAAATGCAGATAAGCCATGGAAAGGAACACTTCGGGAAGCGAAGACAGTGCCTTTGGATCCGGAATCAACCACCCGAATGAGGGTCCCAACCAGAATGATGCTGGCAATGGAGCCAACAACGGTTCGGGTGCAACAGCATTCCCGACTGCACCGTTGTCTGCAGAAGATTGCATGCGGGGCATGTATGCCCTTCATCAGCAGCTTGGACAGGCCTTGGAACAGGCTTTGCACAGAGAGCAACGAGCTGACCCAAGTGCTTATCACTTTCGAGGGATGAGCCCGAAGACCTTCGCAGGGACTGAGAGCCATCTTCAGGCGGAAGAATGGCTCAAGCGCATCACTGATGATCTGAGAGCATCTCAGATTCGAGAAGAAGCCTGGGTGGCTGTCGTCAAGAGGCAACTGACAGATGGTGCTAGAGACTGGTGGCAGGCGGTTGAAGACCGCTTGGGATTACCGATTTCGTGGGATGTATTTACAAGTACCTTCAACGCTCAGTACTTTCCCCCACACGCAACGATCAAGATGAGGAAGAAGTTCATCAACCTGAAGCAGGGTTCGATGACGGTGGATCAGTATGACGCTGAGTTCTCCAGGCTCAGCAGGTTTGCTCCAGAGATGGTTACAAATGCTTTGACTCGAGCCCAGCAGTTCCAGCAGGGGCTCAATATTGAGATTCGAAGGATGATGGTCGGTGCTAGCCCGACCACACATGCTGAAGTTCTGGCCATTGCTCGTAACCATGAGATGGTCGAAGAGGAGGAAAAGGAAGAACGCATGCTGGCAACATCTGCGAGGCCCCCACCGACCCAAGCTGGGCCAAGCAGACGGCCCCAGATGCCTCGTCCTATTCAGCAGGTTCAGTTTAAGAGGCCAGGACCACAGCAGCAGGCCCTCCCGGTCTGCCACTTTTGCGGAAAGTCTGGACACTTCAAATCTGAGTGTCGAGTTTTTCTGGGCCTTTGTCTGGTTTGTGGAGAGTCTGGACACGTGGCTAGGAATTGCCCGCATCATAGGTCACGTGCTCCAGCTCCAGCTCCGGTTCCAGTTCCAGCTCCCCGTGCTGCACCAACCGGGATCGCTCCACAGCGTCCACCACTACCTCCACAGCAGAGGGTGTTCCAGCAGGGAAGGCAGCCACCACCGAGACGCCAGGCTTACACCATGACTGTCGAAGAGGCCGAGGCCACCGGTGAAGTGATCACAGGTATAATTCTTGCATTATTAGTATATCTTTTCTTTCATTATCATTGGTTGCTTAGATTAGTGTTTGAACCTAGGTGTCGTGCTAGTAGCGGGGAATCCCGCCCTCTCCTTGTTCGACTCGGGAGCATCACACTGCTTTCTAGCGAGTCGATTCGTTCGCACCCATACCGTTCCTGTTACAACCTTATCTACCGGTTGGAACGTCAATACGGGTGGCGGAGTGATAAAGGCGACCAGTGGGTATCCTCAATGCCCCGTGGTGATTTGTGGGCGAGCTTTATTCGCTAACTTCATGATGATTGATATTCCGAACTTTGATGCTGTATTCGGGATGGATTGGTTGGGAACTTTCCATGCCACCATCGACTGTTGTCGAAGGAGGGTAGCCTTCGACATTCCTGATCATCCGAAGTTCGAGTTCATTAGTGTAACGGCCACTTTCCGGTCGTGTACTTTTTAGCGCGTAGCCGAATTCGTATGCGTTTTGTGTATTTGATTTTTTATTACTAATTCTGTAGTTCAGACGTGCGAACGAACCCCGTATTCACGACTCTCTCGGAGGCGCGATCGCCCCAGTATCTTCTTTCTAATTTTTGGGCGTTAGGGCACGAATTCGTAATAATCGATTATTATTATTAACTTAATATATATATTATTTTCACATTACTGTTACTGTTTTTTTTCCATCTCATTTACAACGAAACTGAGGATAAAATTTTAATAATGAAAAGTTTTAATAATAAAAAGAGGGGGAATTCAAAGCTTGAAGGGTTCACGTGCTAACCAAACCAAAAGCACTTATAAATCAAACTATTTCTTATCACATCCTTTTTGAACCAAAACCAATCTTTTCAAATCTTTTAACAAATGAAACCCAACTTATTCCTCTCATGACCCGTTCTCCCCTCACCCCATTATCTCTCCCCTTTTCTCCAGCAGTTACAACAAATCCCCACTCACCCACGTGATAACCCTCACCTATTATTTTTCCTTACTTAAATAAACACATATGAAGGACCCCAGGCCAACTTTTTATCACACCAACTGCCCTTTATAAACCTAGACTCTTTGTTGTTCCCGGATCATCACACAGCCGCCGCCTCCTACCTTCGTCATCACCTCGCAACGTCTCCCCCATACACGCAACGCGGCGCCTCCTACCCCATCAACGCCGCACCACCCTCGACCCCTCGCCCCGCCGAACCTCCGCCTATAGCCTTCCCGACACCGCCGACATCTTTCCGTCCGGCATTGCCATCTCCGAGAAGCCACCGAATCCCATCTCCCAGTGTTTCCCTCGCCTCGAACTCAGCCGCAGCCAGCAGACACCTCTGACCTCTATCGGCGCTTCCGAGTGCCCAGCCCGTAAGCTCGCCCATCAACGCCGCACCACGTAAGTGATTAGTAGGTCGTCGTACCTTTCATTTACATGAGCAGTAACCGCATGCATGCAAAGCCTATAAAAAAAGAGTTAAACATTAATTATATGTCATTAGCTGTATACTCTAACTTTGCATGTTGTCTCCCTTATCCTGGCATCTAGGCTGTTTTAATATAGTGGAATAAGGGAGAATTAGTAAGTTATCTTAACTCTGATAATTAGCATGTTAAAGATATACATATGTGAGCTCTTAATTATTATATAGGCTTGCAGTAGCAATGAAACGTAAATGGTTTGTTCAACATATATGACTGTAAGATAACTTGTTTCAGGTTTAACCTTATCATCACCTGCGGAAACATTTATAAATGCATCACAGAATGCATACCTAGTGATATTTTGGTGAAGGTCTCAGTTTCATACTCGATGATTGTAGCTCAGTCTAGATAACATCTAACCCCCAACTGGGTGGAGTAGATTTGTTAGCGAATGGCTTACACGTGGGGTTTCATTTGCATGTCCCTAATAATTTGAGAACAGCATATGGTCCTATATATTTAGTTAAGTTATTATAAGATGAGTAGGTGCTAAACATTTTAATGTTAGGCTTTATTCCTATATCTACATGCAAGAGCTAGCCTCATGTGAACCCTTGATACAATAAGAACTGTTAGTTTAAAAGAACAGAAGTTATCATTGTTAGGGTTAAATAACATCAGGTTATTAGTAAATTCTTAGTGTTATAATATCCATATGTTAATGCTTAAGCACACAGAAAATACATAAATGTCAGTGGGTGCTTTCCTTATACAATGAGTTAGAAACAAATGGGGACATTAATGTTTTACTCCAAACAGAAGGTAAATGGAATGGATTTTATATAAATTGTTTTCTCCAAACCGAATTACAAATAGGACATTAATAATTATTTGCATTAATTATTACTAGCAGGACATTATATATGTTAGAGGAATCATTACTAGAAGCATGTTATATGTTGGTTTAATGGACACCACCCCTAGGTTAGAGAACCTAATAATGAAAATGAATTACTGTTTAATTATTTTGGGATGAATCTGATTCAAACATGTGTTTAATCAAAACAGAGAACCAGTCGTTCCGTAGCGTAACGCCCGTCGAGACGAAAACGTCGACACCAAAAACACCGGAAACAGGCAAGTGATACTTGCCAGCTTTCCATTTAGGCCATGTCTTAGGCCATTTTGTACCGTAGTGTAAAAGAGACTAGGCAGTGAAATGATAGCTGCCTAGACAACACCTTTAGATCTGACTTGACAACAAAGACAGATCCGCCACCATTATCATTCTTGCATTCATACTATCATGCCATGTTTAAATTCAAATAACGGTACGCAAATTATCTGTTCATTTCCATGTCAGTGCATGCATCAAATGTTTCATCGTGATTGCGTAGCACACGCTACACTTATTGTAATGATTGAGGCTAGGCACCTGCTTTTGCGGGTACAACCCTATGCCAAAAACACTTCCTGGCTCGTGATCCAGAAGCGAGCTCATGTACTTGGGAAACCCTGGCTCGATACACGTGGAGGGGTAGGGTTAAGCTGCCACGCAGCGTAGAAGGATGCCTGATCCGCTCCTTCAGCTGTAAGGGGAAAACTCTGTGCACAATGTGATAGGATAGTGATCGTGATTGTGAATTAATGTTCTCATAATGCATGTCATCATGTCATCTTTAAATGTTGCATCCTTAAAATGTCATTTCAATTATTGCACCATTTTAGAACTGCTAGTCGTCTTTTGTTATTTGTATCCTTGCACAAAAGCTCTCCGCTTCTTTTGGGAGACTTTTGCTGACATGTGCCCTTTTCTCTTTGGGTGTCACATGTCAGGTTCTGAGTTAGAGTTACCAGCTGGGGACGAGCAGTTCCTGGACGCTGAGTACGAGGCACCTGCAGAGACCGAGTACGAGGACACTGGTGACCAGTCCTAGGCTCACCTGGAGTCTCTTAGTTGTCATACTTATTAGTTGTTGCAGTTAGTTTTCGGTGCGTAGCACCAGGCTTTCCTTTCTTTTGTTTCGGCCATGTTTTAGGCCTTTTGTTCAGACTTATTCTTTTGTGACTGTCTGGGATGTTGGATAAATTGTTGGACGTTATTGAGCTAGTGGATGTTTCTTTATCTGCTGCGTTATTATTGTTGTTGTTTCTCGCGATGCAAAGAACCTGCAAATCATTTGAAATTTTTATAGACGCTTATCAGACTGCAGCTTCACAGCTCCACGTCTGAGCGGACCTCCTCACGTCTCGCCTTCCATTTTAGGGGAGCGGGGCGTGACAGGTTTTGTTGGTGGCCCATGCAGGTCCACTTTGCATCCGCGAATTATCGAAACAACAAGAATGATAAATAACATCCAATTAATTATTTATAACCTTCGAGTCATAATAAAGTCTGATCTGAACTTTTCATATTTTAGATGGCCGGTAGACGCGTTACTCGAGGAGCTGGTAGTGGACCTGGAGCTGGTGGTAGAGCTGGACGTGTTGCAGATGCTGATAGAGAGCCCACTACAGCTGAGATGATGGGGATGATGCATCAGATGATGCAGGTTCAGCAGGGGATGCTACAGAATGCCCCTCGCTTCGAGCCGGGAGCGAAGCAGTTTCGGGAGCTGGGCCCGACATATTTCAATGGGTCGGAAGGACCATTAGCTGCGGACGAGTGGATGAAGAATACAGAGGACAATCTGCTTCTCTCGAAGGTTAACCCGGCTGGATGGGTTGACCTGGTGAAGAAGCAACTGAAGAATAATGCTCGTAGCTGGTGGGAGACTGAGGAGCAGATGCTGGTGAGGCCTATTCCTTGGGCCACTTTCAAGGCGAGATTCAATGAGGAATATTTCCCTAAGGCTGCGAGGGGAGAGCTGATGCAGCAGTTTATTAATCTGAAGCAGGGAAATCTGACGGTGGATCAGTACCACCAAGAGTTCATGAGATTGAGTCGCTTTGCGCCAAAGATGGTGGAGACCGCTGAAGATCGAGCTCAGAGATTCTTGCAGGGCCTATCATTGGAGCTGCAGAGTCTGATGTCCACTTCGGACTTAGATTCTTATCAGAAGTTGCTGACCGCTGCCAAGAGACAGGAGCTGATTGCTAATCAGAAGAGAGGGCAGTATTCTGGAGCTGGGAAGAGGCCTATGGAGCAGGCCAGAGCCGTGGTTAGGCCAGTGATGAAGCCTAATCAGTCCGTGCAGTTCAAGAAGCCAGGAGGGACTGTCCAGAAGACGTGCCATTTTTGCGGCAGGACCGGCCATGTGAAGGACCAGTGCAGGAGATTTCTGGGCCAGTGCCTACTTTGTGGCGACCCTAAGCATACAGTGAAGGATTGCCAGCTTGCTAGAAACCCGCCGAAAGCACCGATGGCCGCTGGACGTGGAGCGCCTCTCATTCCCCAGAAGCAGGCATTCCAGCAGGCTGTTCAGCCTAGGAGGCAGGCTTTCACGATGACCGAGGTAGAGGTCGAGGCTGAGGATAGCGTTATTGCAGGTAACCCTCAGACTAGTCTTTACTTTTCTTTAATTGATCTTGCATGTTAGATTAGAAATTGTTTGCTAGAATAGGTTTTGATTGCTAGTTTGCTTGGTAGGTGTCATTTTGGTTTGTGCTTGTCCCGCCCGAGTTCTTTTCGACTCCGGTGCATCCATGTGCATCTTATCCCGGAGTTTCGTGGACAAGCACTCTCTGACGACTTCCCCTCTTTCCAAGAGTTGGGATATCGTTACAGGGAATGGGGTGATCTCCGTGTCCCTTGGATGTCAATCTTGTCCCGTGGTAGTCTGTGGACTCGAGCTTTACGCCGATTTTATCGTCCACGACATCACAAACTATGATGCAGTTCTTGGGATGGATTGGCTTAGCTGCTTCTTCGCTACGATCGATTGTCGACGGAAGAAGGTGGTTTTCGAGATTCCTGGATATCCGGTCTTCGAATTCAGCAGCGGGAGCAGTTCGCTTGGGCCTGTCAGATTTCGGGCCAGGCCAATGGTGGAGCCTGTAGCTATGCAGATGGAGGTGACTAGACCAGCTGTGGTGAGAGATTTCGATGATGTCTTCCCCGAGGAGATTTCAGGACTGCCGCCCGATCGAGCTCTTGAGTTTTCGATTGATCTTATTCCGGGAGCGCAGCCTATATCGAAAGCACCTTATCGTATGGCTCCGGCAGAGTTGGAGGAGTTACGTAAACAGTTGGATGAACTTCTACAGAAGGGTTACATCAATCCGAGTGTGTCTCCATGGGGAGCACCTGTTCTATTGGTGAAGAAGAAGGATGGTACACGTCGGATGTGCGTGGACTACAGAGAGTTGAATGCCGTCACCATCAAGAACAAGTATCCATTGCCGCGGATCGACGACATCTTTGATCAGCTTGGAGGATCGAGGGTTTTCTCTAAATTGGATCTGAGGAGCGGGTATCACCAGCTGAAGGTGAAGAAGGAAGACGTGCCGAAAACAGCGTTCAGAACGAAGTATGGACACTATGAGTTCGTGGTTATGCCATTCGGTGTGACCAACGCACCCGCAGTTTTCATGAACCTGATGAATCTGATATTTTATGATTTCTTGGATAAGTTTGTCGTTATCTTTATTGACGACATCTTGATCTATTCAAAGTCTGAGGAGGAGCACGCTGAGCACTTGAGGACTGTTCTGGAGATTTTGAGGAAGCATCGCTTGTATGCAAAGTATTCCAAGTGCGAGTTCTGGCTGGATAGAGTGGCTTTTCTTGGGCACGTGGTCTCGGGAGATGGCATATCCGTGGATCCGGAGAAGATCAAGGCTATCAGAGAATGGCCGGTTCCACAGTCAGCGTCTGAGATCAGGAGTTTTCTTGGGCTTGCAGGATATTATCGGCGCTTCATTAAGGACTTCTCCCGCATTGCAGAGCCGATGACCAGACTGACGAGGAAGGATATACCATTCGTTTGGTCCGATATTTGTGAGAAGGCCTTTTCTGTTCTGAAGGAGAGGTTGACGACTGCCCCTGTTCTTGCTGTGCCCGATCGGAGTGGTGGATTTGAGATCTTTTGCGATGCTTCTGGCAAAGGTCTCGGATGTGTTCTGCATCAGCACGGGCATGTGGTCGCGTATGCTTCTCGGCAGCTTAAGGCTCATGAGAAGAATTACCCGACGCATGACTTGGAGTTGGCTGCAGTCATTTTTGCGCTCAAGATTTGGAGGCACTTCTTGCTCAGTGAGAAGGTGAAGATCTTCACCGACTACAAAAGCTTGAAGTATATCTTCACGCAGAAGGAGCTCAACATGCGACAGCGTCGATGGTTGGAGCTCATGGCCGATTATGAGATCGATTTGCAGTATCACCCTGGCAAGGTGAATGTAGTTCCGGATGCGTTGAGCAGACTTCCAGCGGTGATGATGTTGACTTCGCAGTGGAGGTTGCAGCAGGATTTTTGCGAGTCTGGTATTGAGATCGTTCTTCCTGGAGAGGCTTCTTCGTTGATGTGTATGCAGATACAGTCGACGATCGTGGACCGGATTAAGGCAGGTCAGGCCGGAGATCCGAGGTTGGTGAAGATTCGGGAGCAGGTAGAAGCCGGTCTGCGGACTGACTTCTTGATTCATGGAGATGGTTCGTTGAGATTTGGAGCCAGGTTGTGTGTGCCAGCTGGAGATATTAGAGAGGAGTTATTGGTCGAGGCACACAGTTCACCGTACTCTGTACATCCTGGAGGTACCAAGATGTACAAGGACCTTCGTCTGAACTATTGGTGGCATGGTATGAAGCGGAGTGTGGCTCGGAGTGTAGCCAAGTGTTTGGTATGCCAGCAGGTAAAGGCGGAGCATCAGCGTACAGCAGGGTTGCTACAGCCGCTTCCGATTCCGGAGTGGAAGTGGCAACACATTACTATGGATTTCGTGACTGGACTACCTCGGAGTCCGAAGCAGAATGACGCGATTTGGGTGATCGTGGACCGATTGACCAAATCCGCGCACTTTATTCCTTTCCGAGTAGGACAGTCTACTGAGACGCTAGCGAGGAGATATATGGAGGTAAATTCTTTTATTCTCCATTTTTATTTCCTTTTCCTAGTTTAGATAGTGATGTAACGTGAATCGTGCAGGAGATCGTGCGACTTCACGGAGTCCCCGTGAGTATCGTGTCGGACAGAGACACGAGATTCACATCTCAGTTTTGGCAGAGTCTGCAGAAGAGCCTGGGTACGAGTCTGAGTTTCAGTACCGCGTACCACCCGCAGACGGATGGCCAATCGGAGAGGACGATTCAGATTTTGGAGGACATGCTGAGAGCGTGCATGTTGGATTTCAAGGGATCTTGGGAGGATCATCTCCATCATGTGGAGTTTGCCTACAATAACAGCTACCAGGCGAGTATTGGCATGGCGCCATTCGCCGCGCTATACGGGAAGAAATGTCGATCGCCACTGAGCTGGGATGACATTGGAGACAGAGAGCTGTTAGGACCAGAGATGATCATGGAGGCAGTGGATGTTGTGAGGAACATCCGGGAGAAGCTGAGAATCGCTCAGGACCGTTTCAAGCATTGGGCGGATGCTAAACGGCGACCATTGGAGTTTCAGCCTGGAGATCACGTCTTTCTGAAGATCTCTCCGAATCGCGGAGTTATCCGATTTGGGAAGAGAGGCAAGCTGAGTCCGAGGTACATTGGGCCTTTTGATGTTCTGGAGAGAGTTGGAGCGGTGGCTTATCGCTTGGCGTTGCCACCATCACTGGAGGGAGTTCACGACGTATTTCACGTATCTCAGTTACGTCGATACGTCAGTGATCCATCGCATGCTGTGGATTTCTCGGAGATCACGGTTCGCCCGGATCTCACTTATGATCAGCAGCCAGTTGAGATTCTGGATCGACGGCAGAAGCATCTGAGGAGTAAGACCGTCGACTTGGTTAGAGTGCAGTGGCGTCATGGGTCCCCTGGGGAGTCCACCTGGGAGCGCGAGGATGATATTAGAGAGCGATTCCCGCACTTATTTCAGAGCAGTGGTTGATGTTGATTCCGAGGGCGGAATCATTCATAAGGTGGGTAGGATGTAACGGCCACTTTCCGGTCGTGTACTTTTTAGCGCGTAGCCGAATTCGTATGCGTTTTGTGTATTTGATTTTTTATTACTAATTCTGTAGTTCAGACGTGCGAACGAACCCCGTATTCACGACTCTCTCGGAGGCGCGATCGCCCCAGTATCTTCTTTCTAATTTTTGGGCGTTAGGGCACGAATTCGTAATAATCGATTATTATTATTAACTTAATATATATATTATTTTCACATTACTGTTACTGTTTTTTTTCCATCTCATTTACAACGAAACTGAGGATAAAATTTTAATAATGAAAAGTTTTAATAATAAAAAGAGGGGGAATTCAAAGCTTGAAGGGTTCACGTGCTAACCAAACCAAAAGCACTTATAAATCAAACTATTTCTTATCACATCCTTTTTGAACCAAAACCAATCTTTTCAAATCTTTTAACAAATGAAACCCAACTTATTCCTCTCATGACCCGTTCTCCCCTCACCCCATTATCTCTCCCCTTTTCTCCAGCAGTTACAACAAATCCCCACTCACCCACGTGATAACCCTCACCTATTATTTTTCCTTACTTAAATAAACACATATGAAGGACCCCAGGCCAACTTTTTATCACACCAACTGACCTTTATAAACCTAGACTCTTTGTTGTTCCCGGATCATCACACAGCCGCCGCCTCCTACCTTCGTCATCACCTCGCAACGTCTCCCCCATACACGCAACGCGGCGCCTCCTACCCCATCAACGCCGCACCACCCTCGACCCCTCGCCCCGCCGAACCTCCGCCTACAGCCTTCCCGACACCGCCGACATCTTTCCGTCCGGCATTGCCATCTCCGAGAAGCCACCGAATCCCATCTCCCAGTGTTCCCCTCGCCTCGAACTCAGCCGCAGCCAGCAGACACCTCTGACCTCTATCGGCGCTTCCGAGTGCCCAGCCCGTAAGCTCGCCCATCAACGCCGCACCACGTAAGTGATTAGTAGGTCGTCGTACCTTTCATTTACATGAGCAGTAACCGCATGCATGCAAAGCCTATAAAAAAAGAGTTAAACATTAATTATATGTCATTAGCTGTATACTCTAACTTTGCATGTTGTCTCCCTTATCCTGGCATCTAGGCTGTTTTAATATAGTGGAATAAGGGAGAATTAGTAAGTTATCTTAACTCTGATAATTAGCATGTTAAAGATATACATATGTGAGCTCTTAATTATTATATAGGCTTGCAGTAGCAATGAAACGTAAATGGTTTGTTCAACATATATGACTGTAAGATAACTTGTTTCAGGTTTAACCTTATCATCACCTGCGGAAACATTTATAAATGCATCACAGAATGCATACCTAGTGATATTTTGGTGAAGGTCTCAGTTTCATACTCGATGATTGTAGCTCAGTCTAGATAACATCTAACCCCCAACTGGGTGGAGTAGATTTGTTAGCGAATGGCTTACACGTGGGGTTTCATTTGCATGTCCCTAATAATTTGAGAACAGCATATGGTCCTATATATTTAGTTAAGTTATTATAAGATGAGTAGGTGCTAAACATTTTAATGTTAGGCTTTATTCCTATATCTACATGCAAGAGCTAGCCTTATGTGAACCCTTGATACAATAAGAACTGTTAGTTTAAAAGAACAGAAGTTATCATTGTTAGGGTTAAATAACATCAGGTTATTAGTAAATTCTTAGTGTTATAATATCCATATGTTAATGCTTAAGCACACAGAAAATACATAAATGTCAGTGGGTGCTTTCCTTATACAATGAGTTAGAAACAAATGGGGACATTAATGTTTTACTCCAAACAGAAGGTAAATGGAATGGATTTTATATAAATTGTTTTCTCCAAACCGAATTACAAATAGGACATTAATAATTATTTGCATTAATTATTACTAGCAGGACATTATATATGTTAGAGGAATCATTACTAGAAGCATGTTATATGTTGGTTTAATGGACACCACCCCTAGGTTAGAGAACCTAATAATGAAAATGAATTACTGTTTAATTATTTTGGGATGAATCTGATTCAAACATGTGTTTAATCAAAACAGAGAACCAGTCGTTCCGTAGCGTAACGCCCGTCGAGACGAAAACGTCGACACCAAAAACACCGGAAACAGGCAAGTGATACTTGCCAGCTTTCCATTTAGGCCATGTCTTAGGCCATTTTGTACCGTAGTGTAAAAGAGACTAGGCAGTGAAATGATAGCTGCCTAGACAACACCTTTAGATCTGACTTGACAACAAAGACAGATCCGCCACCATTATCATTCTTGCATTCATACTATCATGCCATGTTTAAATTCAAATAACGGTACGCAAATTATCTGTTCATTTCCATGTCAGTGCATGCATCAAATGTTTCATCGTGATTGCGTAGCACACGCTACACTTATTGTAATGATTGAGGCTAGGCACCTGCTTTTGCGGGTACAACCCTATGCCAAAAACACTTCCTGGCTCGTGATCCAGAAGCGAGCTCATGTACTTGGGAAACCCTGGCTCGATACACGTGGAGGGGTAGGGTTAAGCTGCCACGCAGCGTAGAAGGATGCCTGATCCGCTCCTTCAGCTGTAAGGGGAAAACTCTGTGCACAATGTGATAGGATAGTGATCGTGATTGTGAATTAATGTTCTCATAATGCATGTCATCATGTCATCTTTAAATGTTGCATCCTTAAAATGTCATTTCAATTATTGCACCATTTTAGAACTGCTAGTCGTCTTTTGTTATTTGTATCCTTGCACAAAAGCTCTCCGCTTCTTTTGGGAGACTTTTGCTGACATGTGCCCTTTTCTCTTTGGGTGTCACATGTCAGGTTCTGAGTTAGAGTTACCAGCTGGGGACGAGCAGTTCCTGGACGCTGAGTACGAGGCACCTGCAGAGACCGAGTACGAGGACACTGGTGACCAGTCCTAGGCTCACCTGGAGTCTCTTAGTTGTCATACTTATTAGTTGTTGCAGTTAGTTTTCGGTGCGTAGCACCAGGCTTTCCTTTCTTTTGTTTCGGCCATGTTTTAGGCCTTTTGTTCAGACTTATTCTTTTGTGACTGTCTGGGATGTTGGATAAATTGTTGGACGTTATTGAGCTAGTGGATGTTTCTTTATCTGCTGCGTTATTATTGTTGTTGTTTCTCGCGATGCAAAGAACCTGCAAATCATTTGAAATTTTTATAGACGCTTATCAGACTGCAGCTTCACAGCTCCACGTCTGAGCGGACCTCCTCACGTCTCGCCTTCCATTTTAGGGGAGCGGGGCGTGACAATTAGTGGAAGCAGATCTGTAGGACCGGTGAAGTACAAGGCCAAGTCAACCGAAGCAGTAGCAGCCGCGATGGACGCTGAGCCCGAGATACCAGAAGTGGTTCGAGAGTTCTTGGATGTGTTTCCAGACGACCTTACAGGTTTGCCTCCGGATCGCACCCTTAAATTTGCCATCGAATTAATGCCAGGAGCCCAGCCTATGTCCAAGGGACCGTATCGTCTAGCTCCATCTGAGCTAGAAGAATTGCGGGTCCAACTTGATGATCTACTGAAGAAGGGATGGATACGACCCAGTGTATCTCCCTGGGGATCTCCCATATTGCTGGTGAAGAAGAAAGACGGATCCCTTCGTATGTGCGTTGACTACCGTGAGCTGAACAAAGTCACCGTGAAGAACAAGTACCCCCTACCGCGCATCGACGATCTTTTCGACCAGCTCGGTGGGTCAAGCGTTTATTCAAAGCTGGATCTGAGGACAGGGTACCATCAGGTGAATGTGAAAGATGAAGATGTTCCCAAGACTGCATTCAGGACCAGATACGGACATTATGAGTACTTAGTGATGCCGTTTGGTGTGACTAATGCACCCGCGGTATTTATGAGTCTCATGAACCAAGTATTGTATGAATACTTGGATAAGTTCGTAGTAGTCTACATCGACGACATTCTCATCTACTCAAAGAATGCAGTGGAGCATGCAGAGCATCTCAGGAAGGTTCTCGAGACCCTGAGAAGACACCAGCTTTATGCCAAACTTAGCAAGTGCGAGTTCTGGCTAAACGAGGTGGCATTTCTAGGCCACGTGGTGTCCGGAGCAGGGATTGCCGTTGATCCTGAAAAAGTAGCCGCTGTTCAAAACTGGCCAGTCCCCCGAACGGTGACCGAGATTCGAAGCTTCTTGGGACTAGCTGGCTACTACCGGAGGTTCATCAAAGATTTCTCGAAGATTGCAGGAGCCATGACGCGATTAACGAGAAAGGATGTGATGTTTGTTTGGTCGAAAGCATGTGAGGATGCTTTCCAGGAGCTGAAGAAGAGATTGACGACTGCACCCATCTTGATTATTCCAGACCGATCAGGAGGATTCGAAGTCTTCTGCGATGCATCTGGCAAGGGACTCGGATGCGTGCTACATCAGCACGGTCGAGTCGTGGCATATGCATCCAGGCAGTTGAAGATCCATGAGAAGAACTACCCCACTCACGATCTTGAGTTGGCGGCAGTGATTTTTGCACTGAAGATTTGGAGGCACTTCCTATTGGGTGAGCACGTGAAGGTGTTCTCGGATCATAAGAGTCTGAAGTATCTCTTCACTCAGAAGGAGCTCAACATGCGTCAGAGACGATGGGTCGAGCTCATGGCAGATTATGACATTGACCTTCAGTACCATCCTGGGAAAGTCAATGTTGTACCGGATGCATTGAGTCGTCTTCCAGCAGTGATGACCCTTACGACTCAGTGGAGGTTGCAGCAAGAGATCCGAGACATGGGTATAGAAGTGATTCTACCAGGGATGACTGCATCTTTGATGGGCATGCATATCCAGTCGACCCTGGTAGAGAGGATCAAGTCTACTCAAATGGAGGATGAGAAGCTACGGAAGATTAGAGATCTGGTGATGGCAGGCCAAAGACCAGAGTTCAAGATTCATGCAGATGGGTCCTTGAGGTTTGAGGACAGGATATGTGTACCGTCCGGTGCCATTAGAGAGGAGCTATTGGAGGAAGCTCACAGTTCTCCTTACTCTATACATCCTGGAGGTACCAAGATGTATCAGGATCTGCGACAGCATTACTGGTGGCATGGCATGAAGAGAAGCGTCGCTCGGAGCGTAGCAAAGTGTATTGTGTGCCAACAGGTGAAGGCTGAACACCAGAGGACTGCTGGTTTGTTGCAGCCATTGCCCATTCCGGAGTGGAAATGGCAGCACATCACGATGGACTTCGTGACTGGTCTACCCAAGAGTTCAAAGCAGAATGACGCTGTCTGGGTGATCGTAGACCGATTGACCAAGACCACGCACTTCATTCCTTTCAGAGTGGGCCAGTCTACAGAAGTATTGGCCAAGAAGTACATGGATGAGATTGTGAAGCTGCATGGAGTTCCTATCAGCATTGTCTCAGACAGAGACACCAGGTTCACATCTCGTTTCTGGAGGAGCCTTCAGGAGAGCTTGGGGACTCACTTGAGTTTTAGTACGGCTTACCATCCGCAGACAGATGGTCAGTCAGAGCGTACTATTCAGATACTGGAAGACATGCTGCGGGCATGTATGCTGGACTTCAAAGGATCATGGGAAGATCATCTCCATTTGGTGGAGTTTGCATACAACAACAGCTACCAGTCTAGCATTGGTATGGCACCTTTCGCGGCACTGTATGGGAGGAAGTGCCGATCCCCCTTAAGCTGGGATGATGTGGGAGATCGAGAGTTGGTTGGTCCTGAGCTAATCACCGAAGCCGTGGATGTGGTTCGGATCATCAGAGAGAAGCTGCAGCTGGCTCAGGACAGGTACAAGCACTGGGCAGATGCGAAGCGTCGACATCTGGAGTTCCAGCCCGGTGATCATGTATTTCTGAAGATCTCGCCCAATCGAGGATTGATTCGTTTTGGTCGGAGAGGAAAGCTCAGTCCCCGATTTATTGGGCCATTCGATATTTTGGAGCGAGTCGGAGAGGTGGCATACAAGCTTGCACTGCCCCCTGCCTTAGAGGGAGTGCACAATGTATTCCACATCTCGCAGTTGCGTCGCTATGTGAGCGACCCGAGTCATGTCGTGGACTACTCAGAGATCGCAGTTCGTCCAGACTTGACGTACGAGCAGCAACCCGTAGAGATCATTGATCGACGCCAGAAAGTCTTCAGGAACAGGACTATCGACCTAGTCAGAGTGATGTGGCGTCGCGAATCGCCAGGAGAGTCTACCTGGGAGCGTGAGGATGAGATGCGAGGACGTTACCCCTATCTTTTCCATGCCCTATAGAGAATTCCGAGGACGGAATTATTCTAAGGAGGGTAGGATGTAACGGCCTGTTTTTCTAGTCGTATTTTGACTGTTGTGTGCGTGTATTTTTACTTCGTTGATCCGGTTATTTTCATCCGAGTGGTTACTCGTCTGCACGTTGACACGAGCGCGTCTTTATTTTAGTTTTACCGTGGCGTAAATCTTTAGACCATAATTGATTTTTAATTAAAAGGTTAATTACTAATTAACTTGCTATCTTAACTAAATTAAATTATTAAACTACTAATTACTAATTAACTAATTGCTTTTAAACTAGTTCTTTTTACTAATTACTGTTCCTACACTACTCTTACCATCTTACTTTAATCTTACCATAACCCTAGATCTACCCCCACTTAAACCCACCGAATTGTTGGTGAGATCCAACATCTCACGTCAAGTCCTTAACAACAGCCCCTACCCATCAACCAACCCTTATTCAATCTGTCTCCTCCCCCTCTCCTTAAGACAACCTACATGCAAAACAAACAGCAACCCAACCCACAGGCTATATCCTTCGAAACTCAGCCCAATCGAAACCAACCATCTTCGTTCACTCCAGCCACCCAGAGTCATCAACACAACCCTTTCCTCCACCATCGTCCACCACCAACAATCACATCAACAAGCCAGACTCCACACAACCCAAATCAAACAAAACAGATAACAAATCCCAAATCAATCACATACAAAACCCCTTACAATCCAAAGATCAAAACAAACCAGAAGCAAAATAGAAATCAAACCAACAAATCAAAGCCCTAGATCTGCCCCCCGATCTCGCAGCCACCGCGTCGCCCAGGCCCGCCGCCGCCAACCCGCGACGTGCCGCCGCCAACCCGCGCCGTGCCGCCGCCTCAAGCCAGCCCGCCGCCGCACCCGCGCCGTGCCGCCGCCTCAGGCCAGCCCGCCGCCGCACCCAGGCCGAACGCCGCCCCCCGAATCCCCCCTCCCCGTGTTACCCTAGCCACCACATCCGCCGCCCTAGCCGTCGGATCGCCCCCCTAGCCGCCGTGATTGCCGCCGTACCTCCCCTCTCCGCGCGCCGTAAGCCCCCTTCTCCCCTTTGCATCGTTTTGTGCTGCTGTCTTTGAAACAAAAAGAAAAAAAAAAGAGAGAGAACAGAAAGGCATAACGAAGGAGAGAAGAGAAAGAGGCAAAGAGAGAGTGTGGGGAAGAGAGGTTATTAATATTATATGACACATGTGATAGTTTAATGTTAAAACAAAGGCCTTAACATATGACAGTTTTACTCTTAAAACTTATATTAATATTAACTTTAAGAGGGAAGACACGGTTATTAATATTATTAATAGTAAGATTATGCTTACTGATCAACTTACTTATTGAAATATTATCAGTCTAAGAGAGGTGAGTATAATATTAAAAGTTTCGGCCTTAACATATTATATGATAGTTTTAAGAGAGGTGAGTATAATATTAAAAGTTTTATAAGTAACGTTTATTTTAAATTATATTTTTTTATAAAGTTATAAGTTGATTATTTTAGTGAGTTAGATGTTATTAGTTTTATTACTAGCCTTGTGTAGCTAACTTGTCATGTAACATATGTGAACCAGGTACCCCTACCGTTGACCAAAACACGCCTTTCGCGACAAGGCGAATCGGTAACTCATCGTACCCTTGGCATGGGTTCTTAAAACAATAACAATGCATGCCAACCTAGATTTATTTCATTATCACAGTGTTTTCCATTTTTAACTGTTAGCTAAAATTGCACGGTATCGTATCGTAAATTGCACAGTATCGTAAAGGGAGCAGAATTGGTCTACTTGACTTGATTGACAGAAAATTGTGACTGGAAATGTGACATTCTAGTAAATTGCACCGACACTGGGTTTTGGGGTAACTTATAATAGCGAGGGTGCGGGAGCGACTAGTCCAGCCTTTGTTGTCACCGTGCGGGTTCTAGCAACCCATCATAGTTGCCGGTGACAACCATCACAGATCACAGATTATTGCATAGTATTCATAGTATTCATAGCATAGTTCGCCCGGGTAGCACCCGTGGTAAGAGGTGGCCTCTTGGTTGCTCATTGCACCCCGCATTATAAGTCACGGTCTAGGTATCGGCACAAATAGACTCTTGTTGTATAGTCACTTTTAATATTGCACTTTTAACTGCTAGAAATTGATGATAGATGTACAACTGCAAGGTTATCTTTCTGCTCTTTTTCCCTTACCAGTATTGCTTTGCACTTTACCTCTTTACTTTTAGATTGCCATGCTTGTATATTTGTTTCAATATCCATGTAAAGAGATACTTTGAGTTACGTCTGATCCTGGCGACCCTTCTCTTTGTGGTGGACTCGCCAGATATCTCACAGGTCGAGGAATTTGCACCAGAGGCCGCAGACGCTGAGTTTGTGGTTGAGTACGACCAGCAGGACCAGCAGGACCCTGTGTATTGAGAGTGAGTGTGAGAGATTTGCTATGTTGCTTTCAGTGTGGATTGATGTATCTTTTGAATTCTGTTGTATTTTCCTTTCCTGTTAGCTGCTGGGTTGTAATAAGGTTGTAAAACCACTTTCATTATCAGTATTTTGGCGTATTTCTGCAACATAGCCTGTGTTGACTTCATTGGTGCCTAGCAGGACTTGTGCATGTTCCAAGCAGTAACGGGCCCCGTAAGTGGGTCGTTACAATCTTTCATATTAATATCCTGAACTTTTAAGTCATACACAACAGTACCTTTTTCGGTTTTTTTGTTTAATTTATGCCCGTTTTGCCCTTTACCCTATTCAGAAAAATAATACATAACGTTTGGTATATCTTTCAAAAAATACCCAAATTCCACTAAAACCCAACTCACATGGGTATTTTTTTGAAAGATGCCCCAAACGTTAGGGTATTATTTTTCTGAATCGGGTAAAGGGCAAAACGGGTATAAATTAACAAAAAACCAAAAAAGGTACTGTTTTGTTTGATTTAAAAGTTCAGGATATTAATATGAAAGAGTCCCCTAACGTTGTGATATTTTTGTGTGATTTCTCTATTTTAACAAAAAGGGGTATTCACAAAAAAATACCCTAACGCTTGGGTTATCTTTCAAATTAATACCATGAACTTTTAAGTCGTACACAGCAATACCTTTTTGCGTGTTTTAGCTAACGGACAACAATGTCGTTAAATTATACCCGTTTTGCCCCTAATCGAAGCTCACACAAAAATACCCTAACGTTTGGAGTATCTTTCAGATTAATACCCTAACGTTTGAGGTATCTGTCAAGTTAATACCCTAACGTTTGGGGGTATCTTTCAAGTTAATACCTGCTCGGGCTCATGTTTAGCTGTGAGCCCATGTTGCAGCATCTTGAATAGATGATCATCGTAGATGGCTCGACTCCAATTCTTGACTTGAGACGGCATAATGATTTGAAGGAAATCCAAGGGAGGATGCTATATATTATGACCTCCGCCGGCAAGCAGCGCGCCGTTTGCTCACGACACCGATGCTGTATTGTTGCCTTCGTAAGCTTGTTCACTGGCTTCAGCTTCTCGTTCCAAGGCTTCCACCAAGAAATAGAAGATCATCCCTATCACCAATTCTTGCATGACCAATTCTTTCTCCTTAATTTCAATCAAATAACTAACTCGTTTGTGACCCTAGCGATCGCTATTTCATGCCTTCTTCTCTTCTGCCGTTTCATCCTCTTTCTCCAACACTGCCACCGTCGACCATTTTGTTCTACAACGAACATTTGTGCATCAAGAGGGCTTCTTCTGCACTACAGTTTGATTACCATGATGATCCATTATGGTTGGCTTTGGCTTGTGTAACTAGTTCAATATTCATTTCTGCTCTCACACAGAAAAAGAAAAAAGAATAATAGCAAGAAAAAGATTTTCGATGCATACAAGAAACAATAAAGGAACACACAAAATTAAGCCAGCAAGACAATGAAAGCAAGCAGAAATGAAGATTGAAATGGAAAACAAATAACAACTTACTGCATATATCAACTACATGAATGTTTCATTAGCATCAGATGCCGAGTAGCATCACAGACCACACCATCTAGAAAAACATTAAGCTATTTCAATTTGAGAATAAGAGATATCATGAATTACATTACAAGGGTAAAATATATGTCAAAACATGAACGCTATAACTAGATGAGATTCTTGAGGCAATAAATACCGACGATAAACTAACCAACGAAAATGGACACGAAGGCAACCATAAAGATCAAGAAGTTTGAACCGCCAAAAAGAAGCCCCATGGAACAGACGACCCCAAAAGACAACAAAGACCTCGCCGCTGCAGTATTGCTCACACAAGTACCTTTGAAGAACATGAAGACTACTAAATTCACCACATTCCATCTGGCATGCCCACCATATCCCATTGTATTTAGGTTGTTTGATACAAAAAAGTGGCAGTTGCACTTGAACAGTCTGATGTTCTTGGTCTTCGTCATCTTGGCAGGCACTGCCGAGGTCTCCTTAAACACATCTATGATGGCGTGAATGACATGTCGGTTATGGAAAGAATCCCAGCAAACACAGAAGCTCTTATAGCAGCCGAAGCAGGAGCAGCCCAATTTAGGGGGTGGTTGTTCTTGTTCTTCTTGTTCTTCTGTTTTCCATGTCTTTCTTGTCGAAGCAACAGCAGCCTACGAGATATGCAAGCACTTCCTGCTACTTGGCGAAGATGGCCGAGGCCGAGGCCATGAGAGTGGTCGGGTGGGTCGAGAGATGGGATGAGGGAAGTGGGGGAGGGGTGGGAAGAGGGGTGGACCCTCTTGGCCCCTTTGTTGGGGGAGCAGAACTTCTTCATTTGAGAGAGACGATGCCCTCGACTATCCCCCACCGTTCATCCCCGTGATCCACATCAACGTCAATTCTTCTATCGTATGGAGCTCTGCGTCATTGGTCTTCATGGGCATGTCCATGCTGGCATTGATTTCGTGACCCTTGGCTAGAGCTTTAACAGTGAACCGATCACCATGAGCATCATCATCTCTGGGAAAGGAGAAAGAGAAGGCGAGTCGAGCAACCACAGCACAACAGCAGCAGCAGCAACAACAACAACAACATGGCTCCAGTGTGATTGTGGCTGATAGTTATGTAACTTGGAGCTGTGTTGTGGTGTTTGATAATGCCACGGATTAGTCAGGGAGCGGCGACAGTAGCAATCCACTGTCGTCGTCATCAGATGATGTATTTGCTCTAGAAGAACTACTACCCAGCATTGATGACTTGCCTAGCTTACTGCCGCTAGTACTACCACCACCATCAGATGTCGAGGCGTGGCCATCTTAGTCGGTTCCTTTAATGACTGAAGCTGATCATGTCTAACAGTGGCCAGATTTTGATCAAGATTGGTCATTTGACCCGATCCTGGAGATAGAATTAGACAGCCTTTCGCTTGAGGACCTCATCCAGTAAGATGTTCACGTCATGGTGACATCTGGTGGGTGCTATCGATTTTGAATAGCCTTTCTCCGAGGGATATGTGGATGTCGGTGTATTAATTTTGTTTCAATGTCATACAAATCCTCTTGTTTTCATCAGGATTCATCGGAATTCTTTTCCATAAAGCAAAGAAGAGTAGGATTAACCGCTATGTTGATGGTCATAAGAGGAAATTTTTCTATCGTTTTGGGTATTAAATTGAAATATAATGTAAACGTTAGTGTATTTTTTGTGATTTCTCCTATGAGGAATGAGGTGAGGGGCAAAATCGTCCAGATTTCAGTCTTTTCGACGGAAAATAGAAAAAAGGTATCAAGTTAAACCCGACATATAACGTTAGGGTTTAAATATGTACAACTTAAAAGTTCAGGGTATTAACTTGAAAGATAGCCCAAACGTTAAGGGTATTTTTTGTGAATACCCCTAACAAAAATGGCAAACGTGTAAATAAGTACAATATGTTTAGCAAACTTTGTAATTAGCAGCACGCACAGATGTCACTTCAAAGCGTTTAGTAATTTACCAAACTACCCTAAAAATAGGGACAGTATCGTAGTTAGCTAAATCCACGGTATATTAAATTGGGCTCTGAGACGCGGCACATGCGGGTGGGGCCCACGTTTTCTCCTTCTCGCCATGCTACTCGATAAGTGCTCCACCCTCCTCCTCACTCTCAGACTTTTTTGACTCTCTCTCTCCCCTCTGCCAGAATTTTAATGGCCGAGCCCAAACCCTAGCACTAACCCTAACCCTAACCCTATCGAGCATACAAAATGAACTCGAAGCTCTTGATCTACATCCTCTTGCCGCTCCTCTCGTTCGCATTCTCGTCATCGTCATCGTCATCAGACGACTTGAAGCTTCTGATCGCGTTCAAGAGCTCGCTCCCGAACCCTAGCGTCCTCCCAAGCTGGGACCCGCTCCGGCCACCTTGCTCCTTCGACGGCGTGACGTGCCGGGGCTCTGCCGTCACCGCCGTCAACCTCGACGGCCTCCAGCTCGGCGCCGCCGTCGGCTCCTTCGCCTCCTCTATCTTGTCCATCGAGAATCTCGAATCCGTCTCCATCAAGTTCGGTAACGTCACCGGCGCCTTGGCTTCTGTCCCCGGCTGCGGGCCCCGCCTCGCGAGCCTCGACCTGTCCGGCAACGGGCTCGCCGGGTCCGTCGCTGACGTGGCATTGCTCGCGGAGTCGTGCGCTTCCTTGACGTCCTTGAATCTCTCCGGAAACGCCGTAGGCGGCGGTAAGCCCGCCGCCGCCGCCGGCGGGATCAGGCTAGAGTCACTCGATCTCTCCTTCAATAAGATCGCGTCTAGTGATGATGTCGGCTTCATTCTGTCGGGGTCCGGGCTGAAGTATGTCAATTTGGCCGGCAATGAAATTTCTGGCGAAATCCCAACGATCGGAAACTGCTCTGCTCTCGAGTTTCTCGATCTGTCATCCAATGAGTTTTACGGCGAGATCGGGGACGAACATTTCAGTGGATGCACGGAGCTCAGATTCTTGAATCTCTCGTCTAATCATTTTGCTGGTAATATACCGAAAGACTTGCCGATTTTGCACTCATTGGAAGTTATAAATCTCTCAAACAACAATTTTTCCGGCGAGATCGCTGATGATTTCTTTAGCTCATTGCTCAATCTAAAAAAGATCGAGTTTTCGTTCAATAATTTAAGTGGCGAGCTTCCGGATTCTATTTCAAAGTTGGGGAAGTTGGAGATGCTCGATCTCAGCTCGAACGGGTTCTCTGGTTCGATCCCTTCGAGCTTGTGCTTGTATTCAAGCTTGCAAGAGCTGTACTTGCAGAGCAATTTCTTTACTGGGGCAATTCCGGAGGCACTCAGCAACTGTTCTATGCTGTTTTCGCTCGATCTCAGCTTCAATTATCTCAAGGGGACGATTCCTACGTCTCTTGGTTCATTGTCTCAGCTGAAGGATTTGATCTTGTGGCAGAATCTTTTAGAAGGCGAGATCCCGAGCGAGCTTGGGCGTGTTTCTACTCTCGAGAATTTGATCCTGGACAACAATGCGCTTGCGGGTTCAATACCCGAAGGGCTTAGCAACTGCACGGATTTGAATTGGATTTCTTTGTCGAGCAACCGTTTCGGTGGAGAGATCCCTTGGTGGATTGGGAAGCTCGAGAAGCTCGCCATACTCAAGCTAAGCAACAATTCGTTCTCCGGGGAGATCCCGAAGGAGCTTGGTGATTGCAAGAGCTTGATATGGCTGGATCTCAACAGCAATAACTTGAGTGGCAATATTCCCAACACTCTGGCGAAGCAATCGGGCAAGATTGCAGTTGGTTTGCTCACTGGAAAGAGATTTGTCTACTTGAAAAATAACGGGAGCAAGGAGTGTCATGGGGCTGGCAACTTGCTCGAATTTGCCGGTATTAGGCAGGAGGAGCTCAGCCGGCTGCCAACCTCGCGATCTTGCAATTGCACACGGGTGTACATGGGAAGCACCCAGTACACGTTCAACAACAATGGCTCCATGATATTTCTCGACCTGTCGTATAATCAGTTGGAGGGCGAGATCCCGAAGGAACTAGGGAACATGTACTATCTTATGGTTCTTAATCTCGGGCACAATTTGCTTTCTGGTCCAATCCCTTCTGAGCTGGGCAACTTGCATTCTGTTGGGGTCTTCGATCTCTCCCATAACTCCCTCGAAGGCCAAATTCCGGGGTCCTTTTCGGGGCTGACCTTGCTCACGGAGATCGATCTTTCCAACAACAAGCTCAATGGCAGCATTCCCGAATTGGGCCAGTTGGCAACACTTCCGAGCGACAGGTACGAGAACAATTCCGGCCTTTGCGGGTTCCCTCTCCCGCCTTGTGTGAAAGGCCCCATCTCTGGATTGAACAACGATCACCAGGTTTCTCGTCGACGCCAGGCCTCCATTGTCGCGAGCATTGCAATGTCCCTGCTTTTCGTCGTTCTTTGCATCTTCGGCGTGATCATATTCGTTGTCGAAAACAAGAAGAGGAGGAAGATGAAGAGTAACACCAGCAGCAACAACCTTCGTGATATCTACATTGATAGCCGTTCTCATTCCGGCACGGCAAACAGCAAGTGGAAGATGACCGGTACCAAAGAAGCCCTAAGCATCAGCCTCGCAACATTCGATCAGAAGCCATTGCGGAAGCTCACTTTTGCAGACCTTCTGGACGCCACCAATGGGTTCCACGACGATAGTATGATTGGCTCCGGTGGGTTTGGCGACGTCTACAAAGCTCAGCTCAAAGATGGCAGCGTCGTCGCCATCAAGAAGTTGATTCACATCGGCCAAGGAGACCGGGAATTCATGGCGGAGATGGAAACAATCGGGAAGATCAAGCATCGCAACCTTGTTCCGCTGCTGGGCTACTGCAAGGTTGGAGAAGAGCGGCTCCTGGTTTACGAGTACATGAGGTATGGAAGTCTCGAAGATGTCCTCCACGACCGAAGGAAGGCGGGAATCAAGCTCAATTGGGCAGCAAGGAGAAAGATTGCGGTGGGAGCTGCCCGGGGCCTGGCGTTCCTGCATCACAACTGCATTCCTCACATAATCCACAGGGACATGAAGTCGAGCAACGTCCTTCTGGACGAGAATTTGGAGGCGAGGGTCTCTGATTTCGGGATGGCGAGAATGATGAGCGTGATGGACACGCATCTGAGCGTGTCCACGCTCGCGGGCACTCCTGGTTATGTTCCGCCGGAGTACTACCAGAGCTTCCGGTGCACCACGAAAGGAGACGTGTACAGCTTCGGCGTCGTGCTGCTTGAGCTGCTGACGGGGAAGCAACCGACGGACTCCTCGGACTTCGGCGACAATAATCTGGTCGGCTGGGTGAAGCAGCACTCGAAGTTTAAGATCAGCGATGTGTTCGACCCGGCGCTTCTGAAGGAGGACCCCTCGTTGGAGCTTGAGCTGCTCGAACACCTGAAGATAGCCTGCGCCTGCCTCGACGATCGGCCAATGAGACGGCCTACAATGGTGAAGGTGATGGCGATGTTTAAGGAGATTCAGGCGGGATCCACGGTGGGCTCGTCGGCGTCTGACATCGCGGTCACCGCGGCGGACGGGAGTTTCAGTGCCGCGGACATGAGTTTGAAGGAAGGTAAGGAGGACAGGGATTAGATATGATAGTTTTTTTTTCCTCATCGTATGTATTATATGTATGTAGGGTAGCCTTGTTTTCTTATACGTACGTTAGGAAGAGCCCTAATCTGCCGTATGCATGTTGTGATCCTGCAGTCAAATTATGATTCCATGTTTTTGGTTCATTGCTCATGTGCATGCTGCCATTGATCTGGACTGAGTCTATGTCAATATCATTAGATAATATTGTTACATCTGTATCAAGATTTTGCCATGCACGTGTGAGTATGATCAATCTTCATCACGGGCTTCTAATTTTGGCATGCATTTGTTATCCTAGAGGTGTACTGCATGATTTTAGTTAGAAAGCATAAAGGTTTTGATGCTAGGTGGTCCTGTTAACCAAAACAGAATGTGACTTTCTCATGCATTGGATTTCAATTAGCATGGAAGGACAGTTTAGGATATGGCCATCAAACGAGGAAATTGCACCAAAATAACTTCAATTTTAGGACAACTTTGTGACTATTTTATGTAGACATTTCCTTGGTTTTAGAAGGGGGTTGCATCACGTGAGGGGGTGCCATGATAAGCTTGGCCATCTCTCGTCTGTTTGAGGGAGAGGACATAAATTATATACAAATCACAAGAAGATTGCAGCATCACAATCATAGGCTGCTTGATGAGAGGGCCCATGGGGCCTTATAGGACGTGCACGCCATGCCCGTCTCCTGTATGGTACAGCTGTCGATGTTGTCATTCTCCAGAAGTCTCTCTCAAGGGGGTCGTGTATTTCATTTCCGGTTGGCAACAAGTTTAAACAGCTTGAGCTTATCGGCAATGGTTCATAGGGACGATCGCTAGTCTTTTGATTGTACCGAACGTAGAAAAAGGATTCATGTGTTGCGAAACGTATGCATCTTTTGTTGGGGGTGATTGAGACAATGCCTTCTTGATAGACTTTTCAAGAAAGTAAGAGAATGATCGCCCCGTGGAATTCTAAGATCGTTGAACCAATGAATAAAGCTAATGAATTTCTCTACAAAACTCGTGACATAGTAATATACTAGTCATAACTTGTGCCCGCAGGCATGGTATTTTCCACCGCGAAATCTTTGTTACCTAAAAAATTATTTCCATAGCCAAAATTTAAAAGAACAAATTAGCGTAAAATTTTTTAGCGGCACGGACGCCTTTGGCGTAGGAGCCTTCTGCACAGAACAAAAAATTCGGCGCAAGCGCCTTCGACACATAACAACGAATTTGGCGCGGAACAACGAATTAGCGTAGAACAACAAATTCGGCGCGGAAAAACAAATTGGCGTTAAAGTGGGCGCCTTCGGCTCGAGAAATTATTCTCATCTTGTTGCGCAAGCGCCTTCGACACAGAACAATAAATTCGGCGTAAGCGCCTTCGACACAGAACAACAATTCGGCTCGGAACAAATTAGCGTAAAAGCAGGCGCCTTGGGCTCGAGAAATTATTCTCATCTTGTTGCCTCATGCGTCGAAGAGATGGTGGGCCCCGCGTTGAGGGAGAGATCATTCGATATACACAAAATTCGATCTGCAGCATTAAGTGCAAGTTAAAGGTTTTTCCCAAATGCATTAATTGCACTGCAATTCTCCAGAAACTTTCATTCCCCAAAAATTTTAATTTCCCCATAAACTTTCATTTCCCAATAAATGTTTTTCTCTCCAAAACTTTCAACAAAATCTCATCTCAACCATTCATTCCTCAAGATTAACTCTCATCCGTTTTTCTATCAATCCTTTTGTCCTAGTCAGCTCTAGAATTCAAAAACAGTCATCAAATGTAATATTGATATGAAAGCACACAAAACAAAGGATAAACACGCACCAGACACCAATGTTTATACTAGTTTCAATCAAAACTTGGTGAACGTCCAGTTGAAGAGATCACTAATATTTTAATAATCTTTGATTACACGTTATGAGGATTGGTTTAAGAGAATAACCAAATCTGCTGAGTAAACGGAGAAGAAAATAATGGAAAAATCTCTCAAATCAACAATCCATTGGACCTCAGTTTGTCCTATATATTTTCTACAACCATCCGCACACTTATACGGGAAATTGGCTCTCGAATCCGCATAAAAACCCTAGCTAAAACCAGGTTTAAAAACCGTTTTAAAACCCTAACAGATCTAGAATCCGAATCGGATTCAGATCCGCCGCATGCCTGCTTCCATGCTGCGCGTCCGCCCTGCTCGCGCCTCATCTATCTGATCGAAGTGGCAACCGTCCAGATCTCGTCACGTGGCCGCATTGTATCGAGTCGCTACTGTGCGCCTGTCCACGCAGTATACACACCATGCGCTTCGCGCGTGCGTGCACAACGCGCGCCCGTGGGCTACCACTTTGTGGGCTGCACTGTAGCTGAAAAATTCCTAAGATATTCTGTTGGGCTGGGCTTCCAACAAAACATGGTTTTGGGCTCAAAAATCTCCACTAGATCTTGAAAAATTCTCATTAATCCTAGATTTATCTTGGGATATTTTTAGTGTTTTATATCACATTTTAAACATATTTATTCTCAGAATTTGAGCCAACAAATTTCACCATGGCTCTTATCTACAAGGAAACCAGAGAACTGATACCTTTGGAGATCATCGTATTGCGTTCGATCATGTACTGGCAAGTATCTGTGTCATATACTACGTGCCATATACTGCCGAGTATTTAGTGTGTCCTTGGGAATTCTAGCGAGTATTCCTGAGACTTTTCTCATAGCACATTTAGATTGGTCTCGCAAGACAACTAGCATACTTTTCACAAAAACAACTAGTGACATTATCTTTCACAACTATTCTCGGTTGTATACATTGTCTTTTAGCACCCAATAAGATATAAAGCTTCGCACTATATTGTGACTTCATATTGTGACACTACATCATGAACTCCAACTTTACACTTGATCCTTATCTATGACTCTTCACCATAGGGTCTAATACAACTTGTTACGATTAATGCATATGTAGATATCGATTTGTGCTCACAAGCAGTAATGCCCAGTATAGTCTATCAGATGGGACCCGTCATCGGGGATCTCCTGACCTTACTCGACAGGCTTGCCCGACATAGTCTTAGCTAGCTTAGCGCAGCGCAGCTCCACAGAAGACGACCTCGCTACCCAAGGTCGACCTCCTATCACCAAACTCTTGCCACAGCAGCCTTGTGACATGATGGCAGCATATATCCACAAGGACGACCACGCTACCCGAGGTCAGCCTCCTAAGTCTCATGGACTAAGCACTTGCTCGCCTGGCCAGATCAGCACACTCCATCCATGTTGCGAACAATCTGCCCTCTTCCCAAGCCGTTACCAACGGATTTTCAATTAATGAATGCTCCACGCATAAATAACCGCCGGACTTATTTGCAGCCGCTATCCATTACCTCATGACATTTTGCGCACACACGTGATTTACAGGAGATAGTTATGCTAAGGAATATGTGGTTCACACGGCTGCCTGAAGTGGCACAACCATTCGGCCTGCATATGAGCGGTAGGATTCCTCCTCTGCCAGGCACGTCTTGATGGGTACATAAAACCCTCACTCTAAACCATAATATCAATGGGCAGACCCACTCTCAACCCATACACTTCCACCCCACATGCAGGCTATCTTACACCCATCATCTCCTTTTCACCACCATCACCTGACTTAAGCATTGGAGGGTAGAAAGGGGTTCGCCTCCCGACCTGTGGGGTTCGCCCCTGGTCCTCTAATGCATTTGTTTCTGTATTTTAGGTACTAGAGAAGGGGGTACATCCCAGGGAAAGTGCCATGACTAAGCTCATCTGTTGCGTGAATGCTTGCATCAGCGGTACGGCCCAGGCGTCCGGTGGCTTGGTTCGATTTCTGCGAGATTCCATGCATCAACAGTTGACGCTAGACGAAGGACCTCATGACAACATCTATTGCATAGGCTATCAAACCAGCACCTTCTTCAACATCTTAAATCAGCATTGATCGACGCCTCCCTTGTCCCATCCAATGGCAAGGAAGAACACCAGTTCTCGCAACTCTGCTCCCGGGACTATCCTATGTTCTCTCGTTTACAAGCTACACTCCACGGGATGATCTCAACAGTCACACCCATGGTTTTCTCCTTCACGAGTCACGATCTGCAAGGGCGGCCTATGTGGTTATACACACGATCGACTTCTTAACAGGCTTCGTTCTACAAGGATGATTTTAGCGATTACACCCAAGGTTGGATCCTTGGCAGCTACACTCTACAAGGATGACTTCAGTAGTAAACACCCGAGGACAGCTTTGGAGATCGACATGCCCGAGCTCCTGACATTGATCAGCCTTCTGTTTAACTCGATGTATCTTCTCGTGACCGAACTCCAGGCATATACAGGGCCAGCCACTATGGCCCATTCCTAAGCAGCATCCCATTTAGTAGTGTTGCTCTTCAATGACACATTCAACAAAGCCATCGGCTCAGGCTGGGGTCTCCGCTGGCGAGACATATGGGTCCTAGCGCCTGACCTTTGACACTCGACCCAAGTTATGCCATGTCCAAATCAAACCCCTTGCCTAGGCTGGGGCTTTTGCTGTAGAGACCTCAGGGTCCAGCGCTGACCTCTGGTACTCGATCCAGGTCATACCATGTCCAAATCAAACGCCTTACTCAGGCCGGGGCACATGCTGTCGAGACCTTAGGGTCCTGGTATCGACCTTTGGCACTTGACCCAGGTCGTGCCATGTCTGAACTAAGCTCCCAGTCTATGTTGGGGCTTATGACCTCTGGCGTTCGACTCTGGTTACGCCAGGTCTTATCGACCTCTGGCACTCGATTTCGATTGTGCCACATCCAAAATGCGCAGTCAAGGCCCAAGGTCATAGAACTATCAAACAACACTTGACTCCAGTCAAGTTGAGTCTAGTCTCTAGCTCAAGCTTGGGCTCACGCTGGTCTAACCTCCACATTCTAGCGTTATCAATCTCTTTGGTCTCATGACATTTAAATTATCTCTTTTAGGCTCAGTGGAAAGTCTTAGTTCGGCACAACACTGCCAAAGCCCTTTATCTGTAGCCAGAGCGAGGTCATGCTACCTCCATCCATCAAGCCCCCAACTCAGGCTAGAGCCCTCGATGGTACTGTCGTTAAGTCCAGTTTAGGTGAGTACCCAAGATAAGTCAATACACAAGACGAACCATAGCAAATGACAAACAATAGACTTAATAGTCAAAGAGTCAAAGCAAAGTTTCATTCATTCGTTAGCAAAATTACAAAATTGATGTCTTGCGACGTACAATTCCAGGGAGCAAAAAACTAATTACATAGCAGGCCCCGGTCTAGGCTTGTCCTCACCGGAAGCTGCTCTGTCGTTAGAGGCCTTCATGGCTAAGGTCCTAGCAACACCAGCATGAGCATATGTCACGGACGCCACGTCATCGCCTCTCACTCCTATTGGTGCTTATTTGGCATATGTGATTCAGAGTGAAAAGTGTATATTTATACCATCTAACTACCCCGTTTTGTGCTAAGGATTAGGCTTAATCTCGCTCTTTTGGACGTAATCTCGCTTTATGTTTCATTTAGGGCTTATTCTCATTCTTTGCACAAACTATAGATTTTATCGTCCATATTGGCTTCCTAGTATTTTTCATATGCTCCTGCTATTATTGTGATCATATTGTCATTTTTCGGGAATTATTTGAGTATGTGAGTATTTTATATGGATTATTGGAAGTCAATATTGTTTTATATAAGTCATTATATTCATTTTAAAATAAAATGGACTAATTTCTCCTTCTCATATTTTTCAGGTACACCTGGGAGTCTTGGGGATTTTTCAGATTTTTCTGAGACTCCTAGGTGTTTTTCGGCAATTATTTGGAGGATAAAAAGGGGGTTTAAATCAGAAAAGGGAAATTCAATGGGGCGCCACGCGTCGCAACCACTAGGCGCCAAAGGGCTGCTCATTTCCGCGCGTGTCGCTGAGTTTTTTTAAAAAATAAAAAATAAAAAAAAGCCAGCGACCTGCTCTTGGAGCGGGCCGCTGTGTTTTCATATTAAAAAAATAATAAATTAAAAAATAATAAAATAAGAGGCCGCCAGCGGGCCGGCCCAGCGGCCGGCCCGCCCTCGCAAAAGGAGAAGCCGGGGGGGGCACGCGGGCCGCGTGCCCCCTGATTGCGGGCGCGTTTATCGCCCGCGGGTCGGACGCCCCAGGCGCCCGACCTGCAATGCCTTAAGAGGGAGTTTTGGGCGGATTTTTGGCGGGTTTGGGTCTATTTTCGACCCGCAATGTCCTTCTGCAGACCCGAATGGCTGTAGATGGGGTTTATTGCAATTTGGGGGCTGTTTTTCAGCCCTACTCTCTTCCAAAATCCACTTCTTCTTCTCTCTTTTGATTTTTAGGACATGCAGGCCATGGGTGATGGGAAAGCTTGGAGGAGGAGCAAATGGGTGGAAGCAAGGGTTCATTTGGGAGAGTTCTTGGGTGAAATCCTTCCTCCCTCTATTGTAATTTTGCATCTCTCTTTTGTATTGAATTTGGGGATAAGTTTTGTATAAAATTTCCATCTTTTTGAAGATAATTGAGTAGTGTTGAATGCTTGGGTTGTGATTCATGATGGTTGGTTGCTAATTTTAGTTCTAATTACCTCTTGCCTATTATCATGTTAATGTTGGATGAATTGTTAGAGCACAATTTCATTGGTTAAGTCCCGAGAGGGCACACTTTGAGAAGAGACCATGTTCAAATTTTGATTAGTGCTATGATGATACTGTTGGGGAATTGGCGGTCCCTTAGGGCACAAAAACTCTAGTCCCGTCCTAAGTCGGACGGAACATAGACAGAAAAACAAAAGCAGCGGAAGAAAAACTTAGTTAATCTAAATTAACATGCAGTTAAAACAATTTTAACTTAGCCCTAAGGTCCAAGACCCTATGCCAAGATCTATGCCGACTTGGGATGGATCTGACCATCCCAAGAAGGATCTAGCCTACTGCGATTAAACTAAACTAATGCTAAAAATACTTTAACCACATACCCGGAATCTCAGCCCTGGAGCAGGCGAGATGTTCCGCGCCGTCTTCCGAGCTGCTCCCGTCCCACGCCGAGCCGCTCCTTGAACCGCTCCCCGAACCGCTCCTTGAACCGCTCCGCATCCCGAGGCGATCAATCCCCGTGCCGCCGAGCCAACCACGCGCCGAAGAAAGTTTCACGCGAGTGAAACCTCCGCCAAGATTTCAGATTCAAAATCCGAACTCCTTTGTGGCTTTGCTAGAGCCCGCAGGAGTAAGGCAGAATTTTAGGGAGATAGAGCAATATTTATTTAAGCTTAGATCCGAGCGTGCTCCAACATTTACGAGAGCCGCTCAGATCTAGAGCTTGGGACGAGTTTTGAGAAAGGGGGGAGACCCCTATTTATATAGGCGGCGGTCTCTCCCCTTTTCTCAAAATCCGATGTGGGACTAAACAATGAGTTAATTTAAAATCAAGTTAGTTTGCACTTCACAAAGTGCAAACTTCCGTGAATTTTAACTCACTCACCGTTGCGCTTCAGGATTGATACAACCTATCAATACGACAAGCGTTCAACGGTGAACGCATAGGAAAAAACCGTTCGTCAATCGGAGGTCGTTTGACCCTCCAATTGAGTGTCCAAAGATCAGCCCAAACACACCCAAAACACAAAACTGCAGCCGTCAAGAGATTCTGTCTAGGGTTCGCAACCCTAGGCGTGTGGGGCCCACCATTGGGCCCCACTGACTTGGCTTGCGCGCGCAGCCCGAGCCAGGCGCGTGCACTGCACGCGCCTCAGCGAGGCGCGTGAATCGCCCTCAGGCGGGCCCGTTAACAAACGGGCCCGCGTGCCTTTTCTGCCGGCGTCTGCTGACGCGGGCGTCAGCCTGCGTCAGCAGGCTGACTCCCGCGTCAGCTGACGCGGGCCCCACTGACGCGGGCGTCAGCCTGCGTCAGCAGGCTGACGCGCGCGTCAGTGGGCCAGGCTTGGGCCCCACTCTTATGATTTAATCAGCCCAAAGGACTGATACGTGGGCTTGATGTTTGGGCTTCTATTTAAACACTTTAAATAGACTTATTGGTCTCGTTTGGACTCCGTTTTTGACGCGATTCGAACCTGCGTTTAGAGCGGGATGAACCTGTCTTACCGGTAACCCTTTCCTTGCGTTTATATTATTAAATATTGTATTAAACAATTTAATACACATTTAATCGCTTTTGCATCAAATGCAAAATAGTCCCTATCTAAGCTTAAATTACCATATTGCATCAAATGTAATTATTTCTTCTTTTGCATCAAATGCAAATATTCTCCCTAACTATTTTCTACCTATTACTAGACGAAGCGTTGCACTCTGTGTGAGACCCTACAGCCTGACCCTTACAACAGGTTGGGCTCGAAGCCCTATACGGCAGTGACCACGAGCAGTGGTTGCCGTCCCTGATTCAGGAATCATCATTATGTGGTTAACTCATTGACATGAGTATTGTCGGGACCACCTGACTGTTTCCGTGATGATTTCCGCAGTTATAGTCTCTTCGTCTAAATTGTGTCGTGTAGATCAAGTCTGGGGTACGGTCAAACTGTCAACCCCAATAACTTGACTCCGGTTAGTTTCTATCGATCTTTAGTCAATAAATGTTGGACTTCTTCCAACATACTCTGCGCAGAGTTTTTACTAAAGACCGAACTAACTCTACGACATTAACTCACATTGACCGGGAGAGACGAATCCTTTCTTGGTCATTACTCGCCTCGTACGTTTCAAGTGACACCCAATCAAAAGACCTTTCGACAGGCCTTGCCTCGAAGCTAGGTCAGTTGATCTAAGTGGCACCGTTCACGCACAGGTCTGTCAAAATGACCTCAAGTCAAAAGACCAACTATCCTATCATCACTCAGAGTTATCACTGACAGATTGGTCAATATAACCATATGATAACTCTAGTGGATCGTTCAGTGAACTCATTCTAATGAGCACCTGTGTCTCGTCTTCGACTTCGCCAAGTCAAGTGATCATGAGATCATCGCCACCGCTAGACGGTGAAGACTAAGACACAATGGTCTATCTGATGTTTCGATATCCTTGTCTCGAAACATCTACGACCATGAACCATTTCAGACTTATGCTACCGACGGTCAAACGTTTCTCCATGATCGAGATACTCATCTCGATACCCGTTTGACCTTGCATAAAGTCTCAGGACTTTACCTAAGTTGATATCTAATGTTAACTACATTACAATATAACTTAGATAAATTATTACCAAACAGCTTACTGTTATTTCGAACAAGATGTTTGTGCTATTCACACAGGAATAAATGGCCTCGAGGGCATCATATTCCTACATCTCCCACTTGCACTCAGGCCCATTTATCTCGATATCTTATACCGTTTTTACACATAAGTTTTCCCGACTTCATGTGATAGAGCCTTCGTGAGTGGATCTGCTAAAACCGTCTACACTATAGACTTAAGGGGTTTCTATGTTTATGTTAGACCAACCTTTTGAATCTTATTCAAATAATTCACTTGGTCTATCGGAATCTATAATATTTTATTTTCCCGGATCTTATCCAGTTCATCGTACCTTACGATAATAATTTTAAATTAGTTATTGGTCATTTCAAATGGCTCATATCTATTTCTGATAAAGTATCAAGCCTTTTGATAACTTTGTCAAAATAAATGATCCATCCCTTTGATGTCTCGCATGTAATTTATACGCTCCCACTGACCTTGAAAACTATCTGGCTAATTCATATAAGTTGGTTCGTCTAAATCATATTTAGAAAAACGAACTTATAAGTGAATGCGCAAATTTTCATGGTCAACTTAAGCGTTTTACATCGGCTTTGGTCCGAGTAGATCTGTACACATCTGTTGGCGAAACCGGTTTCATCATAATCCGTTTTAAAGAAATTAGGATGAAAACCGTTCCCGTCCAACATTATTGTACTTCACTATTTTCTTTTCTGCACCAATCTTTCAACTTAAAGATTTACTTGCAGAAAGTGAGGAAACATTTTCTTTAGGCACGTAAACTAAATTCTCAATTTATTTACGCACACGGACCTGCATCAAGTTTTAAATCGGAGTTACTACTCCGAATTTCATCCTAGAAGTTGACTATGTCATCATCAGTTATGATGTCTAACTCGACAATCCGTTTCACGAGATTCGAGTAATAATGCAACTTCCTTACGATTGATTTATTGAATATATTATTGATAATGTCTTTATAGAACATTATCAAAACCTAGGCATTACTATCTGGGACTTAACCCAGATGGAGGATTTAACTCAGAGTCACTTACAATGGATCACACTAAATCTAATTAAGTGTGATTCATACCTTTTAACACACCGATGTGTTAACAGACTTGATCTGAGAGAAAATCACATTTTCTTTTAATTACACAAGATTTTATGTAGCTAAGTATTTGACCATTCGATCTAATCGAATCAGTTTAAATGCTTTAGTCATTTCGTTCTTTATTTTATCAGACTTGTGTTTCATCAAGAACACGTATCTTAATAAAACATACGAATAACTTATTTTGGTTAATCTAGACTCGGGTACATCAGTATGTACTAGACTGAGTTCGACAACTCATTCTCCCACTGTCTTACAGATGGGTTTCGGCCATTGTATCTAAGAGGCTAAGACTCACAAGTTTCCGTAGACTTCATAATACGAGAGGTCAGACCCCTCTTTATGTGACTTGTGAAGCTTAATCTCTTGATACGGCCTAGTCTAATTTTACCATATAAGTTTGCTACTATCTTGTGTACTTATATATTAATATTTAATATATATATATATATATATATATATATATATATATATATATATGTAGTTATAACAATTACTTAACACAAAACATTACTTCAGAAGCAATGTGACGACATTCGTCAAAATGTGTTAAACGTCTTTTGTATAACAACTTATTCCGAAATGTGACATCAAAATATGTCACGTTTTCATTTCCTCCTACTTATTCCTTTACTAATGATAAATTAAACTAACTTTCTCAATTGACTTTCCGAAGTGCCTTCTTCCTTTTCTAAATCACATTTAGATATCAACATAAATAAATAGATATGCAAGCAACTTATGTATCCAAACGCTTGAGCTTTGCAATCTTGAGTGTAGCTCAAGAAGTTGCTTGTCTCAAGATCCGGTTGGGATACATAGTCTTGCACCGCTCATGCACTCGTATTCGACTCAAACGGTTTGATCGAATTCTCGAACTTTGCGGATCAAAATTGTTTGTCCATACAACCTTGAGGGTAGCTCGACAAGTTGTAGGGAGAAACATACTTTGAATGTCCTATATGTTCAAGCTGCCTCATATAGAGACGAGTGACATGTAGCTTTAATTTATTTGTTGGACCCAGAACTTAATGAAATCATATTTCTTAAGTCTGTTCTTTAGAAGGTCATTTAATGTCAACGAGAATATAGTTTTAATTCTATCAATTAGAATTTAACTCGATAATTCAATTAATCAACTTTTTTGACCAATTAACTTATTGAAATATTATATTTTAATTCTTTCGGTAAACATAGTCTTGCCCTAGTTTTAGCATATGTTCAATATTAAATATAGGTAGATTGGCTTTTATCTATCTATATCCTCCCACTATTTTTACGAACGTTTTAAAGCTTAATAACAAACGATTTAATCGATTTAAAATTAATGGGTAAGAGTTCCAATCACCTTGAGTCTAAACAACCTTGAGTGTAGCTCAACAAGTTGATTGACTCTGCGATCGGAAGATGACTCTTCATCGATCATATCGGATATGACTCTCTTAATCGGTTTTTACCCCTAGCCATTCGTGATCATGAGTGTGCTCATCCAAATCACAATGTCTAGTCTAGTCGGACCCTTGTTTTCATGTCTAGCCTGACTTGCCCCTCAGCTCGGTGTATGCACGACACGTCGGTTTGGGTCAGGTCTTAGACTACATCTAGGCAGACTACATCCTTGACTAAACTTGCGCCGCCGCTCGGTGTATTCACGACAACGTCGGTTTGGGTCAAGTCAAGATGTCATCTTATGTATTTAAGAAGTTGGTTTCTACAAGGTTGCCATGTCACAGCTTGAGTGTATCTCAACAACTATAACACAGGCCCTATAGTTGCTAATCCCTAAAACAAGGAGGGCTACGGCTAATCTTGAAAAAGACCATTAACGTATTTGACTTAGATATAGTCCAGGGTGTCATACAATCATGATTCGCGACATTGCGGTCCAGCGGAACTCAGCCAGGGAATTGACTAAGCCAGGATCACTACCCCTTGGACTAGCAAGGGTTGACCCAGAACTCTTAGCCAAGCACATTGACTGGATCATGGTCCATTGAATGAAGCTTGTCATTTTTGTATGTATGCCATAGACTAAACAGCTTTTATTAACAACTAATTAATCCTATCAACTAGTTGAATCCTTAAATTCAAAATTTTAGGATTTGTTTAATAACTTTTATTAAGTCTTTATCAACTATAAGGTTCACGTGCTACCCTAATCGTTATTAGGATTTTAATAAATTTTATTAACAACGCTAGAAGCGAAGTCCTTTAATGAAAATTAATAATAACAATTAGAATTTAAAAATTCATTAAAAGGACTACCCTAATCAGGAATTAGGTCTTAATATTGTTGTTAATGATTTATTAAAACATAGCATGTCATTAAAATTCAAGTAATAAATTTTAATCATTTTTAATGGCTAACCTAAAGGGTTGTCTTGTGTTATCAAATAAGGGACAAGATTAACAAGCCATTAAAATAAAGCTACACTAATTTTATCAACATAAAGATAGTGCACAACTATTTAACATTTAAATATGCTAAGTTTATCGCATAAACAATTTTAGATTTTTAAATCAGTTTTAAAAAATATCTTATAAATTTAAAACATGAATTTAAAAAATTTTCCATGTTCAAAAATTTATCATATACAATTTTTAAACATCTAAAATATTTTAAACTTATCGCATAAATTTAAAGCCTTAAAATCAATTTTAAAATTTATCACATAAATTTAAAAACACTATTTTAAAATTTCCATGCTTAAAAAATTTATTATATAAAAAATTTAAGGCATCCAAAATAATTTTAAACTTTTAAAGATTTAAAATTATTACATAAATTTTAAAACGTCATTTTAAAAATTTCAATGTCCAAAAATTTATCACATAGAATTTTGAACTTTTTTTTAAAAAAAAACATTTTTAAAATTATCTAATAACTTTAAAAAAATTTAAAAGTACTTAAAAAGCATTAAGAAGTTTAATGAAATCGCAGTACCTAGATCGACTACGCAAACCCAGGCTCTGATACCACTGTTGGGGAATTGGCGGTCCCTTAGGGCACAAAAACTCTAGTCCCGTCCTAAGTCGGACGGAACATAGACAGAAAAACAAAAGAAGCGGAAGAAAAACTTAGTTAATCTAAATTAACATGCAGTTAAAACCTTTTTAACTTAGCCCTAAGGTCCAAGACCATATGCCAAGATCTATGCCGACTTGGGATGGATCTGACCATCCCAAGAAGGATCTAGCCTAATGCGATTAAACTAAACTAATGCTAATAAAATACTTTAACCACATACCCGGAATCTCAGCCCTGGAGCAGGCGAGATGTTCCGCGCCGTCTTCCGAGCTGCTCCCGTCCCACGCCGAGCCGCTCCTTGAACCGCTCCCCGAACCGCTCCTCGAACCGCTCCTCGAACCGCTCCGCATCCCGAGGCGATCAATCCCCGTGCCGCCGAGCCAACCACGCGCCGAAGAAAGTTTCACGCGAGTGAAACCTCCGCCAAGATTTCGGATCCAGAATCCGAACTCTTTTGTGGCTTTGCTAGAGCCCGCAGGAGTAAGGCAGAAATTTAGGGAGATAGAGAAATATTAATTTAAGCCTAGATCCGAGCGTGCTCCAACATTTACGAGAGCCGCTCAGATCTAGAGCTTGGGACGAGTTTTGAGAAAGGGGGAGACCCCTATTTATATAGGCGGCGGTCTCTCCCCTTTTCTCAAAATCCGATGTGGGACTAAACAATGAGTTAATTTAAAATCAAGTTAGTTTGCACTTCACAAAGTGCAAACTTCCGTGAATTTTAACTCACTCACCGTTGCGCTTCAGGATTGATACAACCTATCAATACGACAAGCGTTCAACGGTGAACGCATAGGAAAAAACCGTTCGTCAATCGGAGGTCGTTTGACCCTCCAATTGAGTGTCCAAAGATCAGCCCAAACACATCCAAAACACAAAACTGCAGCCGTCAAGAGATTCTGTCTAGGGTTCGCAACCCTAGGCGTGTGGGGCCCACCATTGGGCCCCACTGACTTGGCTTGCGCGCGCAGCCCGAGCCAGGCGCGTGAAGCGCCCTCAGGCGGGCCCGTTAACAAACGGGCCCGCGTGCCTTTTCTGCCCGCGTCTGCTGACGCGGGCGTCAGCCTGCGTCAGCAGGCTGACTCCCGCGTCAGCTGACGCGGGCCCCACTGACGCGGGCGTCAGCAGGCTGACGCGCGCGTCAGTGGGCCAGGCTTGGGCCCCACTCTTATGATTTAATCAGCCCAAAGGACTGATACTTGGGCTTGATGTTTGGGCTTCTATTTAAACACTTTAAATAGACTTATTGGTCTCGTTTGGACTCCGTTTTTGACGCGGTTCGAACCTGCGTTTAGAGCGGGATGAACCTGTCTTACCGGTAACCCTTTCCTTGCGTTTATATTATTAAATATTGTATTAAACAATTTAATACACATTTAATCGCTTTTGCATCAAATGCAAAATAGTCCCTTTCTAAGCTTAAATTACCATATTGCATCAAATGTAATTATTTCTTCTTTTGCATCAAATGCAAATATTCTCCCTAACTATTTTCTACCTATTACTAGACGAAGCGTTGCACTCTGTGTGAGACCCTACAGCCTGACCCTTACAACAGGTTGGGCTCGAAGCCCTATACGGCAGTGACCACGAGCAGTGGTTGCCGTCCCTGCTTCAGGAATCATCATTATGTGGTTAACTCATTGACATGAGTATTGTCGGGACCACCTGACTGTTTCCGTGATGAATTCCGCAGTTATAGTCTCTTTGTCTTAAATATGTCGTGTAGATCAAGTCTGGGGTACGGTCAAACTGTCAACCCCAATAACTTGACTCCGGTTAGTTTCGATCAATCTTTAGTCAATAAATGTTGGACTTCTTCCAACATACTCTGCGCAGAGTTTTTACTAAAGACCGAACTAACTCTACGACACTAACTCCCATTGACTGGGAGAGACGAATCCTCTCTTGGTCATTACTCACCTCGTACGTTTCAAGTGACACCCAATCAAAAGACCTTTCGACAGGCATTGCCTCGAAGCTAGGTCAGTTGATATAAGTGGCACCGTTCACACACAGGTTTGTCAAAATGACCTCAAGTCAAAAGACCAACTATCCTATCATCACTCAGAGTTATCACTGACAGATTGGTCAATATAACCATATGATAACTCTAGTGGATCGTTCAGTGAACTCATTCTAATGAGCACCTGTGTTTCGTCTTCGACTTCGCCAAGTCAAGCGATCATGAGATCATCGCCATCGCTAAACGGTGAAGACTAAGACACAATGGTCTATCCGATGTTTCGATATCCTTGTCTCGAAACATCTACGACCACGAACCATTTCAGACTTATGCTACAGACGGTCAAACGTTTCTCCATGATTGAGATACTCATCTCGATACCCGTTTGACCTTGCATAAAGTCTCAGGACTTTACCTAAGTTGATATCTAATGTTGACTACATTACAATATGACTTAGATAAATTATTACCAAACAGCTTACTGTTATTTCGAACAAGATGTTTGTGCTATTCACACAGGAATAAATGGCCTCGAGGGCACCATATTCCTACAGATACATCTATCCCTATTGTTAATTATTGTGTTCTTGAATGCTAAATTTTTCGATTGAGTTTCCTTAGCCGGATGATCAATTGAGTTATATGTGGGTAATTTGAGCTTGATTAACTCCAAAATTAATGAACCTACAACCCATGCTCCTCGCCTTGCTATCCTAAATCCTTATTTGGTTCTCTAATCTACCCACTTAGGATAGGATTGTAGATTCATCACACTGTTTCCCACCACCATTCACGTAGCAAGGTGGTTGTCTCACGCTATTATCTTTCTTTATCGATAGATTTTACGAATGTAGAACGACTTGTCCCTGTGATCGGACCCGGTACTCACCGGTTATAAATTTATATTGCATTGACGCTCTTACACTTGGGAGTGGAAGGCATGCTTCCTTTGCACGTTTTCTAGTTCAATCAATATGAGGTGGCATTATCTAGAGAGTTCCTAGGGGTACTTGATTCGTAGTGAAAAGTGTATATTTATATCTCCTATCTACCCCCATTTTGTGCTAAGAATTATATTTATTCTTGCTCTTTTGTGTATATGTTCACTTTATGTTGCATATAAAGGCTATTTCTCATTCTTTGCACAATATACCATTATATGTACTAATTTCTCTTTCTCCTATTTTTCAGGTACTCGTGAGAGTCTTGGGGATTTTCCAGAGATTTCTGGGATTTTTCTGAGACTCCTAGGCATTTTTGGTGAATTAATTGGAGGAGAAAAATGCATTTAAATAAAGGGAAAAGGGATTTAAAATAGGGCGCCACGTGGCGCAATCACATGGTACCAAGCTGCTGCCCGCTCCACTCATGAGCGAAGAAGAAAAAAGCAGGGCACGCACAAAGCGCGTGCTCCCTTTAAGTCACAACGGGCGGCGCCCGTTGATGCGGGTCGGGCGCCGCCCGACCAGGCTGCTAAGAAGACACAGGCGCACGCGGTTTGGATTTTGGGCAGGTCGGGTGCCCAGCAACCCGACCCGCAAGCCCGTTTGCAGACCCGAATGCGATTTTTGGGGTTTTGGTGCGCCTGAAGCAATTTTTAGCGGCCAACATTCGAAAGTTACTGTTTCATTGGGGCTAGGATAGCCCCATCTTCTTCCCCAAAGGCTAGGGCTAGGGTTGGAGGCCATTAGAGCTTGGTGGAGCTTGGAGGAGATGCAAGAGTGGGAAAGCTTGGGGTTTTAGGGCTTTATTTGGCGATCTCTCCCCCTCTCTTGTAACATTTGATTTCTCTTGCTTTGTATTTCAATTTGTGAGATTGTTGAATGATGATGAGAATCATTGGATAGCTATTTGCTTAGTGGCTCGTAATGAATGTTTATTTGCTTATCTTGAATGATTATCAAGTTTTGTCATTATGAAGGTCTAGAGCCATTTGTGTGTGGATTGAGATTAATTAGGGCCTGTGTGGTTGATTTGTAATTGTTCATATCTAGTTTTAAATTGGTCTAGCATGCCTTGAAATGGACGCTAGTAGTGTTGATTGATGGGTTGTGCCCTAGGTTTCATTGAGTCGTGCACTACTTTTGGTGGGGCCGTAGAACGGTGGCGTACCTTAAGGGTCACACCTATGTGCACGCTCCGTGCATTCTATTGACATGGATGCAAGAATCGATTTACGAGCTTAAGTTAGGGATTTCAACCAACTAATTAACACATCAATGAATCATGTATTACCTTTGGTGGGGTTGTAGAATAGCGGTGTGCCTTAAGGGCATTACCTATGTGCACAACCCCGCATACCTTGAAATGGATGCGAGGGTTGATTCATTTGGAATGAACCTATTGTCAATCAACCCACAACCTTAATAACATCCTATTCCACACACTTCTCCTTGATTGCCTAGCCTCCTAAATTTGGTCTCCACCCTACCTACCTTGGGTTTGGCTCAACCGTGTCACCACATACTTCCACTCACCACACTTGTTAGTTTAGTTGGTTGTACCAACACTTTTAGCATTCCTTAGCCAATTGAGATTGTGACTGTGAAACAAATTGTCTCTGTGGATTCGACCCCATACTCACGGGTTTATATTGCATTTGACACTCCTTCTCTTGGGAGGAGAGTGTGTGCATCCTACTTGGATAGCGTACGCCCTCTATACAATCATTTGGCGCCGTTGCCGGGGACAACGGTTTTTCACATTCACATTTTTGGTTTGTTTTGGACAGTTTAGGTGTGGTACTTCCAGCTTAGTGTTGAGTCTTTTTGGTTGTTTATTTTATACTTTTTGAGTCATTTTCTTTCTTTCTTTCTTTTATTTTAAAAATATTTTGTAAATAAATTTTTTTCTTATGGATTCATTTTCAAACTTTAGCGATGCTTATGTGGAGGACTCCCAAATACCACCGTTCTTTCATGGTATGTGGTTGGAAAATCCTAGTTCATTTATGCAAAAGTTTGAAAAATGGTGTAGAAAAGAGTTTGTGGATTTGTTTGATGAGAATATTTGTGCAGATTTTATTTATTTTAAAGTGTTCCCCCATACATAGAGAGATGATGCTAAAATTTGGTTTGATGCTCTTCCTTGAGATTCTTTTTCTACTTGGATTTCTTTTCAGACTGATTTCCTTCGAGCTTTCTTTCCTATTTATTACAGGAATCGGGTACACATGCGCTAGGCATTTGAGCAACAAATGGCGAGCTTTATCCAGTTTGACGGTGAGACCTACTGTCAGGTTTTGGAGAGGTTCGATGGTTTAGTGCTTGGGTGCCCATGCCATGCTTTCAGTACAGAGGATCTACTTCAGATTTTCTACACAGGGATGTAGCCGTCGGCGCGAGACTTTGTGCAGATGAGCAGTAGTGGAGATTTCTTTGCATACACGACAGAGGATGCATGGTTTTACCAGAGGGACCTTGCAGAGTGGGAGCAGACGGCGTCATCTGGAGAGCCGTCACTTGGATATAAGGATGATGGCCAGTCCACACTTCCACTTCAGGATGCAGAGCAGCAGGTCCAATGTCGGTTTGAGGAGCCACCTTTGGGCTCTTTTTCTTGTGACCCCATGGGATACCGAGCAGAGCAGGATGTTAGGTTGCATGAGAGTCAGACAGAGGACGTTCAGAGATTATATGTTGAGGATCAGGAGGAGATGGATGATGGAGTGTGTGTCACCCATGTTGGAGACATGATGCAGTTTCGTTGGGTTGGTGGTGAAGATGAGATGGAGATGTGTCCAGGCGAGAGTGAGATAGATGACATCGGAGTGCCTGAGTCACATTGCTTGTCTGATCCATTACCACAGCTGAAGGTGTGCGAGCATCTTGGGTGGACTGCTGAGATGGTTTACTATGGTGGTATTGAGGAGGATGAGTGCATAGGATACAGCCTACAGACTACATTGGACCTGAGCCCTCCCTCCCTATAGATTCAGTTCAGCAGCCATTACTTCAGACACCTTAGAACATGCATAAGCTCATCATCCAGGACGATGATATTCAGGGTGGACCACAGAGTCTAGGGATGACTGCAGAGGCCATTACTTTCGATGGCGAGGATGCGACAATCGATAGTGACTACGAGATGATCTACATTGAGCATGCACTGCCTTCTCCTCCACACTTACCCTTGCAACCATTTCACCCTCCTCCTGAGGAGTCGCATCAGCCAGGCGATAGCATCGCCATTCAGGGAAGTTCTCATCTCATTTTTCCATTCATTTCTGAATATCAAGCTTCATTTTCATACATTTTAGATTCAGATTATCGTCATACATATTCATATCCTTATTTTTATTATGACGACCCTTTTTGGACTTCCTTCATTGGAAGCCAAATTTCTTTTCCTTGGATTGACACAGCTTGTCTCCCGTAGGATACATGAGCATATTCTAGGGAGATGCTGGGAGCTGGGTTGCTAGGATCCAAGGAAGCTGGAGGAGCTTCGTTTTCAAAGCAGCTGGCTGAGGAACGAAAGGATATGATAGAGCTGCTGCCTCCACCATTACATATTCGGGATCCGCCATTTGCAAAGGTTATTTCTTCCTTTACTTAGTATAAATAAAGTAAAATAAAAAAGTTAGTTTAGTTTGTTTTTGCATATTTGCTTTAGTATGCGTGTTTTCCCTCTATCATCGTTGAATAATATCTAGTTTCACTTCAATCATTGAGGACAATGCTCATTTCGAGTTGGGGGAGTGAACTATGAAGTTGAATGCTAGTTTTGGGTAGTTTTGAAAATTTTGATGTTAATAAAAAATTCTCATTCGTCATTATCATCATTCATTCATTTTGAGCATATCTTTTTGATGCCTCCATCGTTGCCTCCATCACATTTCTTTTGCTTAGTCCCTACATGCTTAATTCTATGCGATTTTCTCGGATTTTTATTTTGGTATCAAATTTATAGATGTTTGATTGGCATGTTTTAATTTCTTTTCCATTTTGGAGTCAAATGTTAATATGCCATGTATGAAACTATTTTATATGTTGTGATACTCTCTTTGAAATAATTTGGGAGTAGTTTGGTGTAATTGAATGCATGAATTGGGATGAATGGCTTAGTTTTTAATTGGATAGGATGTGGCCAATGATTTATGTCTTGTTTTCCTCCTAAGGAGTAGGTGGGTGAGTTGATAACTTGTGTTGAGAATGAGAAAGATAGTTATAATAAGTGACTGTTTCTTCTAATCAAATTGAGTAGCCGGTGTCCCACGAAACATTGGGGAGAACGTCAAAGATGAGATTTAGGGGATCATTCTATCTCTTTTCCTATATAGCGTCATCGCGTGTATGCAAAGATGGCCGTGTTTGCATTTCATATCATTATTGCGTGTATGCAAAACATAAACATAAACATACAAAAACAAAAAGAATACAAAAAGAGAGAAAAAAAGAAAAAGAAAAAGTTAATGAATAAATGAAAGAATAATCAACATTAGTGATGCAACCTCATCTCCCACAACTTAGAAGAAATCTCTTTTGTTTTGGCCATTTCCATGAAAATTGGAAACTTTGACATTGCGATATATCCTAATAAATGTGATACAATGCTTATTACTTCACTTTTCTCTGAATTGGATTGAGGAGAATGTTATTTGTTATTTCCTTTCATACATTGTGTATATTGGCTTTGAAATCATTTGGAAATAACATTTGTGGTATGCCATGATGATATCTTGAGTTTGGTGGATGTTTTCCATTTAATCCAAATTTATCGCTTATTTTGTTAGGGACTAGCAAAATACTAGTTGGGAGGTGTGATTCGTAGTGAAAAGTGTATATTTATACCCTCTATCTACCTCCATTTTGTGCTAAGAATTATATTTATTCTTGCTCTTTTGTGTATATGTTCACTTTATGTTGCATATAAGGGCTATTTCTCATTCTTTGCACAAGATATCATTATATGGACTAATTTCTCCTTCTCCTATTTTTCGGGTACTTCTGGTGTCTTGGGGATTTTCCAGAATTTTCTGCGATTTTTCTGAGACTCCTAGGTATTTTTGGTGAATTAATTGGAGGAAAAAAGGCATTTAAATAAAGGGAAAATGGATTTAAAATGGGACGCCATGTGGCGCAATCATGCGGTGCCACGTGGCGCCAAGCTGCTGCCTGCTCCACTCATGAGCGGAGAAGAAAAAAAGTGGGGCACACGCTTTCATGAGCGGAGAAGAAAAAAAAGCGGGGCACGCGCAAAGCGCGTGCCCCCTTTAAGTCACATCGGGCAGCACCCGCTGATGCAGGTCGGGCGCCGCCAGACCAGGCTGCTAAGAAGCATAGGCGTGCATGTTTCACCCAGCGACCCAACTCGCAAGCCCGTTTGCAGACCCGAATGCGATTTTTGGGGTTTTTGTGCACCCGAAGCGATTTTCAGTGGCCAACATTCGAAAGTTATTATTTCATTGGGGCTAGGAGAACCCCATCTTCTTCCCCAAAGGCTAGGGCTAGGGTTGGAGGCCATTGGAGCTTGGTGGAGCTTGGAGGAGATGCAAGAGAGGAAAAGCTTGGGTTTTTAGGGCTTTATTTGGCGATCTCTTCCCCTCTCTTGTAACATTTGATTTCTCTTGCTTTGTATTTCAATTTGTGAATGATTGTTGAATGATGGTGAGAATCATTGGATAGTTATTTGCTTAGTGGCTTGTAATGAATGTTTATTTGCTTATCTTGAATGATTATGAAGTTTCTTTCATTATGAAGGCCTAGAGCCATATGTGTGTGGATTGGGATTAATTAGGGCCTGTGTGGTTGATTTGTAGTTGTTCATATCTACTTTAAATTGGTCTAGCATGCCTTGAAATGGATGCTACTAGTGTTGATTGATGGATTGTGCCCTAGATTTCTTTGAGTCGTGCACTACTCTTGGTGGAGTCGTAGAACGATGGTGTACCTTAAGGGTCACACCTACATGCACGATTCATGCATTCTATTGACACGGATGCAGGGATCGATTCACGAGCTTAAGTTATGGATTTCAACCCACTAATCAATACCTCAATGAATCATGCATTACCCTTGGTGGGACCGTAGAATGGCGGTGTGCCTTAAGGGCATTACCTATGTACACAACCCCACATACCTTGAAATGGATGGGAGTGTTGATTTATTTGGAATGAACCTATTGTCAATTAACCCACAACTTTAATAACATCACATTCCACACACTTCTCCTTGATTGCCTAGCCTCTTACTTTGGTCTCCACCCTACCTACCTTAGATTTGGCTCAACCGTGTCACCACAGACTTCCACTCACCACACTAGTTAGTTTAGTTGGTTGTACCAACACTTTTAGCATTCCTTAGCCAATTGAGATTGTGATTGTGAAACAAATTGTCTCTATGGATTCGACCCTGTACTCACGGGTTTATATTGCATTTGACACTCCTTCTTTTTGGAGGAGAGCGTGTGCATCCTACTTCGACAGCGCACTCTTGTACATATTGTATCTAGAATGTCCTTAGACATTCATGTGTATTCTTTAAAGAGCGAATTTAGTGTAGAATAATATGGACGGTTCTAGAGACTCTTCCTTAGCCCTTGGATCATGTAAGCCTCTAGAAGCCTAATCTTTACCATTGATTGTAAGGAAGCCTCACCTATAAATAGAGGCAAGGGTAGGTCATTTGTAGCAATCAATAGTTGCAAGCAATAAAAGCAAAGATATTCCCCACTTTCAAGTTCTCTCTTGTGTTCTACTGTGAGTGTGAGAGTTTGAGAGAAGGCTGACTTAGACATTCTAAAAGGGAGAGTGAGCTAAGTGCTGTAAGTGATCATGATAGTCAAGTAACTAAACAATCTGCCCGTGACACATCTTCCTCTTCCAGGAAGGAGAGCACCAAAAACATGTTCTTCACATACTTGATCCCAGCATCAAAGTTCACCTTAGCCAGGGCCTCGACCTTCCCTGCTCGGTGCGGTCGGTATTGTCTATTGGACATCCTACTCCTTCAGCTCTTCCTTATCCTTTTAGGCTCGATGCAGATGAACCCCCTCCTCCTCCAATTTCGCACTCTGCGGGAAGAGAAAATCCCAGAGATATGAGATTGTTGAGTATTGGACTTCTCACTACTTGGTTTTGATGATGAGCAAACATAAATACTTGTGACTAATCCCATACTTGCAGTTAATCCATTGCCTAAGCATATCTTGAAGACCAATTAACAATGGATGTCACTCAAGGATCAATCGAAGCATGTAAAGTGGATTAGATGATCGAAGATGATGATTGAAGCTCCTAGAAGACTTCAAGCTCATTCAATAGAAAGAAGAGAGGCAAAAACAAGATGTAATCTTTTATTATCTTCTAGTATGTAGCTTAGAAGTAGAATTATATTGGAGCATACACACATCTTTCTTTTTTTCCTAGGAAATAATTAGAACTCATTTCCTTGGTCTCCAATTCATTATTCTCTAAGATGTGCATTTTGGACTTTCAACAGGCGGCTGCTAAACGATTTACAGGCGCCAGTCTCCAAACAGTCGCCTGTGATTTGTTCTATAGTCGTCTGTTTTGCACATACTTTGTCACTTGGTTTTTGGGTTTTCTGCTATAACTTTCATCAGGCGACTACTGTATAAAATATAGGCACCTGTCCAGTTACAGGCGCCTGTAACTTGTTAGTCAGTCGCATAACTCTCTTGACCAAAGATCCCAAACTTGTCATCTTTCGGTCAGATGACTGATGTTGCTTTCACAGTCGCCTGCCCATGGCACTTGCGCCTGTGAATGCTTCTACAGCTGCCTGTCGATCAGTCCCAACACTTTGTGTCTGACAAGTTATGCAAGTTTCGGCCAGATGACTGATGTCGGTTTCACAGTCACCTGCCTATGGCACATGCGCATGTGGATACCACATCAGTCGCCTATCACGTCTTCCTAAAACTTCATGAGTTTTCATAACTTACTCATGTTTTGCTTAGTCGCATGTAGAAGGTTTCTCAGTCGCCTGATGGTTTTCAGGCACCTGTCAGACCTTCATCAGTCGGCTATCCTACGTGTTAAGTTACCGTTTAAATTCCCACCTATCCTCTGACACAGTGCAGCAGGCGACTGTGAGTTCTTCATCAATCGACTGTCTGCTGTGTAAATTCTATCCGTTGGCTGTTTCCACACGGATTTCAATGGGTTTTTGGGTATTCTGTTTGAGGGTTTTAGAGAACATATAAAGAGGGCTTCTACTGCTCCATTAAGCAACTCTTAATTAACTCTAGAAAACCCTAAGCTCTTATTTTCAAGTTCTCATGCTCTCAAATCTTAAAGCCCTAGATTTCCAATCTCATTCTCACTTGCTCTCCAACCTAGAATCAAAGTGATATGCTCTAGGTAATTGGTGGTGACAAGAGAAGGGCTTTCTCTCTTCTTGGAAGAGACATCAACACACAACACACTTGTTCCTTCTAGTCTAGTTCAAGGCATATGTGATTGTAAGAGTTGCTATTTCATTTCGAGATTCATAACTTTCGTAATTAGTTTTACTCTCGGTTTGTGAGAGTGATTTGCTTGATCCCAAGTTGTGGGAGTCAAGGACATCGATTGTGTTTCGATTACACTTGTAGGGTTGCTACAAGTGGGTTTAAAGGAAACCTCAAGTTAGGGTTCTAACTTGAGTGTCCGGAGGAATCCATATGGAAGGGACGTAAAATTACCGGGAACAAGTCAGGATTGGACTTGGGTAATCCGAACCCTTGAAACATCCTTTGTGTTAACTTGTTTCATTTTGGGTTAATTTATAATTCCGCATTTATTGTTGGTTAGGAATTTAAATTGGTATAACTATCGTTTAAATTTTATAAACATTATTCAACACCCCTTCTAGTGTTTTCCTCATAGCCATGGTCTTTACAATTGGTAACAAAGCTCAAGGTTTATAGCTATGACATACAACAACAACAACATTCCTCCACCTCCTTCGTACAACAATCACGATCGTAATGGTGCGTATACCATCTTCGAAGACAATCAACGGTTCGTCCTCTGCGTTTCAATGGTACCAATTTCAGCTATTGGAAGTGCCGGATGTAGACATTTCTAAGGAGTGCTTCTCTTTGGAGAACCCTCCTAAGGAGTACGTTAAACCCATCGAAGAAGATTTTGACAAATGGACTCCCTCCGAGAAGTCCGTCGAGGTGAAAAATGCCAAGGCAATGAACGCTCTTCATTGTGCATTGGATCCGGATGAGTTCAATAAGATATGCACATGTAAGAGTGCATATCAAATATTGAACAATCTAGTCGTGACCCACGAGGGAACGAACAAGGTAAAATTGTCAAAATTATATGCTGCTATACAAAATTTCGACATGTTTCATATGCAGGATAATGAGAACATTGCAACGATGTACGGTTGTTTCACCGACATCACCAATGAGCTTGAAGCTCTCGATCAAGTCTACACCTAACAATAAAAGGTGAGAAAGATAATCATGGGAATGACCTCAAAATGGGAAAGAAGAGCAATTGCCATCGAGGAGGTCAATGATATGAAAAACTACACTGTGGTGAATCTCATTGGTATTCTCATTTCTTACAAAGTAAGAAGGGAGAGCCAAATGAAGATTAGAGCTATGATGAACCCAATGTAGGCAAAGAAGAAAGCGTTAACCTTCAAAGCTACTTCTTCATCATACGATAGTGATGAATCCGAGAACGAAATAGATTTGGAAGAAATGGCGCAAATGGCGAAGAAGTTCCAACGCTTCATTCGCAAAGGTGAATTTCATTCCAAATCTAAATTTGATTCCACTAACTATTCTTCGTCTCTTTGTTTTAAGTGTAACAAGCCAGGACACATTAAGAAGAACTGCCCAATGCTAAGAAACAAAGAAAAACAGAAGGCACCAAAGTACCACAAGTCCGACAAATTTAAGTAGGACAAGATGAAAGGACTTGTTGAGACATCCAATGATTCAAGTGGAGATTCCTCTTGTGAATCCGAGGATGAGAAGGGTGAGAGTGCACATTGTGCTTCATGGCCTGAGAAGATGCATTCTTCGATGAGAGCGATAGTGAGAATGATGAACTCGAGGTAACCATGAATGAACTTCGTATTGCTAACGAAGAATTATTTTCTAAGTATCAATATCTTATACTTAGATATACTAATTTGAAGAAATCTAATGTTAGCAAATCATCCATGCCATGCATTATCAATAATGACACAATTGTTGATACACTTACACTTGAGAAAGCCAATTTGGTTTCTCAAAATGGCATCGTGAGAAATGAGGTAAATTCCCTCAAATCTCAACTAGATCAAGATTATTCACAAGTTAGTATTGATCTAGCTTCACAAAACACACAATTAGGTATTGAGAATGATTCTCTTAAAACCTAAGTGCATGAGCTCACAACACGTGTGTCCACTTTGGATGCAAATATTTCTTCCCTTTGGGAGAAATATGAGCTCATGTCCTCCCAACTTAAGAGATTTAACAAAGGGAAATGGCAATTGGATGAATTGCTTTCAAACCAATTTCCGGCCACACATCGTGTTGGACTTGGTTATGTGGAAGCAAATGCATCCAAATCTCGCACCTACTATAATGGTGTTACTATAGATTTTGTGAGGCCATCATCCGGTGCATCCACTAGTGGTGTCAAAAACACTATTAGTAGCGAACCTACCAAGAAGGCCATCAGTTCACAACCTACTTCTTTTGGCAAGAAACCCACTAAGGGTGGAAACCAAAAGAAAGGTCATGCCTATATGTACACTAACACTCATACACGTAGGAAATCTCATACTTCACATGTGGACACGTATGACACATTTTATGCTCCACACCCATGGATACATACAAACTCACACTTGAGAAATACTCATGAACGTGCTCTTACACATTCATATGTTCATACACATAATTCTCCCATGTATGTTCATGCACATCTACCACATCATATGCATGCTCCATATGTTTCATATCATATGCATGCTCCTAAATTTGCATATAACCCATATACGTCTCATGCTTATCCACCTCCATCTTTATATGCTAGATCTCATGTTCCTAGGAAGCATGCACCACATAGATCTCAACTAAATGTGCATGTAACTAGGAAAAGGACACCCAAAACATACACAATTTGGGGTCCTAAGAACACTAGCACAAATGATAGGAATGCTTATGTTAATTCGTATTTTAGCGATGTGATAAATAGTGGTAACTATGTTGGGAAGCCAAAGTCCACTTGGACTTGGTTTCCAAAGGTTTAATCTCCTTGGACCCAACAAAGCTCGGGTACCATTAGCTTATGGTATACTATGTAGGTACCCAAGAACAAGAAAGAGAGCAATAATAGACATATTGGCTCTAAAAGGAAAGGATGTATACTCGATAGCGGATGCTCCAAACACATGACGGGAGATCCCACACTGCTCTCTGAAGTGGTTCACATCAAGGATGGTGCAATGGTCACTTTTGGAGGCAATCAAAATGGAACCATCATTGGAGTAGGCAAAGTCGGTAATCCTTCCAAACCACTTATTACCAATATTTATTTAGTTAGTGGTTTATGTCATAATCTTATCTCCATTAGTCAACTCTGTGACAAGGATTACAAGGTTAACTTTGGAGAGGGTATTTGCAATATTGTTGATATTGATTCACATGTTTTATTTACCGGTATTAGGAGTACAAATATTTATATTTGAGCTTGCCTAAAACCATAGAACATTGCTTAGTTGCTAATACAAATGAACAACCATTATGGCATCGCCATTTTGGTCATGTTCATTTTAAGTACTTATATGTAAGTTAGTTAAGCATGATCTTGTTAAAGGTTTTCTGTAACATCACGCTCCCCAGGATACCCGGAAAGTATGAATCCGTTCCAGGTGATCCCAGAGTGGCGAGTGTTACGAAGAGAAATACGAAATAAACCAAAATAACCAGCAGGTCGCTGCGCACGTGCTGGGAAGTACGTGTAATGCTCCAACCAAAAGTCAACACAGACAACACATGAACGACAGAGAAATAATTAAAAGACAATAATAGAAACTGATTGATTTTTATTTATACATCATCAATATATTTCTTTACAATATCCTCAAGTACAAAACCTCATATACATCACCTTACCACTCTCACCAAACAAAACCCAGAAGGTACAATGCACTCTCACTCTCATCTCACTCACCAACCCAATTCTCAAGTACACAACCTTCACATAAGCTCTACAGCTCCAGCTTCCCGACACAACTCCTGCTATCAAACCAGACCTGAAACCACAAGGTGGGACACCTCACAACGTGACCCAGTAGGAAGTCTAACAACACTAGGTAAGGACCAGTCTCAGAGTTGCTCTACACCACGAATGTCTAACTACTGGTGAAAATCATAACTACAGACTAATGCATAAAGTAAGGCAAAACTTCACAAGCATGTATTGAAAAGAACTGCATAACGTAAATTAGGCAATGCTGCATGTACTGAGTATAAAGGAACATACCGCAGAACTCATATGCATAAAAGAAATAGACTCACGATAAATGCACAACCACAAATAATAATTTAAGGAATTTCTTTTGAACATTATTCTCCAAAGACTTTTCAGTTATAATTGTGATTCGGAAATCCGGGTAAATCGTATGACATTAAGGAGCCGGACTTCACCCAAGGTGGGTGAAAAGTGGTACCTCGACTAGCAACACGGGTATTGGAGGGGCCTCTCGTTACTCCCTACCTGAACATGGCAAGGTATGTGAGCGAGACAATCTATCATCTCGATTTTTATTGGGACAAACGGAGAAACCATCAATTACCGCATGGTGCATCACGAGTACACTACAGGCCTCTCTAACTTTAGTCAACTCCCACTTTCGGGAGTGACAAAGGGAGTGAGAAATCTATCATCTGTCTGCTCCTTAACTCCTATAATTTACTTATGTTTCCCCCAAACCCGTATCTGGAGTCGCACCCATTTTAGAATGGATCGAGCGCTACAGACATTATCTCTCTGTCTCACTCTTAGTTTATGAATCAATTTCTCATTTCTATCATTGTGGCGGTCTCAATTACTGCATTCACATTTCCATTCTTTCATCATTACACGGATGTCGTGTTTCAACAACGACCATCGCATCACAATTTCCACCAAATGTGCATTGTACATGTTTTCGCAATATAATCCAAGTTCGTCCATTTCAATACACAAGGAAAATTCCAAATGAATGAGACATAAGTTCAACCATGTATTGTACATGGCACATCACATGAACATAAAGCATGAGGGAAATAACATGAGATTCTAATATGAAGCTTGGAACATAGCTTATGGAGTATTGAACATAAAACATGCAAAATGACATAAAATAAATATAGTCATGGTACATCAACGTAGAGCTCGGACGTGACTTAATATGGAATCATATTAATATGAGTACTTGAAACATAAACATTGATATATGCACATAGAGGCATACCACACAACATGATTTCCTTAGCTTGACTAACTAACATATAATGGGTTTTCCATGGTACAAAAGCAAACTCCACATAATATGAATTCATAACACATTAATATGGATGTTTAAAGTATATTCATACTAACATGGACATTAGCACATTAGCATACTAACGTTGACAAGGAACTTAGCATATTTATGTGAATATAGTAAACATACTAGTAAAACTTGTGATGTGGAAACTTACTTAGTATAACATGGCAATTTGTGACATGTCAACTTACTAACATAACCTAGTACCTTGTAATATAGCAATTTACTAGCATACATGGTGTAACGATCACTTTTGATCGTGCGTAATTTAGTGCGTATTTTGTTCCGCATGCTATATTCGTATTTGATTTTTATTATTGTCTTTATTTAGCTCAACGCGCGACCGGACTCCGTATTTTCGATCCCCTTGACGTCACGATCGCCCTGATATTTTATCAGTAATTTTTGGATGTCGCAGGGGCATCATTGTAATAATCTTACTATATTAATAATTTCGAATTCAAATTTGAACCTGTTAAAGATTCTAATATGTTTAACAATCAAAACAAACTTTAAATCAACTCCTAAAATATCCTAACCATACCCCCCATTTTCCCCCTTATCCCACGTCCATATCCCTCAAATCACTCCCCCACACCCTACGTTATCTCTATTCTCTCTACAAAAGCCAACAACCCTGGGCTTTCACGCAACAAGCAAACCTTCCATATATACAACCCAGCTCTTCTAAAAAAAGAAACCCAAACAATTACTCCCCTGGGCTCTCACGTGAACCCAAGCTCTACAATATTCAAACCTAGCAAACTAAGCCCTAGGTCTACTCTCCTATCTCTCAGCTGCACACCCCAAGAAACCCCAGGCTCCCCTCTTCAAAACGAAACCTCCGAGGCCATTTCGTGCGCCCCTAACCCTAAGCCTTCGACTGTCGCACGCCCATCTCCACCTCGCCTCAGACCAACCTCTTGCCATCCTCCTCCACACTTGCGACCCCGCCAGCCACCGTGCGCGTTGTCAGCCAACCTCCTCTTCGTGTGCCCGCACCCCTCTCCTCTCCTAGCTGCCGAAACCCCCCGTCTGCCATCCTCCCAACTTCCACCGCCTGACAGCAGGTCGTTCCTCCTCCTTCGAGCATCCCTACTCGAGAACCCCCTCCTCCTTCATCATCCACGCGCCCAGGCCGTCCCTCGACCTTCAACCCTCTGCCCAACACCCTCCAAGCGCCGCCAGTTCTCCTCCACGCGTGCAATTCCCGGAGTCTCTTCCCTCTCAAAAACCCTACCCGAGACCCCCCCAGGCGTCCAGTCCTCTCGTCACCTTCCCAGCCACCTACAGATCCCCAGACCGTTGGATCTTTCCTCGACAGCCACCCCAAGGGCCGAACCACCCTCTCTCAACATCGCAGCCTCCTTGCTGCCGCTGCCGTGCCTTAGCCCTTTCCGACGGCCACGCCTGTAGATCCTCTCTTCGTCGTTAGACGCCGTGCGAGTTGCTGCCCCTTTCGATGCGTCTCGATCTTTCGCTGCGCCAATGGTTAGTACCCCGTCGTTAATCTATAACCCACATCATAGTATAGAAAACCTAATTAAAACCGGCAACATAATCACTAAAGTTATTTTATGCTCCTTTAAACTGCTGTGACAACCTAGACCGTCGATTGGACTATTTTGACTGTGCACATACGGTAGAATCGACGTAGAGAACCATAGAATAGATATGAACCTGTGAACAACGTGATTTGGAACTTTTAAGATAGCCACGATCAATCTAGAGACATGCCACAATAGGTCTTCTAAAACCAGTCCTGACATCGTCCCGTTAGTGAACCGTAACCGACGCACTGCCCGTGACGAGACGCCCCCTACGGACGCACTTCGCGCCACTTTAGGAAAGTGTGCTCACTTGTGTTGAAACGATCACGTTTAGGCCATTACTTTCCTTAATTTGTAAAATTATGAACAAGAGACCTAGATGTGAAATGATAGCGTCTAGGATACCCTCACGACAGCCTAGACTTGATGACGAAGTCTAGGCCCAATATGCTATAACTGCCATTTGATAAATATCTTAAAATGGACGTGCATCATTCTTGCCTTGCCATATAACCTTATGCATGAATTGTATTGAACCAAGCGAGAAATAAGGCACTCTCCTAGTAGAGGGATTGAACCTTTGTACGAATAACCTGCAGAAAATAAGGCACCCTCCTAGCAGAGAGAGTGATCCTTTGTATGGAATTGTCTTGTGCACTGGGTTGGGGTTGGGTTGAGCGGTCGCAAGGTTTAGAGGGTTTGGCCGACCTCTAACCTTAAGGCGTGAACCCTAGAGACACACACTGTCTTGTTTTGTCTTATCTTGTCTTGTAGCCGGTAGCACACGATACGGCCATTGCCATGCCACGTTTACTTTCTTGCAATGTATTTTACTTTCCTGTCATGTTTACATAAATTTCCTTGCTGTCGCATCTCACAATCTGCCATGTAAACAACATTTAATAACTGTCCTTAAATTACATACACCTTGCAGTAGAGTCTTTCTTACATTTCATTTGTAGATTCTGCCTGACGTACAACTCCTCTTCTCTTGGGTGTTTGTACGTCAGGTATTGAGACAAAGTACGCAGACAAGGAGACAGTAACTGAGAACTTGGAGCAGGAGGACGCTGCTCAGGAGTACGACCCGGTCGAGGACCAGTCCTAGAGTTCCCTTCCTGTTGATGACTTGGAGTTTCCAGTTTTCTAGTCTGGGTGCGTATCACTATTTAGATTCTTGTCTAGGTTGGGTGCGTAGTACCAATAGTTTCCCTTTTCAGTTGTAGCCATGCCCGAGGCTTTCTTTTATTAGACTTCTTTTGTACTGCTGGATTTTTATCATGATGAATGAATGCTGTTGGTTCTTTTTGAGTACTCTTATTATTCTGAACTGTAATGCAAGGACCTGTACATTGCTTGGTGTATCCCTACAGACACTTAATGGGCTCGAGCTTCACAGCTCCAGCCCATACGGACCTTCGTCTCATTTCGCACCCGTATAATGGGAAGTGGGACGTGACACATGCCAACTTGTAACATGGCAACTTTATTAACATAACATGGCATGTTGTAACATGGCAAATTAACTAACATAACACATAAAATTGGTACCTTACTAACATAACACAACATGAAAATGAACACCAATATGGTAGTCACTTAATAGTCCGGACTCTGTTTTTGTTAGTTGATAGTCACAAACTGAGCAGATTTGTCACAAATTTTACATATAACATTACATTTTCATCCGAGTGAAAGTTGTAGATATGGGTGTTGGGGTTTCATTGATAAACTTTCAAGCATAAATATAAAAAGTGTGATTTATGAGGATTTATTTGGTGAAACATGTCAAATCTGTTTACAGGCAGAATCTGCGTGCTTTTAAACATCACAGTTTTAAGACATATTACAGGTAGATTTACAAAATTGTGACCGAGTTGAAAGTTGTAAATTAAGATGTTATCTTTCCAAATTGACCAAGAACACTCAATTTTCATAACTACAAAGAAAACCGTGGCCTCTGCAGCAACTTGGGTCTAAAACTGACTGAATTTGACATGCATGAAAGATATAATTTTTATCCATAATTATAGTTCGAATTTGAACAATATTTAAACATGAAAGTTGTAGCTAAAAATTTTAGTTCAATCTCAGTTCTAGTTTAAGACATAAAAGCAAAACAAGGAGCATGATAATCTGTCTCAAATTCCAACAACATCAAAATGGAGAGCTAATGTCTCAGATCCTACAAAAATGTTAGAAATTCTACAAGAACAACCCTAAAATTAATCCTACCATAAGTGTTAGAAATCATACATTGATATGTTCTTTAAAATTCCTTGAGCTTTGGCCCATCTTCTCCTTGAAGAACTCTTTCTTCATCTCCAAAGATCCATCCTTCTTCTCTTCCAAACTTCCTCCTCCTACAATTTAATGGATCATGGTAAGGGATTTTTGGCCTTGGTGGAGGAGGAGAGGGATGAGCAAGGGGAGGCTCCATGGATAGGTGAAGAGAGAGGAGGAAGAAAGCATTTGATTTCTCTTTCTCTCTCTTTTTCTTTTGGTTTCCATTTTTCCTTTTAATCCTCATCCCATCTGCATCATCATGGTATTTCCTCTCCTTGTGCCATGTGTAGCATGAGGTGGCATGCTTAGGCCATGGTTAGCATGCATGATGACACTTAAATGTGATAGGTGTCTTCCTTAGAAATTTAGGATTTTTGGAAAATAACTAATTATCATGGCATATAGGAAAAGACCCTTATACCCCTTACCAACTCAAGAAGCCTAATGACCATTCTACCCTCACTCCTTCTAGCTATAAACAAGAATACCATTCTATGAAATAACCCCTCAACTTAGGTAGATAATTACAATTATACCACTATTCATACATACAACTACATGTACATACAAAGATACACACATTTGTACATACACATATGTCTACATTCATGTACACCTATTATACACCCACACATCCGTATATACACTCACTTACACAATATTTATACATATACATTCATACACAAATATAAAATACATCCAATACCACCTTACATATAACTATACACTACCATACTCATCAATACATACACGTATCTTAGTATACAAATATACATGCCACACACACATAATCACAACATACTTGTCCTTTATAATATATCTAAATACATACACACCTCAACCATCTATATCCACACATATTCATGTATATATATAGATATATACATATATATGTATATCTTCACACATAGTCACACATACAACAAATCACATACAACTAGTTACAACTATATAGTTACACAATTATCGTATTTAACACCTAATGTATTACATTTTCTGAAAATTATTTTTAGTAAGAAAAACTTTTGTGATTCATGCCAAAGAGGTAAATTAAGTAAATCGTCTTTCAAACTTAAAGATGGCATAACTTCTAAGAGGCCCCTAGAATTACTCCATTTAGATTTATTTGGGCCAACTAGAACCACATCTTTAGGTAATGCTCATTATAGATTAGTCGTCGTAGATGACTTCTCTAGATTTACTTGGGTTTCATTTTTAACCAATAAAAATGAAGCTTTTGAAGAGTTTACTATATTTGCAAAGAAAATTCAAAATTTCTTAGGAACCACCATTATCATTATTCGTAGTGATCATGGAGAAGAATTCGAGAATGAATTTTTCACTAAGTTTTGTGATGATAACAGGACTACTCATAACTTTTCTTTTCCTCGTGCACCACCACAAAATGGTGTTGTTGAGAGAAAGAATAGGACCTTAATTGAGTGTGCTTGCACCATGCTCCATAATAGTCATCTTGGACTACAATTTTGAACGGAGGCGGTGTACACGGCATGTTATGTACTAAATAGGATCCTAGTAAGGCCCTGAACGAACAAAACTTGTTTTGAATTATTTTATGATAAAAAGCCGCAAGTTAAATATTTTCGTGTTTTTGGTCAAAATGTTTTATAAAGAACACCTATGGTAACTTAGATAAATTTGAGCCAAGATCCGATGAAGGAATCTTTGTTGGATATTCCACACGTAGCAAAGCCTACCAGATTTACAACAAAACCTCTTCAACGATCGAGGAATCACTACACGTTTCATTTTATGAAGATTTTGATATTCCTCATGTTGTCGATGATAGTGTAGATGTTTTATGTGATTCCATTAGTAATGTTAAAATTAATGATTCTATTATTGAGACTAACAATACTAATGAAATTGTTGAGGATGTTCCAAGTGATCCAGGTATTTCCAAAGCCTTTCCGACCGTTCGTAATCACCCCATGATCAAATAATTGGAGACATTGGTGTGGGTGTCTGAACAAGGTCAAGGATTGATGAATTCTCTCATTGTGCATTTGTCTCTACCATTGAGCTAAAGAAGATCTAAGAAGCGTGTAAAGATAGCTCTTGGATAGTTGTAATGGTAGAGGAGCTCATGCAATTTGAAAGAAATGAAGTTTGGGAGCTCGTTCCTCTTCCAAATGGTCACCAAGTGATTGGGACCAAATGAGGACGAGATCATCACAAGGAATAAAGCAAGGTTAGTATCTCAAGGCTACCGGCAAGAGGAATGTATTGATTTCGAAGAATCCTTTGCCCCCCGTAGCTAGATTAGAAGCTATTAGATTGCTTTTATCTTTTGCATTTCATAAAAATTTTAAATTATTTCAAATGGATGTTAAAAGTATATTTTTAAATGGTATCGTTAATGAAGAAGTTTATGTTTCTCAACCACCCGGTTTCATACATGAAAAATTTCCAAACCATGTTTTCAAACTTAAGAAAGCGCTATATGGGTTGAGACAAGCTCCTAGAGCTTGGTATGATCGACTCAAAACATTTCTTCGGATTTAGGTTTTAAAATGGGTGAAGTTGATTCAACTCTTTTCATTAAATATTATGAAAATGACATCCTTTTAATTCAAGTTTATGTAGACGATATAATATTTGGTTCTACTAACTTTAATCTTTGCCAAGAATTTTCTATGTCTATGAAGGATGAATTCGAAATGAGCCATATGTATGAGCTCAACTACTTCCTTGGACTACAAATTCGGTAAATGAAAGATGTGACTTTCATACATCAAACAAAGTACACTGGGGAGCTTATCAAGCGATTCAGGATGGAATCGTCTTCAAGTAAACGAACTTCCATGAGTATGACCACCCATCTACACAAGGATGGGACCGGAAAAGATGTAGACGTTCGTCTGTATCGAGGTAAGATCTGTTGCTTACTTTACTTAATTGCTAATAGGCCCGATATTATGTTCTCTGTATGTCTTTGTGCTAGATATCAAGCTAGACCTAAGGAGTCACACTTGATTGCAGTTAAACGATTTTTTTGTTATCTCAATCATTCACTAGATTATGGATTACTTTACCCTAAGTCTAGCACATATGAGTTAATCTCATATAGTGATGCCGATTTTGCCGGATGCAAATCCGATAGGAAGAGAACTAGTGGCACTTGCCATTTTCTAGGAAATTCTCCTGTCTCTTGGTTTTTCAAGAAACAGAACTCGGTATTATTGTCCACGACTGAATTAGAATATATTACCACGGATCTTGCATGTGCACAAGTTCTTTGGATGAGACACACGCTCAAAGACTATGGTGTCAATTGTGATACTTGCCCTATCATGGTTGATAACCAAAATGCAATTTGTCTTTCCAAAAATCCGGTACATCACTCCCATACCAAACACATATATGAGAGGGACCATTTCATTAATGATCATGTAGCTAAGAAGGACATCATTGTATAGTACATTGAAACCCAAAAACAAATCGCCGACATCTTCTTTTTAAACCTCTTAAAAAAGATTCATTTGTGAGGTTGTGTGGAGAATTAGGGATTATGGGTGAATCTGAAATATAGGAGTTCATATTTATATGTTAAATCATGCCTTGAACTCATGTTATCATTTCACATCTCATGTTTTTGTATGTCATATTTTTACATATACTTTTCAATGAGATTTATTTGAGATTTTGATGATTTTATATGTTTGGATTAGTATACGTGATTTGTATGTTAATCTATATTATTTTGATAGTGATTTCATGTTTGGATAATAGTTAGAGTATAGGTCTTAGGGTGAGTTCTCTCAATTCTCTTGATTTCAGTCTTATTCTACATTTTTGGACCAGGACAGACGACTATCAATCCTTCGACAGTCGCCTACCCAACTCTAGATTTTCTGACTGAAATTAATGTTTTTTTGCTCAGGCGACTGATGTATAATTGTCAGGTACATGTCTCTCCGATAGGCGACTGAAATTTGTTCATCAGGCGCCGCCCTTGATCTTGAAAATTTTCTCACATATCATCAAAATTATTGATTTTCGGTTAGGCGACTGTTGTGTATTTTACAGGCGCATGTCACTTTGCCAGGCGACTGTGAATTACACTACATGCGCCTGCCTATCTAGTCAGTTTTCTATCTTTTCGGCCAGTCGACTGACGATTGTACATCAGTCGACTGTCCATATTTGAGGCGGTTCGTTGCTTTAATCTGAGCCGTCCATCTCTCGATCCAACGGCCCAGATTTGTTTCCCCTCATCTTAAGTAATCGAGACACACTTTTTTTCTCTCTCCTCCGATAAAAACTCCCTCGACTTCCTCCTTCAAACGATAGCCCTTCATTCATCTTCTCTGTCAATTCGAAGCCCTTGCCGTCGATTCCCCTCTCCATTCACTCGATCGAGCTTTTGGATCTCTCCTCCTCTGTCGTTCGTCGATTGATTGGTATATCTCTCTCAGTTTTTCGATTGTGCTCTACTTTTCTTCATTTTCTGTCGATTTCGTGCTATGGCTCCACCTAAAGTCAGTTCATCTTCCAAAGGGAAAGCTATTGCTGTTAGAAAGCCTAGGAACCCTAAACCGAAGGCTGCCCTAGTCAAGAAAGTTCCCTATAAAGCCCGCACCAAATTCATTGAACCCATTTCTGATGTTTCGGATGATTCTGATTCGGATCGTTCTTCATCCGAAGAAGAAGAGTTTGTTGAGCCCCTCCAGAAACGTCAGCATAGACCCATTGGTGTTCAGATCAATGAGCCTACTACTACGACAGATTCTACTTGTGTGGATGTAGACACCCACACCGAGCCTCTACCCGCTGAACCCCAAGGCCAAAATCTACCCAGGCCTCCTCAGCCTCCTCCAGCTGCTCCCCTTGTCCCCATTTACCAGGATGACTCTTGTTTGGCAAAATTTCACTATATGATTGGGATCAAGCTCCTTCGTGAGCATTTACATCGTTTATCAGGCTTTCACTACTGAGAGACTTTCCATGATCCTCACGACGACCAATTTGGTCGATCTGTTTCTCTACTCTCATGAAGACTCCCTTTGTGCTTATACATTTCTTGTCAAGCTATTCTATGCCAACCGCATTCGCGGTGAATATGCTGACACGGGTGTCATTGACACCATGGTACATGGGACTCATATCAAGCTTGGCCCTACTCTCTTAGGGAACATTCTTAGGATTCCTTCCTCTGGTTTGTTGCCTGCTGACATCTACCTCTCCGATGTTGCTGACCTTGACCCAGCTGTCCTCCAGGACATGTTCTCTGTGATCCCTTTATACCTCTCCTCTGGCATCAAGGCTTCCATGTTTTCTGCTTGAGATTGGGGCTGTTCATCTAGTAGTGAAGTCCAACATCTTGCCGAAATATGGCTACTCTGATTAGCCATATCAGGAGATTCTCAGATGCATGTTTGCGATCTTTTCTAGCAGGTCTGTAAACTGGGCCGGGGTCCTACTTGATCGTATGGACATGGTAGAGTTCACTTCTTCTTCCTCTCATATTCCATATGGAGGAATTCTTACTCATGTCTTTCGCCACTTCGGCATTGATCTGACCACACATGAGCCCATGCCTCTTGGCCCTCTTTTTGATACGGCTGCAAAGTCAAAGTCCTCTTCGGCTCTGCAGACGGCATCAAAGAAGAGGCAGTCTACTTCTGTCCTGTCTTCACCATTGCTCCACCTGTTGTTTAGCCCTCATCATTTGCTGCACCCTCTCTTGTCCAGTTGGATGAGAAACTATCTGGTCTTTATGAGCTGTTCTATCTGTCATTCCAGCATAAGGACATACCCTTCCTTGCCCACCTCCAGTCGTTTGTTCCATCTGCTTAGCCTACTCAGCCTCCTCCTCCGATCATCACTGAGATTCCTGATCCTTCATTTGATGCTGCTTCTAAGCCAGTTGCTTCTCATGCTCCTAAGGATGTTTCCTCTGCTGATGCTGCTGCTTTCCATCCCGAGGACGTTTCTGTTGTTCCGGAGCCCCAGGATTTCTGTGTTGAGCTGGATACTCCTGTGGACTCCTCCACAGCTGATCTGGATTAATGTGTCGTGGAGACTGCTCACCCTTGGTCCTAGATTTTTTTTGTTAGGGTTGAGAGTGTAAGTCAGTTTGTATTTTTGGTTGTATTGATGTATTGGCACATTACTTTTGGGTGGTTTATGATAATGATCTTATGTTTGTATGTATGTGGAGTGGTCTGTCATTACTTGTGTACTCCATGTATTTACTATATATATATATATATATATATATATATATATATATATATATATATAATAATGGCTATCATACGCCATATGAGAGCTTCTCTCATACTCCCTCTCACATAAAGCACCCAAGTACAAGCCCATGTGGGCTTGTACTTGGGTGCTTTATGTGAGAGGGAGTATGAGAGAAGCTCTCATATGGCGTATGATACCCATTAATCCCATATATATATATATATATATATATATATATATATATATATATATATATATATATATATATATATATATATATATATATATATATATATATATATATATATATATATGATATCACATTTTGTCGTTTTACTCCCTGATGTGATCCATGTCTATACGTTGTGCAATTATTTTGTCTCTATGTGTTTTTATTATATACATAATGTGATGTAAGACATTTTCGTGCCTATGAAGTGTTGATATTGGATTCTTATTCCTTTAGTCACCTAAAATTTCTTTTGTTGATGAGTATTTGATATATAACATTGTGATGCACCTTCGTGTTTTCTCGATTTTATTGTGATATCACATAGAATATATATCACATTCTTTGATACTCTCATGATTGTTTTAGTACTTATTTAGCAATATTGTTGTTTTTGTTTCTCCTCACTCTTTTTGGATAATGACATAGGGGGAGAGAAATAAACAAAACCATAATTTTGTGCTAAGTATAATCTAAACTTGATTCTAATATTGAAGTTGTCTTAGATTCAGGGGGAGTAAGATATAATGAACTTAGATTCTAAAATTCTAAATTTCTAGTATAGAAATCATTTCATTCATGCATATCTTACATGTTTGCTTCGATTGATCAATAGATGCCCTTACTTAAATTGGCTAAATTGATTGGTATCTATGTAGGGGGAGTAAGTATTCTTTAAGCACAATTATTTATCTTTTTGTTTATGTTTGTTTGTCATCACCAAAAAGGGGGAGAATGTTGAGTATTGGACTTCTCCCTACTTGGTTTTGATGATGAGCAAACATAAATACTTGTGACTAATCTCCTACTTGCAGTTAATCCATTGCCTAAGCATATCTTGAAGATCAATTAGCGATGGATGTTACTCAAGAATCAATCAAAGCATGTAAAGTAGATTGGATGATCGAAGATGATGATTGAAGCTCCTAGAAGACTTCAAGCTCATTCAATAGAAAGAAGAGAGGCAAAAACAAGATGTAATCTTTTTATTCTCTTCTAGTATGTAGCTTAGAAGTAGAATTATGTTGGAGCACACACACATCTTTCTTTCTGTCCTAGGAAATCATTAGAACTCATTTCCTTGGTCTCTAATTCATTATTCTCTAACATGTGCATTTTGGACTTTCAACAGGCAACTGCTGAACGATTTACAGGCGCATGTCTCCAAACAGTCGCCTGTGATTCATTCTACAGTCGTCTGTTTTGCACATACTTTGTCACTTGGTTTTGGGCTTTCTGCTATAACTTTCATCAGGCGACTGCTGTACAAAGTACATGCGCCTGTCCATTTACAGGCGCATATGACATGTTAGTCAGTCGCATGTCTCTCTCTTGTCCAAAGATCCCTAACTTGTCATCTTTCGGTCAGACGACTGATGTTTCTTTCACAGTCGCCTGCCCATGGCACATGCGCCTGTGAATGCTTCTACAGTCGCATGTCGATCCTTGTCCTAACACTTTGTGTTTGGCAAGTTATGCAAGTTTCGGCCAGACGACTGATGTTGATTTCACATGCACCTGCCCATGGCACATGCGCATGTGGATACCACATCAGTCGCCTGTCCTATCTTCCCAAAACTTACTGAGTTTCCATAACTTACTCATGTTTCGCTCAGTCGCTTGTAGAAGGTTTCTCAGTCGCCTGATGGTTTTCAGGCGCCTGTCAGACCTTCATCAGTCGACTTTCATTCATGGTAAGTTACCGTTTGAATTCTCACCTACCCTCTAACACAGTGCATCAGGCAACTGTGAGTTCTTCATCAGTCGACTGTCTCCTGTGTAAATTCTATCAGTTGGCTGTTTCCACACGGATTTCAAAGGGGTTTTTGGGTATTCTGTTTGAGGGGTTTAGAGAACCTATAAAGAGGGCTTCTACTGTTCCATTGAGAAACTCTTGATCAACGTTTGAAAACCATAAGCTCTCATTTTCAAGTTCTCAAGCTCTCAAATCTTAAAACCCTAGATTTCAAATCTCATTCTCTCTTGCTCTACAATCTAGAGTCAAAGTGAAATCCTCTAGGCAATTGGCGGTGACAAGAGAAATGGCTTTCTCTCTTCTTGGAAGAGACATCAACACACAACACACTTGCTCCTTCTAGTTCTACTTTAAGGTATAGGTGATGCTATTTCATTTCAAATTTCATAACTTCCATAACTAGTTTACTCTCGGTTTGTGAGAGTGGTTTGCTTGATCTCAAGTTGTGGGAGTCAAGGACATCGATTGTGTTTCGATTACACTTGTAGGGTTGCTACAAGTGGGTTTAAAGAAAACCTCAAGTTAGGGTTCTAACTTGAGTATCTGGAGGTATCTGGGTGGAACGAACGTAGGATTACAGGGAACAAGTCGGAATTGGACTTGGGTAATCCGAACCCTTGAAGTATCCTTTGTGTTAGCTTATTTTATTTTGGGTTAATTCATAATTCTGCATTTATTGTTGGTTATGAATTTAAATTGGTATAATTATCGTTTAAATTTTATAAACACTAATCAACTCCACTTCTAGTGTTTTCCTCATAGCCAGGGTCCTTACAGAGATGTCATCCTCCAGAGACTCTGCATATTTCTACACATGCAGAGGATGTGGTAGTAGCAGAATAGCTCCGCTTGCCCCTACACAGACAAAGAAGAAAAGATAGTATCTTTCCAAAGGCATGAAGATCAGGAGCTACAATGATACTTACCTGGCTGATTTGCTGGAGGGCCAGCGTGAACCCCTTAAGCTCCAGCTTGGGTAAATCGGCCACCTTTATGGCCTCCTCCAACATGTAATCTAGAGCCCTAATGCCGAGATGCTCAGCTATCGTCCTCAACCTCACGTCGATTCATCAAGCATCCTCTTGGTCAGTACACCATCCTGATCCTATTCAACGACAGACTAGTAGTTGCCTCCGCATCTGCCTGGCTCTTCCCCTTCTGAACATGGTTGGCTACGTCAAGACGGTGAGCTTCGACCCCTTTAGCCAAATCATAATCAACTATTGTAGGTGGCTGAGCGACTTCAACGCTAGGCCGGTGGGCTACAGATCGCACAGCTCGAGCACCGTAACAACAAAGCCACCACCTCTCCAATGGAACAGCAGCGCCTGCATCCCACCTCATTGGGGACAACATGCTTCCTGTTGGTGAAGCTGATTGCTCAACCATTGATCTTGCTCTCGAAGGAAAGATTGCAGCAGTGCATGAACAAATAAGAACAAAGGCGAGACGATAAACACAAGTACAAAAACCACCGAATGTCTTCCCTTTTTTAACCTACTCTCTGAGAGAATTAGCAAGAGATAGTGGCGACCTTTTCATACATGTGGTGCCAACCAAAACCATTTAGAATTTATGTGAGCAGCCACCACACAACGTGCTAGCAAACCATGTTCCGCCATGTCAGTATCTCTTCGAGAAACTGGCTTGTCCTATCAAGTTCTACATTAAATGCGTGTAACTTTGACTCCACCACCGCACATTCCGTGGGCAAACGTCTTCATCAGTAAGTATAATGGGGTCTCCTTCCAAGACACGGCCCTCAAACTTCTCTTTCCTAATGCAAGAAACACCGTCCAATCAGATGAGGTTGGCAGAAGTTTCGAGACCCCTCAGCTCCATGTGACGATTCAATTTCACCTCCTCACCTCCTGGTAGTAGTTTGGGTCTGTAGTACCTGACCTCTGCGAGCCCACATTGTCAAGCAGTACTCGGCTACATTGGCTATGCCAAACCAACCACCCCAGCTTAGACTAGGGGCCCTCTCTTGTTCTAACATCTGTCAAACCTTTTTCAGGCACCAGGATGAAATCCTACATCATCAACTGATGCAAGACCATGCTCCCAGCTCAGGTTAGGGCTCCACGGGGACCTCTATCTTCGAGTCCCTGACCTGACTATGAGATTCAAGCCAATTCTAACATTCGGCAATGGAGTTCAGAACTATGCACATGCATATCTGTTCTAGTCCTCTGAACAGAGTCAGTGCAACTCTCAGACTACTTAGTTTGAACAAACACCAAGATGACAAACATTTATGACAAGTTAGATAATCTCAGCAATGAACAAAAATTAATCTCGTTTTCATTCATTAACAGTGATTACAAAATCACCGACCTGCGTCGTATAAGTTCAAAAACAAAAAGGAAAACAAATCTACGCAGTTGGCACTGAGTTTGGCTCGTCCTTGCCGGGTGAAACTCTATCTCCAGGACCACCGGTAGACCTTCCAGATGTGGTCTTCCTCAACTCTTCCTTAGCCCGCCACAATTGAGCCCTTTCCTCCCTCAGCTCCTCCCTTTGTCGGTGGAGCAGATCTTGGAGGAAGGCATTCTCCATCCCCCGAGCCTTCGCCTATTTCCTATAATAGCGGAAGAAGTGGCCCAAAACTAATAGGTCAGCACACAAGGAAAACAGATTAAGCTAAGGCCAAGATGCCAAGATCAGCAACAACAATGAAGCTTACCATCCCCATGCGCTGGAGGAGCTCGATAGCCTCCTCAAGATCGTGCCTAAGCGGTACCTCTCGGTTCACCACCATGTTGTCAGACATCAGGTACCTAGCAGGCTGGGAGATCTGCCCTGCCTCAGAGGGTGCCACCTTGGTTCTCTTTGGTGGCGGCTCAGCAGAAGGCCCTTCATCTGCCTTCCCTTTCTCCTTCCGAAGGTGCTCAGCCAGAGCATGACGGTTGGACTCGACCTCTTTGTCTTCGACCACCGGAGGCCTTCGCTCAACCTCAATAGCGGGCTGGTGAGAAACAGACCTCTCAACCTGAGTGTGCCTTCCTACCTCGACTGCGACCATCTCCTTCCTTCTGGACCAATACGATACATCATTCTCCAGGAAGATCTCGATGCCTTTTTCTTCCTCATCTGTCTCCTTGCTTGAACAAGACGCGACCGGGGAATGCATACTCTCCGTCAAGCCTCCCTCACTCGACTCGTTGATCACAGAATGCTCAACCGGGGTGGGTTCGCTCTTTAACTACTGTGGAAAAGGCTCTGATGGTGTGGTATAGGTGTCAGTGTAATTGGAGCAGCTGGACTGTCTAGACATGGTCTCGTTGTTGAAGAGACAAAGACAAGAGAGATCAAGAAGCATGGGTGCAAGTATGAACAACTGCTGCCTTCCTTTCCTTCTATAACACAAGGGACGCTAGGAAACAACGACAACCGTCAGATCAAATGCTCTAAGTCGTTCGATCATCATGACGGACCAAATTTCACCAACTGCAAACCAAATAATACCACGTCGTTAACTCCTCGAAAAGCAGACCTGTCCACTCGAATTTTGCATTTATGCAAATCGTATCGACAGTTCACATCCTGACACATCGATCCCCAAGGGATGACATCTACAAACATCACGCCATCATAAATGCGCTTCCACCCAAGCGACGTTCCACATTCCTTGTTTTTAAAGCAAGTCAGACTGACATGACAATGTTGGCATCGGTTTCTCCCTATGATTTTCTCTCTTTGCCTCTCCACTCCCGACCTCATGATTGTAGCTCAAGTCTACATTACCTAGCCGAGAAGACGAGGGGCCATTGTAGATATCGTCTTTGATTTAGGCTCACCAGTAGTAATGCCTAGTACATCCCATAAGATGTGACCCGCCATCGGGGACCTCCTGACCTCACTCGACAGGCCGGCCCGACCTGGTCTCAGATCAGCTTAGCTCAACTCAGCTCTACAGAAGATGACCTCGCTACCCGGAGGTCGACATCCTATTATCAAACTCTTCCCGCATTAGCCTCGTGACCTGAGGTTAGCACACATCCATAGAGACGACATCGCTATCCGAGGTCGGCCGTCTCATGGATCGAGCACTTACTCGCATGGCCAGATCAGTACATTCCATCCACGTGACAAACAACCTGTCCTCTCCCAAAGCCGTTACCAACAGACGTTCAATGACTACTCCATGCATCAATAACCACCTACCTTATCTGCAGCCACGGTCTATTAACCTTCTGCCATATCTGTACACACACCTGATTTACAGGGGACAAGTTACGCCAGAGAAAAATCCGCTGTCCCCATGCCTGCCTGACGTGGCACCACCCCTTCGGCCTCTATATAAGCGTAATGGCTATGCGAAACCCTAACTCTAAATCCTAAATGGCTATGTGCATGCCCACGCTCAACTCATACGCCTCCATCACACACGTGTGCTATCTTATGTACATCACCTCATTTCCTTCACCATCGCATGACTTAGGTAGCGAATGTTAGAAGGGGGGTATGCCCCTGACACGGGAAGTTTGCCTCCCTGGTCACCTGACGCCTTTATTTTTTCTATTTCAGGTATCAGAGAAAGGGGTACAGCCCGGCGAAACTGTCCTGTCCAGACTCACCTGTTGCGGGAATGCTTGTATTAGCGGTTAGGCCCAGACGTCCAGCGGCTTAGCCTGATTCCCGCTTGAGATTCCATACATCAGACTCTAAAAAAGAAAACCATTCGTTCGTATAGTCTTAGAGCCCGATCCCATTTAATCATACATCTACCGCTTTTTCTACATTGTCTTTTTATTTCATTTTCGTTCTTAACATTGGTGCGTGTACCTTGCGGCCGACCCCGAACACTGATTAGGATAAATGCCTTACCATCGATTTTATTTGATGAAAAGCTCTTAAAACATAGACGAATGGAGGAGAATCTCGTTCTCTACCGACGTAGCTATCAGCGAGGCTACCGATTCGGATTTAGATTCCGAGCTACGCCGAAAGGAACCGTCTACGTACCTGGCCCTATAAAGTTCATGGGTTGCACGCCGCCATCGTAGAGAGCTTTCAGTGTTGTGGAATCGGAGGGCAGCTGGGGCTGCTGATTGCTCACGGTGACACTGCAGAGAGAGAGAGAGAGAGAGAGGACTATCAGTTTCACTTTCAGTGCATTCTCTCTTTGGGTCCAGTAAACAGCTGGCTAGCTGCTGTTCTTTCTATTATCCATTCATTCATACAGCCAAATCTCATTCACGTGTGTATTGATGGCAGGAATAGGGACGGCCTACCTTAGTCCTGCGAGCAAAGTCCCCATCTTCTTCATGTATCGTTTTTGTCCAGGGGTTTGAGATCAACTGCAGGGCTTGTGGCTCTGGATCTAGGATTGCAAATTTTGTGGATATGTGCACTACTGACATCTTTTCTCTGTCAAAGATGCAGCAGTTCTGAGCGTTGATGATGAACTCCCAGCGTTCAGGCCAGGGATCTAATGAGAAAAAAAAACCTTACTTAAATACAAGACAAAAAACCTAAAAGGTATACATTGCTGCATGGCCTTCCGTATCCACAAAATTTAAAATTTTAGTAGTCTCGAAATTTAGTGCATCACTAAATTTTAAAATTTAGTTCCATACAAAATTTAGTTCACTCCAGATTAGTTCCCCAAATAGTTTACGGTTCATTTCCAAAAAGTTTCACAAACTCTCATCTAAATCATTGATTCCTTAAAATTCAATGTCACCCGTCTTTCTGCATATCCTTTTCTCATAGTCAGCAAATTAACACATCCAAAAACATCCATTATTTGTATAATAGATAAATGGAAAATTATACAAAAAGAACTGCAATTTTTTGTCTTTTGTTTTGTATAATTTTGTTTGGATATTTGTACCATATTAATTTATGTTTTTAAGTTTTTAATTTTATGCTATAAATTTCTATTTTCTTTTCTCTCATTGTTTCAACTTTTATCTTTGATTTTTTTTCATTTCACTTCCCAAAATACCATGTGATACAACCCCCCCCCCCCCCCCAGAACGGAGCGAGTCAAGCCCACGGCCCGGGTGGGGGTTGGGCCCAAACCTTAAGACCCCGCAAGCGTATCAAATCACGGCGGCCCAAAGCCCGCGTCAGAGGAACCGCTGACCCTCCACGATTGAGCAAACTGCTCCCCAGATCGCGCACTCCTTGAATACCCGTCAATGCGCCATCACGACCGCATTCATGCCCCTTGAAGAGACCAACAAAGCGGGCGGACAGGAGGGGCAAGATGACAAGACGCCATAAGGGCATTGACATACAAACTCCTATAAGAGGCCGAAAAGAGAAAACGCCAAGGGATGGAATCTTGAATCCTCAGATCTCAAGGACTCTACCTCTCAAGACCTTTTCTTCCACCTTATATTTCTCCTCCATAACTCGGCCTAAGGACTCGTGTATTGGTCTCTCCATGAACCATACTCGATCCTACCGAGCATCCTTCGGACAAGTGCTGACTTAGGCATCAGAGGAGATTTGGTTGGAACCAAGGTTCGACCCCTTGACGAGCTCTCTCGCCTGTACAAATCCAAGGAGCTGCTAACCAGCCGACGCCACCCTTCGGCGCTCCATCGCTCGGGTCCGAACGCTCTCAGGCACCAGGCCCGACCAACCGATCGCCCCAGGAAGTTGTCGTTCCGTTGAAGCTACCCTTCGACATATCGACGCACGGATCCACGCGTTTCCGCCCCAGCGAACTCTCGGACAAACAACCCCGGAGACCGCACGCATCCCACGTGACCACGACAACCCCCGGACCTTCAATCTATCAATCAGTGGTGAGAAAACACCCCGAAACTCTGGCGCCATCTGGGAGAAGAGATCATCTCCCACGTCATCCACAACAACTAATATTGAACAGCACAACTAAGGAGTGGCCCGAATGCCGACCATCCCGGATGACAGCTACGTCCAACATGAAACCGAGCACAGCCGCTCCGCAGGGAAACCCAGCGACTCATGCTCAGTGACCCGCAAAAAACTCAACCATCTCACCCAGGAGATTAACGCCAACTTTCGAGCCCTGGCAGAAGCCATTCGGTACCTCACGGGCCTGCAACACCCCTTGGGAGAAACTAGGCAGGGTTTCTCGACCGCCCGAGGGCACGCCTGTCGTTGCGCTCAACCATAGTTACGGACCGCGACGGTGAAGGCGTGAACCAGGAGCGATCATTTATCCCCATCTCTCTTTAAGGAGAGTGAGGAGGAAGAACCGAATGGACCAGGGATGAATCAACTGCAGCTTCGTCCAAGCGACCCTGTTCGGACGAACGACAATCGTCTAACCGCAAGATCGTCGAGAATCACCGAGGGTGGAGCGAAAGTCTGCACCGAAAGAGGGCCAGGCGTCGCGAAGATCGCTACTGCATGGAACACGACCGACGACCGATGCTAATCCCCAGCCGAGAGTGCCTCAAAGGAGGCCCCTAGCACGTTCCCACTGATCCGTCGAGGCCATCCGAGCACAGAGGGGAATGCCGCCGGGTCAGATCGACCTGGGAGCCCCAGAGGACGACCGGTGCTCGCTGATGAGGAGTATCGCCGACGCACAGGTACCCTCCAGGTTCAAGGCACCAACCTTGTATTGGATCTAGATCTAAGCCTAGAGGGGGTCTGAATGGGCTAATAAAAATTCTCGTGAACACACAAGCAATCAAAGGCAGTTATAATCAGATGCAGAGTAAATATAAAGCAATCACAGAATGCACATCAGATTTATCCTGGTTCGATCGTCCCAACGACATACTCCAGCCCCAAATCAGATACTAGCATTAATATGTTACTGGATATAACTACAATGAGCTACAAGTCCCAACTCAACTCTCACATAGTTTGTACCGCACTCCCCAAAGTGCTAAATACTATCAATCTAGTAAATGCTCTCTCTTGACAAGCACCAACTCGTCAAGACCCACTTGTCTAGCTCCAACTAGACAAGACCCCAAAAGAATGAATAAGTAACCTACAAAAATCGATACACCAAGTACACGAATATAAAGTAATAAGAGTTTAGAAAAGCTCAGTTCGTGTTAGTGGCATCGTCTCTGTCGATCAGCACATCGTCAGCTTCATGCTGGCACAAATGGCGTCTCAATCCGATGTCTGGATCTCAAGATATAACCCTCCAAAGTTCGATGCGCAAATTTGCTCGAATCTGGTCTGTGCGTAAATCAATTCTCTGTTCTGCAGAATCTGCAACAGTCTGTGTGTAAAGTATGTTTCTGCCTCGTCTTCTAGTAATTATAATAAATCGACTCGAGCTCAGAAAAATCCGAATAAATACTTGTTGGAATGGTGAGCTCGTCCTTTTCGACTAAAAAATAAGAAAGGGCCGATTTGGATGCTCTTGCGGAGAGGAATTCTCAGATCTTTGAAGTGAATCATAGGGCTTGGAATTTGATCTCTTGGACTTTGCTTCTTCAAAGATGGTGGCCTTGGTTGCTTGCTCCTCTAGGTTAAAGATGGCTTATGCGTGGATATCTAGCTTGATGATGGATTATTCCTTATCCTTGCGGCAAGGCTTGAAGATGATGAAGAACTTTGGCCTAGGAGGTGATAAAATATATAAAGCTATTCAGAATACAACTCATGCTAAAATAAATAGCATTGGTTTACTACAGAGATTAAAATCAGAAAAATATCACCATGTTGTAGAGCACTGAGTTGTGATCGTGCTGGAACAAACGGTTCGTCGATCTGAGCTCTGTGGAGAAATTTATGCACTTTTTAGCGTCATCCATCGAGCTCTTTCTTCTTCTTGCGAATTTGATGATCTCTTTGAATCTTGGAGGATAAATTCAGCTAAGATGAAGAGAAATGAGTCTAGGACCGGCATTTTTTCTCTCTCCTTTGGATGTGGGTTTAATAGGTGAAGAGGTGATCAATTAGAATCAAATAGAATCCCATAATTGAAGGAGATTTGAAGGAAGCCTAACTTGAATAGGATTGGAACAAATCATATGGAAGATCTCTTCTAATCACAATAGGATATGGAGTTTGAATTTGGATTGCAATAGGATTTGAATTTGAATGGCAATGTGATTTGAATAGGATCTCTTTTAATCACAAATTGATTTGCATGAGATTTGGTTCAATCACTTTGGAATGAATGAGATCTGATCTCCATATCTCTCCATCTTTGACCAAGTCCAAATTGCAAATGAATTGCAATTTCTCCATCACTTTGACTAAGTCTTATTTGCACATTTCCCCGTCACTTTAACTAGTTCATCCTTTGAGTATTTACGATCATGCCACTCCTGAAAATACTAAACACACACTTCAAATCGTTCACACATGTTTGTTATCATCAAACACGAAGTCATCGATCGTTGTATCCAACTATACATTGTATCCAACACCTTGGAGAAGTACGATGGCACGGAAGACCCCAAGGAGCACGTACAAAACTACCAGGTAGTCATTAGGTTCCAAGGGGCCAATGACACCCAGCTTTGCCGAGGCTTCTATACCACCCTCAAGAAATCTGCCAGGGAGTGGTATAACAGCCTCCTCGAACAATCCATCGGCAACTTTCAGGAATTGTTCCAGAAGTTCTGCCAACAGTTCATGGCCGAGCGACAAAGGAAGTCAGGCTCAGACCTCCTGTTCAACATAATCTAGAGGCCAGGCGAGACTCTGAGGGGTTACATGAAGCGCTTCAACGCCAAGAGACTAAACGTCGAGAGCTGCCCCGAACTGGTCACCATGACAGCCCTGAAAAAAGGGCTCCGGCACAGAGGCCTGAAGAAATCGCCCCATCAAGACCCCCCTAAGGGCCTCGTCTAGGTCCTGCTCGGGCAAAGCGATTCATGCTAACAGAGGAAGCTTTGGCCGCAGAGGAAGGAGCTATCCCGCAGGGGACAGGAGGAGTTTAATATGCGGTGAAGACGAGGGCCACATCAACAAGCCTCCCCCAAGGATGAAGGGGGGACAAAGAGACGAAAAAAGTACTGCAAATATCGTAAGGATAACGACCATGATACCAACGACTGCTGGCACGTAAAGAAGGACATCAACCAGATGATTAGCCGATGATATTTGAAGAACTTCGTTGTTGCTGCGAAGGCAAGCTCTGGAGAGGGCACATCGAGGCAAGAGATAAAGATAAGAAGGTGAATGTCCTCCACACCCCCGTGCACATAATTGAATAAGGAGTCAGCTGATCGATCGCGTCCCACGACTCTGGGCGAGCAACTCGCCCACCCTTATCTTCACCGCTTTGCACATTTTAGTTTTAAAAGTACCCCCAGTTTTTCTTCTGCTGAAATAAAGACACGAGCTTGAGTTCTTGCTTACAACTACATGCCCCTCAAGATTTGGTAATCACCTGTCAGATCTGACACCGAGACCGCTTGGGGCAATTTCCCTGTAAGACTGACTGAACCCTTGATCGGCCATATGGCTGGGGACAACTCCCCCAGCAGGATCGATCCAACTTTCCCAGTGGAGAAAACTCCCCCAGCAGGACCGATCTAACTATCGATCGGCCATAAGGCTGGGGGCAACTCCCCCTAACAGGACCGATCCAACTCTCGATCGGCTGTAAGGCTGGGAGCAACTCCCCCAGCAGGACCGATCGAATTCTTGATCTACCTTAAGGCTGTGAACAACTCCCCCAGCAGGACCGATCATACCTTACGATCGGCCGTAAGGCTGTGGGAAACTCCCCTAGCAGGCCGATCATTCGATAGACCATAAGACTGGGGTGGTTCCCCCAGCTGGTTGACCGACCTGTCCATCCATCGACCGTAAGGCTGGGGCAACTCCCCCAACAGGTCGGCCACATCTCGACTGTAAGGCTGGGTGCAACTCTCCCAGCAGGCTGATCATTCGATCGACCATAAGAGTGAGGGTAGCTCCCCCAGCTGGCCAACCGACCCGTCGACCGTAAGGCTGAGGGTAACCCCCCAGTAGGCCGACCACATCTCGACCTTAAGGCTGTGGTAACTTCCCCAGCAGGCTGATCATTCGATCGACCATAAGACTGGGGGTAGCTCCCCCAGCTGGCCGACCTACCCGTTGATCGTAAGGCTGGGGCAACTCCCCCAACAGGCCGGCCACATATCGACCGTAAGGCTGGGGCAGCTCCCCCAGCAAGCCGATCATTCGATCGACCATAAGACTGGGGGATTGCTCCCCAAACTGGTCGATCGACCTGTCGACCCTAAGGCTGAGGGCAACTGCCGCAGCAGGCCGACCACATATCTATCGTAAGGCTGGAGGCAACCATCCCAGTAGGTCGATCATTCGATTGACCATAAGACTGGGGACAGCTCTCCCAACTGGCCGACCGACCCGTCGACCGTAAGGCTGGGGGCAACTTCCCCATCAGTCCGACCCCTCAATCGTCCATAAGGCTGGGGAAACTCTCCTAGTGGGCCAATTAGTCGATCGACTATAAGGCTGGAGAAAACTCCCCCAGCATGCAGATCACTCGATCTACCGTGAGCCTTAGAGCACCCCCCCGAAAACCAACTGCGAGTCGACCACGAGGGTGGGGGGCAATCCACCAAACGGGGCGACCGCGCTATTGAACTTGGACCAATAGGCGACTCCCCCGGTGAGCTGATCACACCCTCTGTCCTAATCAGTCAAAAAGCGTCCCCCAGAAACCCTTCCCACGGCTCGAGCCGTCGACCGACCTCGACACAAACAATGGAAAGAGGGGGGGGGCAAGGCCAAAAACAAAGACAACACAATGAACATACCAAAAAGGTGAAAACTTTTATTATTCATCTGAGTTGTTACAAATAGGGGGGAAACAAAAAGAAGACCACCATGACTGCCTATGATGCGGGAGCCCAAGAGGAACTCTCACATGTTGCTTCAGCGGCATCCCTCGCCCCAGCAAGCTGGTCGGGGGCATCAGAGGGGCAAATAAGCATCTGCCAATGTAACGGCATGTTTACATCTATACGTATTTCATACGTAATTAATTAGTATAGAGAGTTAGAAAAGGTTTTATTATATGATGATTTTATTATTATTATTATTCATAGCTCGAGCACGCGATTTAATGATCGCGTTACTATCTTCTTTAGCTTGTGGTTGACATTGATTATAGGGACGAAATCGTAATAATATGTTGACCACATCGATCTCTCCTAATCCAATCTTAACCCGGTTAATCAACTTAGATTTCCTAACCCAAATATCGGGACAGATCATCCAAATCATATCTTAACCCATTGATCTAACGAATCCTAACAACTGATTCTATCCAATATCCAAATCTTAATCGTTAATATCCAGTAATTTAACTATATTGATTTTTCCAAAATATACCTAAATCAACATCTTAACTGATTGTATTATCCAAATCAAATCTCAACTTACTGAATTTTTTAATACTGATTTTCTAATCAAAAGTCGCAACTGAACCGATCTTCCTAAATCTAAAAATCCTAACCAAATCGACTATCCAATTTTCTTAATCTTAATCCTAATCAAAATCTAGTTTAAATATCTTAATAATTCTTAATAGATTTTATTAGAACCTATAATATCCTAACCAAAATCCAATCTAATGTCTTAACTAAATTGTTTCTCTAAAACGGATCTGATTTAATTAATCTTAATCAAATCTTAACCTTTAACCAATTGATTTTATTTGCGTTGGGATATCCTATCATAACTCAATTTGTTACAGCAGCTCCCTCTTTCCTCATTTGGTGCAACTTTCTCCACGTGCCACGAGATCTCGGGATCGGGTTGGGTCCAACGTGCGTTGGACCGCGTGATCGTTAAACACAACCTAGACCGTATGATCAAGACCATTTCTGTTCTTATGTGGGCCCCACCACTCATGACATATTCTCCTCCTCTTTTTCTCCGTCTCAAAGCACAAATCGCAGCACCGCTAACATTTTTTCTTGCTCCCATGTCCCCATCCCCGCGTCCGACATCCTCGCCGCCCTCTTCTTCCACTTCGCCCCCACCGCCAGCCTCCAACGCCTCTATCACATGCTCACCATCCACTCTGTCCTCACCGAGCACCTCGACCTATCTGACAACAGCTGGATCAATATATAGAACATGCAGTTTTTATTTAAATAAGACATATTAATGTAATCAATACACAACACGCCGCAAACACTGGATCGATTATGTATAAATTCAAATAACCAGCAGCAAAGTTTCCCATTGAGAGCTCTATCTCTTGTTTCCATCGCTCTTTTCCCATCCTAAGCAATTAGTGGAGCTTTCCTCTACCACTGCTGCAGATGCACCGCAAGGATCGGTAGCTTTGGTTGCTAAAGCTTCTCTCCGATATGCTTTGGATGGCGCTGCGGTGCTGTAGATTTGTGCTCTGAGACAGAGAACAATAGGAGGAGAATATGTGATAGGTGATGGGGCTCACATAAGAATAGAAAGGGTCTTGATCGGACGGTCTAGCTTGCGTTGAACGATCACACAGTTGGACCCAACCCGATCCCCGAGATCTCTCCCCTCTACCCCACGTTCTCTCCTTTACCCACATCCCCCAATAATTAATCACGTGGTCTCTTCCTCCCTACTTCAAAAAGAACAGAACCCCACGTTACCCCCAGGTGCACGTTCCCCATCAAATCTCTCCCACTCACCCCTGCATACACGTTTGCCCCTCCCCTTTATAAAGCCATGCACAACGTTCTTCTTCGAACCCCAACCTAGCACATCTCCTTTCACCGCCAGCTCTCCGACCCGCAGCCCCACATCTCCCGGCCATTAACCGCACGACGCCCTTCTTCTCCGCCTTCATATTCTCCTTCTTCTTCTTCTTCTTCTTCTCGTTCTCTTCTCTTTAAAACCCCAAAGACCGACCGCCCTCCTCCGTTCGAATCCACCGCCAGCATCACCGTCAACCTCCTCCCTCAGCTTAACTCTGTCCACCACTGTCCTTTTCGACCCTCCAGCGAACACCTACTCAACTCTGACTAGTCAGCCCTAAGCTCCGAACCGCCACCTCAAAGCCTCCCTGCCGTCACTCGCAATACCCAGACCTAACCGCCGACCCTCCGACCTGCTCCCTGACCTCACCTCACTCTCCCCTCGGCTCATCCTCCGTCCTCCCTTTGATCACCGACGCACATCCCTACACCACCAACGTCGCCCGCTTGCACCTTCCTCTACATAGCCATCTCCGACGACCCCCGAACCACCCTCATTCATCCTCTAAGACCCAACCCCAAATGCCCCAGCGCAGTTCCCCCTCTCTCTACCTCGTTGGAACACCAATCCCCCAACATCCCCCTCCGAACCACCAGCGCCCTCCTCCAAAGAGCCCGACCCCAACGTTGCCGGCCATCGCCCGACAGCCGTGCCCCATTCCTCAGCCCTAGCTACGCTGATCGGCCTCCTCCCTTATCTCTCCTCCACCACTTCCCAACATGCAGGCAACCTCCAAGAGCCCTCAGTCCCATTCGACCCTCAGCCCTCCGTTCGAAACCCAGGCGACCACCAGACCACCCTCCTCTCGCCGTACCCTCCGACCACCAGCCCGCCGCCCACCACAGCACCTCCACTTGCCCCTCTTTCTCCGACGCTCGACAGCCCCCACGCAAGGCTCTCGCCCCCTCTGTTCACCTCGCCATCTTGCCAACCCGCGGCAGCCTCTGCCCCAAGCCCAGCCTCCGCCTCAAGCCCAGCTTCCCTCTAAACGAATCCAGCCTCCCTCCGAACAGCCCACCTCCCCTTCGTTCCTCTGCCCAACTCGTTCTCCCTTCGAGCAGTGACCACAGCCTTCCAATGCCAGTCCACAACCCCGCTATCCCAAATCTGATGAGAAAACCCCCCGTACCTCCGCCTCCTCGCCTTGAACCCACCGACAACCTCACCCTGCAATGCCACCAGCCCGCACAGCCTCCCTCTTCTATCTGAACCGTAGCACCCACCGCCCTCCTCGCCTTCCTCCCCTCGCCACAGACCCCAGACCTCTCCTCCGACCTTCACCACAAACCCCAACACCGACACCGCCCAGCTCCCACACCCCGCATCTACCTCTGATGAACGTCCTTTCTCCAACCCTCCACCTGCCACCACCGCTAGTCCCTCCAATCTCCGAACACCCAACCCACTGAATCACCTCACCTCACCTCCAAGCAGCCCCACAGCCCAACACCCACCGCCACGCCGTCTTGCCTCCTGACGTCAGACGCTCCGTCGCCGCCGCCTGCATGCACAACAATGAAGAAATAATGTGTAAGTATATGTTAATCCTTTTATAACCTTAGTTTTAATGATAAGTGATAATGTTAAATACTGTTCACATTAATGTTAGTGCATGTACTATTTATAATGTTATAATTATATATAATGATAAGTATGGTATTATAATTAGTATATAACATTAGTGTTAACAGTAGTTAGTTAATTTATTAATGTTAGCAGTAAGTTGATTATTATAACATAAGTTATTTAGTTAGGTCAGTATAAGTTATTTATAATATATATATGATAAATTTTGATAGTAATATAATTAGTTAAATTTCTTAGCTTAATGTTTTATAAATCCGATGACGCGGATGAACCATGCATCACGTTGCGATCATCTGGACACCAAAAATTGTCAAATCAGGCAAGTGCGCATTTTACAAGTTTTAAATATTGTTACATTTAATTGTTAAACCAAGAATTGCTAGAATTACTTTATATCATACTGCCTAACATGCTGGTAATTAACATGCTTACATCATGCTTGTACACACTGATTGAATGGACATTGATTGAATATCTTGATGAAATACCTTAACAATCTTGATGGAATACCATAATGGACATTGATGGAATATCTTGAAAATTTTGAATTCGTGAACTTGTGCCCTCGATGGTGAAATCTTGAATTCGGGAACTCGTGCATTTGATCAGGCTGGCTCGTGTTCCAGCACAACACTTAGGGTGGGGTAGTCCACTGTAGTAGAGATCAGAATCCTAAATTTCACCCCGTTGATGAACTTGACCGACACCTGGTCAGGTCGGTGAGTATAAAACCAATGGGTAGCTCCTAAAGATTTGGTGAAATTGTAGTCTCTTCGCCTCAGATATTGGACTTGTCACTAGATTAGGAGATTGAATGACACTATCTTACTTTCTTCTGTTACTATTGAGAGATTGTGTAACCTGCCAGCTTCTTTACCTTGCTCATGTACAAATGTTGTGCTTATTACTTTGCACATTACACTCGCCATGCTTACTACTTTACACACTACAATTGATATGCCCACTGCGTTGCACACAACAACTGCCATGCTCACTACCTTGTACACTACATTTGCCATGCTCTTTACTTTGTACGCCACACTTGTCATGCTCACTGCGTTGTACAGTACATGTTGCTATACTCATACGTTTTTTACGCTACCATGCTTTAATTATTGTAATCATATTATGTCACTCATTTGAAAACCTTACCGAGGGTTAACTTTCTTAACCTTCTAAATCTTGCCGAACGACCCTCGCTGACGTATATTTCCTTGTTTTTTATCTTGAGAAATATAATTATTGTATTTCCTTTTAAGACATTAAGATTGTAATAAACAATTATCTGTGTTGTTTGAGTTTGCATGCAATAATCTACAAGGTTGTTATCACAGACGCTTATTGTGCTTAAACCAAGGAGAAAAAAAGAAAAAGTACATTTTCTTTTCCTTAAGCACATGCGGACCCGCTCGCGTCCTCGTTCACAAGTATAATGGGAAGTGGGGCATGACAGCCGAACCTACTCCTCGTACACCAAGAATCCCTCCAAGGACTGGGTGATCCGCGGGCCAGGACATCGTCGTAACCCCTCACAACTTCATTAACAAGCCGCCGGGGATCTGCCTGCTGCAGAGAACCGATCTCGGGCCAAAGCTCGGCCCTTTTCTTCTTGTGCACTTCTTGGGTGAGGGACAACGCCCCATTGGCCTCCTTGGCGAACCCCTCGGCAGCGACCCGAGAGACATCGACGGCCACCAACACCTCCTTCAACTTTTCCACCTCCGACGTGAGCTCGGAGACCTTGCAGAGCGAGGGCTGTAACTCCTTACGAGCCTCTTCGATCGCTCACTTGGCCGTCCCTGCCCTCAGATGCTCCCGCTCGAGGTCTGCCTCAAGCTCGACGACCCGCTCCGCGCGCAACTGCACATCTACAGCCATCGAGGATGCCTGTGACGAAATGGATGAGGATCGAGCTAAACAAGATGGTAGCGAGAGAAGGAAGAGACTTACCTGCTGAATCTGTAACGGCCTGTTTTCATCAAGACAAACTATTTACGTATTTGACCAATTTTTCAATTTTTAAACTATTTTATAATGGTTTGTCAGGAGTTTTACTGATTTCAAAAATTTCTTATAAAAATATTTTGAAGTACCAGACTAGTTATGGAGTATTTTAGTAAAATCGGATTTCATCAAATACTCAAAACATTTCTGATAAAATTCATTTTCAGTTTTTACCGTTTTGACTTAATGAATTTATTTTCTATACAACCATCATCAAAATGGTTTCAAACTTTTACAGTAACATTCAATGATCATTTAAGGCCTCCCACATTAATTTCGTAATTTTCTGAAGTCAAATCAGCACAGAACCCGCAAACCCGCTTTCTAAACGTTTTGGCCAAAAACTAGTATTTTCGTAGCTCAAACTCTGAAACGGATCTCGTATTCGCGATCCTCGTGACGATACGATCCCGTGGGTATGTTTTCGTAATTTTTCGAATACGTTTACTTGTAGGGGCAAAATCGTAATTTCGTATATTTGTGAGTTTACTAATTACTTTTAATTTTTAATCTAGGTTAATTAACTTTTAACCTACCCTGCCAACTGAGGAAAAACGTGTGATCATGTTTTTCTCCTCTCTAACCCGGTTCATCCCCCTAAACCCAAAGTCTAACCTCATTTAATATTTAGTCCTAAAGCTAACCTAATGTATTAAATACTTTGACTAAATATTAATTACAACTAATACTTACTTAACCTACAAAAACCCTCAGTTAATCCCAGCTCTTCTTCGTTCTCAGTCTAATCCTTCACCCTCTCTCTAACCCAACACACGCACACATCAGTTCTCCCTCTCTTCATCTCTCGTTCGCGCTCTCTCTCCTGTGCACCTCGCCGGAGGCTGACGGCCGCCCTCACCGCCGTCTCCGACCACCGCCGTGCTCGAGCCCACATCCCCCGAGCTTGAGCATTGTCGCCGCCTCGTTCCGACACCCATCATCGGAGCTCCATCACGTCGACAGAGCACCCCACTCTCCGCCTCCGTCCAGCAAAGCTCACGGAGACAAAGCCCGACTCTCCGTCTCTCGCCTCCGAGAGCTCCTCCACAACCCGGAGCGCCGTCGCCGTCGTACTGCATCCGACCCCACGCTGCTCCGTCCCGCCTTCAACACTCACCCAGCCTCACCCTCACTCTCGCTTTGCCACGACTTCACCGGAGAGCTCCCCGCCGCTCAGCCTCACAACAGCGCCCGCAGAGCCACCTACGAACGCCGCCCTCTCCGACGTACGCCCAGCGTCACCGCCCCGCCTTCTTGCATGCCTGGAGACCCACTTCAGGCCACCCCGCTCTGAAGCGCCGCTCCTCGACTTCGCCACCCCCATCGCCGTCGCCGAACCCTAGCGACGCCACCGCCAAGCACCGACGCCTCGCTGCGCCTCATCCCGCCGGCGAAGTCACCCCCGAGCCCCGCTGCATGGTATCGAAAGAGAGAAGGTGATTTTGAACGTAATAAGAATAATACGAAAACGTATTTCGTATTTATACGGTATTTTAATAATTATTAAATAGTTTTATTGGTTTTAATTTAATAATAAATAATATAAGGGCCAGAAAAATACCAGACTAGCTCCAGAAAATCAGAAATGACATTCTGGACCCAATGGCACTAGTTTCATCTCAATCGGACGCTTAGATTTTCCAAAATTAATTTTTAAGCCTAAAAGTTAAATTGGTTATTTTCATTCAAAAATCTATAACTTATTATTTTCACGTAAATTAATTTGCGATAAAAATATATGTTAAAGTACTCTCCGAGATGGCCATTTTGACAGTTCATTTGCAACTTTTCGATATCAATTTCACCCAGAAGAAATGTTCGAATAATTACGTCACAAATTGAAAAATAGTTTTTAAATTATTTTTGAGCTTTTAAAAATTATAAAAAATAATGTAAGCTTCAGAAAATTATTTCCTCCTACGATAAAATTATTTTCATCATATCTAGCCTATAGAAAAATTTAGAACGCTTTCCGACACCGTTTCAATCGATTATAAAAATCGAAACGATCAGATTAAATAGATAGAAAATAGGGTAGCCTGTAACTGATGACTTCTTGTGTTTGCTGGTACCAATTCTCGAGCACCAGCATCTTTATAAGCTCTAGCTCCGATCACGTCTTACCACGACAATCTCTAAAAGTGTAAGTCACTCTAATTCTAACTTTGGAAATCTGAATAGTGTACTCGTATGAACTTAGGACATGTCATCTAGTCACAGAACAGCTATTGACTTGAACCAAGGATTATAGACCTAATTAACTAGCGAACTAATCAATAGTGGAATGACCAAAGGATTAAATTGAGATAGTAACCTTTTATGAAATTTGATATCATAGTTGTTGGACTTCAAATCATTGCTCGGACTAAATTGAGATAGTAAACTTTTATGAAATTTGATATCATAGTTGTTGGACTTCAAATCATTACTCGGACTAAATTGAGATAGTAAACTTTTATGAAATTTGATATCATAGTTGTTGGATTTCAAATCATTGCTCGGACTAAATTGAGATAGTAACCTTTTATGAAATTTGATATCATAGTTGTTGGACTTCAAATCATTGCTCGGACTAAATTGAGATAGTAAACTTTTATGGAATTAAATATCATAGTTGTTGGACTTCAAAGCATTGCTCAGGACTGATATTCTCTGTTGAGACTTCTGCCTTGACTTTTCAGCAAGTAGATACCACATGAAATTGTTGTACTCATTGATGGATGTATTGTTGTACACATTGTTGGATGTACGAAATGATGGGCCTATGAGGCCATACGGATACGGATATGGATACGGACACAGATACTGATATAAATGTGAAATACATGGGTTATGGGGTAGTCTTGAGCTACGCAGTGTGCGGGAGTGACTGGGTCCACCCGTATTTGGTAAGCTATACCATCACCCTAAAGGGGATGGTAGGTAGATATTCCACGAGTTGCTCCGTGGGATGGGTGCACTTCTGGTTGCATATCGTACACTCGAGCTAAGACTGTTGCACTAGCTGATTGATACAGGGCCCACGCGGCCATATTGATACGAACACCGATATGAACATTGGACTATGATAATACACGGGATACAGGGTAGTCTTCAGCTACGAAGTGTGCGGGAGTGACCGGGTCCACCCTTATTAGTTAAGCTGTACCATCACCCTGCAGGAATGGTAGGTAGATATTCCACGAGTTGCTCCGTGGGATAGGTGCACTTCTGGTTGCATATCGTACATTCGAGCCAAGGCTGATGCACTAGTTTGATTGCTGTATTGTACTCATGGTTGTTTGTATTGTCGGAACACACTATTGGGCCCTCGGGCATTTACGGAGCACATTACGAAACACACTATTGGGCCCTCGGTCATTTACGGAACAAATTTACTGAGAACACTATTGGGCCCTCGGGCATTTACGGAGCACATTACGGAACACACTATTGGGCCCTCGGGCATTTACGGAGCAAATTTCTGAGAACACTATTGGGCCCTCGGGCATTTACGGAGCACATTACGGAAAACACTATTGGGCCCTCGGGCATTTACGGAGCACATTACGGAACACACTATTGGGCCTTCGGGCATTTACGGAGCACATTTACGGAGCACACTATTGGGCCCTTGCGGCATTTAAGACTGATGCACTAGTTTGATTGATGTTGCACTAATTGATAATTGATTGATACCATTGCTTCAGTCACGACTACTACTATTCTACGGACTAAGTCGAGACTACTTGAACGTGATAGAACGGTTTAATAATGAGCGGTCTTGAATTACGACTGAATCAGTGTCTAGGAAGGAATGGGAAGGGGGTTGGTCAACCAAGGGACTTGTTCCTGCGGTCTTTGAAGTGACCTGTGCCTTCAAGCCCTGACTGACTGGCTGATTTGGAAGTTAAGTTAGACTTCTTATTATTAGGCTATCCTACACTATTAGATAGTCAAGTGACGCTCATCTTTACTTAAGTATTACTACATCTACCTATTGTCATCGCACTACTGATTGGTCAAAACATTGTTAACCTGGTTGTCTTACTATTGACATCCCATTGGTCAAAATATTTTTACTACCACATGTCACGCCACAGTTGTTACTTTAGCACTTGTACAGTCATCTTTACTATTACCTGAGCAGTTACCAGTACTTTACATACCTGTCTGCCCATACTTTACTTTTTACACCTGCATAACCATCTTTTGTTTACTATAGTCTGTTCTATACTTTTGCACTACTTTGTTTCTATTGCTAGAATTTTTGTGACTTACCTACAGTTCCATCTCTGTGGCACCGCAGACGACGTACCTATGGAAGCAGATGCTCTTGAGTTAATAGCGCCAGAATTTGACCATGAGTCTGCAGCTTTCAGAGTTGTTTCCAGTTATATTTACTTTCCTTCATGTACGATTGTTGGATCATTTTTGTACAATTCGGATGTAATACTTGGACACTATTTGTGTATTTTTTACATCTCTGCATTGTGGCTATTTTGTTTTCACTAGTTAACTGCAGGACCAGCGCAAATATCCAAAAGTAACGGGCCCGGGAATCGGGTCGTTACAGAATCTGCCATACCATGCAGTCCACCATGCTCTTAGAGTGGACCTTCTCCAGGAGAGAGCAATCACCCGGCAAATCGGAGCTCTGCACCAACCGGATAGCCACGTCAAGGTCGGTAAAAACCGACCCCCCAGACGGGGCCTCAAGTCCGGGCCCGAACATAAACAGCGCGGGCCCTACCCAACCGAAGTATGCTCGACCTGGAGGGTAGGATAAGACTCCCCCAAGATTGGCGGCTTCCTTGAGGAGCAGCCGACGTGGGACGTGCTACCAGGGATGCGTCGTTCCCTTTTCTCTTCTTCTTCTCGGGCCTCTCAGAACCCAAGCAAGAACGCTTCTTCCTCGACCCCTGGCCTTCAGTCGACGCGACATGATCCTTCCTAAGGCTAGTCGAGGCCCCTTCGATGGGGACCGGGTCAGTGAGAGCGTCAACCAGGCCTGCCACGACAGGCGAAGAACTGCGGCGGCCGGGATCAAAGCCTGACTCGAGGGAGCACCGATTGAACCCGCGTGGCAGTAGACGAACCGGCAGTGGCCGAGGCCGGGGCCAAGCTCAGGGGAGCATCGATCGGACCCGTCACCATGGGGGAAGATCCTGTAGTCAAGGGCGCATCCACCTTCTTCAGCGTCCTGACTGGTAGCTCAGCTGCACGTTCTGCCTCCTCCTCCGTATGGTGTAGTGCGTGGCCAGAGGAGCTTCCCCGAGATCCCCGAGCACCCCGATGGAGGAGTTGATGCACGTCATAAGGATGGTTGAACTCTTGGCCCGCCATTCCTGCGAAAGAAAGGAGAATCAGGGTAAGCCAAGTAGAAGGACGAAGTCTAAAAAGTGCCTTTAGCATAGGACCACAAGACGCTCTTGAGGAGGAGATCGTCCAATAAGGGCCAGACTAACCTCTCCTCCATGGGCAAGGCCAACAAGAGGGTAACCGCGCCCGGTCCACCTCTGATAAGTCCAGCACCAACTTGTAGTCGTCCGAGCTTCCCCAACAAGTTAAAATTATGGCGTCCCCAGGGAAAATGACAAAAACATAATCATTCTTCTAATGACCGACCCAGTAGGGCAAGCCCAATATACACTCTCTCCCCCTCCTGACGTCAATATGAAGCCATGTTGCCGAGGAGACATCCCTGATTTTGTAGGAATAAAATAAGAACGTCAAGGATAGCTCCAACCCATGCAGATGGCAGATCATGACAAAGCCGACCAAGACCGAAACCAAATACGGGGTCAGCTGGCACAGGGACACTTGCAGAAACTCTAACACCTGGATGATGAAGGGATGAAGATGGAAGCAAAGCCACATCCGAAACATCTCGACATACACCCCTACCTCACGAGCCCCAGGAAAACAAATCCTCTCGTTTTGAAATTGGTCTCAAACCCCATATTGGTAAGGGAGATATTCCACCCTGCTTCTCTCGGCGGTGGAATACGAGACGGTAGAGGCCGCTTCGAGAATCACAGGAGGAACCTCAAATCCCTCAGCTCCGGAAGGATTCCTCTGCTGGATCAGATTCTCAAATAGCAAACCCTTGCCCTTCTCACTGACGAGGACACCCCGACGGCTGCACTGAAATCATCGTCATCAGGAGACGAAGCTCCTATTCTTAGCACCCTTGCCATTAAGCAAGACAAAACGGAAGTAGGAAGGGGGTTATCTTGTGAGAGCTGGAGAAGGGGACGTCAAAGAGAAGACAGAGAGAAACTCAGCAACGATGAGAGGAATCGAAAGCAAAATCGAGAAGCACGGAAGCAACCCCAAAACCTGGCTTTTTATATAGAGGGCAGCCCCAAATCCAGACCGTCCAAAGAAGGACACGCGCAGCATCTCCCCGAAGGCGGCCTTCTGAATCCCACTTCCAAAGGGCAGGAGAATTCCTGGCTCACAGCACCTTGATGGCCTTCATTTAATGTGTCGCCTCGATTGACGCGCCTGTCAAAACCACACGAATCACATCCCTCGGACCGAACCGTCAAGTGTAAGGATCACCTTACCCTTGCAATACTAACAACAACACACTAGAGGGGGGTGAATAGTGTAATGACAATACAATTGTCCAATTAAAATTAAACTTGCAAATGTAGAATAATAAATACAAGAGGAAATAATTGACACAATCAATCCAAACATAAACACAAGATTTTACCCTGGTTCCCCAAAACTTGGGTACGTCCAGCCACACCAATATTCACTATATTTCCACAAAGAGAAGTGAATACAAATCCCACAAAGAGATACCTCACCAAGAGGATTTTACCCTACACAAGGACCTAACCAACCCTTCACAGTGGTCAAACTCCCACCTAGAGAATTACTAACTCCCACTTAGAGAATTAGGGTTAGCCCTACATTAGGACACCAAACTCCCACTAAGAGAGTTACTTCCACAAAGAGAGTTATTCCCACAAAAAGAATATCATAATCCCACAAAGAGATTAACTCACACAAAGAGAGAAAGGCTAATTCCCACAAAGAGAATTAGTGTTACAAGAATCACCAAGTAAAATAAATAAGCCTTGAGATGCTTACTCATAGATGAATGCAAGGCATGGAAGAGGATCTCCAAGTGTTGAGATCGGCTTGAAAGCACTTGGATGATTTCCCTTGAGCTGGACTTTAATGCATGAAGATGAATGAGAGCTCAAAGAGGGAAATGAGAGAGTTTGAGAGTGGCTTATTGATCTCTTATAATTTTCAATAGCATCAAGAAGTTATAAAGAACTCAGCACACCCATATATAGGAACCATATAACAACCCTCAAAACCCAAGAAAACAGCAAAAAGCACAAGGCTACAACTGCTAGTTTCTGGGCAGAAATATCAAGGACAGTCGACTGATGAACAAATGACAGTCGACTTGTCAACTGCTAGAAAATATCCAACGGCTATAATCTGAGTCAGGACAGTCGACTGATAAAGTCGATACAGTCGACTGTGAACAGGACAGGCGCCTGTAAAACCTTCAGCAAGCGACTGCTGCGGGGATGTAATAAAACAGAGAGCTGCACTCTTTCTTCAGATAAGCATACAAGTGACTGATATCAATAATACATTTGATTGTAAAATAGTCAGGTGACTGTAAAACCTTCATCAGTCGACTGCTGCATGAGATGGAGAAAAACAGAGAGAAGCAGTATATGCACTTACGCTACTCAGACGATTTTTGCCCAATTCATAGGCGACTGTAAATATACAGGCGACTGTAAATATACATGCGACTGTAAACTGAGCATCAGTCGACTATTGTGAAAAGCTCAAGTAGAGTCAATAGAAATGTTGACTTGAGCAGTGCATATCAGTCGACTGTAAAAGGATCGACAGGCGATTGAAAATCACCCAATCGACTGTAAATCCTTCAGCAGTCGACTGATGGAAAGCCAGAGACTCCAAATGATTCTTTGATCAAGATGAACCTATTAGGTTGGATTCTATGATAATCCTAAGGCTCACTAAGATGGCTAAATGCATATGCATGAATGAGTAAACCATTTATCAAGGTATTACATTAACCTAGACTCAAATGAGAGAGAAAGCAAAAAAGGAAATATTACATGGATTACATTGCTTTCCTTAGAGTCTTTGTATTCCATCTTGATGCCTTGATGCTCTCCATCATCTCCAATCTTTGGCACCCCTTGAGTCCAAGCTTTGGCCCTTCTCCACTTGACGTCCATCCTTGTACCAAATGTTTAGTCTCCAAGAAGGATATTCTTGAAATGAAACTATGAGACTAAAACAAGAGAGTCATTAGCAACAAGATAATGTTGTGATCATCATCAAAATAAGATTGGTATGAAACACCAATACTCAACAATCTCCCCCTTTTTGATGATGACACACATTATGTAAAACACAAAAAAAATAAAGCACAATGCAAATAAGCTCCCCCTACTTATATGCACCAATTATACAATGAGATACACAATAGTAAAAACTCATTATACCAAATAAAGTCATGGTGACATATAATAGGCATGGATTACATAAACCAATTGCAATAAACAGTATCATGCAAACATGAATGGTTTAAACAATCCTATATATCTCTCCCCAAATGCATATGTATAAAATACAAGAGTTACATTTACATAATGCATATATCTCTCTCCCTTGACATCGTCAAAAAGGTGGACATAAAAAATATCCCCCTTTGTCATCTTAACCAAAGATGTGACAATATGCAAGATATAAGGAGATGTATGATACCAAATTGAAAAATTTAGTGGGTATCAATCACTCTCCCATACTCCCTCTAGATCATAGAAATGGTCAAATATTGACTTCTAGGATCTAATATCAATTGTAAAGTAGAAGATAAACAATCTATAACAATTGAGGTAATACAAATTGTAGACAAAGAATCTGGGAAAATAATCCCCTTTATCAATTGATATACAAATATTGGAGCCATGGGTCTAAAGTGTATCAAAGCAATAGATATGGAAAAATCAAGCTTTAATGATACACAATGACATTGCCAAAAAGAAATATGACATGAAACAAGTTGGCAATATTAATGGGTTAAGATTAAGACCTTAATAACCAATAGTAAATAATGATCTTTATCAAAAACCCAAAATGAGAGTTAAAATATGTTTTAAAGATATTTTAAACATATTAGATATTATAACTCCCCCATTGACATACATATGGATCAACAAATGCATGTATGCCAATGTCTTCCCCAGGGTCCCCATTTTCATGAAAACATAAGTTTGAAAACATTTTCAAAATCATGAAACACACACAAACAATGGGTATGCTAAAAAAATATTTAAGCGCAATACCCATGCAATATGCATATGTGTGAGGAACCTAAATATTAGGAAACCAAACCCAAGAGGAGTTTGATTTCCTAATGTAATCACATGGGGTGATCACATCCCTAAGTAGAGAGTTGATGTAACTATCTCTCTCTTGCACACTAACCTTAGTAGGAATCCATAAACTTAAGGATTTCCTAGGCAAGGGTTTTGCCTTGCAAGAGGGATGGATGTGGCATGCTTAGGTATAGAAACGAATTTCTTGGAATGCAAAGAATGAGGATTTTGCTTCTTAGCAGAAAATGAAGAGTCTTTATTCTTCCTCATCACCTTGTGATCTGCATGCTTCTTGTTGATGTTATTGTTGTACAAGAAAGCATGGTGATTCTTCTTAGGTGCTTAGCAATATTTCTTGTATTTGCACCGTTAGAGGAATTAGAGGTGGGTTTGGATACCACATTTTGAATATACCCCAAACCTCCTCTATGATTTGCCGGATGTTGTTTTTCAAGCAAATCGTGGAGTGAATCCCTAGAATACACAAAGCTTTTGAGCTTACATGATTCCTCTTCACATTTTAACGTAAGTTGTTGAATGCGAGTTTCTAAGCTAAGGTTTTGAGTAACAAGATTATCATTAGTCAAGCTCAATTCCTTAACTTGAGAGAGAAGTGTGTGTCTCTCACTAGTGTCACAATCATGCATTTCATCATGGATTACACTAGCAATTTCTAGTTCATGCAATCTGCTCTTAGCAATGTTATATTTTGCTTTTAATTTATTGTAAGATTTAATGCACTTACTAGCATTTTCAAAAACCATACCGAAACGATATTCAAGCTCCTCGTATGAGATCTTCTCCTCAATCTCATCATCGACTTTTTACTCACTAGAACTTGATGAAGACTTCTCCCCGATAGCCATGAGGCACGATTCCTCATAGGAGTTGAGCCATGCTTCCAACTCATCTTCATTTGAGCCATAGGGGATTGGTGTAGGAACATTAATTGCTATAAAGCACGCATGAGCATCGTCCTTTGCATCCTCTTCTTCGTTACTTGATGTATCCTCACTCGAATCATCAAAAGTCTCGACAAGTCCCTTCTTGTGATTTTTGGACTTGGACTTCCCTTTCCAATGCTTCTTCCCTTTACCCTTGTAAGTTTCTTTGTTGGGTTTGGAAGGGCATTCGGTGGACAAGTGACCTTTTCCACTGCAAGTGTAACAAGTAGGAACATTGTTAGAATTGGAGGCAAACTTTGTCAAAGACTTACCTTACTTGCACTTGAGGAATGCCTTGAATTGCTTGGCAAGATCCTCAATTTCTTCTCCACTCGCCTCTTCTAGCTCATCTTCTTCACTAGGAGCTTCTCGATGGAATTTCTTCCTCCATTTGATTGGCTCTTCCTTGGCATGGAATGCAACCCCCTTGTGCTTCTCCGGCTTTGATGGTTGAATCTCCTTCTTGTGTTGAAGCTTTACTTCATATGCCATGAGATTACCAATGCACTCCTCAATGGTATATTTGGACGTGTCATATGACTCCAAAATTCCATTGGCCTTTGACTCCCAATGAGGTGTGAGAGAGTCAAGGATCTTCTCTACACGATCCTCTTGGGAAATCATCTTTCCGAGTCCCTCCAAAGCGTTAACAATATCAGTGAACCTTGTGAAGATATCTGACATGCTTTCTCCTTCCTGTATCTTAAACAGTTCATATTTAGATCTAAACACTGTTTCTTTACCTTGTGAACAAGACTGCAACGGCTAGTTTCTGGGCAGAAACGTCAAGGACAGTCAACTGATGAAAAAATGACAGTCGACTGTTCAACGGCTAGAAAATATCCAACGGCTATAATCTGAGCCAGGATAGTCGACTGATGAAGTCAATACAGTCGACTGTGAACAGGAAGGCGCCTGTAAAACCTTCAGCAGGCGACTGCTACAGGGGATGGAATAAAACAGATAGTTGCACTCTTTCTCTAGATAAGCATACAGGTGACTGATGTCAATAATACAGTCGACTGTAAAATATTCAGGCGACTATAAAACCTTCATCAATCGACTGTTGCAGGAGATGGAGAAAAACATAGAGAAGCAGTATATGCACTTACGCTACTCAGAGGACTGTTGACCAATTCACAAGCGACTGTAAATATACAGGCGACTGTATACTGAGCATCAGTCGACTGTTGCGAAAAGCTCAAGTAGAGTCAATAGAAATGTTGACTTGGATAGCGCATATCAGTCGATTGTAGAAGGATCGACAGGCGACTGGAAATCACCCAGTCGACTGTAAATCCTTCAGCAGGCGACTGATGGAAAGCCAGAGACTCCAAATGAGTCTTTGGTCAAGATGAACCTATTAGGTTGGATTCTATGATAATCCTAAGGCTCACTAAGATGGCTAAATATATATGCATGAATGAGTAGACCATTTATCAAGGCATCACATTAACATAGACTCAAATGAGAGAGAAAGCAATTAAGGAAATATTATGTGGATTACATTGCTTTCCTTAGAATCTATGTCTTCCATCTTGATGCCTTGATGTTATCCATCATCTCCAAGCTTTGGCACCCCTTGAGTCCAAGCTTTGGTCCTTCTCCACTTGACGTCCATCCTTGCACCAAGTGTTTAGTCTCCAAGAAGGATATTCTTGAAATGAAACTATGAGACTAAAACAAGAGAGTCATTAGAAACAACATAATGTTATGATCATCATCAAAATAAGATTGGTATGAAACACCAAGACTCAACATCAAGCACCGAACGGCCCGAGCGATTGGGGGCAATTGATATAACCCCCCAGAAAAGAGCAGGCCAAGCCCACGGCCTGGGTGGGGGTTGGGCCCAAACCTTAAGACCATGCAAGCGTATCAAATCGTGGCGGCCTAAATCCCGTGTCAGGGAAACTACTGACCCTCCATGATTGATGAAACTGCTCTCCAGATCGTGCCCACATTAAACACCAGTCAGTGCACCATCATGACCGCCTTCATGCCCCTTGAAGAGACCATCAAAGCGGGCGGGCAGGAGGGGCAAGATGACAGGATAACATAAGGGCGTTGACATACAAGCTCTTATAAGAGGCCGAAAAGAGAAAACGCCAATGGATGGAATCATGAATACTTAGATCTCAGGTACTCTACATCTCGAGTCCTTTTCTTCCACCTTATATTTCTCCTCCATAGCTCGGCCTGAGGACTCGTGTATTGGTCTCTCCGTGAACCATACTCGATCCCACCGAGCATCCTTCAGACAAGTGCTGATTTAGGCATAGAAGGGGACTTTGTTAGAACCAAGTTTCAACCCTCCTGACGAGCTCTCTCATCTGTGCAGATCCAAGGAGCCGCGAACCAGCCGAAGCCACCCTTCGGCCCTCCATTGCTCGGGTCCGAACGCTCTCAGGCCCCAGGCCAGATCGACCGATCGCCCCAGGAAGCCGTCGTTCTGTCGAAGCTACCCTTCGGCATATCGACGCACGGATCCGCGTGTTTCTGCCCTAGTGAATGCTTGGAAATCACCCCAGAGTCCGCACGCATCCCATGTGACTGCGACGACCACAGACCTTCAACCTATCAATCAGTGGTGAGAATACACCCCGAAACACCATGTGAAAGAGAAAGCCCAAACCTCCATTCCCAAACAAAGCCAAATATAGTGCTATATTTGTATCTTTATCTGCTAAAGCATATATATTCCACTAATTCATAAATGAGAATAATGGGTATCATACACCATATGAGAGGGTCTATCATATTCCCTCTCACATCAACGGGCAAGTACAACAAGTACAAGCCCGCATGGGCTTGCCCTTTTTGTGAGAGGGAATATGAGAGACCCTCTCATATGGCGTATGATACCCATTATTCTCTTCATAAATTTGCATATAATTTTTTAAACTGGTAAATGATCCATCAAGAATTTTCAAATAACAATACATTTGAGACCTTTAAATCCTGAAATAAAAGGCATGCAAATCCCATAATTTTTGTATACATATGTTTTAAGATAGGGGTTTTCGCATATCTGTCTCTTAAATCATGCATATTTTGATAGTTGTCTTTTAAATCTAAATATTTCTTATAAGTATCTTAAATACATATGTTAAACCTTAATAGTCCTTCTTATCTCTATTCTGGGAAAAACTTAACACAACTTCATTTCAGCTCTAGTTAAAGATGTATTGGACTAATCTATCCTTGGTATTAACAGCACGTGAGCCTCACATGTGTTTTTAAATAGAGGAAAAAACTTATGGGAGCTCAGACCGTTACTTTTTTTATCAGATTAAAGTTTAAATATGTATTGGAGGGGCTAACAAGTAAATACTCATATGTAAGGGACTATTAAGATTCAAGACATGCATTTGAGGGACTTACAAGTAAATATTCATATTTAAATTGACTAATATATAAATAAAAAGGATTTAATATCGAAAAAAATCCCTTAAGATGTGAAAGTTAGCATAATAAGTTAAAATAGTGCATGCAATTAAAGTGAAAAATGAAAGAAGGTTGATTTCCGTAATAAATTTACCTCGGATCTTTATTTAATTACTTTCTTAAAAAAATCTTGTCGACTTGGATCCTAAATTGTTGGGTCCAACCCCCACTTAAACCATGAATTTTACCGACAAAGACGAGTGGAGAACTATCCATTGAAAGGGTTTTGTTATTCACACCACAGAAATTTATGAATACATCACATACTCTTGATTCATCACACCTATATTTTTAACATCAGATGTTCGGATTTGGAGATCCGAACGGCTCTAGTACAATACATGTGTAAATTCGAACACAATACATATTTTATTATACTGTTCGGTTTTGCAATTCCGAACGAAAGAATAAAAGTATTAGAGCCGTTCGGATCTCCAAATCTGAACATCTAATGTTAAAAAATATAGGTGTGGTGAATTAACTAGTGTGGTGTATTCATAAATTTCTGTGGTGCGAATAACAACACTCATACTGAAAGTGACACATCATGAGATTTTTTAAATAACTTTTTTTTGTGAGCAATGTTGACGGCTAGGAAACCCCTAGCCTCATATATATATAATAAACAATGTGGGTGAATACCCAATAAGCCCATTAGGCCCATCTCATAACACTTTCCATTATCCACCATTGTTGTATACTCGACATATGAATACTGCAGGATCCATAGTGCTTATGAGTATCATAAGGGGTGGATACTTCCAGATCCTAAGTTAGGGATTACTTTCTCGTTAAAACCTTTAGCAATGGAAAACCCAGTGGAAAAAACCAATAGCCAAGGAAAAAGAGTACAGTTTTTCCATAACTTCCCCTGATTGGTGGAAGTTTTAGGGGTGGATAATTCTGGATCCAGAGTCAATGAGGTTGCCTCGTTAAAACCTTTACCTATGGAAAACCCAGTGGGAAAAACCAATAGCTAAGAGAAAAGAGTACAACACTACATTTGACTCCCCTGATCTGTACAAGCTGCAGGCTTGCAAATCTCCTAGGCAACTATACATCAATCTCTTACAGTGTTCCGATAATAAGTACAAAATACAAGACATCGCTCATTTATACAAGACATCGCTCATCTATATAAGTATCGCTCATCTATGGCAGCTATTGAATTTGAGGGAGCTCTTTTGAAGAGGAGTGGTCTGCAGACTCGGTAGGTAGCACTACGTCTCTGACCCAGTCATCACTGTGACTGCGAGGTATTGTAGGACCTGGCTGTACGTACTTGTAATTTTCTTCTTGGGTGGATGACCCTCTCGAGATGGTGGGATTGATGTTGCCTCGGAAGCATGCTTTGCTCGTCTCCAGGAGTTGGTCGTTCCTTTGTTGTAGTCATCACGATGATCTGTAACCTGTATCTGTAAATACATTTAACATGTTGGATGATCCTTGACCCTTGGAGGTAGCACAGAAGCCACATATCTCTGGTCCAGTGGTGCGCTGCAGGCGCTGCACTGTATCTGGTTAAAGGGTTTACTGCCAATACTTTCTAGAGTCGCGAGCAGTTGGCCAGATAAAGGAGTGTACAAAAGACACTTGAGTAAGGTACTTCAGGACCGAAGATATCCTTCCCCTCTTCCAGCGAACGAAAGGGGTCTTAATATGCATCAATACAACCAGTAGGTGTAATAGTGGATTACAATTATCCATGTTTCTTCATCAACTGGATGATAATTTCATCTTCTGGATGATAATTCATCTGCTGAATGATTATTCATCTTCTGGATGATGGTTTCATCTTCAGGATGATAATTCGTAAGGATATGTTGTCACATCATCCATATCAAAATAGCCAAAAAATTTCTTTGCCAATCGCATAGTTTTCGTAACTATGACCAGAGAGCCTGATGCATCAATTTAAATAATTTTGTAAGTGAGTTAAGCTCCTCTTGCTTGATTACTTCCTGGTTTCTACGAAATAATCCTCTAAGCTATAGCGTGTTGCTTATAGCATAGGATTTTATTTATTTATACAATACTCGGTAACCCATAGGTTTGATATCTTTTGATATCAGGACTTCAGGTCCAAACACTTCACATTTCATAAGTGAGTCCAGCTCAATCTATTATTTCCTCGTTCCACATAATCTGGACAAATCTCTGCGTTTGCTTCAGGAAACAGAGATTGGAAACGGTATCTATGGCAAAATGAAATGTGAGTAATTGTCGACAAGTGTGTTTTATCCAAATACCTCCCCCTGTACGTACGTTATTCAATTTATTCCAGATTCATCTCTTCTAGAGGTTTTGGAAAGGGAGAGGATATGGAGATGAGCTCACTTTCCTGTGATGGTATTGCTTTAGGGTCTTCAGGGGTTATTTCCCGCTTTGGAGCCTCGTGGTATGTCCTCTCATCCATTGAGGACATCCACTTCTGCTACTGGTGGATTGCATCCATTATATTTGGTATGTCTCGAGATGCGCTTACTCCAGAGGGTCACCGACGACCTACCCAAGGGATATTTTACTGTTGGAGAGGAGGGGAAGAAGAAAGGACATCGCAGGAGCGACGAGGAGGCCAAAACAAGCTGTTTGGGCATTTTTGGTGTCCCACTCGGCCGAGTGGAGGAGTCACTCGGCCGACCAGCGAGACACCACTCGGCCGACCAGATCGGATACGTTTCATACGTGCACTCGGCCGAGCGACGGAGACCACATCGGCCGAGTGACGAGATCCCGTCCGCCCGAGTGGCGCCCAGACGAAGCCATTCAAAAATCGCCAACTTACTGTTTTTCGGCTGCCTGAGCTTCAGAAGACCCACTCGGCCGAGTGAATAATCCCGACCGCCCGAGTACCAAGAAGCCATCGGCCGAGTGACGACAACTCACTCGGCCGAGCCGCCCCCGAAGTGAAGACCCCTGAAGGCCCCGACTTACTGGAAATTTACAGGGTTTCTCACTCGGCCGAGCGACTTGTGTCACTCGGCCGAGTGCGACGCGCTGCCTGTAGCGAAAATTGTGGATTTCAGGCTGCGCAGGGGTATTTTGGTCACAGTTTTTGGACGATTTTGGGGGGTATTTAACCCCTGTTTTTACCCTAGTTTGGAGGGTTTTTCTCTTAGATTTTTTGCAGCTTTTTAGATTAACTTTTTAGCTTTATTCTTGTGATTGGAGAGGAGACAAAAGTTGATTTTTGTTGGATTATTTGAAGAACTCCATTGGTTTGTGTCTCTCTTCTCTAAAAATTCTATTTTTATTGCATATCTCAATATTGTGATGGATTCTCTTGCTTATTTCATTGATTATTTTTGTGTTTTTACTATGAATTGTGAGTAGTCTTCACGTCTTGGGGCGTGGGGATGAACCCTACAAGCCCAATTTCATATTTGTGATGAATTGGTAGAGATTTTGCTAGAATTGTTATTAGGGATTAGTTTGGGAGTGATTTATTACGGATAGCTAGGAGTTCATACCGATTGGGATTTGCAAGAGATTGGATCCCAATTCAATAGGAAACCCTAGAAATCCGAATTGGGTTGGAATCGAATTTCCGTAGTATCGGTTTGCAAGAGATTGGACCGATACTAGGGTCCCCGGTTGCAATTCCGTGCCGATACCCGTTTGCAAGAGATTGGACGGGTAGGAACTATCCCAACCTAGGTCGTGGCCCGAGTTTGCACGAGAGTGGGCTCGGTGCGCGATTGAACGATGATGTTGATCCTAATGCTAGCTTCCCTAGGCTAGGGTTTGCAAGAGATTGGACCCGAACCTAGGATAGCTATAGACCGGCAACGGCGCGAGAGCGTGAGCTTGGTTCTACATTCAGTTGCAACTAGTTCATCCAAAATCTTCTTCTAACAATTTTGATACCGATGAACCACATTGACGAGATACGGTGAGTAGCGGGAATTCCCCATTCCCTAGACGTTCTTTATTTGATTTGATATTTCCATACTTTGTCTGACGATTGTGACAGGATCGCCGAAGGCAAATTTCTCTCTTCTTAAATAGCCAGGTTGATTGGAACAAGCACGGTCATTCGTCCTCCCTGTGTTCGATATCCCGCTCGCCACTTTGCCGTGCGCTTGCGGTAAAACTACAACCGTTCTTTGGGTTACATTCCTGAGCGATCAGACATCCACTTCTGCTACTGGTGGATTGCATCCATTATATTTGGTATGTCAATCCTAGCTGGATTTTTAGCAGCAGGGATGTGTGAATTTAACAATATTTATATTATCAGTAACTATGTCTGATAACTATTTAACAGTTTCATAATTGTGGATCTTCAGGATTTCATCATAATGATAATCGGATCATAGGTATTAATGTTTGAAAAATTGAGTTTTAGGCTTATGGATGAATATAATACTTCTGTTGAACCTAATACTGGAAAATTAAAGTTATGAAGGATCTTCAGGATCTCATCAAGTCTTTAAAAGAGGGCCCATCAATGCACGTCTTAGTAGAAGTGATTTTAAATGCTTCCCCTGTTCAGAGTGCTCAAAATCTATTTATCTGGGGTAATTACTTCCGATAAATAGTTCTGCATTTTGATGGTCTATAGTGGTGATATGGGAATGTATACTCATCATGGCACAATCGATAAGATGTGCTCTAAACGCTACTCCCGTTAGGGGTTCTCGGAAACTGTTTATATGAGGTGATCAGGCTCATATAAATAGGTTCTAAGGAGACGTTTTGGTGCTTTGCATTGTAATTGCATGTTCCCACATAGTCACATACAACTGGATTTTTTAATGGATAAGTAATCCATTTAAATCATTTTAATGATTTTTGTAACCCATTTTTGGGTGTGAACACAAACGTCAGTGTGTTCAACATTTTTCCAGTTGCAAATATAGTTTGATTTTCCAGTGTTATCCAATGTTCCCGCCATTTAGTAATGTGTCCCATTTGCTTTGAAAAAGCTGGACTGCGGTTGGATAATAGGTTTGATAATGACTATTTATAGAGGATATATGGATGAGTTCTTTAAGGTACATCATCAGCTATATATAGGGAGTGTGTGAGTCCACTTTTATCCCTCAAATACTCTCAAGAGGCCTAAAGGTCTCATTCTTCTAATGATGATAGTATATCATCTTAAATTCATTTAAGGAAGTGAGGAGAGTCAATGTCCACGTGAATGGAGATGATCTCGTAATCATTTTTCCCTTTTGAATGGGGCAACGAAAGATTCACCCTTTTTTGAAGAATCTTCGGGTTCGTCTGGTTAATGATGTATTGCATCATCAATCCAGGTTGACATCGATCCAAAGTTGGTCGATTCTGGACACTTCTGGTTTCCAAATTAATTCATCTGTTCAAATTTACGTGGGACTTTTGAAAGTCCATTAAAATGCTCAAGTTAATATTGTCCGGTAATAGGTGAACTGTGTTCAAACTGTGAAGGATTACATCTTCACATTTACTATTATGCGGATCAAAGTTGGACAAAGCTTCAGGCTTTATTGGTTTATTGAGTTATTAGGGATTTCGTTTTGACGAATATCCTTTGAAAATTTATAAGTTTCAGAGAATACATGGCATCCTCATTTTAGGAGTATTCAGGATAACAAATCATTCATAGTAAAAATAAAATGCGTAAAAAGCATGAAATCAATAAGAAATATTGTGGTAATGCATTTAAACACATATATACTGCAAGAATACAACGGATAATTATGTTACGGCAACAAGTTTCATAGTATGATGTGTTCTCTTGAAAATATACGTCCACAATTATGCTCATTTAAACTTATGTTATGACACCAGAACAAATTTGTTTTCAAAGTTTATTTGTCCTCGGGGAGTAGCTATATAAGGTCAATTGACTTTCGTCGTTTAGACTAGATATGTATATATTTTTATATGACATAAGTTAATGCCCATTCATATTGCAAAAAGCATTATGGGTCTTATCAGAACTTCTGGTCTGATATTGGGTTGCCATTGCGTACTCCATGTCGACGTATAGTATATCTTCCCTTTCTCATTGTATTCAAGACTTCCCCTGTTTTCAGTCTTTCTTATTGTCATTTATAAGGAAGAATGAATATTAGTCTTACGAAGTAGGCATATACAAGGGAAATGAGTTAGTTTCTATATTCTAGTTTTCTAATTTATGAGAGACTTTTAAAAGTCTATTTGAATGCTTATGGTCTACAGGCCTTTTTAATTGAGTCATTCAAGTATTGTGTGGATATAGAATCATGCTCAAGGGGAAACAAATACGTGGCTACGAAATTTCTATTTTCTCACTTATCTATTAAGACACGACTTCGGGCGTACGCTTAAAATTAAGGCTAGATTAAAGAATCATACCTTGTAAAGTGAGATTACTCTAAAAGAGTTTAGCAGTGTTATGACAACTGCTGGTGTCAATATTGGTTTATATAAATCATAAATCTGATAGATCTATTTTACCGTAAAATGCATATCTCTAAATGAAATCGCATAAATGGTTTTCGCATAATCCATCGTATCTGCTAATTTTTTATTTTATTAGGGTGAAAGGGTGCAGACTTTTGATTTGATTTTGAACTTCAGGTTCATTTTGTCAAAGTGGATATGATGTTAAACTTTTTGAAATCATGATTGGTTTGTTGTCATAAAATATCGTCATATCTGAGCATGAGCATAAGCATGGTATGATCATATAAGAGTGCAAAATGCAACAATTAATGATTTATCATACACATAATATAAAGCTTGTAAGCTAAAAAGGTATGCTCAATTAAATAGTTGAAAGAAACTAAATTATCATTGCAAATAAATCAAGCATGTGAGCTTAAGAATGTATGCTCAGCTAACATGAATTGAAACATATACACATGTTATTTATATTCTACATGTATATAAATAATTTCATCTCAGACATATATTTATGCTACATGCATTAAAAATATATCATAGAGATTTTAGCATGCTAAATAAAATGTTCTTCACAGAATATTAAATATGCGGCAGGCATATAATTTTCTACACAAGCATTTATAGTGTTTAAGTGTAAATTCATGCTACTGGCAATAAAAATATACAACATCCCAGTCATTTATAATGAAGTAAAATATTTTTGTTTAATAATTAATCGGACCACGTGGAAACGTCGTACCTCGTTAGGTTAGTTGACTAACAGGAGAGCGGTCTCAGGATCCTCATAATTATTAAACGTAAAAAATAATCAATTAATCCAAAAATGCGATTAGTGATGGTTTACACGTATGATGAATCAGATTTACATGGAAAGAGAAAAAACACGAACATGCGCGACGGTCGGGCAGGGGGCGGCAGGCGGTGGGCCGCGCCTCAGGCACGGCGGCCGGCCACGCCTCGCGTCAGGCACAGTAGCCCGCCAGGCCGTGGGCCGCTGGCCGCGCGTCAGGCGAGGCCAGCGGCACACCTCAGGCGCAGTGGCTCTTCGCAAGGCGCGCATGCATCAGGCGCGCATGGGTGGTGGGCCAAATCCTCTGGATTGATGAATTTCGGAGGAAAAATTCGATTTTTGTTGTAAAGATACAATTTTTAATCTTTGAAACAACTTTTTATCGCAAAAATATGATTTTTAGCGTGAAAAGTTGATTTTTCATCCAAAAATTATATAAAAATGTTATTAATCAACTACTGTGGGAGGAACCCCAGCCCTTTATTCATATGCTGGATAGAAGAGTAGAAAGATACGATACATAAATATGGGTGTATTTCTAAGATACACGCTATTCTAACCGACTCTGGTATTTCCATTCACAACACTCCCCCTTATCCAGCCATAGGTGTGGACTCTGCTCATGAATGCTTCATGATTCTGAGTGTAGTAAGAGTCTCACATGGGGTGGATACTTCAGGATCCTGAGTTGGTGAGGTTTGCCTCGTTAAAACATTTAGCTAAGGAAAACCCTGTGGGAGAAACCATAGTTAAGAAAAAAGAGTACAAACGCTCTTTAACTTCCCCTGATTTGTACAAGTGACTCTGCTCATGAATACTTCTGGATTCTGAGTGTCACAGAGGGGTGGATATTTCAGGATCCAGAGTTGATGTGATTTACCTCTTTAAAACCTTTGGCTATGGAAAACCCAGTGGGAAAAACCATAGCTAAAGGAAAAGAGTACAAATTCCATCAACTCCCCCTGATCTGTAAAAGCTCTTAGGCTTTCAGATCTCTTAGGCTTATCTCATCACTCCTATTTACAACATTCCGAAAATATACACAGATTACAAATATTATCACCATTAAGTAGCTGCTGAATCCAAAAACTCTGGAGAGGTGTGCCAAGTTTGTCGCCTCTGATGTGGTCTTCAGACTATGTGGTCAGCTCTACAATATCAGCCTCTATCCCTGTCATCACTGTGATGTGATGTACCACCAGGCGCCCTCAAATACACTAGTGGTGTGATTCTGGAATGGTGAGAATCTCGGAATGATAGGATGATGTTGTCTTCATAAGTTGCTTTTCATATCTGCAGTAGATGGCCTTCCCACTGTGTGTATCTTGTCTGTGATTTCTCAGTATAGGGATCGGACCTGTAACTTGCATTGCATAAACTTGGAGGATGATACTTTATAATGTAAGTCCAAATCTTTTGACCCTTTGAGGAAGCGCAGAAGGCTTAACTCTGGTCTAATGGCCCTTTTTAGGTGCCAACTATCTCTGGCTAATGAGTTTACTGTAACTACGATATCGAGACGCGTGCAGTTATCCAAGAGTGCCTGATTGCACTTAGATAAAGGACTTTAGGACCAGTTATATCCTCCCCCTCTTCCAACGATCGGAATGGATATTTTTGTACATCCATAGAGTGTACTACCATAGGTGCACTTTGGATGACAATGGTCCTTTTAATTTCTCCAATGCACTTCTGGGCATATGTAACAGGATTCTATGAGCCATGACTTATATTTGCCTAGGTCTTTCATTTCATGTTTAATAGTCAGGCTTGAACAGATGTTTCGGTTTTCTCTTCAAAAGATCCGATAAGATTTTATTTGTTTACAACTATGACCTCAAATCATGTTCTTTGCTTAGATGCAAAGACAACCCTCGGTAGGAATCATTGATTTGTAAAGTGATTCTTTTGGTTGTACATTATTTATTATTCTTATTGTTTTTCTTCAATAGAATAGACGTCTCGAAGTCTATTTGGACATTTAAGGAAATGTGGAATTTATCTTTACCAAGATATCCACAAAGGTATGCCGTCACAACATCCAATAACAGTATATCCAAAGTTTTCTTTGTCAAATCGTAAGGTATTCGCATCTGATAACTTAGGGAGACTGATGCATCATTTATGAGTCATGCTCATTTTAGTTTGTTTGATCCCTAATTTCAGCGAAATTTTCCTTGGGCTATAGGTTATACCTTATAGCTACGATTTTGTATTTATTTTTCTTATGTGTGCAATATTTTATTTTATCCACAGGTTTGACACATTTTGGTGTCTGGACTTCAGGTCCGAACATTTCACGTTTCATAAGTGAGTCTAGGTCATCTTTTATTGCCTCGTTCCACATTTGGCCAATCTCTACGTTTGCATTTTAGCAACGGAGTATGGAACGATAAGTTATAAACATCATCACTTTTACGATGTATATGGAAATATAATACGTGAATACATTGTCGACAATTTATGTTCTATCTATCCAACACCTCCCCAGTACGTATACCATTTACTTTCAATTTTAGTTTTTCCTGGCAGTTCCTCTGCAGTGGATTTCGGGAAGGGTAAGGGTGTAGACAGGAACTCATTACCCTGTGGTAGTATTGTCTTAAGGTCTCCAGGAGTTTCTGTCCTTGGAGCCTAGTGGTCTGCCTCTTTTCTATTGAGGATCAGCAACTTTTGCTACGGGTGGATTGCATCCATTCTCGGGGATGTCAATCCTAGCTGGAGTTTTTGCAGGAGGAATGTGTGATCTGACAATCTTCTGGTTGTCAGTAAATGAGTCCTGTAACTGGTAAACATTGTTCTATATGTGGTGGATCTTCAGGATCTCAACTTCACATTGTTTTGTTACCGGGTCATGGTGGGTCAAACTTTTTGTATCCCACGTTATAATTTTCTTTGCACCAGATTTATCAGTGTCTGGGCCTATTTTGGGAAAACTAGTCTCATCAAAATCACAGTCTTCAATATGTGCCTTAAATGCATCGTCGTTTAGGGTTCTGGGTATCTTATAAGTGAAGGTGAGTCAAACCCTACATGGATACCTAGGCGACGTTGAGGAACGTTTTGGTCCTCTGTGGTGGTGCAATGGGGATTTAAACTGCGCGACTGAAGATTCTCAGATGAGAAACATTCGGTGGCATTCCATATGCAAGTTGCATTGCAGACTCTGAACTCCAGAGGGTCTTTTATTTACGATGCAGCATGTAGAATTTGCATATCCCCATGCATCCATCGGCAATCGGGATTTAATGGACGTTCAATCCAATGGAGTCTACTTATCAGTGACTCTGCCGACCCATTTTGGGTATGAACATGCGGCACTGTATGTTCATTTTCTATTCACGTTGCTTGGCAGTACTCTTGAAATGACCGGGAGGTATATTTCCTAATATTAACCAGACTTATTTTTTATATTTGATTGTCTGGAAAATATGCCAGCAACATTTTTATTTTTTTTGCCAATAGCTTTAGAAAAGCTAAGTGCGGGTCTGTAGTAGACACACAGACAAATATTCTGAGGATGCATTTATCAGTACAATGAAGTATCGAAATAGCCCACTAGGAGTGGAATTTGTCCACATCTATCTCCTTATATTCTTTTTGAGGAAGCATGGAGATTCTTTTTCAACTTTTCGTGGAGATGGCCTTGTAATTAGTTTTCCCTTATAGCAAGGGATGCGAGGGAATTCTCCCTTCTAAAGAATCTTCGGGTTCTTCAATTCAAACCCATAGGATAAGATGCAGTGCATCATCACTGATCCAGGGTGGCTAAGTCTATCATGCCAGAGTAAAAACTTGGCTGATGTCGGGCACTTCCGGTGCTTCATTTAATTCCGCTTCCATTCTCCGAATCTTTGTATAGTAGAGGCCTGTAAGGCTCTCAAAACGTTCAAGTATGGATTTTACTCCTTTTTCTGAGATGTTACATATAGTAATTTGTTTTTCATTTACATTTGTTGTTTCCAAATGGAAACTGTTGAAACGGGTGTCCTTGAAACTTAGAAAGTTTCTTTTAGAATTCAGAGAGATTAGTGCATCCTTTATTTTTGTTTTTGTGTCATTTGGGGGCAACAGTGTTGCGTTCCCTGGATCTTCAATACGGCCCTAATGTTGGGCTTTGTATTGAAAGATCGTATGTGTTTATTGTCTACTAATCAGTCATAAGAGCAGTTCATCTATTAAAAGATGAATCATATAGGCACATTCATTTTTAGAAAAACATTTTCATTCAAAACAAATTACATAATTCAAATGCTCTCATAACATAAATTATTCTCAAAACAAATTACTAAGATAAAAATAGAGGCTAATCAAGCAGGTCATCATTTTCAAAGTCGTCAGCTGTAAACTTGACTGGAGCATCAGAGGTCATCAGGTTTGTTTCCGCTTTATTTTTCTTGTTCTCTTTATACAAATACTGGAGATGTTGTGGAGTTCTGCACACTCTGAACCAGTGGCCTTTCATGCCACAGCTACGGCCTGGTCTTCCCATTCCCTCTTGGGTGGGGGTGCATCATCTTTATTTTTGACATTTCTATGTCAGGTGATCTTCCGCTTACTTTCATTTCTTCGTTGTTGGACTTGGCCCCTAGCCCTTTTGTTCTGTCCCCCTTTCTGTGGTCTTTCTTTTCTTTTGTTGTCCCTCTTCTTTCGAGAAGAAGAGGCATTATGAGCTTCGGGGGACAGTGTCAGGAGGCGCATGTTGTGAGTGGCGAGGAGAAGCTCTCTGCTTTGTTCAGCCATGAGTAAACATGACCGCAGCTCAAAATACTTGGTGAAACATTCGTTCATGGTATTGTTACATAAGTATCGCATCTTTCTCATAGAAAGACATGTACGTCTTTTCCATCATGTGATCTTCTGAGATTTTTTCACCACACAACTTCAGACGTGAGGTGATGCTAAAAAGAGCTGAGTTGTACTCAGCTATGGACTTAAAGTTCTACAGTCTCATGTTCTCTCACTCATATCGTGCCTTTGGGAGTATAATATCTTTCTGATGTTTATACCTATCCTCAAGGGCAGTCCATAGCTCAAGTGGATCTTCGACCGTAAGGTATTCTGCCTTTAGGATCTTGTCCACATGGCGGCGAATATAGATAATAGATTGCGCCTTTTCTATATCGCTTACATTTTCATTATTAGTCACAGTAGAAATGAGGGACTTTGCATGTAGATGAAACTTCACATCGAGCTGCCAGCTTAGATAGTTTCTTTCTGATGCATCCAGCTTCGAAATTGACACTGGTGACTTTAGCCATTTTATCTAGCAGAGCACAAATTTGCATGAATTAATATTTTAAACAATAAACATTTTCATGCGGATGCAATTTTTAAATGAAGAGCTAATTGCGTGGATCGGCTAGTCCCACATAAATAAAGAGTCCAAAGTCCATTACAGTCCATATTACACAAATGAAATCTTTTAAAAAGAAGTTACAACTTTGGAAACCCCGTTGGTCCCATATAAGATCTTCAGCTTCAATTGTGAACTCCGTCTCCATGGAAAGTGGTCTTCGGTCTTGGACATTTATATAAATTCCTCACTACAATTTCTCTCAAAAGTAAAAGAAAAGTGCATGAAATAAAATGTGGGACTTACACAGCCGTTCCAAAACCGCAATTTAGCCATCCATGCAAAAATCTGTGCTCATCAAACATTTTTAGCAGACATTTTCATCACAGTCATCACAGGCATTTATATTCACAGAAATGGATAAACAATTTAATTACTTTGTAATTATTAGACCATTGGGCAACGTCATACACCTTTAGGTTAGCTGACTAATGGCAGAGTGGTCGCATGATCTTCATAATTAATAAGTTTTAAAAATATACACAACCATACACTGTTTATCCACAGAATAAGTCAAAATAATGCAAAGCATATATTAATGATTTTACAGAGGAAATCATTTAATGCAAGGGTTGTACTAGTTGGGTTTATCCAAAGAGATTGGAAAAGTGCCCAATAATTAGACATGTTCTTTGTAAAAGGAATAAGTTTTCCTTTTTAATTTATCCCCAAATGACCCCAAAATACCCCTTACTGTCCCATAATTTATCATGATTTTACATGGGTTTTGGGTCTCCAAAACGCCATTTTTTATCAATTTTTAGCCCAACAGGCCCTTCTAAGGCTTATATCTTAGCCCCGTTGATATTTTATTTTTTCGAAACAGAAATCACCTGCAGGCCTGAGGCCCGCAGTGTAGCTGCAGGCTTCAGGCCCGCAGTCCTTAAATTTTTTTTGAATCAAGCCTGCGGGCCTGAGGCCCGCAGTTTGCCTGCGGGCTTCACACCCACAAGGCTGTTTTTCGTTTTTTTGTTGTTGACTGGGCTTCGGGCCCAAGAAAGTTGAGGGGCGGCGACTAGGGTTAGCCGTCGCCGTCCCTCAGTGGATTACCGCCGGACGGTGGCAAGGGGGTGGTCGTCCCTCTCGCCAGAGTATGGGGAAGCACGGCGACCCCCCTTTGGGGGGTCTAATATGGCAGAACACGTGGGCCCCCTACAGGGGGGTTGTCTACAGAGATACACGCCGGCCCCCCTTCAGGGGGGTAGGGCGATAGGCCGAGGCCGCCCCCCTTCGAGGGGTGCGGCGATAGGGGTGGGGGGTGCCGGCTGCAAGGTCGTCGGCGAGTACTAGGTAGGGTTTAAATCCCTGTTAACATATCGAAAATCATATTAAAAATATGATTTTTGGACGATGAAGTTCGTCGTTTATAGGTGATTAGCAATTTCCACATCGATCTTGCGAGATCTATGGGTTGATCTATCATACGTATGATAAAAACAACATTTTTAGCGGGATTTACCTTTATATCCATCCTCCAGATATAGAGACTGTTGAACGAAGCCTACGCGGATTATGACGCTCGTTTGATGAAGCCTTGCACCGCACCCGTGGATCTCTCGTCTCCCTTTGCCTTCGCAACGATCGATATTTGTAGAATTTTTAGAGGCTCGTGCTGATAACGTGTTATGAATCAACTACTGGGGGAGGAACCCCCGGCCATTTATTTATAGGCAGGATAGAAGAGTAGAAAGATAAGATACATAGATATGGGTGTATCCCTAAGATACCCGCAGTCCTAACCGACTCTGATATTTCCATTCACAACAAAAAACTCTTTTTTGAAAATAGATATATATTAAAAATGTGATTTTTCATATAGAACTAAATAAAAGAAATAGTTCTAATAGAGGAGAACCATAGATCTATAATCATGCACATGGAAATTTAGATCTAGGGTATGTAAATGTTTACCTCTACATCCTACCCGTCGGATCTATCGAAGTTTGGTGAAGGAAGTCCTTTCCGCATCCTCGCGATTCATCCGTCGACAGGGGTTCGGCTCAGCTGACGAGCGTGCTGATAACGTGTTGTGAGCAAGGTTAATGGCTAGGAAACCCCTAGCCTCATATATAAAATAAACAATGTGGGTGGATACACAATAGGCCCATTAGGCCCATCTCATACACTTTTTATTTATTTTTTAAAAGAACAATTCAGGAGATTCTTTTTAATTCGTTTTTTGTTGGTTATATCAAAATTGATTGTGTTTTTTTGTCCCTATCATGAGTGTCTTTGGGTCTCCAACGTGCAGGTCACAGGGGGCCACGTGGTTGTCCGGTTGATACTTTATGATTAGAAAATTTTAATCTTCGTTATAAACTTATAATGACACTATGCTAGCCTTAAAAATTATGTTTAATCTCACTTTTAAACCATAAATACTAATTTAATATCTCTTCTATTGAATTAAAAAATTCAATATCTTGGTAGTATAGTTGAAGGAGGAATGTCAGCATCAATAGCTCCTTGACTAGCAATCAGAACAGTTCCAAACACCAAATATCTTATGATTACGAGATGTTTTACATGTTCATCTAATCGTTCCAAAAAATCATATTGTTACAAAATAGTTAAACTTATGACAAGTGGATGAATAAATAAAATTTTTTAAGTTTGTTACATGTAACCTATTTCTGGATGTTGTGAGTGTTTTCGGGGTGTTTTCTCACCACATGATGGTAGTTCGAAGGTCCACGGTCGTCGCTGTCACGAAAGACGGGGACGACCTTCGTAAAAGACCGGCCGAGCGTTCTCTTATGTAGGAATGCTCGGATTCGAGCAACGGTGCACCAAAGGGTAGCTTCGACGGGGGTGAAAGAGACCTCCGAAATCGGTTGATCGAGTGGACCCTTGATGCGAGATGCACTTGTGGCTGATCGACGGGACACCGAAGGAAAGCTTCGGCAGGGTGACGCCTCTTCGGATCTGCAAAACGAAGAATTTGTCTGGGGTGTCAGACCTTGGTTCCGACCAAGTCCCTTCCGATGCCTAAGTCAGATCTCGTCTGATAAGTGCTCGGTGGAATCGGGCTTGGTTCGCGGAGAGGCCAAGCACGAGTTCTCGAGCCGAACTGTGGAGGAGAAATGTAAGGTGTAAGAAGGTCTGAGGAGATGGTATACCTGAGTCTCAGATATCCAGGATTCGGTCATTTCGTCTTCCGTCTTTTGGCTTCTTATAGGATTCCTGTATGTCAACGTCTTCATGGCGTCTTTCTGTTCCTCCCCCCGCGCCCAACCATATTGATGGTCCCTTAAATGGTGATCAAGGCAGGCACGATTCGAGATGAGGTCTCATCATTTGCAGGAAGTCAACAGTCCTTCGGACTATGGTCTTGGGTCGTGGCGTCCTGACCCGCTCTCGTGGCCCCTGGGCTTGGGTCCTGGGTGGTACTGGGCCAAGCGGTCGGCATACTTCCCTTCAGCCATTTGGGGGATCAGATCAATTGTCCCCATCGCTCAGGTTGTTTGGCTTTGACGGTTCGGTCCGAGGGATGTGATACGCGCGGATTTGATAGGCATGTCAGTCGAGACGGCACATTAAATGAAAATCATCATGGCATTGGGCGCCAGGAATCCTCCTGCCCATTGGGTGCGAGATTTGGAGAGTCGCCCTTCGTGCAATGCTGACACGTACGTGGGAGCGAACGGCTGGGGATGATACAAGAAATTTGGAGATTAATGCATAAATGGAGGTTGTTACCTTTTGGAGAAGGTCCTGCCTCTTCAGCATAGTTTTCTATCTCGCTGCTTTCGCACTTGCCGTCGGATTTTAAGGGGGTCCCTCATCATGTGTTCTTCGTTTTACTCCTCTACTTCTTGGGCAAGCCAACAGGCACCCAGGCCAAGTTACACGGAGGGATCGTTGGTGGGTTCAGCCACCGCCGAGGCTGCGCTCACTGGCGCAGGCAACGAGATCCATTTGGCTGGGGGTGACCCTTCCGGCGTCCCCCGAAGGTGATGGGGCAGTAGTTGGTGGCTTGTGCCACCTCCATGGCTGCACTTTGTGTCTCGTACCTTCATCCTCCTTATGGTTCCAGGGCTCCCTTGATGAACGAGATGATCTGCTTCCCTGACCGTCGCAAGGTTGGGGTGTATAAAAAAACTTTTCGTTTGGGCTACAATCCCCCCTCCAACCCTTTGTCGTTGTATTCTTCTCTACCTTCAGGTTGCTCTTTGTCAGTTTAGCCTGAATGCCTTCGGGTCCCTGGTGGGGTTCCTCGTGTTGTGTATGTCCCGGGGGATTGAGCTGACCCTTCCTCTCTTCTGCCATTTCTAGCGTCTGAGCCACCATAAGTCGGGCGCTTGGCTTTTACATCACCGCTCGTAAGGGCATGAATTTGGTGTCGGGGCTACCATCCTTTGTAAAGCATTGGAAAGAAGATTACGCGTTCGTGACCCTCCCTAAGGAGGCAAATTTCCCGGTTCGCTGGGGTAGGTCCCATTTGCCGATTTTGGAGGGGGAGCCTTTCCAATATGGAACTTGAGGCGATCAGCAAGCTGCCTGTAATCTGTACTAGTGAGCGGGACATGTTCCTCTTTCTGGACAGCGCCTTGAAGGAGACCTTGTGGTCAGGATGGAAGCCTTTTCTTCTTTGGCTCGGTCATCCTGTTAGTCTCCGGTCACTCGACCATTTTTGTCTTGACAGATGTAGCCAACGGAGGTTTTTCTTCGTATGCCATACTGGCTCCCCTTCCCAATCCCGCCCTAAGGAGGGGTGATCATGACTTGGCTGTCCGCCCGAAGCAATGAAGCGGGCTGTCCCGGGTCAGGAGGTGCTTAGCTGCAGGTGGTACGAAGAGGAAGAGGGACCGCCCGTCCACGGATCACAGTAGAACAGAAGGGAAGAAAATGCGGGTCCTTCCCTCCAGTGGGGTTTCTATTGGCAATGCCCCGGTCTTTGAGGTCCCCCTCCCTGGGTTCTCGGCAATGCGAGGATGAATGGCCTTGGGGGCTTCTCTTCAATCTGTTCAGGTTCGCTTCATGCAGATTACGAACGGTCCTTAGCTGACCTTCCGCGCTTGGAGAGCGAACTGCTCAGCTCTCGTTTTCCTGTGGGCTTGAAGGAATCTGTCTTCTTGCTGGAGTTGCTGCTTGGCTGGCTAAGAATTCCTGCTTGCCTAAGGACCGGTCGGTGCTGGATGGGGTAAACGACAATCGGTTGTCCACCTTTGTTGTGATCTGTGGCCAGCAGGTAAAGTTTCGTATGGCCTTGAGTGTATTCCTTGGTGCACGTTGTTGACCCTCATTTTTTTCTCTGATGCAGTTGTCCTCGATTGGCATGTCGCTGCGGCATCAGTTCGTGGCGCTCGCTGATGCTGAGGCAAACCTCACCTAGAAACCAGCGACAGTTGAAGCTGTCGAGGAAGCCGCTCAGGAGGCCGAGGCATGTGCGAGGTCAATGGAGACCAGGATCTCTGAGCTTTCTGTCAAGGCCAAGAAACTAGACACCTTGAGGGTTGTGGCACTGGTCGACAAATCCAAATCTGAGGAGAGGGCCGCCCATGCGACAAGGCCTGGGAGGGTTGTTGATGAGGCCGATCTCGAGGATCTCGAGGAGTTGCTGGATGCATCAGAGTCACGGTAGGCTGCGCTCAAGGCCAAACTCGTCGAGTCATCGCATGCGAGTGAGGCAGAGAAGTTAAGGCTTCAAGGCCAAATAGGCATTCTCGAGGCTCGGGTCAGGGAGTTAGAAAAGGTTGACCCTGCTCAGATAGCATAGGAGGTAGTGAGAGAATACTCTGAGACCTTCGTCACCCCGGGGATGTCCAAAGCGTTTGAGGCCGGGTTCCTCCATTGCCGACGTGAGATTGAGCACAAGTTCCCTGGCTCGGGAGTCATTTTTGAGGAGCTGGAGTTGATTTCTCGTGAAGATGTCGGGGAGCCCGACATCGACCAGCCAAGGATCGAGACTGTCGCCGTCGATAGGCCTGGGGGTGGAGCCTGACTCTTTTTGTAAACTGCACATAGTTCATTTTCATGTTTGTAACTTTTTAAGCTCCGCCCGATCTTTATGATGCATGTAGCTGTATTTCGCTCATTTTCGTCTCTGTTTTATTGTTGTCCCCTCATACGGTACTGGTTTGCTGCCATCGTTGGGAAGCCAGGTTCAAGGGAAACTGCTAGTGTCAAATGGTCGGCCTGCTGGGGGAGGTGCCCCAGCCTTATGGTCGATCAGATGATCAGCTTGAAGGGGGAGCTGCCCCAGCCTCACGGTCGATCGCATGATCGGCCTGTTGGGGGGCTGCCCCCAGCCTTACGATCAATCAGATGATCGGTCTGCTGGGGGAGCTGCCCCAGCCTTATGGTCGATCAGACGAGACGGGCGCGCTCGACCCTCGGGTTGGCTCTGTGCCCACTGTACGCGTGTAGTACACACACATGATGGGCGACCGCAAGCACTGCAGTGGTTGCCCCCCTCCCACTAAGGTTTTTGAACCCAAGTTTGGCGACTGAGTTTACTTCTGAAATACATGATTTTTGGTCAATTTCACGTGAACGTTTAAAGGGTCAAACGGACTCAGAATCGCACACTGTTTGTTTCTATGCATTCACAATTCAATGTTGTTCGATTTGATGTGAGATATTGCTTTCAGAATTCAATAGTGAGGGAGGAAAAATTCGTTAAAGTTTGGCCTTCATAGAGGGAAAACTTGTAATTAATTTTTCCCTTATTAATTAGTCACACATCGGATATTTTAAGAGTAGGAGGGGTCAGCTCCTTATATAAACAGGAAATTACTCTCAGCTCCTAATATAAATAGGAGATAATGCTCCTTCTAAAAACTCGCACCAAGCCTTGGATCAAGGGAGCTCTCAAAAGTTAAGGGCAAACCTGGATCGAACAGTCTAAAATATTATTCCCTCATTATCCCTCTTTCTTCGCTACTCCTGTTCAGGCCAAGGCAAGGCTATAAAGGAGTTCAAATCTGATATGAAGTCTTAGTGAAAAATCTTCTCATGGTGAAATTTTTTGGCTAATGTGGTTGACTCGGCGACAATGGTGTTGCTCGCCTTAGGACATGATTCAACTCAGGGGAAGCGGCTCAGCCCTAACGTGTGCATTGGTTCGTGGGATTCTGTGATTTACTAATGTGCAAAGCAAAGGTTAGTGATTTATATTTATGCATTTTTTAATTACAGTTATTTTATAGATCTATCTTTAGGGGTTGGTCAAACCCACCGGGATAGTAGAGATTCTGGTTAGAGTTATTTCCTTAGGACGTTCTTAAAATGGTTTTAAGGTTATTTTTCTGCTTCTTATATGTTTTCTTCGTCTGCCTGACTAAGGCCAGACGTCAATTTTGAGCCCTAAGGACCCCAGAAACCCCAACATTTGTATCGGATCCATGTCTACGTGATCTATAATTTTAATGCAATTATAAAATGCATAAGATGCTACAAGTTTCTCCATGAGATGGAGGTCTGTTATTAGTTATTTAAATTTCTTTTGAAATTTCCATAAGATGGTTTTATTTTTCGAAAAACTATTTTTGAAAATTAGATCTCTTTTAAATCATGTTTTTATTTTAAAAGTAGATCTGGATAATTATGTGATAATTGTGTTAGGTTAATGCTGCTATGATCTAAATTTTTAAGTGATAATTTTTTAGATTCCCAATATCTAATTAGGATAGCTATTAATAAATTAAATTGTTACATGATAATAATATTTGAAAAAATTATTTTTTGAAAGTTAGATCTTCTTTAATTATATGATAATTTAGAGTAAATCTGATATTATCGTGTGATGATTTTTTAATGTTGTTATGATCTAAATATATTTTGTGTAAGATATTTAGATTCCTAATACCTGATTAGGATAGCCATTAATAAAAATTCAAATTATTATGAAACATATATTGTTATGTGATAATAATTTTAACTTCATAATAATTGATTAGGACTGTGAATACAATAAAAGTTATTAAAATCCTAAAAAGTTAGTTAGAATTAGGACACGCCTAGTTAATTAGGATTAACTAGGAAAGGTTAACCCAAATTAAATCGATGTTACACATATTAATAATCGATATTCTTAAATTGTCCATGAAACAGTGTCTAGAATTGTTTACGCAAGGGCCCTGGATCACCCCAGCCCTGACTGGAGATAGTGGTCCTAACCTACCAAACCTGCCTGATCATATTCGATCGGACCAAATAGAATGCATATTATCATAATGTGACACCATCGATTATATCTAGTTAATTACATTAAAGATCCTTTTCAGGATTAGCCGTAGCACTCCTTGGTTTTGGAATTTGGAAACTAGGATTCCTGTAATAGTTATTGAGTCAACCCAAGCTATAACATGGTTATTTTTTTGGAAAACAAATTCTATTATGCATATGATGTCGTTCAGCCTAATCCAAACCGTTGCTTCGTGAACATACGAGCGCCAACATAAGTTAGGACTGGACAAGAGAACAAGGGTCTTACTAGACTAGTCTTTATGATTTGTTGAGCCAACTTAAGGTCATAAACAACTAGGGGTAAAAACTGATAAGGGAATCACATACGATGTGAGTGATGAAGAGCCATCTACCGATCGCAGAGTCAAGCAACTTGTTGAGCCAACTCAAGGTTGTGAAATTCAAGTTGGTTGCGTCCCTTTTTCCACTAAATATCAAAATTCGTTCATCTATATAGGTTAAGATGATCGCTAAAAGAGTGGGAGGATATAGTTAGATAAAAACCATTCTATCTATATCAAATTGGACATATGCTAAAATAGGGTAGTTCTATGTTTTATCGCATGGAATCCAAATCATAATATCCTAAAAGAATAGGCTAACTATTCAAAATGATTGGTTAAGGAATTTCAACTCAAAATCCAATTGATAGACTAAACTATGTTCGCACAGACCTATCCCTTAAAGTGTCCTTCTTAGCACTGGATTAAGGGCAATGATTTTCTTAAGCTCTAGGTATAGCATAATAAAAGCATGCTACTTGACACTCGCCTCTATGAATTATATGCACCAGGGGCAGATTGAACATACTGATGTTCAAAGCATGTTTCTCCTTACAACTTGTTGAGCACACTCATGGTTGTATGGAAACCAGTTTCAATCTGCAAGGTTCGAAACTTGTGCAAACTGTTTGACTCGAAGATGAGTGCATGAGCAGTGCAAGACCATGTATCCAAATCAGATCTTGAGACAAACAACTTGTTGAGTCTCCTCAAGGTTGTAAAGCTCAAGTGTTTGGGTGCATGAGAAGCTTGCACAGCTAATATTCGGGTTGGGACATGTATTGTCTAAATGTGATTTAAAAAAGAGAAGGCATTAAGGAAATTCGGTTGATAAAGAATGTTTTGTCTACCATGAGAAAATGCATAGTAGGAGGAACTGAAAATGAGACATGTTTGATGCCTCAGTTTCAGAATAATTTTTATACAAAGGAAAAGATTGTTCTACATATTAGCAAAGGAGCAAATTTTGTTTCTAGGGCCATACGGGACGTCCAACACACTATGGCAAGTGTCACTAACTTGTTTCTGAAGCAATGTTGAGGTGTGTGCATTTTGTTTCATAATATTGTGAAGCGCAAGGGATTAAGTTATAGTAAAAATTATCTATGGCACAATGGACTTGTTGAGTATTGGACTTCTCCCTACTTGGTGTTAATGATGAGCAAACATAAATACTTGTGACTAATCCCCTATTTTGCAGTTAATCTATTGCCTAAGCTTATTATGAAGATCAACTAGCAATGGATGACTCACAAACGTCATTGAAGGCAAATGATATGAATTGGATGATCGTAGATTGATGATTGAAGCTCAGTAAAGACTTCAAGCTCATACGATGGAAAGAAGAGATTATTCGTCAATGTAATTTTTCTTTTATCTCTTCTAGTATGTAGCTTAGAAGTAGAACTTTGATGGAGCACTCACACACATCTACATTCTGTCATAGGACATATTTAGACTTTTGTCCTTTGATCCCAATTCAATTCAATTTTGTTTGTTCTAGGATTGTTTATAACAGCCGACTGCTTAACAGTTTACAGTCGCCTATCTCAACAACAGTCGACTGTGTTTTGTTCTACAGTTGCCTGTTATGCACAGACTATTACAATGTAGTTTTGGGCCTTCTCTGATTATTTCGCACAGGCTACTGTTGAACGATTCACAGGCGCCTGTCCTAGTGACAGTCGACTGTGAATTATACATCAGTCGCTTGTCTCTCCATGCCCAAACTCTGTTTGAACTAATTTCTACGGCCAGTCGACTTATGTTGTATATACAGTTGACTGTCTATTAGATCAGTCGACTGTCTATGCTGCAACAGTTGCCTGTCTGTAAGTCTTTTCTTTGACTCAACTCTCTGGAAATTTCTCCTGACTTTGACAGTCGTCTGTTTAAGGATATACAGTCACATGTTCTGATTAACAGTCGACTGTGTTACTTGCATCAGTCGTCTGTCCTGTATCTTATTAGATTTCCAGTATTTGTCTAACTTACTCTTCTCTCGTCCAGTCGCCTGTCGAAGAATGTAAAGTCGCCTGTTGGCTTAACAGACGACTGTCTTTGCTTCATCAGTCGACTGTCCACGTGGTAAGTTACCGTTATGATTTCTCACCTACCCTTGCTGACTGTGCAACAGTCGACTGTGGATTGTTCAACAGTCGACTATCGCGAGTTCAGATTATATCCGTTGAGATTTTTCTCACGGATTTCGATTGGGGTTTTGCCTAAACTGTTTTGTGGATTTGAGAAAGCTATAAATAGAGCTTCTACTGTTTCATTGGAAGGTTACTCATTCATTGCAAAATCCTTCAAGCTTTCATTTCCAAAGATCAAAGCTCTCAAATCCAAAGCCCTAAGTATTTCCAAATTTTGTTCTCTTGCTCTCCAACCTAGAACCAAAGATTGATCTTCTAGGCATTTGGTGAAGACCGTTTCTTAAGGTTTTATTCATAGTCTTTTAGCTTCGATTTATAGAATGTTAAGCCTTGAGTAATTCTTACATGTCTATCTTCATATCGCTCATATCTTAGAGCTAGGATTATCTTAGAAGCCATTAAGAAACTTTCCCGAAGCATATCGCTTCTTCCCTCGGCTTCTAGTGCATCTTAGTTGGTTCAAGTAGAGTCACCAACCGACTAGATGACGATCTAGTCGGTCGGCAACTCTTCATGAACCGACCTAGATGTCCTAACTCATTTCAGCTCTGCCATGTCGATCAATTAGTCGGTCAAAGAAGGTTCACCGACCGACTAGATGACGATCTAGTCGGTTAGGACTCCTTCTCAGACCGACTAGTTGAGCTTACCTCTGTACAGCCTGAGTTACTGTTTACAGTTAGTCGGTCCAAGAACATTCATCGACCGACTAGTTGTGAAACTAGTCGGTCAGCATTTGTTCTTAGACCGACTAGTGTAACTTGTATTCAGCTTCGTGCATTTCACTCTTAGTCGGTCAAAGAACACTCACCGACCGACTAGTTGGCAAACTAGTCGGTTGGCAAGTCTTCTTAGACCGACTAGTTCATGTTGCCTGGAAATCTCTCTTTTGGCTGTCGAGCTGTTAGTCGGTCCATGTTGAATCACCGACCGACTAGTTGATGAACTAGTCGGTCAGTGATCCTTCTTAGACCGACTAGTCTGCTTCAGATTTAGATCCGTTGGAGTTTTGAAAGCGACGTTTCTTTCTCTCTTTTCACTTGATCCTTTAAATACCTGGAGGGGTTATTTCATAGGATCAAAGGCTGCCATTTTAGAGATTTGGAAAAACCTAAGAGAAGCTATTCAACTCCATTCTAAAGCTTTCTCTTCCTCACAAGAATCTCTCCCTCAACTCTTTGAGCCATTTCCTCAAGAGAGATTCTCTCCATTGTGAGCCTTCCAAGTCTAGAGCTTGATCCAAAGTCACCATCCTCCATCCTAGCCTTCGATCGCTGATCTTATTGGTGGAGATTCGGTTTGGTGACATTCTCTCCTCAAAATCCATCATTGCCCTAATTTGGTAAGTTTACTCAAGGCATAGGATTTTGTACGGTAAGAGTTTATTTCATTTCATTTCATTGAATTGTTGTACACTCTCGGTTGTGAGAGTTTGTGTGATCCCGGGTTGTGGGATTCACGGGAATCGATTGTAGGTCGATTGCACTTGTGGAGTTTCCGCAAGTGGGTTTAGAGGAAATCTTGAGTTAGGGTTTCTAACTCAAGTATCCGGAGGGGATCCGGGTGGTTGGGACGTAGGATCACCGGGAACAAGTCGGGGAGACTTGGGTGGATCCGAACCCAGTAATATTGTTTGTTTGCGTATGTTTCAATTCTTGTTGATAGTTGTTTAATTCCGCTTTGTCGTTTGTTTCTTGCACAATAATTAGGAATAACTATCTTGATTATTTTAAGTACTATTCACCCCCCCCCCCCTCTAGTACGTGTGCAGTAGCTACCACAGGGCACTACAATTGGTATCAGAGCCAAGGTTAAAGCTACAAGTTCTAAGCTATGACGAACAACGACTACGACGTCTTCAAGAACCGCGATGGAGCTTCTTCAGTTATGGAAGGACTATCCTCCGTCAGGCCTCCACACTTCAACGGTACCAACTACGGGTACTGGAAATGCCGGATGCAAATTTTCCTCCGGAGCGCTTCACTATGGAGAGCCACCATGACGGAGTATGTCGAGCCTTCCGAAGAAGATTTCGCGAAGTGGACCCCCGCGGAGGTCACCGCGGAAGTAGCCAATGCCAAGGCAATGAATGCCTTGAATTGTGCGTTGGAGCCCGAGGACTTCAACAAGATATGCACATGTAAGAGTGCATATCAAATATGGAACCAACTCCTCATATTGCACGAAGGATCGAGTACGGTAAAAGATTCTAAACTCGTCATTGCTAATAAAGAATTTGAGTTGTTTCATATGGAGCAGGGCGAAACCATGAAGGATTATTACGCTCGCTTCGTGGATATATCAAACGACTTGGAAGCTCTTGGGAAGACCTACACCCAAAAGGAGAAAGTCTCGAAGATAATCGATGGACTTCCTTCTTGTTGGGAGAAGCGTACCTTTGCCATCGAGGAAGGTAATGACATGAATAAATATACGGTCGTACAACTAATGGGTACCTTGTTGTCTTATGAGGTACGCAAGGATAGTAAGATCCGGATGAGGGAAAAGATGAAGGCGTACTTGAAGCAAGACGAGCCAAAGAAAAAGGCAATTGCATTCAAGGCCGCTCCATCTACCGATGATGAAGATTCGGAAGAAGAAGAGGACGAAGAATTGGACATGGAAACATTGGCCAATATGGCAAAGAAATTCATCCGATTCTTCCGACAAGGTAAGTTGAATCGTAAATCTAAATTTATTTCGACTAATGTTTCTACTCCCGTGTGTTACAAATGCAACAAGCCAGGACATATCAAGCCGGATTGTCCTCTCTACAAAAACAAGGGAAAATGGAAGGGATCCAAGCACGACAAGTCAAGAAAGCACAAGAAAGGGCTTGTCGTCACTTTCACCGACTCCGACTCCTCAAGTGGAGAATCGGACGATGAAAGAGTGGAGATTGCACACACGTGCTTTATGGGAAAAGAGGATCGTGATGAAGAGACTTCCTCCGATGGAAGCGAGGATGAAAGCGAGGATGGAAGCGAGGATGAAGGCAAAGAGGTAACCAATGATGAACTTAGAATAGCCAATGAACAACTTTGGAATAAATTTTCTAATATGGCTACTAAGTTTATGAAGACTAAAAATGAATTAGATAGTCTTAAAAACTCGCCTAAGCCTATCATCGTCAACAACGACACCGTTGTTGATGGGTTGAGAAATGAGATTGAAAATCTCAAGTCTCAACTTGAGCATGTTCATATCGAGGATTCGGATGAACATGTGATAGCGGATTTGACGTCTCAAATCTCAACTTTGAGTATTGAGAATAAAAATCTCAAGTCACGTGTTTGTGCACTCGCATCGCAAGTGTCCACTTTGGATGCTTCTTTGCATTCTCTCACCGAGAAGCATGAGTGCACATTAGGCCGAATTCATGAATTCAACAAAGGTAAGGGCAAGTTGGATGATATCCTAAATGACTTACCTCCGGCCAATCATCACATTGGTTTGGGGTATAAGATGGGAGATTCATCCAAATCGTCCACCACCTTTGTTAGGCCATCTTCCGATGCTTCTACTAGTGGAAGTAAACACGTCATGGGTAGATCTTCTACCAATGGTGCTTCCGCTAGGAACACGCCCCCATTTGGAAAGAAACCCACTTTGGGTGGACCTCCAAAGAAGGGTCATGCTTACATATATACCATGCCACGTAGGAACACACATCCTACCCCACATGTTAGCACAAATGATGATTTTTATGCTCCGCACCCACGAGCACGTGCACACCATGTGAGACACACTCATGCACGTGTTCCTCCACATCCATATGTTCATCCTCATTCTCATATGAATAATTATCGTCATGCACCATTGCATCGCATGCCATATGCTTACCCACGACATGCATCACATAGAAATCAACAACGTATGCATGTTCCCAATAGGATTAGGACTCCCAAGACATACATCATTTGGGGTCCGAAGAACACAAGCATGCATAATAAGAATTTGTATGTGAAATCGTTTATTAATGATGTTATCTTGAATGATGATTATGTTGGGAAATCAAGTTCCTCTTGGACTTGGTTTCCGAAGGGTTAGTTCCCTTTGACCCTTCATTGCTTGGTACAATAGGTTTAATTTCATTTTATGGGTACCAAAGCAATTGTGGTTTGTATGGGTTACATTTAATTTGAATTTAGTTAGCTAAATTTATTGCCTAACCCATAGGATCCAAAAAGATTTTTGGATACCAAAATGATATTCTCTAGGTTAAATCCACCATGAGATACCAACCCTACCAACTCCGTGATTTGCAAGGATTTTCATTCGATTGGAGTTGATGGTGCTTGAATGATGCACCAAAGTAGGGGGAGCTTAATGTTGTAAGTATGTTCATACTTTTGATTCATATTGGTATCCATTGGTAGAATATATTACGATTGGTATCACTTTGCTTCATTTGGTATGCTAGATTTGTGTATGCCATTGTTATATGATGTTTTATCTATTTTTTGGCATAACATTCTTGCATGCTTCATTTTGTATACACATCGGATTATTTTTGTCTCTGATGTTGATTTCGTCGTTCGACGATTTTATGGATTTAATAGAATTCTTTCTATGGAAACATAGAATTGTTTTCCATGCACTAAAATAGCTATAAATGTTGATATTGGAGAATAAATTCCTTTCATCAATACGTAAATTTACAATTGGTATTTTGATGACTTCATTTTTCGTTTTTCGACTCAGGTCTCTTTGGCACACCTTTAATATGTTTTGCTATTTTACTTTGGTGTCATTGGACCGAGGTCGTATTCTTCGACTCCCGTGATTCATGTATTATTTGGCCATGATTTGTTATCATTGACTTCCTCCCGCACTTTTTGGATTATGCCAAAGGGGGAGAGATATAATAATGGCATGTGCTAAATGATAGTTTAGCATGAATCTAATTTGTTATGTTAGATTCAGGGGGAGTTAAGAAAATATAAATGTATTTCAAATTCGATAACTGGATCTGTATTTTTAATTTTCTCGCCTGATTGAGGTATATGTTTATTATTTCATATGGAACTAATGTGTCATCAATGCAGGGGGAGTAAGTAAATTTCATTTAGTACATTATTATTGATTATTAGTTATGTTGGTTTGTCATCACCAAAAAGGGGGAGAATGTTGAGTATTGGACTCCCTGTATTTGGTTTTGGATGATGAGCAAACATAAATAAATCGTGAACTAACAATTTGTGAGCGTAGTTATAGAGATCGTCGCCAAATTCACGAGAACACTCAAAGCAACATCTTAAGACTTCTCAAAGCTCGTATTCAATGCATAAAGCTTCGTTGAAGCTTTTGGACCTTTTTGGAAGTCATGAAGATTTGATCGAAGCTTTCGAAGACCGTTCCTTAAGATTTTATTCATAGTCTTTTAGCTTCGATTTATAGAATGTTAAGCCTTGAGTAATTCTTACATGTCTATCTTCATATCGCTCATATCTTAGAGCTAGGATTATCTTAGAAGCCATTAAGAAACTTTCCCGAAGCATATCGCTTCTTCCCTCGGCTTCTAGTGCATCTTAGTTGGTTCAAGTAGAGTCACCAACCGACTAGATGACGATCTAGTCGGTCGGCAACTCTTCATGAACCGACTAGATGTCCTAACTCATTTCAGCTCTGCCATGTTGATCAATTAGTCGGTCAAAGAAGGTTCACCGACCGACTAGATGACGATCTAGTCGGTTAGGACTCCTTCTCAGACTGACTAGTTGAGCTTGCCTCTGTACAGCCTGAGTTACTGTTTACAGTTAGTCGGTCCAAGAACATTCATCGACCGACTAGTTGTGAAACTTGTCGGTCAACATTTGTTCTTAGACCGACTAGTGTAACTTGTATTCAGCTTCGTGCATTTCACTCTTAGTCGGTCAAAGAACACTCACCGACCGACTAGTTGGCAAACTAGTCGGTTGGCAAGTCTTCTTAGACCGACTAGTTCATGTTGCCTGGAAATCTCTCTTTTGGCTGTCGAGCTGTTAGTTGGTCCATGTTGAATCACCGACCGACTAGTTGATGAACTAGTCGGTCAGTGATCCTTCTTAGACCGACTAGTCTGCTTCAGATTTAGATCCGTTGGAGTTTTGAAAGCGACGTTTCTTTCTCTCTTTTCACTTGATCCTTTAAATACCTGGAGGGGTTATTTCATAGGATCCAAGGCTGCCATTTTAGAGATTTGGAAAAACCTAAGAGAAGCTATTCAACTCCATTCTAAAGCTTTCTCTTCCTCACAAGAATCTCTCCCTCAACTCTTTGAGCCATTTCCTCAAAAGAGATTCCCTCCATTGTGAGCCTTCCAAGCCTAGAGCTTGATCCAAAGTCACCATCCTCCATCCTAGCCTTCGATCGCTGATCTTATTGGTGGAGATTCGGTTTGGTGACATTCTCTCCTCAAAATCCATCATTGCCCTAATTTGGTAAGTTTACTCAAGGCATAGGATTTTGTACGGTAAGAGTTTATTTCATTTCATTTCATTGAATTGAATTGTTGTACACTCTCGGTTGTGAGAGTTTGTGTGATCCCGGGTTGTGGGATTCACTGGAATCGATTGTAGGTCGATTGCACTTGTGGAGTTTCCGCAAGTGGGTTTAGTGGAAATCTTGAGTTAGGGTTTCTAACTCAAGTATCCGGAGGGGATCCGGGTGGTTGGGACGTAGGATCACCGAGAACAAGTCGGGGAGACTTGGGTGGATCCGAACACAGTAATATTGTTTGTTTGCGTATGTTTCAATTTTTGTTGATAGTTGTTTAATTCCGCTTTGTCGTTTGTTTCTTGCACAATAATTAGGAATAACTATCTTGATTATTTTAAGTACTATTCACCCCCCCTCTAGTACGTGTGCAGTAGCTACCACAGGGCACTACACTAAGTATTTCCAAATCTTGTTCTCTTGCTCTCCAACCTAGAACCAAAGATTGATCTTCTAGGCATTTGGTGCAGTCAAGAGAAAGGGCTTTCTCCTCTCTTCCAAGAGAGTTCTTCAACACACATCACACTTCTCCTTCAAGTTCTACTTCAAGGCATAGGTGATTGTAAGTGTTGCTTTCATATTTCATAACTTTCGTTATTTGAATTGTGCTCTCGGTTGTGAGAGTGGTTTTGCTTTCTCCCTGGTTGTGGAAGTCAAGGACATCGATTGTATTTGATTGCACTTGTAGGGTTGCTACAAGTGGGCTATAAGGAAACCTCAAGTTAGGGTTCTAACTTGAGTATCCGGTGGTATCCGGGTGGTAGGGACGTAGGATTACCGGGAACAAGTCGGGAGTTGACTTGGGTAATCCGAACCCTTGAAACATATCTGCGTTTGCGTGTGTTTCTCTTTGGGTCGTTTTTCTATTCCACACTATTTGTTGGATTGCATTTTATTTGGCATAAATTCCTTTTAAATTTGCATAAACACTATTCAACCCCCCTTCTAGTGTTTTCCCCATAGACAGGGTCCTTACAATTGGTATCAGAGCGCAAGGTTTCTTCTATGGCATCCAACAACAACAACAACAACGTTCCTCCGCCGCCTTCGTACAACAATCACGACCGTGATGGAGCGTCCACTCTTTTTGAAGGTCAATCTACGGTTCGTCCTCCACGTTTCAATGGTACTAATTTTGGCTATTGGAAGTGTAGGATGGAGACATTCCTTAGGAGTGCTTCTCTTTGGAGAACTCTCCACAAGGAGTACGTCGAGCCCGCCGAAGATGACTTTGAGAAATGGACGTCTTTCGAGAAGTCCGCCAAAGTTAACAACGCTAAAGCAATGAACGCTCTTCATTGTGCGTTGGACCCGAATGAGTTCAACAAGATATGCACATGTAAGAGTGCATATCAAATTTGGAACCATCTCATCGTTACCCACGAGGGAACGAATAAGGTAAAGCTTTCAAAGTTATATGTTGCCGTGCAAAACTTCGACTTGTTTCACATGCAGAAAAATGAGAGCATTGCATCGATGTACGGACGCTTTACCGACATCACAAATGAATTGGAAGCCCTTGGCCAAATCTACACCGAACCTGAAAAGGTAATGAAGATCATCATGGGGATGACCTCCAAATGGGAAAGAAGAGCAATCGCCATTGAGGAGGTCAATGACTTGAAGAATTACACCGTGGTGAATCTCATCGGGACTCTTATGTCTTACGAAGTAAGACGGGATAACCGATTGAAGATTCAAGCCATGATGAATCCCTCGGAGGCCAAGAAGAAAGCTTTGGCATTCAACGCCAATTCATCATCCTCCGAAAGTGATGAATCCGAGAACGAGATGGATTTGGGTGATATGGCTCAAATGGTGAAGAAGCTCCAACGCTTCTTCCGCAATGGTAAATTTTCCTCAAACAAACATTTTGAGTCAACTAATGCTACTTTCTCTCTTTGTTATAAGTGTAATAAGCCAGGGCACATCAAGAGGGATTGCCCAATGCTAAACAACAAAGAAAAATGGAAGGCACTAAAGTACCACAAGTCCGACAAGAACAAGAGAGACAAGAAGAAAGGATTCGTAGGTACCTTTGATGACTCAAGTGATGACTCATCAAGCGATTCCGATGATGAGAAGGGTGAGAGCGCCCACATGTGTTTCATGGCACTTGAAGACCCACTCTCGGATGAGAGTGACTCCGACACGGATGACACCGAGGTAACAACGGATGAACTTCGTATAGCTAATGAAGAACTATTTGCTAAATACCAACCTTTAATGCTTAGATACTCTAGCTTAAAGAAATCAAATGTTAGCAAGTCATCCATTCCATGCATTATCAACAATGACACCATTGTTGATACTTTAACTCTTGAGAAAGCAAACTTAGCTTCTTAAAATGTCACATTGAGAGATGAGGTGAATTCCCTCAAATCTCAGCTAGATCAAACACATCCCAAGGATAATAGTGATTTAGCTACACGTCACACACAATTGGGTTTAGAGAATGACTCTCTTAAAACCCAAGTGCACGAGCTCAAAGCACGGGTGTCCACCTTGGATACCAACATTTCTTCTTTAAAGGAGAAATATGAGCTCATGTCCTCCCGTATTGTGAGATTCAATAAGGGAAAAGGACAATTGGATGATTTGCTTGCAAATCAATTTCCGTCCACACATCGTGTTGGCCTTGGATTTGTAAAAGCAAATGCATCTAATGCTCGCACCTCCTATAGTGGTGTCACTATAGATTTTGTGCGGTCTTCCTCCGGTGCATCCACAAGTGGTGTCAAAGACAATATAGGTAGCAATCCTACTAAGAACGTCACCATATCACCCTCTCTTCCTTTTGGCAAGAAACCCACTAAGGGTGGAAACCAAAAGAAAGGCCATGCTTGTATGTACACTAACACTCATCCACATAGGAAACATCCTACTTCACAAGTGGATAGTCATGACACATTTTATGCTCCGCACCCACGGACACGTACACAACCACACATGAGAAATACGCATATACGTGCTCCTACACACCTGTATGCTCATACTCATCATTCCTTCATGTATGCTCATCCTCCACATGTCATGCATGATCCTTATGTTTCATATAATATGCATGTTCCCAAGCATACATATCATTCTAGAATGTACAATGCATATCCTCCACCTCATATCTATGCTAGAAATCATGTTCCTAACAAGCATGCACCACAAAGAAATCCAACTCATATGCATGTAACTAGGAATAGGACTCCCAAGTTGTACACTATTTGGGGTCTTAAGAACACTAGTCTAAATGTTAGGAATGCTTATGTTGATTCCTACTTTCATGATGTAATTAGAAATAGTAACTATGTTGGGAAGCGGAAGTCCACTTGGACTTGGCTTCCAAAGGGCTAATCCCCTTCGACCCAACAAACATTGGGTACCATAAGCTTATGGTATATTATATAGGTACCCAAGAGAAAGAAGAAGAGCAATAAATGCCTTATTAGCTCTAAAGGGAAAGGATGGATTCTTGATAGCGGTTGCTCCAAACACATGACGGGAGATCTCTCATTACTCTCCGAAGTGATTAGCATCAAAGATGGTCCAACGGTCACTTTTGGAGGTAATCAAAAGGGAACCATCATTGGAGTAGGTATCATTGGTAATCCTTTCAACCCTCTAATTACTAATGTTTATCTTGTTAGTGGTTTATGTCACAATCTCATTTCCATTAGCCAACTTTGTGACAAAGGTTACAAGGTTAACTTTGGAGAAGGATTGTGTACTATTGTTGATTGTGATTCAAATGTTTTATTTTCCGGTATTAGGCGTAAAAATATTTATTATTTGAGCTTGCCTAAAACCGTAGAACATTGCTTAGTTGCTAACACAAGTGAACAACTATTATGGCATCACCGTTTTGGTCATGTTCACTTCAAGCACTTATATAAGTTAGCTAAGCATGATCTAGTCAAAGGTTTTCCTAAGATTGTTTTTAATAAGAAAAACTTTTGTGATTCATGCCAAAGAGATAAACTAAGTAAATCTTCATTTAAGCTTAAAGAAGGTATTACTTCTAAGAGGCCCCTAGAACTTCTACATCTAGATTTATTTGGGCCAACTAGAACCGCTTCTTTAGGTAATGCTCATTATAGACTAGTTGTCATTGCCGACTTTTCTAGATTTACTTTGGTTTCATTCTTAACTAATAAGAATGAAGCTTATGAAGAGTTTACCAAATTTGCAAAGAAGATTCAAAATCTTTTAGGATCCACCATTATCACTATTCGTAGTGATCATGGAGGAGAATTTGAGAATGAGTCTTTTGCTAAGTTTTGTGATGACTCCAGGATAACTCATAACTTTTTCTTTCCTCGTGCTCCACCACAAAATGGTGTTGTAGAAAGAAATAATAGGACTCTGATTGAGTGTGCTCGCACTATGCTCCATGATAGTCATTTAGGACTACAATTCTGGGCAGAAGCGGTGCACACGGCATGTTATGTGCTCAATAGGATCCTAGTGAGACCCCGAACAAACAAAACTTGTTTTGAGTTGTTTTATGATAAAAAGACTCAAGTGAAATATTTTCGTGTTTTTGGTTCGAAATGTTTTATAAAGAACACCTTTGGTAATTTAGACAAATTCGAGCCAAGATCCGATGAAGAAATTTTTGTTGGATATTCCACACGTAGCAAAGCCTACTGGATATACAACAAAACTTCTTCAACGATTGAGGAATCACTTCACGTATCGTTTTATGAAGATTTTGATTTTCCTCATGTTGATGATGATAATGTAGAGATTCTTAGTGACTCTCTTAATAATGTTAAGATTAATGATAATATTTTTGAGACTAACACTTCTAACAAAGTTGTTGAAGTTGTTCCTGGTGATCCAGGTATACCCAAAGCGTACCCGACCGTTCGCAACCATCCCCATAACCAAATTATTGGAGATATTGGTGTGGGTGTTCGAACGAGATCAAGAATTGAAGAATTCTCTCATTGCGCATTTGTCTCTACCATTGAGCCAAAGAACATCCAAAAAGCTTGTGAGGATAGCTCTTGGATAGTGGCAATGGAAGAAGAACTTATGCAATTTGAGAGAAACGAAGTTTGGGAACTTGTACCTCTTCCAACTGGTCACCAAGTTATTGGGACCAAATGGATCTTCAAGAACAAGACGGATGAAAACGAGGTAATCACACGGAACAAAGCAAGGTTAGTAGCTCAAGGCTATCGACAAGAGGAAGGTATTGATTTCGAAGAATCTTTTGCCCCCGTAGCTAGATTAGAAGCTATTAGGTTGCTTTTATCTTTTGCATCCCATAAGAATTTTAAATTATTTCAAATGGATGTTAAAAGTGCATTTTTAAATGGGTTTGTCAATGAAGAAGTCTATGTTTCTCAACCTCCCGGTTTTATTCATGAAAAATTTTCAAATCATGTTTTCAAACTTAAGAAAGCGTTGTATGGACTGAGACAAGCTCCTAGAGCTTGGTATGATCGTCTTAAGACCTTTCTTTTGAATTTAGGTTTTAAAATGGGAGAAGTTGATTCTACGCTCTTCATTAAAGATTATGAAAATGACATTCTTTTGATTCAAGTTTATGTAGACGATATTATTTTCGGTTCTACTAACTTTAATCTTTGTCAAGAATTTTCCAAGTCTATGAAGGATGAGTTTGAGAAGAGCCACATGGGAGAGCTCACCTACTTCCTTGGATTGCAAATTCGACAAATGGAGAATGGCACGTTCATACATCAGACAAAGTACACAATGGAGCTTATTAAGCGATTCGGGATGGAATCGTCTTCGTGCAAAAGGACTCCCATGAGTACTACTACTCATCTACACAAGGATGAAAGCGGAAAAGATGTAGACGTTTGTCTATATCGAGGTATGATCGGTAGCTAACTTTACTTAACCGCTAGTAGGCCCGATATCATGTTTTCCGTATGTCTTTGTGCTAGATATCAAGCAAGACCTAAGGAGTCACACTTGATTGCGGTTAAACGAATATTTCGTTATCTCAATCAATCCCTAGATTATGGGTTACTCTACCCTGAGTCTAGCACATATGAGTTAATCTCATATAGTGATGCCGACTTTGCCGGATGCAAGTCCGACAGGAAAAGTACTAGTGGCACATGCCATTACTTAGGAAATTCCTTAGTTTCTTGGTTTTCTAAGAAATGGAATTCGGTGTCATTGTCCACGACTGAAGCGGTATATATTGTCGCGGGTCTTGCATGTGCACAAGTTCTTTGGATGAGACACACTCTTAGTGACTATGGTGTCAACTGTGATACTTGCCATATCATGGTTGATAATCAAAGTGTTATTTGTCTTTCCAAGAATCTGGTACACCACTCCCGTACCAAACACATAGACGTGAGACACCATTTTATAAATGATCATGTAGCTAAGAAGGACATCATCTTAGAGTACATTGAAACCCAAAAACAAATTGCCGATATCTTCAATAAACCTCTTAAAGAAGACTCATTTGTGAGGTTGCGTGGAGAATTGGAAATTATGGGTGAATCTGAAATCTAGAAGCTCAATCTTTCATGTTATAACTCCTTATTGAGCTCATATCTTTTTGATTGTCTTTCTTCATGTGCTTTATTGTTTTATGAGCTTAAGAACGGCAATTGTGACTTATTTGATTTCATGAGTTTTTGAGTTTGATTGGAGTAATTTGTGTTTCAATGGATTTATTATTTTCATAATGTTTTTACGATGCATTTTTGATTAGAGTATAGGTCCTAGTGTGAGTGTTCTTATTCTCTGGAATTCTATCTCACTGTGCACTTTTGGACCAGGACAGACGACTGTCTTTCTTTCAACAGTCGACTGCCATACCCTATCTCCTCTGTATAAAAAATGGTATCTTCGCACAGCCGACTGATGACTGTTTTACAGTCGACTGTTAATTTAATAGGTGACTGCTTTTTAGTCATCAGGCGACTGTACTCTCTGTCGAATTTTTACGGTGTTCTCTGTTTTTTTGTTGTGAATTGTATTAATTCTCGGCCAGCCGACTATTGAGTATATGTCAGTCGACTGTCCTATGGACAGGCGACTGCATGATACTTGCCAGTCGACTGCCCATCTCTCTGAGCTTTATTTTTATCACTTCATCCAGTCGACTGACATTTGTGCATCAGTCGACTGTCTTATGCTGTGTCGGTTCAAGTGATTTGATCCGAGCCGTCGATTCCTTGATCCAACGGCTCAGATTCATTTCCCTAATTTTATATTCAGTCTACGCGATCATTTCCCCTCGTCGACTCTCTCTCCTCCGCTTCGACTGTTCAACTTCCCGCTCGTTTTCCTCTCCAAAACGGTCGATCTCGTTTCCATAACTGTCGAACTGCTCCTATTTGTCGTCGTCGCTCGTGTTCTGACGTTGCCATCGATCTCCTTCTCCGTGATCGTCTTTTCTTCCACTTGGTTTGCTTCTCTCACTTATTCTTCGTCGATTCTTTTCTTTGCTTTAGTTGCTCCTTCTCTTGTTTCCATGGCTCCTAAACCAAAGGGAAAAGAGAAGATCGCTGCTCCTAAACTATCTAGGGCACCCACGAAACTCATTTCCAAGAAAAAGAAACCCTATAAAGCCCGAACCAAGCATGCCCAGTCACCCGTGCGTTCGTCTTCACCGGGTTACTCACCTTCTGCCTCTTCTAGCGATGCTCGGCCTTTGATCCATCGTCAGCGCAAGCCTGCTGGTGTTTGCATCAGTGAGACTGTTGCTGAGAACCCTCATGTATCTCCTTCTGTATCCAGTTCGTCTGAAGAGACTCCTGCCGTACCCCCCCTCTGATCCCCTAGTTCCCGTTTACCGAGACGATCTTTGTCTGGCAAAGTTTCACTCTCTCCCAGGGATCAACCTACTTAGGGAGCGGTACATTGCTTTCCCTGCCTTCACTACTGAGAGACTCTCTGACATTCTTTCTGCTACTCACCTGGCTGATCTTTTTTGCTTCTCTCAGAGCGAGTCCCCCAGAGCCTATCTATTTCTGGTGAAGCTTTTCTATGCGAACCGCATTCGCGGTGAGTATTCGTCCACCGGCATCCTTGATACTGTCGTTCAGGGAACCCACATTCAGATCACTCCCTCTCTCTTAGGGACTATACTTAGGATTCCCTCTGTTGGTTTCCTTCCCACTGATATCTGCTTTTCCGAGATTGACGATCTTGACCAGTCTGTCCTCCGGGATATGTTTCGAGAGGTTCCTTTAGCTCTTGATTCGGTTGTCAGATCATCTATGTTCTTTGCACGAGGTTGGGCTGTACACCTAGTGGTAAAGTCCAACATTCTGCCGCGATATGGATCGTCTGACCAGCCGTCTCAGGATATCCTGAAGTGTATGTATGCTATTTTCTCTGGCATGCCCGTGAACTGGGCCGGTGTCCTCCTTGATAGGATGGACAAGGTTGAGTTCACGTCCTCCTCGTCTCACATTCCTTACGATGGCCTTCTGACTCGTGTCTTCCGTCATTTTGGTGTTGACTTGACTTGTTATGAGCCCATGCCCTTTGGCCCTCTCCTCGACGCTTCTGCAAATTCGAAATCCTCTTCGGCTCTGTAGACTGCCTCGAAGAAGAGGAAGTCTAATTCAGCTCCATCCTCATCCACTGTGCCTCCAGCTGATTTGCCTTCTTCATCTGCTCCACCATCTCAGTATACTCTTTTGGTGATGGTCTCTGGTATTTACAGACTGTTGTCTCTCTCTCTCTCTCTCTCTCTCTCTCTCTCTCTCTCTCTCTCTCTCTCTCTCTCTCTCTCTCTCTCTCTCTCTCTCTCTCTCCTCCATCAGGGAATTCACTTCCCTGAGTATTGGAGACAGTATCTTTCTCAGCTTCATGTGCCTCCCCAGCCTACTGGTGTCGTTGAGCCTCCTGCTGTTGTTTCTTCTCAGGATGTTGCTGCTGCTGCTTCTGTTGCTCCTTCTGACCCTCTTCCAGAGGATACTCCTGCTGCTCCAGAACCTGCTTCCTCTCCTGCAGCTCCTCGCGACCCTCACTCTTAGATAGTGTTAGAGTGATGTTCTTTTGAGTGATGATATATTTGTTTGTGTATGATGGATGATGTTGTCTGCGATTCTTTTATATATATTTGGTGATACATTTTGATGTCATCATGATGTTGTATTTTTTTGTGATCGTGATGTATCTTGTTTGGATGGCCATGTAGATGACCATTCGTTGATGTACTCTGATAATATATTTTTTTGACAAGTAAAGGATAATCTATATTAAGATCTCAAAAAATATGTACAAATCACACACTTGAAGTACTAGGATGTAGTCAATAGAGGAGGGAGAGGACACAAGCGTCGTCACCCCCTACTAGAGACAAACACCCGTGACTACAAAGTGTGCAGCAAAGCTAAGCATTACAAATACAAACCTCGAAAGAAAATATACAAACTAGCCAGGATCTAAAAATCCCCAATTTGAAAAGGGACCAATAGCCAAAGGCTGGTCTCTGTCCAAATCATGTAAGATGGTAGTGACATATATATATATATATATATATATATATATATATATATATATATATATATATATATATATGATGTTGCACCCTCTCTTGTGTCACACTATGCTGTATTGTTTATCTTATCTGTGTGATGTATGATATGTTGTCTCCATGTATGCTTCACTCTCCTTGATGTGCTTTTGAGACAATATATGAATTTGATATTGGTTAATTCATGCTATCTTGTTGTGATGAATTTGTGAAAATTATTTTCATTTCGTATATCTAAAATGTTGATATTGGATTTCCATTCCATTACTCACATGTGTATATGATGAGATTTTATGAGTTTTGATTTGATATATCTTTATACTCCTTGATTGTTGTTAGTTCGTATTTAGCACTATTATTGTTGTTGTTATTTGCTCCCACCTTTTGGATACTGTCATAGGGGGAGAGAAATAAACATACAAGATTCATAATGGATGTGCTAAGTATGTTCTAACGCTTAAATCTAAGATTTTCGTTGCCTTAGATTCAGGGGGAGTAAGATTATAATGAATAGGGATTTTATTTCCTAGATTTCTTGATTTGAATGCATTCATATCTCACTCATTTGCTTCAATTGCTATGTAGATGCTCTTATATTTGTTGACTAACTTGATTGGCATCTATGTAGGGGGAGTAAGTTTTCATTGCGCACAATTATTTATCTTTTTGTTTATGTTTGTTTGTCATCATCAAAAAGGGGGAGAATGTTGAGTATTGGACTTCTCCCTACTTGGTGTTAATGATGAGCAAACATAAATACTTGTGACTAACCCCCTATTTTGCAGTTAATCCATTGCCTAAGCTTATTATGAAGATCAACTAGCAATGGATGACTCACAAACGTCATTGAAGGTAAATGATATGAATTGGATGATCGTAGATTGATGATTGAAGCTCAGTAAAGACTTCAAGCTCATACGATGGAAAGAAGAGATTATTCGTCAATGTAATTTTTCTTTTATCTCTTCTAGTAGCTTAGAAGTAGAACTTTGATGGAGCACTCACACACATCTACATTCTGTCATAGGACATATTTATACTTTTGTCCTTTGATCCCAATTCAATTCTATTTTGTTTGTACTAGGATTGTTTATAACAGCCGACTGCTTAACAGTTTACAGTCGCATGTCTCAACAACAGTCGACTGTGTTTTGTTCTACAGTCGCCTGTTATGCACAGACTATTACAATATAGTTTTGAGCCTTCTCTGATTATTTCACACAGGCTACTGTTGAACGATTCACGGGCGCCTGTCCTAGTGACAGTCGACTGTGAATTGTACATCCGTCGCCTGTCTCTCCATGCCCAAACTTTGTTTGATCTGATTTCTACGGCCAGTCGACTTATGCTGTATATACAGTTGACTGTCTATTAGATCAGTCGACTGTCTATGCTGCAATAGTCGCCTGTCTGTAAGTCTTTTCTTTGACTCAGCTCTCTGGAAATTTCTCCTGACTTTAACAGTCGTCTGTTTAAGGATATACAGTCGCCTGTTCTGATTAACAGTCGACTGTGTTACTTACATCAGTCGTCTGTCATGTATCTTTTGAGATTTCTAGTATTTGTCTAACTTACTTCTCTCGGCCAGTCGCCTGTCGAAGAATGTACAGTCGCCTGTTGGCTTAACAGACGACTGTCTTTGCTTCATCAGTCGACTTTCCATGTGGTAAGTTACCGTTATGATTTCTCACCTACCCTTGCTGACTGTGCAACAGTCGACTGTGGATTATTCAACAGTCGACTGTCGCGAGTTCAGATTATATCCGTTGAGATTTTTCTCACGGATTTTGATTGGGTTTTTGCCTAAACTTTTTTGTGGATTTGAGAAAGCTATAAATAGAGCTTCTACTGTTTCATTGGAAGGTTACTCATTCATTGCAAAATCCTTCAAGCTTTCATTTCCAAATATCAAAGCTCTCAAATCCAAAGCCCTAAGTATTTCCAAATCTTGTTCTCTTGCTCTCCAACCTAGAACCAAAGATTGATCTTCTAGGTATTTGGTGCAGTCAAGAGAAAGGGCTTTCTCCTCTCTTCCAAGAGAGTTCTTCAACACACATCACACTTCTCCTTCAAGTTCTACTTCAAGGCATAGGTGATTGTAAGTGTTGCTTTCATATTTCATAACTTTCATTATTTGAATTGTGCTCTCGGTTGTGAGAGTGGTTTTGCTTGCTCCTTGGTTGTGGGAGTCAAGGACATCGATTGTATTCGATTGTACTTGTTGGGTTGCTACAAGTGGGCTATAAGGAAACCTTAAGTTAGGGTTCTAACTTGAGTATCCGGTGGTATCCGGGTGGTAGGGATGTAGGATTATCAGGAACAAGTCGGAAGTTGACTTAGGTAATCCGAACCCTTGAAACATATCTGCATTTGCGTGTGTTTCTTTTTGGGTCGTTTTTCTATTCCGCACTATTTGTTGGATTGCATTTTTATTTGGCGTAAATTCCTTTTAAGTTTGCATAAACACTATTCAACCCCCCTTCTAGTGTTTTCCCCATAGACAGGGTCCTTACAGGACTAGGGCCAGACCAGAGAGAACAGACTTGATAAGTGATATAAAGAGGGGTCTCTTGACCTCTCGTATTATAAGTCAAAAGACACTTGTGAGTCTTGTCTCAAAGGTATGATGACCAAAACTATTTTTGTAAGACCGGGGGAGAATGAGTTAGAGAACTCGTGGTCTCGTACATACAGATGTATCCTAATCTGAGTCTACATTAGCCAGGAAATGGTATTCTTATTTTATTACGATTACTTAGAATCACTTAAGGTATGAACATGTGTTTTTGATGAAACACAAGTCTGATGCCTTTGAGCAATTCATGAAGCATAGTAATGAAATAAAGAACACAATTGCAGAAGTATTTGAACTAATTTAATTCGATCAAAAAACGAATACTTAGCAATGTAATTCTTGCATAATTAAAAGATGACAAGATTTTCTCTCAGATCAAGTCTCCTAACACACCGGTGTATTGGAGATCATGAAATGCACTCTGTTAGACATTATGCGATACATGGCAAGTGATTCTGATTTACAATCCTCCCTCTAGGGTTAAGCCCCAGATAATAGTGCCTAGGTACTTGATTGTTGAGGGATGTATGCCCTCGGTTTATTTGTATTTGATGCAAATAGATTTTAATATTAACAGGAAATTAATTACGTCGCAAAGAGTTTGCGATATAAGTCTAAAATATTATTGATGTGGATGTTTTGCTTATGATGTAAAAGAGAATTAAATATGTCGTAAAATATTTACGAGCATATTTAATATAATAAACGCGAGGAAAAAGGCTACCTGGATCACGGGAATGTCTCGGTCTAAATGCAGGTTCAAATGACGTCCAAAATGGACTCTGTATGAACTATAAAGAGCCAAAAGAGCTGCAATAGGGCCATTTAGGGCATTGCGGGTTGGGGCCCGCACCCGCAGGCGCCCGACTCGCAAGTGGCATGACCCGCTTGGCGGGCGGTCGCCCGATCCGCCTGCTGGGTGGGTCACGCCTGCCCCAGCGAGCTGGTGCCCACTTGTGCAGGCGGGCGGGTGCCCAGCCCGCGTGCCCGTTGGGCTCATGCTCCGCACGTGCCCAGCCGTCGGCTGGGATTGTAGGGCCCACTGTGGGCCACACACTAATAGCATTTTTTAATGGGTCAAACAGACTCAGAATGAAGTACCGTTTTTTTCTACGTGTTCATCGTTCAACCCTTTTCGCAATGATGTGTGACATCGTTCTTGGAGCTCAACGGTGAGGGAGAGAAAATTCGTCAAAGTTTGGCCTTCGTGTAAGGAAAACTAAATTGTTTTTTGTTCTCCAAATAGTTTAGTCCCACATCGGAAATGGAGAGGATGGGAGGGGTCAGTCGCCTATATAAATAGGGGCCTACTCCCCTCGTTGAAAATCGTCCCAAGCTCCAGATCTGAGTAGCTCCATTAAACGTGAGCAAGCTCGGATCTAAGCTTAAATTTAATATTCCCACTTCTTCCTAAATTCTTCCTCACTCCTGATCAGGTTCTAGCATAGCTACGAAGGAGTTTGGATCGGATCTGAAGTCTTGACGGAGGATCCACTCAAGGTGAAACTTTCTTCGACGCGTGGTGGGTGCTCAGCCCAAAAATGTGCTTCTCTCAAGCAATAAAGTCAGTACAAGTAATATAATCTGGGAGTCCAGATGTCGAATCCTCGGGAGAAAATCTGTTGCAACCACAAAGCTTAAATCAAATAGAAATCCAACAAAAAGAAACTAACCACTTATGTTGACGATGGTTTGAAAGTGTTTGATTGTGATTGTTGGTACGTGAACAATACGAACAAAGAAACTTCGTGTATGAAAATATTTATGAGAAATATGCACATGGTATGGGTTCATTAGGATCCATGACTCATATTAATTTGGTTGATTAAATATAAATCAATAAATTCTCCTTTTGGGAGCAATTCACCGGAAAATACCATTGTGGGGAATAAAGCACAATATTGAATAAAATCGTTGCTAAAGTTATAATCTTTTAAAAATACGATATGAAACTCTCTTTTGGAGAGATCAAAACTCACCCTTGTGGGGCGATCATCAACTCAATCACGTTCTTTTGGAAGATGAAAAAGATGATTTTAAAATAAAGATTACAACTTTATCAATGTTAACAATTTAGCACAACGATTCAACCAAATAAATACGCATCATATCCCCTAACTACACCATACCATGCACAATGAAAATTTAGCTACTTATACTGAAAATAAACACCAATTTCATCATATAAAGCATGGTTCCAAACAATACAAGTAAATAGAGTTCAAAATACGCAATAGAGTTCAAGAATATCACCAAATACGCTAACTATTTGCCTAAGAACACCCTTCTTCTTCCTCCTAAAAGCCTCTGAAATTTAGCCCAGGTTGCTTTCTGTTTTCTCTGTAAAAATCTGCAAAAATCGGATCCAAAATCACCCAAATACGCCAAGAATACAGAGCAAAACCCTAAGAATACTTTATATACTAACATTGCGGGTTTACTGTTGCTAACGGGTCTAAACCCGCATCAAATTTGCCTTAAACCCCAAAATCCATATCGCAGCAATCCTCCGTCGTTCGATAAGTGCGGGATTGAACGTGGCATCAACACGTGGCAAGGCTAGCGAATCCTCCCGCTCCGCTTCGTTTTATTAATTCAATCCGAGCTCGGATTAATCTGGACCGTAGGTTCTGAGGCTCAACGGCGTGGATGAGGCCACATCGCACGCGTACTCAGTGTGATCTACCTTCAAGCGGGCGAGATTTGCACCGTTCGATCAAAATCGAACGTGCGGAAGGTTGCCGCGTCGCCTTTTGATTACGTCCGCTGGATGAAGAATTAACAGACGCGATGGAGACACGTCGCCCCGAATTGATGCCGCGCGCTGCTGCGTTTTGGTCACCTTCGGTCCGTTGTATTACGATCCGACGCCTGAAGAAATGCCGTGTTGCCGCATCTCTGGGAGCCGCTCGATGAAGAATTGGTGGCAGTGATTGAGCCATGTGCCCTACCTTTTAGTGAATACGCGTACGCCGCCGTATATCCGTATTTACCCACGTATTTCTTACGTATATCTCCATTTAAATGGTATTCTGCATTCAATAAATCACAGTAATTAGCACAGATCTCGGAAAAATACAAATAAATAGTCGTTGGAATCGTGAGATCGAGACCAAGCTAAGAAAAATATAAAAAGGCAGAAATACTCAATAAAATTCATAATTTGTGTGCAAATCAAGTGATATCTCTAATAAATTATGGTATACAATATAAGAACGTATTAGAGACCAATTAAACATCATTTACACACAAAATAGGGTTAAATGGGGGGTTAAATATGCGATATTCAACCCGAATCAGTGGGTTCGACGACAAGGGTGTTGCTTGTCTCAGGACGCGGTGTGGTTTGTGAAGCAGTTCATCTTGGGACAAGGTGCGGCTTGGGATGCAGTTCGGCTTGGGAGAAGCGACGCGGGGCAACGCTTCGAAGTTAAAGAAATGTTGCTGAAAATGACATTTTGTATTGTACAGAAACGAAGTGAAAGGTATGTAGTTTGTTAACATGTGTTTATATTGTTAGATAGATCTATCCTTGGGTTTGGTCGGACCCAACTCCAGAATAGTAGAGATTCTGGCTCGGGTTTAACTCTTTAGGGCTAGACTTAAAATAGTTTTAAGCTGGTTTTTTCTGCTACTTTTATATTTTCATCGTCCGTCCGACTTAGGCCAGACGTCGAATTTATGGCCCTAAGGACCCATGAAACCCATCACTAATAAGGTCCTGACAACGTTCATGTCAATGACTCCATATATGATATAAAACAGAGGGAAACCCAACCTTAATATACATTAATGTGTGTGGTTTTTCTGCGTATATCAAGTGGATTAATCCAGACTAACTAGAAGACACATCTGTCGGAACCAGTAAATATGATACTCCTCAAATCAATCGATAAGAAGTCACAGGATTACTCGAGCCCCTGAAATTTCGCGTAAGATAATGGAGTCAAGTAAAACACCATAATTGATGACGGCCTAGTCAACTTCCAGGATGTCATTCGGGGTAGAGACTCTGAGAAATGGCATGATGCAATTCGAAAAAGGTCGGTGTGCGTGCATAATGTATGACCTTTAAAACGCGCCAAGGAACGTATTCCTATTGGCTGCAAGTAATCGTTAAGGCAGAAGATTAGTGCAGATGGAAAATAGAGAATTACAGGTTATACTTGTTGAGAAAGACTATCATCAAAGCCCTATAAACAAATTATGATGAAACTTTCTCGCCAAAAGTTGTGTACAGATCTATTCAGATCAAACTCACTATCAATGCTCATGATGACCATGAAATCTGGAATATGCATGTAAAATATGTTTTCTAAATATGATTTATGTTAAGGCCAAAATTAACAGGTACAGTTGTCAAGCTGACGGAGACTCGAAGCGCTGAGCTGGAGCCTTGTCAGCCTTTGGAGTGGGATCCTCGGTTGGGAGAATCGGGATCGGTAGTTGAAGGTTGAAGATGGTATGACCGTTGATCGACCTAGGAACGATCATTTGATATGTCGTTCGGGGAGGAGGAGCCCGATATCGACCTTGGGCATTGAATGGCGATCATCGATCTGTACCACAGGGAGTCGTTAGGGGGTCGGATCTGGGTTCCGACCCAAATTCCCTCCGATGCTTAAGTTAGTAAGGAACTTAAGGAAGAAAGTAAGCTTGGTGTAGTTGAGATCGACCCACTGAGGTTCGTCCCTAGGCGAACGAGCAAGCACGTATATGGAATGAGGAAGTAAGAAGATAGAGTTCTATATATTAGCACTCGTACATTGAAGATGGAACACCGTTACCTTTGTCTGTCGTTCTATTTATAGGCAGCTCTTTCTTGATGGGGTGTAACCGCCCCTCATTGATTAGGGCACGATCCTCTCCGGGATTTGAGCTAACGGCTGTCCATTTACTCGATATAATTAACTCCTCCATGAATGTCGGCGCCAATCGAACGGTCGTCTGACCCGTTCGAATGACTCAGTCGTTGCCTACTTAGGGTGCGGAGTTAACGGGTCGCGGAAGATAAATGGGTCAGGCTTGCGGATACCCAAAACAGGTTCGTATCCGTGTACTAACAATGGTCACCATCATTCGTTCTCGAGAGATAATGCTGATCGAGGCCGAATGATGAGTACTTTTATTAAATGGGACACGGCATTCGGAGTGGTTGATTTGATTCGTGGTTGTGACGGAAAATGTGCACGAGGCATGCCTTCCACTCCCAAGCGTAGGAGTGTAAATGCAATATATTTATAAATAACCGGTGAGTACCGGATCGGATCACAGGGACAATTCGTTCTATATTCACAAAATTTGATCGATAAAGAAAAATAAAGCGTGAAACAACCACCTCGCTAACAGTGGACAAGTGTGGGAAAAAGTGTAGTGAAAGCAAAATCCTAACCTAAATGGGTAGGGTTAGAGAACCAAAGTAGGAGTTAGGACGGCTAGGAGAGGAGCATGGGTTGCGGTTTCACTAATGATGGAGTTAATCGAGCCCAAATCACCCACATATAACTCAATTGATTAACCGGCAAAGAAAACTCAATCGGAATATTTAGCTTTCATGAATACTAAAATTTGCAATAAGCATGGATGCATCACATAGCACTAATCAATATACGAACATGGATTTTTCTCAAATTGCCCTCTCGGGACTTAGCCAATAAAATTGTGCCCTAATTACACATCCAAGATTAACAATATAATAGGCAAGAGGAAATTAGGGCTAAAATTAACAACCAACTTCATGAATCACAACCCACACCAAATCAACACTACATAATCATAGCAAACAATAGGAAAATTGCATTCAAAATTAACCCAAATTCAATACAAAAGTGAGATATCAAAAATTACACAAGAAAAGAGCGAAGAGATCACCAATCTATCAAGAAATGAGGCTTCCCTCTCACTTGGGCACCTCCTCCAAGCTCCCCAAGCTCCAATAGCCTCCTTCCTCACCCAAGCCCTAAAAACCCAATAAGAGCAGCGCTGGCCGAAGAAATCAACTGAAAAAACGAAGCTACAGCCGTTGGAAATGAGCCCAGGCGAAATACCCACAAAAAAACGCATCCTGGCCTTGCGGGTCGGGTCTTGGCCGCCCAACCCGCGCCCATTCGCCCGCTCTTGCGCAAGTTAAGTTGGAGCGGGCCGGCCGCTGGGCCGGCCCGCTCGGCTGCTTTATTATTTAAAAAAATTAATTTTTAAAATGTGTTGCGGCTCAGCGACCCGCTCTTGGAGCGGGCCGCATTTAATTTTTTTTTAATTTTTTCTTAAAAAATGCATCGGCCCAAATTGCGGAAGTGAGCTGCTCTTGGCACCACGTGGCGCCATCTGGTTGCGCCACATGGCGCCCTGTAAGAAATCCCCTTTTTCTGATTTTTAACCACATTCTCCTCCAAATAATTCACCAAAAATACCCAGAAATCTCAGAAAAATCCCAGAAAATTCTAGAAAATCTCCAAGACTTCTAGGAGTACTTGAAAAATAGGGGAAGGAGAAATTAGTCTATATGATGATAAAATAAATATAATGGCTATTATAAAACACTATTGACTTCCAATAATCCTATAAAATAATCCATCGCTCAAATAATTCTCAAAAATTGACAATATTATCACAATAATACCATGAGCATATGAAAAATATCAGGAAGCCAATAACGATGATAAAATCCTTATTTTGTGTAAAGAATGCTAATGAGCCCTAAAATGAAATGAAATGAAATTATATCCAAAAAAAGCAGGTTTAACTATAACCTTTAGCAAAAAATGGGGGTAGTTGGGGGGTATAAAAATACACTTTTCACTCCAAATCACACCCCCCAAATAGCTTTTTGCTAGTCCCTAGCAAAATATGCGATAAATTCGGATTAAAGTGAAAAACATGCACCAACTCAAGATATCCTCATGGCATACCCCAAATGATATTTCCAAATGATTTCAAAGCCAATATACCCATTGTATGAAAGTAAATAACAAATGAAACTCTCTTCAATCCAATTCAAAGAAAAGTAAGGTAATAAGCACCGTATCACATTTATTAGGATATATCACGATGTCAAATTTTCAAATTTTCATGGAAATGGCCAAACCAAAAGAAATTTTCCTTAAGTTGTGGGAGATGAGATTGCATCATTCATGGTGCTTATTCTTTCATTTTTTTTCATTCATTTTTCTTTTCATTTCTTTTTTCTTTTCTTTTTTGTTTATGTTTTGCATTCACGCGATAACGCTATGAAATGCAAATAACGCCACCTTTGCATACACGCGATAACGCTATATAAGCAAAGGGATGGAATGATCCACTAAATCTCATTTTTTGGCGTCCTCCCAAATGTTTCGTGGGGCACCGGCTACTCAATTTGATTAGAAAAACTATTCACTTATATAACTCTTTTTTCTCATTCCAAACATGAATTATCAACTCATCCACCCACTCCTAAGAGGAAAACAAAGCATACACAATTGGCCAAACCCAATCCAACCAAAAACTACACCATTCATCCTAACTCATGCAATTACTTAAACCAAACTATTCTCAAATTGTCTCAAAGAGAGTATCACAACATCAAAACTAGTTTCATACATGGCAAATTAACATTTGATTCCAAAATGGAAAAGAAATTAAAACGTGCCAATCAAACATCGAAGAAGTTGATACTGTTGGATCTGGATCCTAGCCTAGAGGGGGTGTGAATAGGCTAATAAAAATAATTCGTGCAACCCACGAATAAGCACACGCAGTTATAGCACAACCAGAGTAAATAAAATGCAGACACAGAGTACACAGCAGATTTATCCTGGTTCGGTCGTCCCAACGACCTACTCCAGCCCCCAAAGCCGAACTAGTATTGAATAGTGCAATAGGTACAAAACCACAAGTTAGAGCACACTCAGAGCACCCTCTACGTCTCTACACTCGTCAGGCTCTCAGTACCCCCACACACACAGTGTTTTCTCTCACTATCAATTCTAGCAAAGATTTCTACCAGCTAGTCCCAAACCAGCTGGGTCTCACTTGTCTAGTCCCAACTAGACAAGTCCCAAAATAGTCACACAAAATGGTAAAAGTTTCCCCAACAGAAAACGTTACACTAAGAAACAAATAAAGGAGTTTAGGGTTTAGAAATGCTCAGTTTGTGTCTGTGTAGGCATCTCTGTCAATCAGCACATCATCAGCTCCAATCTGACGCAAACGGTGTCTCAATTCGACTCCTGGATGTCAAGTTATGCACTGGTCTGTGCATAAAGCAATTCAGTTCAAATCATTATAAACTGGCTGGTCTGTGCGCTCAGAAACTCCTTTTAAATTGCTCGATCGGTGCGCAGAGCAAATGCAGTTCTCTTCTTTTTATACTCGGTCGGTACGCAGAGCAATCCTATTAAAATTTCCTAAGCCACGTCAGCAACCAATTGAAGCGGGGGTTCGTTGTTTTGATTCCGCTCGAAAAATCCTCGCCGTTGATTTTGAATCTCACGGCACAGCTTCGTCCACGTCAGCACGAGGAGATCTTTTCGCACGCTAGGACATGCAGGCAATATCGATGGCAACTGCGAACGGCAGCGACGAGCGGTGCTTCTCCACACTGCGACAGCGACGAGCGGCTTCGTTTCAGAACAGGGGCAGCGTCTGTCTTCGTGGAGATGGTGAACGGCGGTGACTTCTTCTTCGAGATGTCGTTCCCTTGTTTCGTGTAGCGACGGTCTCCTCCGGGCGACGAACTGCTTCCTCCTCGATGGCGGGGCAACGAGGCGACGAGCGGATCTTGGATGTTCAGTGGTGAGATCTTGGAGCAGCAGAGATCTCTCGTCGTCGGTGGTCTTCGTTCGACTACAGTGGCGGCCTTATCTTCGACAACGGCAACGGTAGCGGCGGTCTCTCATTGGTTAGCAGCTTCTCCGGCACGACGGTGGCAGCTACGGTGACTTTGGCTTCAGGCGTGCTGGGTTTCTCCGAGCTCGTACGGATCTCCGGCGATGGACTTCAAGCGGTGTCGATGTTGAAGCAGCGTTCAACGGCAGCGGCGATCTCCGTGGCTTCGAGTTGCAGGCGACAATCCCGACGGCATAGGGTGTTCGACTGCGGCGGTTGGCTTCTCCGGCGACGTCTCGGAAGCAGCAGCGGGCTTCGGATCTTAACGATGATCTCTAAGCGATCATTGTGGGCTTCGTCAGCTCTCAGCGATGATCTTCAACATGGAGTTCTTCATCAGGCCTCTTCGCTTCGTCTTCGACTCCGAACGGTGGCTAGGGCGATACAGCGGCGGGCTCTCTTCCAACAGCGACTCACGTCGTCGGCGGTCTCAACTTCGCTGTGCTGCTCCTTCGCAAGATAACTTCTTCGGCGATGCTTGAGAACGAAGGTCATGAGGCTTTGGGAAGGGGATGTGATCGTGATGAGCTTTTGGCCCGATGTAGGAGGAGTTTTGTGAAAAGAGACTGTTTGTGTGGGCTCCTATTGTTTTTAGGATGATATGAAGAGTTTGGTCTCCTTTTTCTTTGTTTCGAATATAGGAGCTTGGGTTTTTAATTTTTCAGCTGCAAAAAAAGACCCCTCTATGTTGGTTGATTTATATAGAGAGGGGCTAGATCATTATGCTAGGGTTTTGATGAAGTAGTTGGGATTTTGGATGATTTGATTAGAAGTTTGAATAGAAATATGGCTAGGAATAAGTTTGGCTAGGATGAGGGCACTACCAACTATGAAATTTGTAATTGGCTAGGGATTGGGTTGAATCAATCAATTTGGGATTTGATGTGTAGTTCAAAAATATTTGAGTTGATCCAATCACCAATTTGACCAAGTCCAACTTTGCTCTCCATTGACCAAGTCAAACTTCTTTGTGCACACATTCCCTTTCTCCCAATATGCTATACGAATAGCAATTCCGCCAAATAGTGAAAGTATATTGTTTCGCCAATCCTGAAACACACTAAGCACACACGTCAGATATAACGACACGTTTGTCATCATCAAACCAAGATCCTAGATCGTTGCTTCCAACAATCTCCCCCTTTTGGTGATGACAAACCCCATAAAAGATTTGAGCAATAAGTATGGGTGTGTGAAGTGTGTTGAAGGGTGTGATGCAATATGAATTGTGGAATGAGATAATCAAGTAATACACCATAGCATGCACAACATTATTGCTCCCCCTTCTCTCAAGCTCCCCCCTTCAACATTGTTTTTCATGCTCCCCCTTCAACAAATAATACCGACATCAAGTCCAAATCTTTTCTTTTTCTCCCTTTGTAATCACCAAAAGCGGATTAATGAAGTCACAAAAATATTCCATGCAAAACTAAACCATTATAAAACGTAGCGTGCAATTTGCATGAGTTTTCCAAGGAATAGACAATTCAAGCTCATGGAATTTCATAACATGACTTCTCCACCTTTGTGTAAGTGTAATGATATAAACAATAAAGTACTAAGGGAGATTCAATTTTAGAACAATCAACCAAATCAATCCGCATTTTCCAATTTATCATGAATATCACTAGGATTGATTTTTCCCACCTCATCAAAGATGAGTTCAAGTTACCGAACCCCAAAACATGGCCTAAAAGGACTTTTAAATGTGGGGTGGCATTGCTTGACGAGTTATATACACCAACGCTAATGATTACCCATGTAGCACAAGTTGGATACTCGTGGGTTGTGTATTAGCCATGAAGTGTATCCATTTTTCATACGGAGCAATTTTCATATATATTTTTTCATTTGCAATTCTTTTGTGCTCAATTTTTATTCATGGCTAAACACTTCATATCCCTTAGAATATTTCAGAAATTAATCATTCCTACATTCACTTTCCATTATTCTTCAAAAGAATCTCCAAAAGTACTAAAAAGTCAAATATCGTGAAAGTGCAAATGTAGGTGTAGAAGTCAAGTTTAAAACTTATGAGACATGTCATGGCTACTAAAAAGAATAACATCATGTTCATGTAGCTACAACAATAATGAATCGACTTCTACAAGGGATAGATTGATCATTCATACAATACCACTTAAGAGAGTCGTAAGAGGATAATCAATAAGCACAATTTTTTTTTTTGATTTTTGGTTTTACATTTTTTTCAGAAATAAAAACATTTAAAAAAATCATGCAAGTAAGCACACAAATCAAAATAAATCAAGCACACAAACAAATCTATGAAGGTATGCAATGAAATGCAAAGAGGGATAAAAATTATACCTTCTCGTCGCTTTTTGACGAAGGAGCTAAAAGAATGAGACATTGAATTTAACGCTCCTCGCCAAAACTCCATCACACCTACATGAAAGGTGTTAAGTGTGACCTTGGAATCCAACAAGGTCCACTAGTGTTAGCCAATATAGTTTTAGGAACACACACTTGTTTAAACTTGATATTTGTGTTCCTAAATTTACAATAATATGAAGTGTGGCCTACACTATCACAAGTAAAGCACTTTGCATATTTGTTCTTTGCAATAGAGGGTGCATTGTGGAATTTCTTGAATTTTGGCTTTTCGACATTTTTCAAACCAAATCCAAGTCCTCTTCTGTTATTGCCATATAGTTGATTCTCTAAAATAGTATCCAACGATTGTTTTTCCATAGAGAATTTCTTAATGGCCAATGCAAGATTAGAGACTTTAGATTTCAACAATTTATTTTCTTCCACAAGCAATGTGCATTTACTTATAAAAGCTCTCTTGTTTTCCTCTTCCTTCTTTTCAAATTCAATCATTTTTCTTTTAAAATCATTATCCAACATGCAAAATTTATCATTAAGTTCTCTAATCACATAGTCTTTTTCAGTTTCGAGCTTAATCAAATCAAGTTTAAGCATGCTAATATTATTCATCAAGGAAGGACAAGAGAGGCAAGGTGCTTCATCATTAAAACTGGACTTTTCCTTTTTCAAAGTGTCAATAGTAAAGTCACGAGCATCAATATCAATTTTGAGTTTTTCAATCTCTTTAGACATTTCATATTCAGATTGTTGCATTTCAAAGTTCTCATTTTGATAATCATCTATAGTGGATTCAAGCTCTACTATTTTATCTTGCATTTCTTTACAAAGAGTAAGGAGTTCAGTTTTACTACCAGAAATTACCTCTATGTGTATTCCCATCAATGCCATGCAAGAGTGGGCTTCATGTTCTTCCTCCTCACTCTAAGCTTCGCTGTCCATATCCCAAGTTAGAACCTTGGATTTTCCCTTTTCTTTAGCTACCTGAGCTGTCTCATGTGGGCAATCCCTCATTCGATGTCCTCTTTTCTTGCATTTAAAATAAGTCATTCTATTAGTAGCATTCTGATCATAAGTTTGCTTAGAAGACTGAAAAAAGTTAGAGCGATTAAACCTGGGTGCCATTTCTTTCTTCCTTGCTTGGTCTGGACATACTTTCTGAAGTTTCTGACCATTAGCACTATGTCGTCATCATCATCTTCTTCACTTTCGTCAGCTTTTAGAGCAAGTGGCTTGGTGGCTTTCTCCTTCTCCTCATGTTTCTCCCTTTTATCCACGTTTTGCAATTCAAGCTCGTGGGACATTAGATTACCTATCAAGTCCTCCACCCTCATCTGCGATAGATCCTTCGCTTCTTGGATGGCAGTAACTTTAGACCTGAAAGAGCTTGGCAGTGCTCTTAATATCTTTCTCACCTGCTCAAGGCTAGAATATGGCTTACCAATCGAGCTAGACTTGTAGACAATGTTGGTGAACCTTGTAAACATTTCTGATATTGTCTCTGATGGTAGCATGTGAAATCCCTCGTATTCCATGCTCAGAAGTGCAAGTCTAGACTCCTTCACCTGTGACGTTCCCTCGTGCGTCACCTCCAAAGTATGCCATATTTCCTCCGCAGTTAAACAATGTGAGATGCGATTGAATTCAGATTTATCTAATGCACAAATGAGAGCATTCATAGCTTTAGCATTAAGAGAATAAAGCTGCTAATCATTATCATCCCATTTATCATCAAGTTTAAGCATCTCAGTGTTTTCAATTTTAATAACAGGTGATTTATAGCCTTTTTCAACAATTTGCCAAGCTTTATAATCAATAGAAATCAAGTAGATTCTCATACGATTTTTCCAATAAGCATAGTCTGTAATGCCCTACCAGCTACTGCACAAGTACTAGAGGGGGGGTGAATAGTACTTTAAAATAATAAGGCGTATTATTCCAAATTAAATTGCACACAACTACCAAGTCAATTTGCGGAAGCTTAAATTGAATGACAACAATGAAATTAACAATGCTAACAAATGAAGTTAATGGGTTCGGATCCACCCAAGTCTCCCCGACTTGTTCCCGGTGATCCTACGTCCCAACCACCCGGATCCCTTCCGGATACTTGAGTTAGAAACCCTAACTCAAGATTTCCACTATGAATATCTTGTGAAAAACCTTCACAAGATCAAATCATACATGCAATGGTAAAGTGAATCCCACAACCCGGGATCACAAACTTCTCTCACAACCGAGAGAGCCAATAAGCAATACAAAAGAGTTTAATATGAAATAAATACTCTTACCACAAAATCCTATACCTTGAGTTTTTCTTACCCAATAGGTGGAATGAAGGATTTGAGGAAGATGAAGTCACCAAGCCCTAGCACCAAGGAAATGAGCAGCAATGGGTGCCTAGGGAAGAGTTGGAGACTTGGATCAAGCAATAGCTTGAAGAGCTCACCAAGAACAAGCTTCTCTCTAGATCTAGAAATGAGAGAGAATGGGTTTCTTGTGAGGAAGAGAGCTTTAGATTTGAGGGAGAATAGCTATCTCTTTAGAACTCAATGAATCTCTTAATGGCAGCTCTATTGAAGATAGAAATGACCTAGGTTCGTATTTATAGGGTCCCATAAAAACAAGTTAGGTCAATCTCCAACGGAAAGAAATCTGTGAGTATTAGTCGGTCAAAGAACACTCACTGACCGACTAGTTCATCAACTAGTCGGTCAGTCACAAAGCATGGACCGACTAAGAGCAGATCAGAGAAGAGATAGAATTTCAGACCTAGAAAACTAGTCGGTCCAAGAACACTGTCTGACCGACTAGTTTCACAACTAGTCGGTCAGCCAATGAACGTAGACCGACTAAGAGGCAAAACAACTTAGTCTGAAGCAAAGTGACTTAGTCGGTCCAAGAACAAAAGTTGACCGACTAAATTGTCAACTAGTCGGTCACCAAACGTTCTTAGACCGACTAACGGTAAACAGTAGCTTAGGAGAATTTTGGAGTGAACAGTAAGTCTCAACTAGTCGGTCAAAGAAGCATCACTGACCGACTAGTTCACAAACTAGTCGGTCGGTGAGTCAACATAGACCGACTAACTGTAAACAGTAAAGTCCAAGAAATTAAGGAATCAAACTAGTCGGTCCAAGAACAGTTGCCGACCGACTAGATCACCATCTAGTCGGTCAGTACTTGTTCTTGTACCAACTAACATGCACAACAAAGTCCAAATCGAAGCGCGACGCTTCGAGGAAGTTAGAATGAACTTGTGCAAGGATCCTAGAGCTACGAAATGAGCGTAATGAAGATAGAAACGTAAGATATACTCAAGGCTTAACATTCTATCAATCGAAACTAAAAGACTATAAATAAAACCTTAATAAACGGTCTTTGAGAGCTTCGATTGAATCTTCATAACTTCCAAAGCGCTGCAGGAGCTTCAACGAAGCTTTAGGCTTGAATACAAGCTTTTGGAAGTGTTGAGATGTCGCTTTGAATATTCTCGTGAAATTGGCGACGATCTCCAATACTGCGCTCACAAATTGTTAGTTCATGGATTATTTATGTTTGCTCATCATCAAAACCAAATCCGGGGAGTCCAATATTCAACATTCTCCCCCTTTTTGGTGATGACAAACCAACATAAATAATAATCAAAGATAATAATTCAAATGTAAAATACTTACTCCCCCTGCATTGATGACACGTTAATTCCAACATGAATATAAAAGAATTGCATCAAGCAGACGAGTAAGATAAATAAAGTGAATTGATTTTTGAAATATCGGATTTTGAAAAATCCTTATATGTATCTTAACTCCCCCTGAATCTAACATATCAAACTAGATTCTTGGAAATTGAGTTAAATTTTTCATTTGCGCTATTTATTATCATTATCTCTCCCCCTTTGGCATTATCCCAAAAATGGGGGGCATACAACGACAATAATTAGGAAATGTAAATCCAACATCGAGAGTCGTAGACAAAGACAATGGACCAACTTGACACCAAGGGAAAAATGTGGAAATCAAAACAAGGTGTGTCAAATTTTCCATTATCAATAAAAATCAACTATAATCAAAATCATCAAAAATACCAAATGTTTATTCATTTCTTGAATAAAGAAACATACCCTTCAATATTCAATATTCTTGGTTAAATTTGTGCATGGAAAACAATTCTATACAATTATAGAATTTAAATCTATTTAACCAAGTTTTCATGCGTCGAGCGACGAAATCTCATTTCAAATACATTCAACGAATATTAAAATTTGCACGACGAATAAAAGACAAAGTGAATGACGATGAACATATATATATGCAGAGACAACATGAGTATATCCAAAAAGATATCACATCGAATATATGAGATACATCATATCAAGCGCTACATATCATCAAAAAGAAATACATCAACATCATCGATACAATATACCCATCAAAAGGAAATACACCATCATCATCATCATTCTCATCAAAATAAATACAGCAGCAGCGACGATATCCAAAATACATCAAAACATAATAACCCTCATACCCTATCCTAACCCATAATACTCTCGCTAAGATATATCATCCAAAGAGTATATGGAGAGTCCTCGGAACAACGATCACGAGGAGGAGGCAGGATCTGCAGCGTCCGTGGGTCCAGTCGACGGAGTGGACTCAGGATCTGCAGGGAGTAGAGGCGTCTCAACAGATGGAATCGTCGGGGCAGGAGTCGAGATCTCAGGAACAGGCTCTACAGCAGCAAGGGTCTCGACAACAGAAGTGTCAACAGGAATATCAGCAGGCTCAGCAACAGGGTCAACAGCAGGCTCTGAAGACTGAAGTGCTGAAGCAGAAGGCTCTGGAGCACCAGAGGTGGTGCCAACTCCAGGAGCAGAAGAGGAAACACCAGCAGCAGCAGCAGCAGTGGCCTTATCGCCACAGGCAAAAGAAGTGACAAGCTCGTCAAGCTCCTCATCGTCCATCTCCTCGGCCTCAGACACCGAAGGAGGAAGCTCAATCCCCATCATACGAGCCATACGACATACGACCTCCTCAGTACGAGCCAAACGGGAGTCGTGCTGACGAAGTAGACGTACGACATCGTCCAAAGTAGCAGGGGAAGAGGAGGCTTGCAGCGGCTGACGGAGTAGATTGAGAAGCAGATGCGGTAGACCTCTGCACGTGACGAAGTGCCGCTAAAGATTTCTTCACGGCCGTCGCGTTCAGAGGCGTACCCAAAGGACGCTCATCGTCAGGTGGGAGAGGAACTCGAAAATGACGGAATACGAGAGTCAACAAGCAGGGGTATGGAATGTGCGCAGACTTATTGGTCTTGCGTATACACTCGAAAGAATCCATCTTATCGAGTATCACGCGAGCCCAATTTATCTCGCACCCCAAGAAAAGAGCGTATATGAGCTTCAAAAATGGCTGAGAGGGGAGTGAAGAGGATCCATATTTCGGAAGAAGACATGATTTCAAAATCAGGTTAAGAACCCACGCATTCGGCTTAAAGGATTTCGAAGGAACACCAATGAATGCGGAGGGGATAACCTGGAAAATATCTGCAAGAATAGACTGATCCAAGGAAGAAATGTCGTCTACAGAAATGTCCGAGGGGAGGAGACCACACGACGCACAACCAAGGATCTCCCCCAAGATTTCTGCCGTGAGAACTATAGGAGTTCCCAAGACAGTCGTCTCAATGGAGTGGCTGGCGTCGTACTGGCCTCGAATACGGTTGGCATAGAACAATTTCACGAGGCGAGGGTACGGTTTGGGATTGGCCTTGGGGTCGTATCGGAGATAATCTAGAAGGCCACTATAAGACAGAAGATCAGCAAGGCCGAGGAAATCAGAGAACTGAACGTAATTCTCTAACAACAGTGGACAGTGCTCTATACGGTTGTACGCGGCGAGACACTGAGGGTCATCGCGGCACAACGATATGTCTACACCGCCAACTGGCATAGGAGCTTTACCCTTGGCCTTACGGGTCTTCGGAGGTGGGGTAGGTTCCCTAGTAGGCTCATCCTCAGGGATAAATTCAGAGTCGGAATCGGGAGGAGTAGCCGGAGTATGAAGAATAGGCTTTTTGGTCTTGGATTTGCGGGGATTGACGGAAGCAGTCCTAGGCATCTTAAGAGGAGGCGACGAAGGAGAGGCTTGGGTAGACTTGGCACGACGCTTAGGCTTCGGGGGATTCCTAGGGTCGGAAGGCCCTACGGTCATAGGAGAGGCCCCGGAAGAGGCGATCGGAATGCGAGTCTTAGCCATAGTTCTAAGAGCACAAGCAACTGATAATAAGATCAAGTACAACCTAGAGATCACAAGCCCTAGAAGTGAGAAACCGAAGCACAAGCCCTAGGAGCACAAATGTAATGCCCTAGGAGCACAAACCCTAAGAGAAACGAATCGGAAACCCTAGGGTAGGAATCGACCAAGGAGATGGAGGAAAATACCTAGGGGGGTGGAGTCGACGACGGCGGACGGCGGCGATGGCCGGAGAAACGGCCGGAGACGACGGAATGCGAAGGGGCTCGAAGGGGGATTTGGGGTTTTCGGGCTTGAGCTGAGAGGAGACCGACTAAATAAGATTTTAGTCGAATAGAAAGTGTGTATAAGTCGGTCTGGAATCAAAAAGACACATTTGCCCTAACCCACTTAGTCGGTCACAGTTCAAGAACTGACCGACTAGATTACGATCTAGTCGGTCGGTCAATGAGCTTGAACCGACTAAGTCGAAACAGAGGCACAGATGGATTTTTAGGGCTAGATTTAGTCGGTCGCAGTATACTTACTGACCGACTAGTTTTCAATCTAGTCGGTCGGAAAGTGTACTAAGACCGACTAACGAAAGAAAATGATAGGAGATGGATATTTGCTTGATCTAGTCGGTCTGAGTTCATTTGCTGACCGACTAGATGAGCATCTAGTCGGTTGACAAGTGAACTGAAACCGACTAGAAGAGTCCAAAAGTAGAAATTTGATTTCTCTTCACAAACCACTTGGATGATACATCCTAACTCACTCATTAGTCATCTAAATTACCCCATAAAACGTCAAAATCTTAAATACGACATTGAAATACGAATTCGATCATAAATTCAAATAAATCACATAAAATTCCCAAAAATTCAATTAATCTAGCATGAATAAAGTATCGCGAAATATATTAGCATGCAAGATGATTGAATTTTAAATATGAATCCTATATCTCGGATTCACCCATAATCCCCAATTCTCGACGCAACCGCACAAAGGAGTCCTCCTTTAGGGGTTTCGTGAAAATATCGGCGATTTGCTTTTGGGTTTCAACGTACACTAGAATGATGTCCTTTTTAGCAACATGATCATCTAAGAAGTGGTGTCGGACATCTATGTGTTTCGAACGGGAATGATGTACCGGGTTCTTGGAAAGACATATTGCACTTTGGTTGTCAACCATGATAGGGCAAGTATCACAATTTATACCAAAGTCTTTAAGTGTGTGTCTCATCCAAAGAACTTGAGCACACGTGGCACCGGCGGCAATATATTCCGCCTCGGTGGTTGAAAGTGAAACCGAATTTTGCTTCTTGGAAAACCAAGAGACAAGAGAATTTCCTAGAAAATGGCAAGTGCCACTAGTACTTTTCCTGTCGGATTTGCATCCCGCATAATCAGCGTCACTATATGAGACTAACTCATATGTGCTAGATCTCGGATAAAGTAATCCAAAATCTAAAGTGTAACTTAGATAGCGAAAAATACGCTTTACCGCTACTAAGTGAGACTCCTTAGGTTGAGACTGATAACGAGCACATATACATACGGCAAACATAATATCGGGCCTACTTGCGGTAAGATAAAGCAAACTACCTATCATACCTCGATATAGACGAATGTCTACATCCTTACCGCCCGTATCCTTGTCAAGATGCGTAGTCGTGCTCATTGGAGTCTTTTTCCCGGAGGCATTCTCCATTCCAAATCGCTTTAGCAACTCCACCGTGTACTTCGTTTGGTGGATGAAGATTGCATCGTTCATTTGGCGAATTTGGAGACCTAAGAAATATTTGAGTTCGCCCATGTGGCTCATCTCAAATTGTTCCTTCATCACATTAGAAAACTCTTCGCAAAGAGCGAAGTTAGTAGCACCGAAAATGATATCATCAACATAAATTTGAACTAATAAAATATCATTATTCGCATGCTTAATAAAAAGTGTTGAATCGGCTTCGCCCATTTTAAAATTCAAATCCAAAAGAAAATTCTTTAGGCGATCATACCAAGCTCGAGGAGCTTGTCTCAAACCATAAAGAGCTTTCTTTAGTTTAAAAACGTGATTTGGAAATTTTTCATTTACGAAGCCCGGAGGTTGAGAAACGTAAACTTCCTCAACGACATCTCCGTTTAAAAATGCACTTTTAACATCCATTTGAAATAATTTAAAATTCTTATGGCATGCAAAAGACAAAAGTAATCTAATTGATTCTAATCTAGCTACCGGAGCGAAAGATTCTTCGAAATCGATACCTTCCTCTTGACGATAGCCTTGAGCTACTAACCGAGCTTTGTTCCGGACGACGACTTGGTTTTCGTCGGTTTTGTTCTTGAAGATCCACTTTGTCCCTATGACGGTGTGGTTCTTCGATGGCAATGGAACAAGCTCCCAAACTTCATTCCTCTCGAATTGAATGAGCTCCTCCTCCATGGCTAAGATCCAAGCGCTATCTTCGCATGCTTCATTAATATTCTTTGGCTCTATCGATGAGGCAAAGGCACAATTTGCGAAGCGGTGAACTTGGGATCTCGTCTTGACACTATCATAGATATTGCCAATGACTTGCTCATGGGGATGGTCACGAACCGAATGAAGCCGTTTGGGAATACCTTGATCACTTGGAACATTCTCAACAACTTCATTAGTTGGGTTAGTCTCAATAGAATCAATAGAATCATTAGACTTAGAATTTTCAAACGAATCACATAAAACATCCATAGAATCATTATCATTTGAAATTCTAGTTGGAACAAATCCTTCATTAAATGAGACATGAAGCGATTCCTCGATCGTTGAGGTTCGTTTGTTGAATATCCGGTAGGCTTTGCTACGCGTAGAATATCCAACAAAAATCCCCTCATCGGATCTCGGATCGAATTTGTCCAAACTACCATATGTGTTCTTAATAAAACATTTCGAACCAAAAACACGAAAATGTTTAACTTGAGGCAACCTACCAAACAACAATTCATAACAAGTTTGTTTAGTGCCGGGCCTCAAAAGTATTCTATTAAACACATAGCAAGCGGTGTGTACCGCTTCCGCCCAAAATTGATGGCCAAGTTGGCTATCATCAAGCATAGTGCGAGCACACTCCACTAGCGTCCTATTCTTTCTCTCAACTACACCATTTTGAGGAGGTGCACGAGGGAAAGAGAAGGTGTGAGTAATACCAACTTCATCACAAAATGTCTCAAAAGACTCATTCTCAAATTCACCTCCATGATCACTACGAATAGTGACAATGGTGGTTCCTAAGAGATTTTGTACTTTCTTAACAAAAATTGTGAAGTTTTCAAAAGCTTCATTTTTATTACACAATGAAAATACCCAAGTAAATCTTGAATAGTCATCTACGATGACAAGTCCGTACCTTGCATTTCCTAAGGAAGCTACTCTAGTTGGCCCAAATAAATCTAGATGTAATAGCTCTAGTGGCCGTTTAGTAGAGATGCTTTTCTTAGGTTTAAATGAAGATTTAGGAAGCTTGCCGCGTTGACAACAATCACAAAAACTTTTCTTTTCAAAAACAAGCTTCGGAAAACCTTTAATAGTATTCAATTTTGAAAGCTTATATAGCGTTCCAAAGTTCACATGTCCAAAGCGTCGATGCCATAAGTGTTGTTCACTTGTGTTGGCAACGAGACATTGTTCATATGACTTAGGAAGATCCAAAATATAAATGTCTTTACGACGAGTTCCGGAAAATAATAATTTTTCATTATCCTTTCTTAAAATATGACACAATCCTTTCGCAAAGCTAACTTTGTAACCTTTGTCACAAAGTTGACTTATTGAAATAAGATTATGATTTAAACCACTAACAAGATAAACGTCACTAATTAATGGTTTAGAAGGGTTACCGACTTTACCAACACCTATGATGGTTCCGCTCTCGTTGCCTCCAAATACGACGCGGTTTCCATTCGCAATGGGAACCACTCCGGAGAGCAAACGAGCGTCACCCGTCATGTGTTTGGAGCACCCGCTATCGAGTATCCAATTCCCTTTGGAGCTAAATTTAAATTTGATGCTCCTTTTCTTTTTCTTTTCCTTGAGTACCTAAAGATAGACACTTTCATATCATGGTACCCAAGGTCATTGGGTCCAAGGGATTAGACCTTTGGAAGCCAAGTCCAAGTGGACTTAGACTTCCCCACATAATTCTTACTATGCACAACATCCGAAAAATAAGCATTCATGTACATTTGTTTTTCGTCCATGCTTGTGTCCTTTGGGCTCCAAATAGTGAAAATTTTGGGAGCCATCATCCTATTGGGTGCATGCATGCGACATTGATTTCTACGTGATGCATGTTGTGGATAGGCATACGGGACATGATGGAATGGTGCACGAAAAGAATTATTCATATGATGAGGTGGGTGTACATATGCATGTGTGGAAACACGTGTGTGAGGGTGTCTCACTTGGTGTGCACGTGCCCGAGAATGTGTTGCATAAAAATCATCATATGTGTGAGATGGTGGAGTAGGACGTGTGTTCCTACGTGGCATGGAATTGGTGTACATATAAGCATGCCCCTTCTTTGGAGGTCCACCCAAAGTGGGTTTCTTTCCGAAAGAGGGTGTGGACGAGGTGGAAGCACCATTGGTAGATGAACTACCAATAGAGTGTTTGCTCCCACTCGTTGAGGCTTCGGAAGTTGGCCTAACAAAAGTAGTGACCGTCTTGGAAGAATTTCCCATCATATACCCCAAGCCAATGTGGTGTTTGGCCGGAAGTAAATCTTTTAGGATATTATCCAAATGGCCCTTACCCTTGTTGAATTTGTTGATTCGGCCCAATGTGTCCTCATATTTCTCTTTGAGAGAACGCAAAGAAGTATCCAAAGCGGATATTTGCGATGTGAGCACATAAACACGAGATTTAAGATTCTCGTTCTCAATACTCAAAGTCGAGTTTTGAGAAGTTAAATCCGCTATCTCATGTTCTTCCGCATCCTCAATGCTACCATGTTCAAGTTTAGATTTGAGATTCACAATCTCATTTCTTAACTCTTCAACAACGGTGTCGTTGTTGGTGATGATATTCTTAGGCGATGTTTGAATGCTAGCTAGGTCATCTTTTACCTTAGTATATCTATTTACTAACTTAGTATATTTTGACCAAAGTTGAGAGTTAGCATTTCTAAGATCATCCATCGTTACCTCATCGCTTTCGTCATTACTATCATCGGAAGAGGAGGATCCTCGATCGTTCTCCTCTCTTGCCATGAAGCACATATGTGCTTGCTCCACTTTCTCATCATCCGACTCTCCGCTTGAGGAATCCTCGGAGTCGGTGAATGTTGCTCCGACAAGTCCTTTCTTGTACCCCTTCTTGTATTTCTTGGACTTATCGAATTTTGGCGCCTTCCACTTCTCCTTTTGTTTGTTGAGAGGACACTCCGCTTTCATGTGTCCTGGCTTATTGCACTTGAAACACAAAGGAGAGGAAGAGGCGTTAGAAGAACCAAATTTACCTTTGGTCTTGAAGTTACCTTTCCGGAAGAAACGGTTGAACTTCTTGGCCATGAGTGCCATGGACTCCAAGTCCAACTCGTTTTCTGAGTCTTCATCATCGGAAGATGTGGATGAAGCCGTCTTGAATGCAATCGCCTTTTTCTTAGGCGCATCTACGTTCAAATATGACTTCATCTTTTCTTGTAGCTTCACCTTGCTATCTTTGCGTACCTCGTATGACATCAAAGTACCCATTAGTTGAACTACGGTATATTTGTTCATGTCATTACCTTCCTCGATGGCGAAGGTACGTTTTTCCCAAGAAGAGGGAAGTCCTTCAATAAGCTTTAAGCACTTCTCCTTTTGAGTGTAGATCTTGCCGAGGGCCTCTAACTCGTTTATTATGTCAACGAAGCGAGCGTAATATTCTTTCATCTTCTCGCCCTGTTGCATGTGAAACATTTCGTAATCTTTGGTTACGACAACGAGTTTAGAGTCTCTTACCCGACTCGTCCCTTCATGTAGTATGAGGAGAGAGTTCCAAATTTGATATGCACTCTTACATGTGCATATCTTATTAAAATCCTCGGGCTCCAATGCGCATTGCAAGGCGTTCATTGCCTTGGCATTGCTTACCTCCGCGGCGACCTCCGTGGTAGTCCATTTCTCAAAATCTTCTTCTTCGGGCTCGTTGTACTCCTTCATTGTAGTCCTCCATAAGGATGCACTTCGGAGGAAGGTTTCCATCCGACATTTCCAGTACCCGTAGTTGGTACCGTTGAAGAATGGAGGCCTTGTAGAGGAATGTCCTTCCATCACCGATGACGCTCCTTCACGGTTCCTGAAGGTGTCGTAGTTGGAAGGTGGAGGCACGGTCTTGTTGTCGTTGGCAGACATAGCTGAGTATCAGGCTCTGATACCAAATGTAATGCCCTACCAGCTACTGCACAAGTACTAGAGGGGGGGTGAATAGTACTTTAAAATAATAAGGCGTATTATTCCAAATTAAATTGCACACAACTACCAAGTCAATTTGCGGAAGCTTAAATTGAATGACAACAATGAAATTAACAATGCTAACAAATGAAGTTAATGGGTTCGGAGCCACCCAAGTCTCCCCGACTTGTTCCCGGTGATCCTACGTCCCAACCACCCGGATCCCTTCCGGATACTTGAGTTAGAAACCCTAACTCAAGATTTCCATTATGAATATCTTGTGAAAAACCTTCACAAGATCAAATCATACATGCAATGGCAAAGTGAATCCCACAACCCGGGATCACAAACTTCTCTCACAACCGAGAGAGCCAATAAGCAATACAAAAGAGTTTAATATGAAATAAATACTCTTACCACAAAATCCTATACCTTGAGTTTTTCTTACCCAATAGGTGGAATGAAGGATTTGAGGAAGATGAAGTCACCAAGCCCTAGCACCAAGGAAATGAGCAGCAATGGGTGCCTAGGGAAGAGTTGGAGACTTGGATCAAGCAATAGCTTGAAGAGCTCACCAAGAACAAGCTTCTCTCTAGATCTAGAAATGAGAGAGAATGGGTTTCTTGTGAGGAAGAGAGCTTTAGATTTGAGGGAGAATAGCTATCTCTTTAGAACTCAATGAATCTCTTAATGGCAGCTCTATTGAAGATAGAAATGACCTAGGTTCGTATTTATAGGGTCCCATAAAAACAAGTTAGGTCAATCTCCAACGGAAAGAAATCTGTGAGTATTAGTCGGTCAAAGAACACTCACTGACCGACTAGTTCATCAACTAGTCGGTCAGTCACAAAGCATGGACCGACTAAGAGCAGATCAGAGAAGAGATAGAATTTCAGACCTAGAAAACTAGTCGGTCCAAGAACACTGTCTGACCGACTAGTTTCACAACTAGTCGGTCAGCCAATGAACGTAGACCGACTAAGAGGCAAAACAACTTAGTCTGAAGCAAAGTGACTTAGTCGGTCCAAGAACAAAAGTTGACCGACTAAATTGTCAACTAGTCGGTCACCAAACGTTCTTAGACCGACTAACGGTAAACAGTAGCTTAGGAGAATTTTGGAGTGAACAGTAAGTCTCAACTAGTCGGTCAAAGAAGCATCACTGACCGACTAGTTCACAAACTAGTCGGTCGGTGAGTCAACATAGACCGACTAACTGTAAACAGTAAAGTCCAAGAAATTAAGGAATCAAACTAGTCGGTCCAAGAACAGTTGCCGACCGACTAGATCACCATCTAGTCGGTCAGTACTTGTTCTTGTACCAACTAACATGCACAACAAAGTCCAAATCGAAGCGCGACGCTTCGAGGAAGTTAGAATGAACTTGTGCAAGGATCCTAGAGCTACAAAATGAGCGTAATGAAGATAGAAACGTAAGATATACTCAAGGCTTAACATTCTATCAATCGAAACTAAAAGACTATAAATAAAACCTTAATAAACGGTCTTTGAGAGCTTCGATTGAATCTTCATAACTTCCAAAGCGCTGCAGGAGCTTCAACGAAGCTTTAGGCTTGAATACGAGCTTTTGGAAGTGTTGAGATGTCGCTTTGAATATTCTCGTGAAATTGGCGATGATCTCCAATACTGCGCTCACAAATTGTCAGTTCATGGATTATTTATGTTTGCTCATCATCAAAACCAAATCCGGGGAGTCCAATATTCAACATAGTCTACTCCATTAAATCTAGGTGGTCGGGAAATAGACTGACCCTCAGCAAAAGCACTATCAATGTGGTCCATGGTCAAACTAGGCTAGATCTACTAAACTGGCTCTGATACCACTTGTTGGATCTGGATCCTAGCCTAGAGGGGGGGTGAATAGGCTAATAAAAATAATTCGTGCAACCCACGAATAAGCACATGCAGTTATAGCACAACCAGAGTAAATAAAATGCAGACACAGAGTACACAGCAAATTTACCCTAGTTCGGTCGTCCCAACGACCTACTCCAGCCCCCAAAGCCGAACTAGTATTGAATAGCGCAATAGGTACAAAACCACAAGTTAGAGCACGCTAAGAGCACCCTCTACGTCTCTACACTCGTCAGGCTCTCAGTATCCCACACACAGTGTTTTCTCTCACTATCAATCCTAGCAAAGCTTTCTACCATCTAGTCCCAAACTAGCTGGGTCCCACTTGTCTAGTCCCAACTAGACAAGTCCCAAAATAGTCACACAAAAATGGTAAAAGTTTCCCCTACAGAGAACGTTACACTAAAACACAAATAAAGGAGTTTAGGGTTAGAAATGCTCAGTTTGTGTCTGTGTAGGCGTCTCTGTCAATCAGCACATCATCAGCTCCAATCTGACGCAAACGGTGTCTCAATCCGACTCCTGGATGTCAAGTTATGCACTGGTCTGTGCGTAAAGCAATTCAGTTCAAATCCTTATAAACTGGCTGGTCTGTGCGCTAGCAACTCCTTTTAAATTGCTCGGTCGGTGCGCAGAGCAAATGTAGTTCTCTTCTTTTTATACTCGGTCGGTGCGCAGAGCAATCCTATTAAAATTTCCTGAGCCACGTCAACAACCAAGTGAAGCGGGGGTTCGTTGTTTCGATTCCGCTCGGAAAAAAAAATCCTCGCCGTTGATTTTGAATCTCGCGGCACAGCTTTGTCCACGTCAGCACAAGGAGATCTTTTTGCACGCTAGGACATGCAGGCAATCTCGATGGCAACGGCGAACGGCAGCAACGAGCGGTGCTTCTCCACACGGCGACAGCGACGAGCGGCTTCGTTTCAGAACAAGGGCAGCGTCTGTCTTCGTGGCGATGGTGAACGGCGGCGACTTCTTCTTCGAGATGTCGTTCCCTTGTTTCGTGCAGCGGCGATCTCCTCCGTTAGTAGCTTCGTTAGTAGCTTCGTCGGCACGGTGGTGGCAGCTACTGTGACTTTGGCTTCAGGCGTGCTGGGTTTCTCCGAGCTCGTACGGATCTCCGGCGCTTCAAGCGGTGGCGATGTTGAAGCAGCGTTCAGCGGCAGCGGCGATCTCCGTGGCTTCGAGTTGCAGACGAAAATCCTGACGGCGTAGGGTGTTCGTCTGCGGTGGTTGGCTTCTCTGGCGACGTCTCGGAAGAAGCAGTGGGCTTCGGATCTCAACGATGATCTCCGAGCGATCGTTGTGGGCTTCGTCATCTTCAACATGGAGTTCTTCGTCAGGCCTCTTCGCTTCGTCTTCGACTCCGAACGGTGGCTAGGGCGATACAGCGGCAGGCTCTCTTCCAACAGTGACTCACGGCAACGGCGGTCTCAACTTCGCCGTGCTGCTCCTTCGCAAGATAACTTCTTCGGCGATGCTTGAGAACGAAGGTCGTGAGGCTTTGGGAAGGGGATGTGATCGTGATGAGCTTTTGGCCCGATGTAGGAGGAGTTTTGTGAAAAGAGACTGTTTGCGTGGGCTCATATTGTTTTTAGGATGATATGAAGAGTTTGGTCTCCTTTTTCTTTGTTTCGAATATAGGAGCTTGGGTTTTTAATTTTTCAACCGCAAAAAAAGACCCCTCTATGTTGGTTGATTTATATAGAGAGGGGCTAGATCATTGTGCTAGGGTTTTGATGAAGTAGTTGGGATTTTGGATGATTTGATTAGAAGTTTGAATAGAAATATGGCTAGGAATAAGTTTGGCTAGGATGAGGGCACCACCAACTATGAAATTTGTAATTGGCTAGGGATTGGGTTGAATCAATCAATTTGGGATTTGATGTGTAGTTCAAAAATATTTGAGTTGATCCAATCACCAATTTGACCAAGTCCAACTTTGCTCTCCATTGACCAAGTCAAACTTTTTTGTGCACACATTCTCTTTCTCCCAATATGCTATACGAATAGCAATTCTGCCAATTAGTAAAAGTATATTGTTTCGCCAATCCTGAAACACAATAAGCACACACGTCAGATATAACGACACGTTTGTCATCATCAAACCAAGATCCTAGATCGTTGCTTCCAACAGATACTAAAATAGTAATCCGAAAAAATTGCATGGCATTAAAGCATATAGGGACTACGCCTAAAGCAAGCGGCGTATGGACAAGGAGGCCAAAAATGATAAGCAATGAAAATCATTGGATGAGAGCAAGATGGAGGTATCTCAAAAAAAATTTAGCTTAAAATCCTTACAATCCTAAAGATTCTAACACTCTCCCCCCAACTTAAAATAAACATTGTCCTCAATGTTGGGAGAGTAATAGATCTCGGCAAAAGATCCTAGAAAAGAAAAAAAAACATACGAAAGCAAACATGCAAAAGCAAACTAACTAACTTTAGATTTTATTTATTTACACTAAGTAAAGAAAAGAATACACATTAACAAAAGACGGATCTCGAATGTATAACGGTGGTGGCAACTGCTCGATCATATCCTTACGCTCGGACAGAATACACATTAACGTTGATATCCTCCAAATCAACGTCAGAAAAATCTGAAGATGATGCCATGTTTTTTTAAAAAAATTCCAAGAAAATGAAAATAAACAACCAAAAGACTCAATAAGTGGAAAATAAATAAACGGAAAGACACGCACTAAGAGATAGAAGTATCACACTAAAACTTTCGCAATTAATCAAAAATTGCTATTAATAGAAAACGCTGTCCCTGGCAACGGCGCCAATTGGTTGTGATGGAAAACACACACGAGGCACGCCTTCCACTCCCAAGCGTAGGAGTGTCAATGCAATATATTTATAAATAACTGGTGAGTACCGGGTCGGATCACAGGGATAAGTCGTTCTATATTCACAAAATTTGATCGATAAAGAAAAATAAAGCGTGAAACAATCACCTTGCTAACGGTGGATGAGTGTGGGAAAAAGTGTAGTGAAAGCAAAATCCTAACCTAAATGGATAGGGTTAGAGAACCAAAGTAGGAGTTAGGATGGCTAGGAGAGGAGCATGGATTGCGGGTTCACTAATGATGGAGTTAATCGAGCCCAAATCACCCACATATAACTCAATTGATTAACCGGCTAAGGAAACTCAATCGGAATATTTAGCTTTCATGAACACGAAAATTTGCAATAAGAATGGATGCATCACATAGCACTAATCAATATACGAACATGGATTTTTCTCAAATTTCCCTCTCGGGACTTAGCCAATAAAATTGTTCCCTAATTACACATCTAAGATTAACTATATAATAGGCAAGAGGAAATTAGGTCTAAAATTAACAACCAACTTCATGAATTACAACCCACACCAAATCAACACTACACAATCATAGCAAACAATACGAAAATTGCATTCAAAATTAACCCAAGTTCAATACAAAAGTGAGATATCAAAAATTACACAAGAAAAGAGGGAAGAGATCACCAATCTCTCAAGAAATGAGGCTTCCCTCTCACTTGGGCACCTCCTCCAAGCTCCCCAAGCTCCAATGGCCTCCTTCCTCACCCAAGCCCTAAAAACCCCAATAAGAGCAGGTCTGGCCGAATAAATCAACAGAAAAAACGAAGCTACAGCCGCTGGAAATCAGCCAAGTCGAAATACCCACACAAAAAACACATCCGGGCATTGCGGGTCGGGTCTTGGCCGCCCGACTCGCGCCCATTCGCCCGCTCCTGCGCAAGTTAAGTCGGAGCGGGCCGGCCGCTGGGCCGGCCTGCTTCGCTGCTTTATTTTTAAAAAAATTAATTTTTTTAATGTGTTACGGCTCAGCGGCCCGCTCCAAGAGCGGGCCGCATTTAATGTTTTTTTAATTTTTTTCTAAAAAATGCAGCAGCCCAAATTGCAAAAGTGAGCTACTCTTGGCGCCATGTGGCACCATCTAGTTGTTCCACATGGCGCCCAGTAAGAAATCCCCTTTTCTGATTTTTAACCCCATTCTCCTCCAAATAATTCACCAAAAATACCTAGAAATCTCAGAAAAATCCCAAAAAATTCTAGAAAATCTCCAAGACTTCTAGGAGTACCTGAAAAATAGTGGAAGGAGAAATTAGTCCATATGATGATAAAATAAATATAATGGCTATTATAAAACACTATTGACTTCCAATAATCCTATAAAATAATCCATCGCTCAAATAATTCTCAAAAATATACAATATTATCAAAATAATACCAGGTGCATATGAAAAATATCAGGAAGCCAATAACGACTATAAAATCCCTATTTTGTGCAAATAATGAGAATAAGCCCTAAAATGAAATGAAATGAAAATATATCTAAAAAGAGCAAGTTTAAGCCTAATCTTTAGCACAAAAGGGGGCAATTAGGAGGTATAAAAATACAATTTTCACTCCGAATCAATTCATGCCGCTAAAAATTCTCGTCTTCAGTGATCTCAGCCGTCGCTTTTGGCAGTTATCCGATGCGTGTCGGTTATTGGGTACTGAGCCGGCGGAATTTCTTCGTGTATAAGAAACTGGAGTTGTGAATTCTGGGGTTTTTGCGCTCCTGTCCCTTGGCAACTAGTGGAATTCATCTTCTTCCACTTGCGTCCGACAATTAGAGATGGCCAGCGGAGCATACAGAGACCTGACCTCCGAGCTGGAGCGGGCTTACGAGGAAGATCGGAAGAGGAAAAGGGTTGAGGAGGAAGCGGAGGAAGTGGAGGAAGCGGAGGAAGTGGAGGAAGCAGAACACTCCCTTTCGGATCTGGGGGGGCTGGAGGCTCCTTAAGCCAGGCTGTTGGGGCTCTGAAGGCGGCCCCTTCAGATCCTCGTGGTGGGGCTGAACCTTCCGCCATCCTGTCTCTGGACAGATGGCCCTACGAGGACATTGTTCCTCCGGTCTCTCTCGTCGACCCTGTCTCCCCGGAGTTCGGTCATATTCTTCGGTCGAACAGTATTTCGGTCGTCCATCCAATGGAGACCCAGGGGGAGCCCTATCGGCCCTCGTTCGCCGTGGGAAGATATGAGTCGGCCCTCCTGGACCTCGGGACGGGGGCTTGTCTGGCAGAGAACATCACTCTGCCGAGAGACTTTGAATTCCTGCAGGGGGTCGACCTCGAGACGTGGCCAACTGCTTTGTTCGTAGTGGCCTTCAGGTTTGTAGCTACCCGACCTTCCTCCCTCGCCTCTTTTTCTATTTTTACTGATTATCGTTCCTTTGCAGGTGACCCTTTTCGGTGCATGCCTGCACCGCAGAGCTCTCGACCTGATCGAGGGACAGCACCAGCTGGCGGCTGTCGAGCGCCAGGCTTCTGAGCTCCAAGCTCAGGTGAAGAAGCTGAAGAATGACTTGGGGAAGACCATGTATACCAAGGCCGCGTCGGGTGGGCGGCCGCGGAGGCAAAATCTAGCTACGCCTCCGTGTCGATCACCAGGAAGCAGGCTAAAGCGCAATAGGGGAGAGAGCGATCTGAACTCCGTGCTGAGCTCAAGGCATCGAGGAAAGAGGTTGCTGACCATCAGGCCAAGCTCATTGAGAAGGGAAAAGAGGTTGCTGACCTTCAGGCCAAGCACATTGAGAAGGGGAAAGAGGTCGATGCTTACAAGGCTCGGACCACCTCCAGTATGGACAAGGTGGCGAGAGCGATAAAGGACCTTTTTACACCCGACGATCCCTCGTCTTCCTAATTTTCTGTGAATCACCACTTTTGTAAAACCGATTTCGAGCGAGTTATATCAATTTAAAGAAAATTTTTGCAATAGAAAGAGTTTTTTGCGTTTGTTCTTTCTGAAGTGTTCTCTCTTCTCTTTTTTTTAAATCCTCGTCAGTTAGATATGTGTGCATGTATGGGACCCCCCCAACGATGTAAGTTTAGCTGACTTGGGTCGTTGGAGTGTCATGACACTTTCTGACAGGAAATTGCTCGACATGGTTATTCGGTGGCAAGGGACTCAGTCCCTTTGACCTACGAGTGACAATGATCGAGAGTCGTTCGAGGGTCAGGTGACAGTTTGAGGGTCGAAGGTCGTTCGATGGCGAGGGACTCGGTCCCTTCGACTTACGGCCGATGACGTCTCGAGGTTCGAAGGTCGTTCGGTGGCGAGGGACTCGGTCCATTCGACTTACAACCGATGAAGTTCGAGGGTCGAAGGTCGTTTGGTGGCGAGGGACTGGGTCCCTTCGACTTACAACTGATGATGTTTTGAGGGTCGAAGGTCGTTCAGTGGTGAAGGACTCGGTCCCTTCGAATTACGGCCGACGATGTTCGGGCGTCGTTCAGTGGCAAGGGAGACCCCTTGGATTATGGCTAACGATCGTAAGTCGTTCGGTGGCGATCGACGAAGCCCCTTCATTTTATGGCCGACGAGAGTGTCACAATTAACGACAAAGAACGATCTACTTTGTATTTATCATAGACGTGTATATGAAGGAAAATGAACGATCGATTTACCCATTTAGTACAATCATCGATAATACTTTCGTAGATGTTCCGCATTCCAAGGATGAGGGAGTTCACTATTATCCAAGGTGGCGAGTCGATAGGTCGCAGGACCGAGTACGTCGATCACTGTGTAGGATCCCTCCCACTTTGCAACGAGCTTTCCCTGCTTGAGAATCTCAGGAGTGAAAGCAGCCTTGCGTAGCACCAAGTCTCCCACACGGAAGCTACGCTCGCGGACTTTCGAATTGAAGTATCGGATTATCGGGTCCATCCACGTAGCCCCCTGATCGAGGCTTAGTAGTTATTGTGGCAGCCCGCTAGGATGGAGTAGACGTTGCGCGTACACGGTTCAATCGAGCCCCGTTAGGGAGGAAGATGCAAGTTTTGACAAGGCGTTAGCTCGATGATTCTTTGACCTTGGTACATGATGAATCTCTACGCGTGTGAAGGTGGCGAGCTTAGATTTGACAACTTGTACGTAACTCTACATTGAGTCATCGCGGGCCTCGAAGGTCCCTTTGAGTTGGTGGACGACGAGGCTGGAGTCGCTGAGCAGTTGGACTACTCTTACCCCCAAGGCTCGAGCCAGTCGGAGCCCGTTGATGGCTGCCTCATATTCCGCACCATTATTGGTGGTTTGGAAATCGAAGTGGAGGGCATATTCGAATATGTCACCTTCGGAGGATTGGATGATTATTCCGACCCTGCTCCCGGCTCGGGTGGATGAACCGTCAACTTGTACGATCCAGGTTTCCTCGTCATCGATTGCATCTTTTGTCCTGTTGGTGGAGGGCGAGGGGATAGCCTCGGGCGTTTCATTAGTCGCACATACTTCTTCTTGGGGGCCATCGTCGTAGGTGGGTAAGACAATAAAGTCGGCGAGGGCCTGCCCTTTAATAGCGGTCCTTAATTTCTACTGGATGTTGAACTCACTTAGTTCGACCACCCATTTTGTCATTCTCCCTGATCGGTCGAGCCTCGTTACGGTCTGTTCCAAGGGAGTATCGATGAGGACCAAGATGGTGTAGGCTTGGAAATATGGCCGTAATCTCCTGGCGGATTGCACCAATGTGAAAGCCATCTTTTCGATCCTCGAGTAGTTGACCTTCGTACCTCGGAGGACCTGACTGACGTAGTAGATGGGCCATTGTACCCCCGGCGTCTTCTTTAACAAGCGTCGAACTCACGGCCTCCTCAGCGGCGGTCAGGTAGAGGATGAGCTGGTCGTCCTTGTCTGGCTTAGTCAGGAGCGACGGGGTGCAGAGGTACTCTTTTAACTCCGAGAAGGCTCTTTTGTAGTCCGTATCTCATTCAAACATTCTCTTACTGCTCGTGGCAGAAGTTATCGCCTTTCTCAGTACTCTGAAGAAGGGCAATAACCTCTCGACCGACTTAGACAGGAATCGTCCTAAGGCCTCTATTCTTCCATTCAGTCTCTGGAGCTCTCTGAGAGTCGAGGGCTCCTTCATCGTGATGACGGCAGTAATCTTATTGGCGTTGTCTTCGATCTCTTGGCTTGTCAGCATGAACCCAAGGAACTTTCCCGAACGAACCCCAAAAGTACACTTAGCGGGGTTTAGTGGAAGGATGTATTGCCAGATCTGTGCAAATATTTTCCTGAAGTCTGCGAGGTGATCCATTGGCTTCTTCGTCTTACCCAACATATCGTCAACGTAGACTTCTAGGTTTCGCCCTATCTGAGCCTCGAAGGCGTCGTTCATCATGCGTTGGTATGTGGCCCCTGCATTTTTCAGACCAAATGGCATTTTGGTGTAGCAGAATATACCTCGATCAGTGATGAAGGAAGTTTTCTCCTCACTTTCAAGTGCCATTTGAATCTGGTTATACCCAGAAAAAGCATCCATAAAGCTGAGAAGCTCGTAGCCCAAGGCATTGTCGACCAGGTGGTCGATTAGTGGTAGGGGATAGCTATCTTTAGGGTATGCCTTGTTAAGGTCGGTGAAGTCGACGCACATTCGCCACTTGCCGTTGGCTTTCTGACCACATGACATTTGAGAGCCATTCGGGGTATTTAAATTTTCGTATGAAGTGGGCCTCCAGAAGTCGTTCTACCTCATCGTTAGCATCTTTCATCTTTTAGCCTCACATATTCCTCTTCTTTTGCTTCATGGGTTTAGATGTCAGGTTGACCCCCAATTTGTGGGACGCTACCTCGGGGTCGATGCCAGTCATGTCCTTATAGGACCAGGCGAAGATGTTGGCATGCTCTCTCAGGAGGGCGATTAACCGCTCCCTTAGGTCACAAGGGAGTAGCGACCCGATTGAGACGGTTCTTCCCTCCTTGTCGGAGATCTTGATACTCTCTGTTTCTTCGACCGCGGTGGGTCACCGATCCTCAACCTGTGGGTCGACTGGGTCAGCTTGCTTGATCCTCCTCATGGTGGCGGATAGCGTGTAGCACAATCGTGCCTGTTTCTGATTCCCTCTCACTATTGCGACCCCCTCAGTGGTCTGGAATTTGATCATCTGGTGTAAGGTCGAGACCACCGCTTTTATGGCGTTCAGCAGCGGTCTTCCAACGATCCCGTTGTACATCGAGTTGATCTTTACCACTATAAAGCTGGTTGGACAAGTGATTTGTTGAGGATACGTACCGAGGATCACTGGTAAGGTGATGATGCATGCTATCAGGGCGGAGTGCCTGGTGAACCCTACCAAGGGTCCTGTGCAGGGCGTCAACTCTTCGGACGATATTTTCATCCTCTCCTGCGTAGTGAAGAAGAGTATGTCGCATGAGCTTTCTATGTCAACGAGTAACCTTTTCACAAAGATCTTCCTGATCGAGGCTGTGATAACCACGACACCATCGTGAGGTAGCTCCACCCCTTCGAGATCTTCGTCTGAGAAGGAGATAGGATGTGTTGAGTATCTGGGGCGCTTTTTCCCCCACGAAAACTGTCATCAATCTCCTAGTGTAGAAACTGTGGAGAGAGGTTGATAGTTCTGAATGCGGAGGACCTCCTGTTATCATGTTGGTGATCCCGACACTAGGGGATCCCGCAGCAACCCCGGAGGATGTGGTTGGGTGAGTCGGCATACTCGAGTGGTTCGTCGAGGGGGAAGTCGACTCGTGGTTTTCCACAGACGGCGCCAAACTGTTAAGACCAAAATTGATAGGTACAGTTGTCAAGCTGACGGAGACTCGAAGCGCTGAGCTGGAGCCTTGTCAGCCTTTTGTGTGGGACCCTCGGTTGGGGGAACCGGGGTCGGTAATTGATGGCTGATGATGGTACGACCGTTGATCGACCTAGGAAAGACCGTCTGATAGGTCGTTCGAGGAGGAGGAGCCCGATATCGACCTTGGGCGTTGAATGGCGATCATCGATTTGCACCACAGGGAGTTGTTAGGGGGTCGGATCTGGGTTCCGACCCAAATCCCCTCCGATACTTAAGTTAGTAAGGAACTTAAGGAAGAGAGGAAGCTTGGTGTAGCTGAGATCGACCCACTGAGGTTCGTCCCTAGGCTAACGACGCAAGCTCGTATATGTAATGAGGAAGTAAGAAGATAGAGTTATATGTATTAGCACTCGTACCTTGAAGATGGAACCTCTTTACCTTTGTCCGTAGTCCTATGTATATGCAGCTATTTCTTGATGGGGTGTAACCGCCCCTCATTGATTAGGACACGATCCTCTCTGGGATTTGAGCTAACGGCTGTCTATTTACTCAATCTCATTAACTCCTCCTTGAATGTCGGCGCCAGCCGTACGGTCGCCTGACCCGTTCGACTGACTCAGTCGTTGCCTGCTTAGAGTGCAGAGGTAATGGGTCGTGGAAGATAAACGGGTCGGGCTTGCAGATACCCAAAACGGGTTCGTATCCGTGCACTAACAATTTAGAATAATGAATTTACTTGAATCAACCAAAAAGTTTTCAAGGTAAGTGTGAGTGAATAAAAGGCATGTGAGGCATCAAGGAGCCAGAATAAGTGTTGTTAAAAAAGCAATCAAACAGTTTGATACTTTGTCAGAAATGATTATGAACTGTGCAGATGACCAGTCACTATTTTGGATCATTCAAGTAAGGTACATGAAGGATATTGCTTTATCCTCATGTGAGGAAAATAAGCTGGAAGAGTTCCAGACAAGACAAATGTTACGGATTCCAAGATATCAAGGAAACAACTTGGATAGATTTAAATGTGTGGTCTAGAAGGAACATAGAAGCTCCTTAAGTCTACTCAGAAGACAGTTTAGCAGATTCACTCACAAAGGTTCTATCACATGAAGTCTGGATAGAGTTATGTGCAAATGTGGTATGAGATACCAGAATAAATGGGCCTAAGTGCAAATGGGAGATGTTGAGAGATGTGTGTGCCCTTAAGGAAATTTTTCTCTATGTATATGTACAAACATATTGTTCGAAATATTAGTACACTGTTTGGTAAGAATATACCTAAGTAAATAATAAAGTATCTTCATTATAACTTAGGTAAAGTCCTGAGACTTAATACGAGGTCAAACAAGTATCGAGATGGAGATCTCGATCATGAAAAAGTGCTTGACCGTTTGCAGCATAAGTCTAAAACCGTTCGTGTTCATAGATGTTTTAAGAAAAGAATATCAACACATCGGATAGACCATTGTGTCTTTGTATTTTCCATGGATTGGTGACGATAATCGCATGGTCGTTTGACTTAGCGAAGTCAGAGACGAGACACAGATGCTCATTAAAGAATGAGTTCATTGTACGACCCAACGAGAGTTATCACATGGTTAACATAAACTCTTCTGTCAATGATGACTCTCAGTGATGATAGACAAGTTGGTCCTTAGACTTGATGTCATTGTATAAACCTGTGCGTGAATGGTGTCACTTAGATCTCCGACCTAGCTTCAAGATAAGGCCTGTTGAAAGGTCTTTGGTTGGGTGACACTTGAAGCATGCGAGGAGAGTAATGACCAAGAGAGAATTCGTCTCTCTCGTATAAGGGGAGTTAGTGTCACATGAGGTAGTTTGTTCCTTAATGAAAACTTTGGTCAAAGTATGTTGGAAGAAGTCCAACATTAATAAACTAAATGTCGATGGAGACTAACCGAATTCAAGCTATTAGCATTAACAGTTGACCATAACCTATGCTTGGCTAAGCGACATGTTATGACGAAGGGACTAAAACCGTGACATTCATCACAGACACAGTCAAAATGGTCCTAACATTACTCATGTCAAACGATCGACCACATAATAATGAAACTAAAATAGGGACGGCCCCCTGCTGCTCGTGGTCACTGCCGTCTTGGGTTTCAAACCCCACCTGTAGTAGGGTCAAGCTGTATGGTCTTACAAAGAGTGAGACCTTCAACAAGTAAGAGTTATCACATGGTTAACATAAACTCTTCTGTCAATGATGACTCTCAGTGATGATAGGCAAGTTGGTCCTTAGACTTGATGTCATTGTACAAACCTGTACGTGAATGGTGTCACTTAGATCTCTGACCTAGCTTCAAGATAAGGCCTGTTGAAAGGTCTTTGGTTGGGTGACACTTGAAGCATGCGAGGAGAGTAATGACCAAGAGAGAATTCGTCTCTCTCGTTTAAGGGGAGTTAGTGTCGGATGAGTTAGTTCGGTCCTTAATGAAAACTTTGGTCAAAGTATGTTGGAAGAAGTACAACATTAATAAACTAAATGCCGATGGAGACTAACCGAATTCAAGTTATCAGCATTAATAGTTGACCATAACATATGCTTGGCTAAGCGACATGTTATGACGAAGGGACTAAAATTGTGACATTCATCACAGACACAGTCAAAGTGGTCCTAACATTACTCATGTCAAACGACCAACCACATAATAATGAAACTAAAATAGGGACGGCCCCCTGCTGCTCATGGTCACTGTCGTCTAGGGTTTCAAACCCCACCTGTAGTAGGGTCAGGTTGTATGGTCTCACAAAGAGTGAGACCTTCGACAAGTAATAGGTATGATTAGGGAGATAGTGCGTGGGAATTAATTGTGTTGCAAATCGTTTGCGACATAAGCCTTAGAACAATTAAAGAAGTGTGAAATGTGTATGGGAAGGACCTATTCATGTATACGGGGTTTTGAGAATGTCTCGGACTATACCCAAGCTTGTTCGTGAGCTCAAACGGCTCGAAAAGAGCCAAAACCCATAAAAAAACAAAGCCCATTAAAGGCATTGCGGGTCGAGCACACCCCTTGCGGGTCGGTCGGGCCCGCTAGGCGCGTGCGCCTTACGCGTTGCTGCATTGGGGCCTCCTACTAACGGTTTTGAACCCTAGTTTTGCCGGCTGAGTTTATTTCTGAAATACATGATTTTTGGACAATTTCGCGTGTACGTTTAAGGGGTCAAACAGACTCGATACCGTTTGTTTTTATGCGTTCATAGTTCAATGCTCTTTGATTTAATATGAGATATCACTTCCAGAATTCAATGGTGACGGAGGAAAAATTTGTTAAAGTTTGGCCTTCATAGAGTGCAAACTTGTAATTAATTTTTTCCCATATTAATTAATCACACATCGGATATTTTGAGAGTAGGATGGATCAGATCCCTATATAAATATGGGATAACTCTCCACCTAAAAACTTGCACCAACCCTTGGATCAAGGGAGCTAACATGCTAAAATATTTTTCCTGCATTCTCTCTCTTTCATCGCTACTCATGTTCGGGCCCTAGAAAGGCTACAAAGGAGTTCTGATCCGATCCAAAGTTTTAGCAGAAGATCTTTCCATGGTGAAATTTTCTGGCGCACATGATTGGATCGGTGACAAGGGTGTTGCTCGACTCGAGACGTGGTTCAACTCAGGAGAAGCAACTCAGCCCTAACACTGGGTGTAAGGACCGTCTACCTTGCAATACTAACAACAAACACTCTAGATGGAGGGTTAATAGAGTAATGGCAATAAATTATGCAATTAAAATTTAACTCGCAAATACATAATAATAAATGCAAGAGGAATTAATCAACACAATCAATCCAAACGCAAACACAAGACTTTATCCAGGTTCCCCAAACTTGGTTATGTCCAGCCGCACCAATTATTCACTATAATCCTACACAAAGTAGTGAATATAATCTCACACAAAGATACCTCACCCAGAGGATTTGGCCCTACACAAGAACCCAACCAGCCCTACACAAGGGTCAAATTCTCACACAGAGAATTACTAACTCCCACACAAAGAATTAGGGTTAGTCCTACACTAAGACACCAAACTGCCACAAAGAGAGTAACTCCTACAAAGAGAATAGCCAACTCCCACAAAGAGAGTATCTAATTCCCACAAAGAGAATTGGGGTTTCAAGAAAACAAATGAAACAAAAGACTCTTACATATACCTTGAGATGAACTTACTCATATGAAGATGAACGTATCGAAGAGGATGACCAAGTGCTTGAGATTTGCTTTAATGCACTTGGATGATTTCCCTTGAGCTTGACTTCAATGCATGAAGAGGAATATGAGCTCTAAAATGTAAATGAGAGAGTTTGAGGGTGGCTTTAATGATTCTCAAATGAACTTCAATAGTTCCAAGAAGTTCTAATGAACTAAGCCATCTCATATATATAAGAAGCCCAAAGGAACCCTCAAACCCAAGCAAAAAGACCAAAACAGAAAATCTGCAACGGCTCTATTTTGGCAATTTACGGCACAGACAGTCGATTGATGAACAAATGACAGTCGACTGGTCAACGGCTATAAACTGAGCTAGGACAGGCGATTGTAGAATACTACACAAGCGCTTGTAAAAGGTGCATGCGCCTGAATATTTCTTCAGCATGCAACTGTCACTTGGAATGGAAACGGAGCAAAGAAAATGCAACTTTCGCACTATAGCCTTCAGACGATAGATGACCAAAACACAAGCGACTGTAAATTGACAGGCGACTGATATCTTGTCATCAGTCGACTGACTTGCAAAGTGTGATGAAACCCAGAAAATACAAGTTACGCACTTTGGCACACAGACGACTGTAGGAACTTCACAGGCGCCTGATGGAAGACATGCGCTTGTAAAATGAACGTCAGTCGTCTGTCTCCAATAGCTCAAGATATAGTCAATAAAAGTTGACTTGAGCTAGTGCACAACAGCCAACTGTTGAAGACTGGCCAGGCGCCTAGAATCACCCAGTCGCATGACCTTCCTTCATCAGTCGCCTGTTGGAGATCCAGAGACTCCAATTGAGTCATTTGGCAAGATCAACATATTGGGTTGGATTCTATAATAATCCTAAGGCTCATGAAGATGGTTATATGCATATGCATGAATGAATAGACAATGTATCAAGCCATTACATTAAACCTAGACTCAAAAAGAGAAAAGTAATAAATGAAATAATACATTAATTACGTTGTTTTCTTTAGAGTCTATGGATTCAATCCTTAATGCCTTGATGCTCCACATCATCTCCAAGCTTTGGCACCCATTGAGTCCAAACTTTGGCTTTGCTCCTCTTGATGTCCATCCTTGCACCAAGCATTTAGTCTCCAAAAATAATATTCTTAAAATGTTAACTATGAGACAAAACGTAAGAGACATTAACAACAATATAATGTTGTGATCATCATCAAAATAATATTGGTATGAAACACCAATACCTAACAATCTCCCATTTTTGATGATGACACACATTATGTAAAACATAAAGAAATAAAGCACAATGCTAATGAGCTCTCCCTACTTATATGCAACATTGTAAAATGAGATAAACCAATTGTAAATACTCATTATACTAATTGAAATAATGAGAAACAATGGTGACATATAATAGGCATGAATTACATAAACCAATCTCTCACTTGTATCTCTCTCTCTCTCCCATAGAAGATATAATTTACATAATCATCTCTCTCTCTCTCTCTCTCTCTCTCTCTCTCTCTCTCTCTCTCTATGCATATGTATGATATACATGGTTTACATAATACATATATTTCTCTTCCTTGTCATTGTCAAAAAGGTGGACATCAAACATATCCACATTTTCATTCTAATAAAAGATGTGACAATAAGCAAGAGATAAAGAGATGTATGATACCAGATTGTAAAAAATTTAGTGGGTATGAATCACTATCACTTGCTCCCCCTAAATCATAGAAAAGGTCAAATTGTTGACTTCGATGATCTAATACCAATTGTAAAGAAAAAGATACAAAATCTTTAACAATTGAGATAATACCAATTGTAAGATAATCCTCTTTATCAATTGTAAACATAATTAGAGCCATGTGCTAAAGTGTAGCAAAGCATATAAATGGAATAATCGAACACATTGATACACATGACATTGCCAAGACAAAATATATCAACAAAAGAGTTGGCAACATCAATGAGTTAAGATCAAGACCGTGATAACCAATTGTAAATAATGGTCTCAATCAAAACACAAAAAGAGAGTTAAACTATGTTTTAAAATAATTTTAAATATACTTAACATATTAGCTCCCCATTGACATACATATTGATCAATAAATGCATGTATGCCAATGTAGTCCCCAAGGTCCCCATTTTCATGAAAAATAAATTTGGAAACATTTTCAAAATCATGAAACATCACACAAACAATGGGTATGCTAAAAATAATCATTAAGCATAATACCCATGCAAAATGCATATGTATGAGAGACCTAAACATTAGGGAACCAAACCCAAGAAGAGTTTGATTTCCCAATGTAATCACATAAGGTGATCACATCCCTAACTAATGAGTTGATGTAACTATCACTCTCTTCCACGCTAACCTTAATAGGAATCTAAAGACTTAAGGATTTCATATATAAGGGTTTAGCCTTTGCAAGAGAGGTGGATGTGGCATGCTTAGGTGTAGAAAATATTTTCTTGGCATGCATAGAATGAGGATTTTGCTTCTTAACAAAAAAATATAAGATTTTCATTATTCCTCACGGCCTTTTGATTTACATGCTTCTTGTTGGAGTTATTGTTGTACAAGAAAGCATGGTGATTCTTCTTAGGTGATTTATCAATATTTCTTGAATTTGTACCAAAAGAAGAATTAGAGGTGGGTTTAGATACCACATTTTGAATATAACCCAATCCTCCTCTATGGTTTACCAGATGGTGCTTTTTCAACAAACCGTAGAGCGAATCCCTAGAATAAACAAAGCTTTGAGCTTTTGGGATTTCTCTTCGCATTTCAACTTAAGTTGTTGAATGCGAGTTTCTACGCTAAGGTTTTGAACTACCAATTTTTCATTAATCATGCTCAAATCCTTAACTTGAGAGAGAAGTGTGTCTCTCTCACTAGTGTCACAAATATGCAAAGCATCATTATTATTTACACTAGAAGATTCTAAAGCATGCACCCTACTCATAGCATTTTTAAATTTAGCTTTCAATTTAGCAAATGAGTCTATCCACTTGTCGCGTTGGAGGTCACATTGTATCGGTATTCAAGCTCCTCATATGGTAGCTTTGGCTCCTCCTCAACTTCATCATCGCTTTCCTCCTCGCTAAAGCTTGAAGAAGACTCTTCCCCTTTTGTCATGAAGCACACTTCTTCATTGGTCTTGACCCAAGCCAACACCTCTTCATTGCTAGATCTTGAAGAAAGATCTTCCAATGCCGTGAAGCACATGTGGGCTTGCTCCTTTTCTTCATCTTCTTCGTTACTTGATGAGTCCTCATCCAAGTCATTGAATGTGCCGACAAGTTCCTCCTTTTGGTTCTTGAATTTGGACTTGCCTTTCAAACGTTTCTTTCCTTTCCCTTTGTAGTAATCTTTGGAGGGTTTGAAAGGGCATTCGGTAGAGCGATGACCTTTGCCACTGCAAGTGTAACAAGTAGGTATCTTATTAGAATTGGATGCAAACTTTGATAAAGATTTACCTTACTTGGAATGCCTTGAATTGCTTGGCAAGCATGATGAAATCATCGTCGCTAGCATCATCTTCTCCATCATCTTCACTCGAAGCTTCTCGAAGGAATTTCTTTTTTCACTCGATTGGCTCCTTCTCGGCATGAAATGCAACTCCCTTTTGCTTCTCCGGCATCTCGGGCTTCGTTGGTTGAATCTCTTTCTTATGTTGAAGCTTCACTTCATATGCCATAAGATTTCTAATGCACTCCTCAATGGTATATTTGCACGTCATTTGGCTCCAAAGTCTCGTTGTCCTTTGATTCCCATTGAGAAGTAATCGAGTCAATGATCTTCTCCACTCGATACTCTTGGAAAATCACTTTCCCAAGTCCTTCCAAAGCGTTCACGATTTCTATAAATCTTGTGAATATCTCCGAGATGCTTTCACCTTCCTGTATCTTAAACAACTCATATTTAGATCGAAGTACGCATTGTTTTGATTTCTATACCTTTGTCGTCCCTTCATGAAAAATCTCCAAAGTATGCCCAATTTCGTTGGCCGTTTTGTACATGGAGATGCGGTTGAACTCATTGTGTGTGAGGGCACAATGGAATGCATTCATTACCCTTGCATTGAATTTGATCGAGTCCTTCTCAGCCTTGGTCTTTGTAGCCCAGGTGTAGTAGGCTTCTCAAATGGCGACTCCGTGATGTCCCATAGGTCTTAACCCTTCAAGTAGATCATCATCGTGATCTTCCAATTTGGATAATTTGTTTCGTTGAAAAGTGTGGGTCGTATGGTTGACAGACTTTTTTCATGAGACGCGGATATAGTGTTGAATGCCATCGTTGTTGTATGCTATAACCTCTCTCTGATACCAATTGTAAGGACCATCTACCTTGCAATACTAACAATAAACACTCTGGAGGGGGGTGAATAGAGTAATGGCAATAAATTATGAAATTAAAATTTAACCTGCAAATGCGGAATAATAAATGCAAGAGGAACTAATCAACACAATCAATCTAAACGCAAACACAAGCTTTTACCATGTTTCCCCAAACTTGGGTACGTCCAGCCACAACAAATATTCAATAGAATTCTACACAAGGAAATGAATACAATCTCACACAGGGATACCTCACACAGAAGATTTTATCCTACATAAGAACCCAACCAACCCTAAAAAGGGTCAAATTCTCACACACAGAGAAATACTACCCACACAGAGAATTAGGGTTAGTCCTACACTAGGACACCAAACTCCCACAAAGAGACTAACTCCCACAAAGAGAATAGCCAACTCCCACAAAGAGAGTATCTAATTCCCACAAAGAGAATTAGGGTTTCAAGAAAACAAATGAAACAAACAACTCTTGCCTATGCCTTGAGATGAACTTACTCTTATGAAGATGAAGGCATGGAAGAGGATGACCAATGTCTTGAGATTTGCTTGAATGCACTTGGATGATTTCCCTTGAACTTGACTTCAATGCATGAAGATAAATACGAGCTCTAAAAGGGAAATGAGCGAGTTTGAGAGTGGCGTTAATGATTCTCAAATGAACTTCAATAGTTCCAAGAAGTTCTAATGATACCTCAGCCCTCTCTTATATTTAGAAATCCCAAAGGAACCCGCAAACCCAAGCAAAAAGACCAGAACAAAAAATCTGTAACGGCTCTATTTTGGCAATTTATGGCACATACAGTCGACTGATGAACAACTGACCGTCAGCTGGTCAACGGTTATAAAAATCACAATGACTATAAACTGAGCCAGGACAGGGGACTGTAGAATACTACACAGTCACCTGTACAAGGTGTAGGCGCTAAATATTATCCTTCAGCAGGCGACTGTTACTTGGGATGGAAACGGAGCAAAGAAAATGCAACTTTCGCACTAGCACCTTCAGACGATAGATGACCAAAACACAAGCACATGTAAATTGACAGGCGACTGATATCTTGTCATCAATCGAGTGAATTGCAAAGTGTGATGAAACCCAAAAAAATGCAAGTTACGCACTTTAGCACACAGGCGACTGTAAGACAATTTCCAGGTGCCTGATGAAAGACAGGCGCATGTAAAATGAACGTCACTCTTATGTCTCCAATAAATCAATATAGAGTCAATAAAAGTTGACTTGAGCTAGTGCACAATAGCCGACTGTAGAAGGCTGATCAGTCGCCTGGAATCACCCTGTCGCATGTCCTTCATCTGTCGTCTGTTGGAGAGCCAGAGACTCCAATTGAGTCATCTGGCATGATGAACCTATTGGGTTGGATTCTATGATAATCCTAAGGCTCATGAAGATGGTTATATGCATATGCATGAATGAGTAGACCATCTATCAAGGCATTACATTAAACTTAGACTCAAAAAGAGAAAAGTAATAAATGAAATAATACATGGATTACATTGCTTCTCTTAGAGTCTATGGCTTCAATCCTTGATACCTTGATGCACCCCATCATCTCCAAGATTTGGCATCTTTTGAGTCTAAGCTTTGGTATTTCTCCTCTTGATGTCCATTCTTGCACCAAGCATTTAGTCTCCAAAAATGATATTCTTGAAATGTAAACTATGAGACTAAAAATATGAGAGATATAAGCAACAACATCAAAATAATATTGGTATGAAACACCAATACCAAACACGGGGCATTGGTTCGTGGGATTCTGCGATTTGCTAACGTGCAAGGCAAAGATAGGTAATTTATATGTAAGCAGTTTTTAATTGCAGTTATTTTTATATATCTATCTTTAGGGGTTGGTCAAACCCACCCTGGAATAGTAGAGATTCTGGTTAGGGTTATTTCCTTAGGGCGTACTTAAAATGGTTTTAAGTTTGTCTTTCTGCTACTTTTATGTTTTCTTCGTCTGCCCCACTAAGGCCAGACGTCAATTTTGAGTCCTAAGGACCCCAGAAAACCCAACAAATATACGACCGGAGATCATCTTGAAAGACCTCCTATGCTGATCTGGCTATACGATCGGGGGTTCGACGCCCTCGCGTGCCGATCTAGCTAAACGATCGGTGATCACTCTTAGCCAACCTCGCGGGTCAATCTCGCTATATGACCGGGGTCATCTCTTCTTCGTCTCATTAATACTTGCCACATCAACCGATCTTAACCGTCGCAGCGGTTGAGCTCGGGAGATGGAGGTCATTGATACAACATTATTATCCTGACCCAAAAGCCCAGTAAAGCCCACAGTTTCTGCCCAAAAAGCCTAGAAGCCCTCACATGAGGCCGACCATTTTTTCATTCTAGACAACAGCTCAGTTGACTGTTGGGCTTTCTCATTTAAGCGTCAGCTCATAATAAAGGCTTTCAATGACCGGCTATTAAGATCGTCATCAATGTTGATAGCGCATGCAATAAAGTGGCTTAAAGCTCGGTCATTACTCTCTAACGTCCCTTATAAGTGGTCTCTCGGACAATAGAAGAAGGTGGGAATCTTGGAAAACTCCTGAGAACCAGGTCCTCCTACACTAGTATCTGCTCCACCTAAAAGCTTATGTTTCCTTCATAGCTCGACGTGATATCTATCGGTTGATCTCCCAACAGATCGGTCATAATTATCTCGAGCCTCCTTGAGTCACTATCTGACCTAAGCATCGGAGGGGATTAGGTCGGACCCCAGATCTGACCCTCGTTAACGAGCTCTTCTTGTTGTAGGAAGCTGAAGGTAGCCCGAAAATATCTCTGACTTGGCTCCAACAACTCGGACCTGACTGAAACAACTTGGATCAAGGTCTATTCATCCCGAGGTTGGCTCGCCATGAACCCAGTCAGCAGCCAACGTCGTCCTACGTCAACCACTACAATCTTACCTTCATCCAACAACAAACATGGCGTGAAAACACCCGTAAACAACTTTGGTGCTTACAAACTTGATCGCGTGAGTTCGAGTTTTTTATAAACAATCACTTAATAAAATAGATATTTTATACTAGACATTGGACGGAAAAACTATTACCTAACACATCCTTAAGTGTGGCCTTATCTGAATGATGGCTGTAATCAAAAGACCTCACTCCTTAAAAAAAACTCAATTAACATTAAAAAACACTTAATTAAAAAAGTCAAGAACTTTGAGAGACAAAGAAACATGTGAAGGCAAGAGGCGTGATTCCGTTAGGGGACAAGAACCCTAGATTAAAGCCTCATGGTTTTGTAATCTTGCGCTTAAAAAAGAGAGATTTGATACTAATCCTCTTATTTTCCCGAGGGAGGCCGTCGATTTGAATTTCTTCATTTCTAGTGTGTTGAATCACTCGGCTGCCTCGAGAGAATAACAGGTACCATATCATTTTGACATTCATATTCTAAAACTCAAAACACCGAATTTCGGATGGATCCAAGTGGATTTACACGTTTCTCTACCCGTCGCAAAAGTTTCATTCATGCAAAAACCGTTAGATTTGCGATGAGCAGATGAACGGGCAAACCCCCTTGTGTTCGCCCCATGTTCAGCGATCTATGGTTTTCGAATATGTAGATCAAATGAATAGTTCTGATCCTCCTTAAAAAATAGCATGGATGTAAGTTTCAGAAAATATACGTAGATCAAAATGAATAGTTCTGATCCTCCTTAAAAAATAGCATGGATGTAAGTTTCAGAAAATATACGAGGCTAAGCCGCATATGTCATATAATACCGATTGTTCCAATGGAAGAACAATGAAAAGGTGGTGAGAACCCATAATTAAAATGGATGTTTGAAAAGAAAAAAAGTAAAATGAGAGGCCAATAGAAAAAGTTGGGAGTGAGAAAGAATGATACTGCTCCCCACTCTTAGCAAAAGTCTATCCTTTTTTGAGATACCTAGATCCATTAGCTCCCTAATTGATGGGTGATGACCTTAGGGTCTTCAAGTCCAAAAGCCTAGGGCGAAAGTTGGGCATAGCAGAGGACCAAAGCTCTGGTGCTTTTTTTGTGCAGAATTATATGCCTTGGCTGCTGAAGACAGCACAATATATTCCTTGATTTGCTTGCAACATGAGAAGTTGTGGCTCATACATCTTTTCTTAGTAGTTGCCACAACTGTTCTCGAAATTGTCGAATCCCATTTCCTTTTAACTCTATATCTTGGGACCGGGTTGGCTCCTACGAAGGTAGGACCGCGTGATCGTCCAATGCGACGTGGACCGTTCGATCAAGCTTTTTTTTCTTTGTGGACCTCCCCGCCCAGTTAGAGGGGATAAAGGAGAAAAGGTGGTGGGTGGTGGGACCCACAAAGAAGTAAAAATGGCTTGGTCGAACGGTCCACGTCGCATTGGACGATCACATGATCCTACCCGCGTAGAAGCCCTTATAAGGCACATCCCTTCAGGAGTTGACCAAAAATTGTTCTAATTTACTTTGGACTAATACAAAGTGATCTTCTAGTCATAATATATGTTGGTTATATGGGTGAGCAACATGGTTCATCCCTAAATATGAACCAATCAGTGCCTTAAGTTACCTTTCATACCTACATTTTAAATCATGCCATGAACAAGTCTAGAGTGGCTCAACCTCACATTGATGTTATTGACCCATCAAACTAGTAACAAAATGCACGGCGTGTAACTTCGAGGTTACAATGTGATTACAAGGATAAAGTCCTTGGGGATGCGTGTGGTGCACATTGAGATCATGATGAGATCAGATAATGAGGCACAATGGCATCTCTTAAAATGTTTCTGGACGTTGGAATATCGAGAATAGGATATCAATGTTCCGGATAGACCACTAAGACCAGTGTGCATTGAGCTCAACTATTGGATGGTAGTGGCTGGCCTCATAACCGCTCGATGTGTGGACATCGTAAGACAACGCACATGTGCTTGTTGGGAGAACAAGTTCACATAACAACTCGCCAAGAAGCTTATGCATGGTATTCATACTCTGACTAACTATCAACTAAAAGCTCTCATGTGATAATAAGTATTGTATAGTCCTTATTAACTGAGATGTGCTAAATGACCTTGAGCGTGGAAGGCTATACTTTGGCTTTTACCGAAGATTGGTATTACACCTGATATGTAGGTACTCGTTGGGTATAGTTAGAAACGTGCGAAGGAAGTGGCCATCAAGATGGAGATTTGTCTCCTCCGAAGTATGGGAGGTTAGTGTTGCACAGTCCCGGATGCAACCCATAGTTAAATCCTTGGCCAATGCGGGAAGATAAACTTGTTAGGAGGTAACAAGTTGTATCCAATTAACCTCGAATACAATGGGTGCGCATTCCGCTCTAGACATAAGGTATATTGGGGTTTGACATGAAGCCGTAATCTATACATGTTAACGACGTAGTGATGACGAAGAGACCGAACTGCACAGAATCTGTCACACTAAGGCCCAGGATTTAGTTCTAAGAGATTCTAATCTCCATGTTAACCAAACCACCATAATTCCTTAACGTGTGTGACAGTAGGCATGGTAGCGCCTTTATTGCACTTTGAACGCGATATGATCGGGCTCGTTGGAATCAGGATAAGAGACACACACAGGTGACGACCTCTCACAACAAACGAAGTAATGCTTCATACACATGTGATGTATAGAACCGATCACAAGAGTTGTGATCAAGCATATTAGAGAGATAATACGCGTCGGGAGGAGTTGCAAGTGCACATTGGAAAGATTCATAAAGATTTACGAATGATCCAAGCAAAAGTAGAAGACATAAACTCCAAACCAAACCACTAACAGGTGGTTAATCGACTAATAAGACTAATGATGCTTCAGTAGTCGACTAACCAGCCTACAAGAAAATAACCAGCCTACAGGAAAAAGAGAGTTTCCTAGTCGACTATTGCTTTGTCACTCGACCAACTGTGCTTTAATCAACTCGACCAACTGTGCTTTAATCAACTAGTGCATACTAACACATCCAAAGAAACATGACAACCTAAAGGGTTCGTGCAGTTAAAACATAACCTTCATCCGGCCAGAATCACCAACGAAATTTTCACCATTAACGCAATCATACATAAAGGTGACTACAAATGTGATTACAGCGATGGAAATGGCGGTGCTTTTTTCATATATATACAAGGAAAAGAAAACCCTGGGTAGGGCCTCCAGCCAAAACAATTGTCTTCATCACCATTCAAGTCTTGAGAAATTATGAAAGACAAGGACCGGCTTGTACCCTCAACATTGTCAAACAACATATATAACGATTACGCTGAGTGCCAACTAGGCTGTCAAGTTCCGTGCCCTAGCAATTAGCCACCTATTGTCATCAGAACTCAGAGAGCGCCAATAATACACAGGACCCAAGGATCATCAAATGCATTGCCAGCAAGTGGTCATACAAAGGTGAGGGGGCATCCTAGTTCCTCGGCGGCGGCATCAAGAAAGGTGAGGGGCAACCCCGTCGCTTGTCTGCTGCGAGCCTCCCATTTTATGCACTTGTCGATGTCTGCGTGCCAGTTTACGGTTCCAACACTCAGGCTTCGGTAAGGACGGTTGCAGATGCCGCTCCTCTCCCCGTTCTTCAAGCCATTGGATTTCGCCGGATTGCTGTGCAGGATGTCCCGAAGAACAGACAGGCTGAGGGCTCGTACATGCGCGCTTGGATGAGAAAGGCAGCGGATTGTGGCTGATAGCCGGCACTGCAAGGTTTTTGTGATGAATCCAGATTACGAACCAACTTTATAAAGTCAATATATAGAGACTAACGAGTCGTCCAGAGAGGGAAAGGCTACCTTCAGCAGATTTGAAAGACCGTCGGCAATGACCAATCTTGGTTCTTCCCAGTCAGCCACTAGGTGAACTGCTCTAGCCGTTACTTCCAGGAGCTGATCATTTTACACAGATGCAGACAATCAATTGACTATTTTGGTCCATGGCGAAAAAATACATTCCATGTAATAAGTTGAATGGGCTAAACCAAAAAGAAAAGGTGTAGTCTACATTTAAATGCTGTTGAAATTTAACCAGCATGAAAGGAAAATACCAGCAATGGATTAGAAAGGTACGGTCTAAGATTAATTTGGCTGGGAGCTAATCATATTAAGTCCGGCTTTCAGGTACTTAACTGTGATTGTGTAATCGTCTGGAGGATGATATCTTACCTGCTGGTTTTTGAACCACAAGTCTAGAAAGCTGAAAACCTAATTTTCAAGCTTATAACCGTCATGGGGGTTACGTTGCATGAAAAGCCACACATATGACACGACGCACTAATACACACCAAACAGAAGCATTGTGTCCGACAAAACATAGCTTTCATGAACCCTAGGGACAAACTCAATTTTAAAAACTTTTTTGCTCCTGACTAAACCCTTTACTTTTAGAACACCATGGTATTTCTGCAATCCGCAGCAAAAAGGGAAACCAGAAAGATAGGTTTTTTTGGGAAGGTTTGGGGGCACCTCTTTTTGGAAGTTTACTAACATGGAACCCTTCTATCGTATGTGTACAAGTATTACCTCTAATTGTGGTAAGGTGCATGCTTCCCCATCCACGAGCATTCCATCGGTGGCACGCAGAAGAAGATCTGAAGCACTTGCCAGAATAATTACTGCTTCAGGGCTATCATGGTTTCTCATAAGTTCCACAATTAATGTGACTATTCGCTGGTTGATTCTCCACATTCCCTGACCTTGCTCATCATCTCTTGCAATCCAAGGCTGTAGATCCCTTTCGGCCTGTCCAAGAAAGCAAAAACAACAACTAAGTGATTGAAAAATGGAGGCAAACTAGGCTTAAAACTCTGCAACGTTAGTTCTAGAAAAAAGAAAGAAAGAATTTTTGCCATTTATTTGACCTGAAGAACAATGGCAGTTGATGCTTTTGTCGGCGAAGCGGATACAACATTACAAAGCGCATCCACCACCTAAAGCACAATTTTAAAAAAGTTTGTTACTTCATTGACTTAGTGATTTGAACAAGAGTAAGTAGAGAAAGGGGACAGAAATGCCTTTCTTATTAATATGCTCAATTTATAAATGAATCCAACTGTTATAATCATTTCTTTTCCCATGTTGCGTTTAACCTAGTGATTGTTTCATTAGAAAATGTTGCCATCTTTGTATGCCTGCAATTATGTAAATAGTGTGTGATGGAAGGGTAACTAGTATGACCTTTGATGCATTGGTACTCAATGTTGAAACCACCAAACAAGGAAAAACAACACAAGCCTATACGCAGAAACATCAAAGATACCCTCCAACCATTTTTAAAATTATTATGACACTATAAAAATAGACATAATTGAGATAATGAATGGGATGAAATAGAAAAATAAAACGTGCAAATGAAAGTGAAACAGCTCGTCATGCATTCAAGTTTGTTTCTGGAGTATTGCCACTGATAAATGAGTGCGCTCATGGGCAGAAAATATTGGAAGTCTAAAGATGTATACATATCTTTAGTTAAGAGTTCCGATGATGAAATAACAAGATTCATGGAAATGAATCGCTAGGTTGGTAATCCAACCAACTCTGTAGAATAGATACACATAAAGCAACTATCCTACAATGCTAGAATAGGAAATGCTGACGATTAATTAGTTTTGTGGGCGACGCAAGTTTACAGGAAAAACAAAACTCTGTTCATGACAAAAGTATGACAGATCACCTACTCGTCAACATCAAGGGTATATCTAAAGTACCTATCAGTGAAAAGTATAATGCGATTCAAAGACACAACACAGATGTGCTCCAGCACAATAAAATGTGCTAGACAATACAAATCTCCAAATCTAGACTCGCATACACAGTGATAAACGTGTATTTTCTACCATACGACCAGAAAGGCTTTTCGAGGCTTCAGCCAGCTGGCTGCATTTTGTAGCCGGCCGCTAAAAGACAAAAGGCAGACTCCTAGTTTTTTCTCCCTCAATAAATTGAATGTGCCGAAGACACAGTAATATTTTTCTATGTATATAATACACTATTTCCGGCTGCTTATTATGTCCATTACCAACCCAACCCTGCTATTCCTTAAGTATGGCATTGTATATTTGAATTTCGACTTTTTAAGTTTCAACATTAATTGTAAGATTGTTAGTTGCTGGTAAGCAATGAAAATTGGACGTGTCTAATAACCCACCTTTGTTTTTCTTGGCTTAAAAATTCATATATTGTTATATTTAGTATATTACTTTTCAAAAAATGGAGACAAGTCCAAAACTAACAATTTGCCATGAATATTCCGACATAGCCCTTCAATTAAAATAAATATTGAAGTTTTTAATCCTTTTGATACTTATTTCATAAATGTCCACTGAAATTCACATGCATCCACTATAAAACAATAATTAATTAGGTACGTCCATTTAAAACGTCTTTCCTATTTTCGAATAAAAATGATCCTAAAACTTAACAATTCAATTTTAAACTTTTAAGGAGATTGTGCTCATTAAATAAATCGATAACCCTTAATTTCCCAACAAACATTTCTTCACTGAATAATTAACACATGATCAAAATCGCCATTTTTTATTGTAAATTGTTGACAAATAAAAATGCATACAGATTACCAATTTATTACATGTGCATTTGCACCTGCCCAACATTTCGTAATTTAAAAATCTTTAACTTCATCTTGGCTTGAACAATTTTAGTTTGTGTAAAAATTACCTGGAAAGTATTAATATGTAACTTGAGTACCAAACACCTTTTTCCCCTCGGCAAAAGGTATGGCAGCAAAAAATGAAAATGTTGGCCTCTTAACTCTCATTAAAATGCCACCTAAGTATTTTGTGTAAAATATGAATCCTCCCTATCATACAAACATGCTTACATGCACAAAACCACACATAAATTTTTTTTAAAAGAAGGGGACTCACACAAACGCATGTCACACCAATGGGAGAGAAAAAATTCTGCCAACCAACCTATTTAGAATAGAAGTGTAATAGGTTATAACAATCCATTACTTTTATCTACCCATTCTATCTTATATTTGTGATGTTAAACTTAAATGTTAAAACAACTTTTGTGCTATGTAAAATTACTAATTTTCTTGTCTAGTCTAAAAAATAATCATGTGAAATTACTAATCGCTGTTGTAATCTTTTGTATGTGTATTGTATGTGTTCACTTTATAATTTATTTTTTGGCAACAAAGACAAACTTTGTAAGCAGTTACATACCTGAGTGACAACAAAAAATAAAAAAGCAAAAAATGGGACATGATGAAATGCAAGAATAAAGAAAAATTTTGATTTCCATTGTATTTGCCCCAAAAATAAAATATTTTCTTTATATATACCAATTTTCTATGCACACGCAGGAAGACTGGTGTATATGTAACTTGTATAAAAGTGTGTAGTTAGGCATTAATCGCATTATAAAAGAATGAAAAATAGGAAAGTGATCCATAAATCATTAGCTTTTGTCAAATAGGGGGATGTTAAACATTTATTTTAGGTAAAGAAAGGTCTACACTGCTAGAAGCGTCCAATACTGCTGGGCAGGCATGTTGCGTGTGAAAGTGAACATGCCAGTTTTTGGTTAAGGGATGTGTCCTATAAATCATAGAAAATATAACATGGGGGAGCAAGTCTCCTTCCCAGAGCATGATATCCAAAGAAAGCAGCACAACTAGTTGAAAGCGAACGTCAAACTCAATAAATTAAGGGGAAATGGTCTCGTCCCTCTTCGAACCTAAAATCGGCTGAAACCTCATTCCTTGCTTTAATCTAGGATGCCATCTAACAGCAATAAGTTACTCACAATAAGGGGAAATAAAAACAAGAACTGCAAATAAAAAATCAAAAAAGAAATGAGAAGGAGGTACAGTATGTCTCACACTAGTCATGTCGTCAAACAGAATCTTATATGGAAGTTAACATACTGTGGGCGCAATGTCAGTGAAAGCACCTACTTGATAAAAGGTGAAAAAAAGATAATCCTATAAAGATGCAGCAAGCACAAGGAAAAGTTACTCCGATTATAAATGAAAAGCTTACAACTAGCGTAAGGAATGTTTATTTCTTTTGGCAGGATTTTACGTCTGTGATCTCTGAATTGCCAAATTTTTCTAGGAATCTGTGAATTTAGGGCTGAGCATGATGGGCATTAAAGAAAAGCTTCATGTCAATGCTTCTTGGCTAATAATACAATCTGTGTTAAAGAGTTATGCAGCTAACTATAACATCTAGAAGCTTGCATGATAGGTTGTGTGTGTGGTGAGAAAAAACCAAAAAGGAATCAAACATGCAGTTTCATGAACATAAAGGAACACACCTGCCTCCAACCCTGCTGAGCAGATGTACTTTCAGCACTCATTTGTGTTTCTGGGGCAGCAATCAACTTGTGCCACAACAATGAGACAACAGAGAAACATAATTCTTGCTTCTCTGCAAGTATAGATCTTAAAGGAGCCTGTGCACTGCAACTATAACCTATTCTACGATCAGTTGTAAGAAAATTTGCCAGATCTGATGCATCCATAGGCAAACTTGTAATACTTTCCTCTGATGTGCTAACAACACCATTGCTTAAAAGTACAGCTTTCTTACATTTTATAGATGTTCCTGAACAATTACCCTTAGATTGTACAGATGGATTGTCCTCTTGTCCAGAAATGTTCCTTCTGGTGAAACTAGTTTGTTTCATACCATTTAATGATTCTTCTTTACGCATGTATGCAAGTACCAAGCTAGCTTCAAGGGGTTCTGCCTGATTAACAATGGAAGCAACAGTCTTCCCATGTATGTCAATAAGATGGTAAAGTGAAGATGCTCGTGCAGAAATCTGAGTGTCCCATTTGCATCGCGTCAAAACAGAGAGAGAATTAATGCATGCCTTAGAGCGTCTAAATAGATCAGAAACATGAGCAGCAACCATAGCTGCAGCCACAATCTCATTTGAACTGTAACTCCATGAGGTACCGACAGATGATGGTTTAAGCGAAAATAGTGCTTCCAAAATACCAAGGATTCTACGCGTATGACGAACTGCAGAGCACGTACCATTCTGTAACTTATTGGCAACTCCATTGGTTTTGGTAGTGATAATCATCCTTGCAGAATCTTTAGAATCCAAATGTGTACCATTCTTTGAGATTAAGGGGAATAACTGAAGCTCACAAGATAAAGCACATATCGCAGCCAGCACGTATGAATCAAATGTTGCCACTGGTCCTTGTTTCTTCTTGTTTCTGATTCTCATAGAACTTGTTTGGGGCTCATCAGATATGTCACTACCAGTTGATCTCTTACTGCCATTGGGAGAAGCTTCATGACTGACACACACAGTTAGCACAACAAACAACAAGCGGGAGGCAAGGTCCATAGACGCACATGATTCCAAAAAGAGTGAGTGAATCATTGTACGCAACTCGGCAACAGCTAAGTTCTTAGTGGTGGACCACATACCACCATAAGATCTTGTTTTTCTGCTGGACTGCTCGACAGAGCTTTCTGGAGGAAACGTTCGTCGAAGTATTGCTTCAACGGTAGCCACAAATATCCGAATGAGGCATGCTTCAGATGGACTTCCTCGAGGAAGATACTCTAACACTTTAAGAAGTGGCAGGTACAAACTCCAGGATAAAGCTGGAGGCTGCAGTGGTGTCGCAACCACAATTTCAGGCAAATCAACAGCAGATGAGCTCAGGGGAAGAAGCCCATATGCAGCTTCCCAGATAGTGCAGATTCGCCACTCAACATCAGGACCGTGAGCACACAGCATGGAAGCGATCCCTTGTGCAGTTGCCTCAATGGTGGCTTCAGCCGCAGGTACCTCTAGCTGGTAGAAATTTCAATGCAACATATAAAGTCTTGTTACAAAAAAAAACTTATGCCGCTATTCCAGATCAGCAGAATCTAAAACATATTTGTTCAAAAAAGTGGTCTCAAGTGCCCATAATAATTAATAATAGCTCACAGTAATTAAGATTGCCTAATTTGACTTTTAGGAAAATTAATATCCATCAGTGCAGTCTTAGATTACCTGTTTTTTATAGGATGATATATAGCCACCTAAAGGTTCATGGTGCACTTCAACCCCCTCGGCATGCCTTATCGGAGGAAAAAGTAGTGTAGGTTGTGAAAGTATGCGAAAGAGTAAAGCAGCAGCAGCATCCGCAGCAATACCAGTTCTCATTGACATTGCAGTCCCAATTGCACGCAAAAAATGCAAATGCAACCAGTTTCTGGGTAGCTACAGGAGTAACACCGGGATTAGAAGCTACATATATTACAGCAAAGAATAAAAGCAAAAAACTATTAATTGAAAAAAAGCACAAAAAAAACTAATAATTGACAAATCACCCCCACATTGCGCCAAGTTAGATGCCAAAAGCATTAAATGTTAAAAGATGACAGCATATAGCATATACATATCATAAAATGTTAAAATGCCAGAGTGGATAAAAAAAATAAGTAAATGATCAAAAACTGCTTTAGCCTATAGTTGCTTACAAAAAACATGCATAACTAACAGATGGTAATTGTTTTTAAATTTTTATTTTGGGAACAAAGGTCGTGGACTGGTTTTGAGATTGAGGCATCCTATTTCCCAACGCAACCCCTTCATCACTGAACCTAGCTCACTGGCAACAGATGGTATTACACAACCACATTTTAAGGTAGTTGCTATCCTTTTTGTCAGAGTCCACGCCAAATGCAATGCAACTTCCAAGTGAAGAAACAGATCATTTTATTTAAGTACATAAGCCAATTTCAAGATGATTTCCAATTTACCAATGATCACATCTTTATTGGAATCTACTTTAATGCTCAATGTGAGATACCATAAAGCATTCTTATTATGAAATCCTAAGCTGTAGGATGGGGCTGCATACGTGTAACAAATAGCATTTTCTTATATGAAGTCTCTAGAGCAGATTTTTGTCTGGCATTTCTTTGTTTGCAAAGGTTAGGACAACTCTTCTAGACTATGAATTTTCAACTGCCGGACTTGTGTTCAATAACTTAATGTTTCCCAATGTTGCCCACAATTCTGAGAAAACAAGTGATGCAGCAACTCACCAACAGCCCACATAAGAAGTAATCTTATGTGTGTGACATGAATCAAGTATTGGCATTAGCAATTTTGACAAATTATGGTTGCATTACCGACCATAAGCATCCGACATTGTTCTGTAGATGTTAAAAAATGGCCTCAATGTGGCAACTTGTGAGATTCTTTAGATGGTAGCAGTAAGAATCAATTATTAACATGCTAAACAGTTGAACAAATTAGGGCTCCTTGTATAAAAGAGCATTTGGAAGGGCTTCTGTAATCTGTACTTTAAGAATGAGAGCCAAAGAGAGAATGCCAGAGTGAATAATCAAGATATGTAACTAGGAAATATTCCAGATAGATCCAGGAGCTACTAGTGAGAATGGATACCTGGCTAGTTAAACATTTTGTGTACTATGTGAATAAGTCAATTCAGTTCATAAACATTAGAAAGGTACACTATCGCCAACTGTTGGATTATAGGGTTTAATCATGGTTGATAGCATCACAACATTCAATTAGCTTGTGTATTTTAATCATAGTTGATTGCATCAGATCATGTACTTCATTTGTGCATATTTGTAGATTGTTGTTATGTACGGCCTATTTGAAAGAATTAAAGGGCTTTAAGAAATGGTTCTATGCTTTTTTTCTCTAGATGGATTATTGGTAAACATGCTCTTAATAACGTCTTTTAGATCACATGTTAGTGAATTTACCTTTCTGATCTTAATTTCAAATTCTATCCAATTTCAAAGATGTTAGAATACAAAAATACTATTCTTAACCCTCATTATAACTATTGCATACGTTTTAATAAAATTAGCTAAATCTAAAGACTATATTTCTATTAACCTACAGATATGGAAATTAGAGTCAGACCATACTATTTCCCAAGATATTCCATGCAAGTATTCAAATCGAAATCAATTGCCATTTCAAAAATATTCACAACAAAAAGAGACGAGGTTATATCCTTATACTACAAAATATTAGCATTAAAAAATTCTCAACCTGCAGGAGATGAAGAGGTTGATGGTTATATTCTTATATTGTAAGACAAAAAAGGTGAAGTATCCTTTCTAGGGGCCAAGACTTGGGGGTTTGTGTATCGAAAAGTTATAATTTTGTGGAAACCAATAGTTAAAATTTACAATCATCTAATTCCATGTACTTTAGGAATAATAAGTGCGTGCAAACTTTATTCTTATTGAAATTAAACTAAAAGACATCTCTGTATAATAATCATTCCTGAAATTTTTTGTATGTATGACTTTCTTCAATTGGCTAACATATGTAACCAATAAAAGTTGGACCCAGAATAAGATGGCGTGTATAAAAGTTGACCAGACTTGCATAGAAATCTGATGTTTCTGAAGTAATAATTGACTAATAGCAACATACGCATCTATAATCAACAGTAACTGTACCAAGAATAGTCCCTAAAGATAATTTATTATCAATAGTATTTTTAACAGGCTTGAACTTCAGAGCAGATATTGTTCCCTATGTTGTTTAAGTGACTCTTTTTATAAGGATAAATTGCACTCCGATATTTTGAAGTTTGAACCATGAGCAGTATGTCACTAATACCCTTAATCTTTATTATTAGCACTCAGACCCCCATACCTAATGAACAAAACAGAAAAAAAATTAAAATTTTCTTCTGTTTTTGCTGATGTCTTCCTCCTATGGATTCTACCATTACTCTATCTTTTCTCTCTCATCTCTCCTTCTCTCCCATGCTCCTCTCTCTTGCTTCCTCCTCTGTCTTATGAGAGAGAGATCAATGGTAGCAGCCAAATGAGGAATAATAAGGGCAAAACATGAAGAAAATTTGATTGAAGAGGATTGAGTACTAATATCATAAATTAGGGGGGTATGATTGACCCAATTTTCATAGTTCAAGGGGTTTGCTCGCAATTTACCCTTTTTATAATCATAGTGTGTTAGACATGTGAATCATAGCAAATAACAGTGTTGACAGCAGAACGAGTTCAACCTGGTGTATTGCCATCTAAATGTTCTTACAGTCAGAAAACAAGAATAAAAGAAAAATAGGTTTCACACAACAGGAAAACGGGGAAGTGTTTAGCTGCTTTCGATAAAATGTCAGAAGAACTCAATTGAAGGGTGTACACTTGGCGAAAATGACTAATCATAAACAGCGGAAACAGATGAGTAATCATTGGTAAGCTTCGAGTCATGTCACATCATATTCTTGCATACCCTCATGCCCGAAGCATAATCCTCAGCTGCCCTAAGGAGTTCCACAAGTTGTACAGCAGCATCAAGTGCATCAGGAGCCCATGACGGTGGTGCTTCAAGAAGACCAAGAAGCAGCCTTTGTGTTGCACTTGGAGTTGCAATTGCATAATATCTGGAAAACGCTGATGATGTATTACACATTTACAAAGCAATGATGTAAAACTAGTAGAAGATAATGATATACCGATGAAATAGTCGGGCAAATGGCTCCAGGGCGGGCAAGCCAGCTACTAGGTGCTCATCTAGGGCAGTTGTAGGAGGAGGAAGTAAGAGTGCAGGAACAGCAGCAGCTGTAAGATTTGCGGTTTCATAGCGAGCAACTTCCTCGTCGCAAACGCTCAATATGACTCCAGCGCCATTAGCAACAGCCCATCTAGGGGTGGATGGCATAAGCTGGGGATGCTTTCCAGATCCACGGCTGCTACCTGAATACAAGGAAGTTTATAAAAGATGTCTATCTTTAAACATCATGCTCACACACAATAGAAAGTCTTCAGTTTGTTACAGAACGTCACAAAATCTGACTCACAACAATGCTGAGCTCGGATTGAACTTCGCAACATATAAAGTCTCCCCGATAAATAGTGGCGGAACCCGGCATTTGGTTTGGTGGGTCCCACTACATATATATTTTTAGTGGGGGCCTAATACATATACATATATACATACACATTAATATACCACTATACATAGGTATATATATAATTATCAAAATTTTGTGGGGGCACATGCCCCCACCACCCTCGAGGGTAGTTCCGCCCATGCCGATAATCCTGTTCTACAAGAAGAAGTGATTTTCAGAATCATGAGGAATGCCAACTTCGATGTAAATCGTATTCAGTGATTCAGGTTTCAGGCTAGTAGATACATTACAATGAGTTCAAAAATAGCCAGAAATTGCCATCGATGCATGGACTTTCATATTATACTTTGCTTTTTTAACGGAAACTTATAGGCTTTCTTGTTTACTAGTGTTCAGCATGTGCACTGCACTTGCAAGCTTCCAAAGTTCTCCAGGCTTCCAAAGTTACATAAACTGGATTACTAGCATGTGCAATGCACTTGAAACACAGAATTCGAATAAACATAAAATATGAGCATACTTTCTATGTGAATGCTATTTTTGAAAAGCTTGCATACAAACAATCATGAGTCTAATTCTTTCAAGAACCAAATAGTATTGCATGTCACATTTATTTGCACAAAACTGAGTACATGATTAAGTGTAGCAATTTTAATCCGCCTGACAGGAACGCCACCACTATCCATGATCATGATGTGGTCGCATACATCTTTGTTTTTATTTTTTCTTTTTTTTAACCTTAGTAAAAGTGTAACCCACTATATCAACAGTATTCTAAAGTTGTTCTACTTGTAAATTGGTATCTCGCTTTATGTTTTAAACATTACTGAAAGTTTTTGGGAAAGATGTACCTACAATGAGAAACTTTTGGGAAAGATTTGCTTTCTAATTCTAGTCTCAACAAATAATATATATATCTGTGTGTGTGTGTGAGCCCCCGATCATCGACAAAAAAATTTTAAAAAAATACTTTTAGGTCGCCCAAAACGCTGACAGCGCTGGTCCATTAACCCATATATATATATATATATATATAATATTTTAAATTGTAGGACATATTTTCAAAATAGACAAAAAAATTAGATATAATTTTAAAATCCGATAAAATGTAAATTTAATTACAAAAATCAATCAATTTCACGTCATGTAAGAATCTGTTGCATGCAAATTTGAGCCGAAAAATAATCGATGTTGGCAACCCCGATCAAATTGTTCATCCTTCAAATGACCAATGTTACCAACTCCGACCATTTCGTCGTAGGAGTTATTGAGGAATATCCAAAAATGAGCATGGTCATCAACCCTGATCATTTTGATCTTGATGACCTTGATCATTTTGATCTCAAATGAACGGGGTCAGTAACACTAGTTATTGGCAACCCCAGTCATTTTGAACTCAACTGTCTGGAGTTACCAACCCCGGTTGTTTTGTCTTCACACGAATTCACGCACAGACACTCACATGGCAAGAAGTTGGTTGGCTTTTGTAATTAGATTTAAATTTGATTGATTTTTAACATTATTTTGAAAATTTTTACTAAATTGTAATGCATACACCATACATATCTGTGGGATCCTGCAATTAGTGAGCGGATACTAATCTGATATATTAGATTAGTCAAAGCCATGAAGTGCAAGTAAAAAAATTATTGAGGACTTGGACAAAAATATTCATGATGGTATTCGATTTTCTTTTTGCAAATCCTACACTGGAGGTTAAGCATTATAAACCGTAAGATGTATCATAAACCTATAAGCATCCAACTTTTTACACAACAGCATGAGTATGGGAGATTATCATTGCAGTTTAGCATTTCAATAATAACAGCATTTTTCGTACCTATGTCATACAAAGAATTTCATTTATATCATTAAAAAACTTATCAGAAATGTATGTTTCAGATACTTACCATGGTATATAGTGAATGCATATGCAAGAGCAAATGGTTTGTTCCCAGAGAGAAATGGAAACAGTATTATTGTACTTTCAGACAGCTAAAGCTTTACTTCATTCAATTCTCACCACCACAAGGTTAGGTAATACAACCAAACAAAGTATATCATATTTCAAGCAACTGAAATCATATCTAATAATTCTAAACAAAGTAGCTTTGATCTTTACATTGAATGCACAAAACACGAATTACTAATCAGAATAAACAAAAGACGACAAGCATTAAAGCACAAGGATATTCATGTTAAAATATTTAACAACAGTTACTTACTAGTTGTAGGAGGCTTTAGTTCTCCACCAGCTGCATATTTTCCCATGACCCCACCACACCTGGTATCATGTACAATCCAATGAATTGGAATAAGAAGGTAATATTTCATATAACATATACCATCCATTGTGATGCAATGCATATTCCAGTCAGAAGAAAAGAATGAGACAATTACGACCAAAAAATCGCCATGGATGATAAATAGCCTAAAACTATGTTTCTCGATGTACATATTTCTTGGATACAAATGGCAAACAAACATGAAACTAGTACATGATAGAAAGTGTTAGACCAAGATTGGGTGTCCTGCAGTGAGTCAAACTGGTGAAGGCATAATGTTGGTTGGGCATAACTCAAAAGCTTAAGCTATTAGGTATAGACTCAAATTTTAATTTATGGTTTTTCACTTTTTACGTTCTTTTTGGTATGGGACAAATTTACTTATCATCCCCCTCAAACTCATTAAGTTTGTAAAGAGTTAAGAGAACTGATCCATCCGTACTTTACAGAGGAAACCAATCTACATGGATTAGAGAAGGAATTAATCATAAACTACTCGGACTTAAACTGAATGAAGAGACTGATAGATCAGATATATACAAAGTTAGAACATGATCTTGGGGCCCATGGTGATTCCACTAATGAAGGCTTTTTGAAATATTGTAACCTATGATCTTAAGCTATTAGATAGACACATAAGTTTCAACTTATGTTCTTCACTTTTTCATTTCTGTCCGATGTGAGACTATGTTTCTTAATAGGAAAAAAAGTTATAGAATTGATCCTTACCTAAGATAAAGAATCAGCACTGCCTACAATGTAGTTGAATGTTGGTGTGTTTCTGATGATAGCAAGTTGCTTGATACGGACTAGTGTTAGGTTTATTAATAGTAATATCAACAGTTGTCTGCGAACATAAGGATTTAATTTTTTTTATTAAAATTAAAACATATACTACTATAAAACCACAAGTTTTAAATTATCTGTCAGTAAATTACCAACATATCCCATAAAATTCGACCCATTTAAACAAGTGTACACCATCTGTACTTCAGATATTGTACCTATCTGAAGGATGCACCAGGCAAAGGACTTCAATATTCAGATCATCGCTATCACTATTGTAGACTGGATTCCTTCTCTAATGTTGACTAGATAGGATCACCCATTGATAAGAGATCTATTACAGGATATTGTATATTTGTTGGATGAATCGTGTGGCATGAAAATGTAAGAAACAAGGTGTTATTTCGTGATCTAGTGCTGAATATGCATTCCAAGTGATGGCAAATGTCACATGAGTCAGTATGAATCAAAGATCTCATGACAAAGCTTTAGTTTACAGTTTCTCTACCTATGTACTTATAATAACCAGACAACCATCCACATTTAAAAGAAGTATATCTTTTCATGATCGTACAAGACATATTAATTTAATTGTTACCTGATCTGAAATAATTTGTAGATGAAAAAATTATGCAATCTCTTCATACAGCATTTGTGAATCAATTAACGAACTTGTATCAAACTGTTTCAAGGTGCTCATATTCAGTTTATTTATAACAAATTGCGCATGTATGACATATATGCGTCAGCTTAAGTGTGAGTGCTAAAATATAATTGTGTATGATGTTTTGTATGAAACTATGTTATGAGACCTAAGAGTGGCAAACATGACCCGACGAGTCTGACTCGCACCAGTCTGATTCAGGTGGCGGTCAAAAGAGTCAGGTCGTATTCAAGTCGACCTACCTACTGGATACAAACCAGGTTGGCTACGGGTTTCGATATCTAGTACCTGTCGACCGAAATCCAAGTCACTTTGATTATAAATACCCATATTCAAACCCTCTCTTCAAAAGTTGCTCATCAAAACCCCCAGTGTCGCCACCTCGCCTCCTCATTCTCTCTTTTAGCACCAACAATTGAAACTATAGCACCGCGACATGCGTCAATATCTTAGTGCCACTCGTTGAAACCCTAGTATCACTCATCACTCCTCTTCTGAAGCTGATCAACCTCATCCCCTATCACTTTAAATTCTTCATTTAGAACTCAGATCCCTCATCTCGATCCCTTTTCTCGGACCTCACATCCTTCCTCTACCACCTCAACCTCAAATTGCTTGTCGCGATGTCCTATACAACCTCCTGTTATGCCCTTAAATGGCATGACCATCTTGATATGCAGTCCCCTTGTCAACCAATTCCATGCTGATGGCAAGATCTCTAAGATCATATGCTTTTTCTCTCCATACAACAACGACATCGATGCCAAAAAAAGTGTCGGAAGCTGGATTTGTAATTTTATAATTTTCTTGAAAATTTTGATAGGAATTTTATTGAAAATTGTTAAGAATTGCTGACAAATTTATGCATTTGTAATTTTATTACTAATTTTGTTAAGGTGCTCATCTGTAACTAAATGGATGAAGTGGTGGATGTTACGAGGGCTACAGTGCTTGTCCGCAACTGAGTAGATGAAGTGACGAAGGCTGCGATGGCTGCGATGCTTGGTGAAATTATGGCTAGGATTTTGAAAATTGATGTAAAGCGGGTCAGTTCGGATGACCCAAATTTAATACGGATCAGGTATGGGTTTGAGTTTCAGGTACACACTCAAACAGGTCAGGTATGGGTTTGAGTTTCAGGTACACGCTCAAACAGGTCAGGTCAAACCTAACCCGACCCATATCCACCACATTTGCCACCTCTAATAAGACCTCTATAAATAATAAAGTATTTGGCTAGATAGATAATAACCAACTCTCTCAAACTTCTCCACCAAAACATCTATTCACCAATTCCCTTCAATAAAAGGTATGTATACCTTTCATTGTAATTAAGATAATATAGAAGTGAAATAAAGAATTGAAATTGAGATAATTTTAGTAGTTTACGATGATCCCTAATTTCTTATTTGAATTTCTTTACCTGCAATGTGCCTAATGTGTGAGTGATTCGCCTAGGTATGCGGTTAAAACCTATCCATTTTAATTGTATCTTCTAATTATCAAACCCTACTTTTTAGTTCTCCAAATTTCACCTCAACCCCCTAGACCTTCATCCCCTATGCTTCCACATCCCTGTTAAGAAGAATAAATTTGCGTGTACATGCTTGTACCAAACCAAATGATAGGGTAGCTGGGAAAGACATGAGGTAAGAGTCATTGAGTCTCAGATAATTAAATTTGCATGGAATAGCCATAAATCGTGCTTTTCGTATCTTAAACATTAAGGGAAGCCGGTGCATCAAAGTATATCATGCAATCGCCTAACTATAATGTCTGCTAAACTGTAGTTCTTTTTTCCTCACATACTTCCCTTGAGCAAGAAGGACTGTGACAAAGAAATATATAATTAAACACTCACCACCGAAAATAATCACTCCTAATCCCCAAAGGTGCAGCAATCAATATATCTGTAATCCATGGAGATAAAGGCCGCATTGGCTTCCTGTCATTTTCCTGCAGAAGCGAATGGCAAGCTTCTCCCTCCTGGCAATTACTTGTCGTGGCATGGTTTCCGCTGCTGCTTCTTTCCACCTCACTATTATGATGCTCAACTTTGAAAATTGGCCGATTGTAGAGAGTTAAAACTCGTAAAATTTCACCACATGCCAGAGCCCATTGTTCCGAGTACTCTTTCTGCAAAAAAAGGAGCGGGGGGACACCTCTTAATAGAGATATTAACAGACTATAATAATCATTTTCTTTAATGACTGATTGAAACTACAAGAAGATGGGCATAAATATATGACATTATGTGTCAATGGTGCCATGTCCGCTAAAACAATGATTCAAGTGTTTCGAAGCCACCAAGAAATTGAAGTAAAAGGCCCAACATGCCAGAGAATTGCTTACCTCAGAATTTTGGCTAAATAAAGATACGAAAGAACTAAAAAGAGGATCGTGCCTATCGTACAACAGAGTTCCATCAATTATACAAGAAAGTATCGGATGGACAACGGCATGTCCATGCTCTGGATGATGAAGAACAAATGTTGCTGAAAATTAAGTTAAAAAATAATCAGCATATGCTATACCAATAAAAGGAAAGTCAAAAATCTATTACGTTTTCATGTTATCATTCTGATCAAAGCAGTAAGATTTGATTACCCAATACATCATCCAGAAGGCGTTTTTCTTTAGATGGATAGTGTCTCTGGATTAGCTGCATAGAAAAATAGCACAAAACAGGTTAGACATCCTTAAATTTTAATGTACACACACATAGAGGTTGACTAAGATCCATTCGAGGGGACCAAACGTGTGAATACAACACACTTAAATTTAAAACTAAGCAACCCAAATTGAAAACATTTTCAATTGGATGTGATCATACATGTCTAAACTATCTACAATGAAATTTTAAATGATTTGAATTTGTTTTATTCATGTTTCAAGTGACAAGAAATTAATCGATTTTATGACAATCCAGAAACGTTAATTTTACCACCATATTTTATATGGTTAAAACAAGTCCAAATCAATTGAAATTATATTTGTATGTAGTTTATATATGTTAGATCCAATCTAACGGAATGGATTTCTCATTTGGGTTACTCAATTTCAAATGTGAATTGATTGGACCCCCATGTTTGATCCACTTGAATGGATCATAATCCCAACACACATATATAGAGCCATCAAACCCTCTCTTGTATAGGATACATAAAACTAAATACTTTAAATATATGATAATAACATTAAGATCCCTAGAATTACCTCAAAATTCTAGTTTCAAGAGTCTAAATATGCACCTACTCTTTATTAATCAGCCAATCCAGAGGGTCTCAATGTTATTCTTAGATAATCTTAATGTTATTATCAAAAATTAAGGATATTTACCTAAATGTACCTCATAGAATAAGGGGTCTAGTCTAAATGACCCCCCCCCCCCCCCACCCACCCACACACACACACACACACATTCCATCATCCTCAAGCAAAGATCAATGACAAGACTGTCAAGCATAATCCCTACTGACAGTTCAGTAGTCTTATCCGAGTTGGTAGCCATGCAATAAACAGTGAATACCTGAGCCACTTCTTCAGGGAATTGCTCAGAGATGAACTGGCCAAAATACTCGACATATGCCATAATTTGTACCTGCGAAAAAGCATAACAGTTTTGTACAGATTAGAGCAAGCAAAAGAGAACATAACTGAGTTTCCACAACTAGCATGAATGATAGGTGTAATCTTACAATGCTTTTCAAACAACACGCATCTCAGAAAGGATTAGAGAAAAATAACTCCTTGAAAACAGATATAAAGAATGAAAGATGCCATCATCTCCCACTTTTTGTAATTTAAATGGATGCACAAAGTTGTTGCAAGGTGATGGAGCCCTTCATCAACAGATGACGCATTGTAACCTCCAACCTATGTAGCAAAGGTACTTACTTTCATGAAGCTGTACCCATGTCGGACATACTAAAACCTATACTGAACACATACGCTTATTGGACAATCGTCAGACATATGTCAGACACATTTCAAACATGTTCTTAATTATATACTATAATTTCTAGTTTAAAACACTTTGCGAACGAATTGGAGACATGTCCTACATGACTCATATGCTTCTTTCTTCATATAACATGTTCTCATACGTTTTAATTGCAGCTATATATCAATGAGTATCCCTTCAAAGCTTTAAAAGTGTTTAAAATTAATGAGTTTAGACATATTACGATATAATATAATAGTTGAGAAACATTATAATACTCTATAGGAAATTCAAAAGCAGTACACTATCCTTTTCTGAAATCATAAAAATATGTGATAGGTTGTAATCATTATAGGTATTGAACGATTAGAAATGTGTATATACTTTTTTTGACTGCATGAATATGTTTGTGTATGAACGGACATATGCACACACTTTTCCCTGTTTATACATATTTTTGTGACATGGTGTCATGTCCAATTTCCTACATTCTAAGCAATTGCCTCGTCATGCACCCGTGTCCGTGTCCTTTCAGTGTATGTCTCCGCGTCCATGCTTCCTAGCCTCCAACTATTTTATTTACCAAATATTTCCTAGAAAGTGGGACATATGATCCAAAACAAGTAAAAGCATATGAATGCCGAAGCCGGATAAGGTGATATTTATAATTTACCATATAGTATAGCACTTGTCCAGTCCTAAAAGTCAGCAAACAAACTAACATCTCACCAAACAGATGATCAAGAAAATATAAATCAGATCTTCTGTGGTAATGAAGTGCCTCTTTACTCCACGCTCCTCACCGAATTGTTGTATATGCCATTGCATTGATCATCAATTTGCTCTGATCTAAAGGATGTATATATATACCGCTTCATCATTACATATTATTAAAGTGAATAAAGATATTTCACGTTAGAAGGGGTCCGGCATGAATAAACACGTATGTCATGCCCAAAAGTGGCAGACACGGTAAATTTTAGTTAAGGAGGTGTACATATCATAGGGTTATTTAGCATTTTTACTTGAGAAAATCCGAAACAGTGGCATGCAAGCACCATTCACCCTTAAGAGCAATAGCAAAGTTCTCGTTGCCAATCTTTCAAAAGCAATGCTGCGGTCCATACTCATATTTTTAACCATTTTTCACAAGTACTTTAACAAAGCTTAATGTTCACGTACTCCCCACATATCCAGTACTCCCTCATGTATCCAGACCGTAACACCTGTGTTGCAGAGAAAGTTCAAACAAGGAGATGTTCCCGCACCAAATAATGGAACACGTATCAGATATTTGTTTACTTGGAGCCTTATGTGTACTAATGGGAGATTCCTCTGACTTGAACTAAAATTTATAGTGTTCATACGCATTAAAAACTTACCTGGGCTGCATCTGAGAATAGAGTTAAAAATCCAGTGATAAATGATTGGTTCAAGATTACTTTTGATTTTTAGATGAATTTACGTAATTTGTCCACTTTCTTAATGACACATGATGAGTATTTGAGTTGATATTGGTCATTTGGTCCCATATAATTTGAAATTATTTTATATAACCAACATAATTCTGTTTGTCTAATCATTAGGCCTTACAAATACACGTTAAAGAAAATTTACACGACATTTATGGCATGTGCAAAGCAATGCAAAAGTAAAATAATTAATATTTTAGATGGCAATAATTAGACTTTGAGCTATAAAATACATGGGCACACATAATCAGAACTAGTGAGAGGGTACGAATAGAGAATAGGGGATTAAGGCCAAAATTGTTTGTAATCGCAAGTACTTTGTTGTCCTCTTTATTCTTGGAGGTAAATTGGAGGTGAGCCCATTAATCAATTTGCAAGCCCCAAAGTGTTTGTAATGATAACAGTAAATATTAACTTGCATATAAATGCCAGTTTATAATTGTTGTGTCCGTAATATACATGTATGAGGTGAGCCCATTAATCAATTTGCAAACCCCAAAGTGTTTGCAATGTTAATAGTAAATATTAACTTGCATATAAATGCCAGTTTATAATTGTTGTCTGTAATATACATGTATCCTATATTTAAAAATTTACCGTATCGACATGCTTGAATTGTGTTGTATCCATATCATGTTGTCCACACCAATGCAAGATAGCACAGCACTTCCACTGTAAGTTGAATCCCCAACGTTGCCTTTATTAATAGCAGGCCCAATTGTTAGTAAATTGCTAACTAAGCAACTTCTATTTCCTATATAAGACACATTTAAAGTTTTAACCCTGAACACTTCCATAAAAATCAGTAAAGAGAAGTTTCACTCTGAAACTTTGATATAAACTCTTACGCTAACCTTATTTAGAAATTACACTCGATGTCAATGACTTAAGTTTACATTACTGTTACTCCTGTTAAACTCACAGTTGCCTGTTTGTGCTGTAACCAATTTATAAGTTTCCAAGTTGCCCAGTGTGAGACTTTAAACGTTAAGATACATTAATAAAGATATCATCACATAGGACTACTGACTTCAGCAATTACAATCTATTATAAATTCAGTTTCAATATTGGAATAAGCACAACCACCGTGTTTTTGTTACCTCTTTACCTCCACATATTTCAATACTTTCTAGAACCTTTCCTTGCAACACCGTCGACTACTGCCGACTCTTCAACTGTTATATGTCGACCTAACAAGATCTTCTTTGCATCTAAACTCCAAACTCTGTAATACTTGACACCATCCATGTATCCCAACATGAGACAATTATTTCCTTTGACGTTGAACTTGTCACCTTTATCGTGAATATAAACTGGGCACCCAAACACCCGAAGATCTAACTTCACTAGTTTCCATGTCTAAATCTCTTGAAATTTTCCCGTTAATAACTGATGATGGAATTCTGTTTACCAAGAAAGTTGCGGTCGATATAACTTCGCTTCAAAATCCTTTTGATAATCGGAATGTAAATTTGAGATACCATGCCTTCTCTATAAGTGTCATATTCATCCTCTCCGTAATTTCATTCGATTACAGATCTTCTGTGGTAATGAAGTGCCTCTTTACTCTACGCTCCTCACAGAATTCCTTAAATTCAATAGAGGTAAACTCATCACATTATCATATCTCAATACCTTCAGCTTTTTCATTTTTCATTTTTCGTTTGTCGTTTGACTCTCCACAAGGATCTTTCATGTCTTGAACTTCTTAAATGCCTCCGATTTTTCCTTCATTACATACACTCATACTTTTCTGAAGAAATTATCGATGAACGATATGAAGTAATAAGATCCACCTAGAGAGTGAACTAGTGCAAAAACTCAAATGTTTTTATAAACATACTCAAGAATCCATCTTAAGTCATACTTCCCCTCATAGAAAGTAACATTCGGCTGCTTGTCATAAACACAATCATTGCAAAACTTCGGCCTCTTGAAGTTTACCCATTTGATTAGATCGTGCATCATCAAAGCCTCCATGCTCTTCTCCTTGATATATTCAAGTCTGAGATGTCACAGTTTGATAGAATCAATCTCCTATGAATTGTCAACTACGATCTTAGAATCGCCAATGATCATCATCCCATTCAACAGATATAAGTTCAAGTTCATGACTTTTTCATCTCTCATCACCACCATCAATCCCTTTATTATTTTCTAAACTTCCTTCTTCCTTCTCTATCATAACCTTGCAACCCAAGAAATCCAACGTCCCTATAAAATTTAGTGACATTCTCGGCTCTGGAACAAGCCACACATTAATGGGTGTGCACACCACGCTATCAAACATCCTTATTCTCACTGAACCAACTCCAACAACCTTATACAACATTATTGCCTATAAGAACCGATGCATCCTCCTTCATATGATATGTATAAAGCACTCATTATTTGACATCACGTGAAACGATGATGTCGAATCCATGACATATGCATGATTGTCAACATCTAACAAGCATGATGTGAGCACCTCTGTAGGCCTCCTCACTCCTCACCTCCATCGTCTACACAAATGCAACTGACAAAGATGATGACACATCATGTTTGTCTATGTTCCTCCTCTCTAGACATTCTCTCTTCCAATGTTCAGGTTTCTTATCAATATAACACATTGGGCCTCTAGTCCTCAATCTCGATCTCCTACTGTTGTCGTCCTTCGTATTGCTTTGCTCCAAAGCAAATAGGACATGGGTGTCTAAAACTCCTCCGCTCAAACCAACTCATGCCATCTGATCTCTCACTCCTCACTGTTGAGCTCCACTTTCACATCCTGAAAACTGAGAATATCCCAACTATATCTAATGGTGTTGACGAACGTCGTGTATCGCTCTAGCAACGACAAGAGCAGAATCATAAACTCATGATCTGCCTTTACAGTCAATCTAATGACATTCATCTTCATCACTAAGCCAATGAAGATACCAAGTGATCCTTCGGTGAGGTCACGTCTCGCATCTTAAATCTAAAGAAAGGCATCGGCAAGTCCAGCCTGATTGCATGCGACTTTTTTAGAAGCTTCTCTAACTCCTCCTATAATCTATTAGCCATAGTCTTCTCGGACACCTGATAAATCACATCGTCTGATAAACTAAGTTGGTTTATTGTCATAACCCAATCTTCTACCTCTATCTTCTCTTTCTGAGACATCCGCCAGCAAAATATCCATATTATACAATCCCTTATAGACACGATCCTTCTTCAAGATTGACTTCCATCTTATCCTATCATATCCCAAAAAATTTCTTACCAGCAACTTTTCAATTTTATATTGCGCTCCTCCAACCGTCACAAACAAGCCACCAGTATACAAACTCAAACCAACTGATTCTTTAGTTGAACCGCTCTTTGTAGAAAACTCTCTACCATTACATTGGACTTGTTTTACGAATCTTGCTCTAATATGAATTGTTGGGGGGCTGGAAGCACCTTTGTTGAGCTCATATGCCCTCTTGATAGGGTTATCAAGAAGATAATAGTCTCGTAAAATTTCAAGAATTGTTGAACCAACGAACAAAACTAATGATTTTTTACAAAACCTGTAACACAATAATATATATGAAAAATAATGCAAAATAAAAGAAAAACACGCAAATGATATCAAGATTTATACTGATTCAGCTCAGAATCACTCATTCTTAGTGTAATCCAGTTCAAGAGATCATTAATACTTTAGTAATCTTAGATTACATGGTATGATACTTGGTTCAAAAACCAACCCAACTAAGAATTCAAAGAGGAAAACAATGGAGAATACTCTCTTTTTTATCTAAAAAATTGTCTCTTAGCCCCTCACCCTTTGTAACTCTACATATAGCGGCAAACTTTACAGAAAAATTGCTCAAAAATCTAACCAAAATAAGGGTTTAAATACCCTTAAAACCCCCTACTGGTCTAGTGAACATTACTGGATCCAAATCCTATTCGAATTATGCACACGTCGCACGCCCGCTTTCCCTCTCGCCCGCAACCACTTTAACCTCATTCGCTAGATCTTCCGTTCAACGATGCAAATCTCACCGCGGGGCGCAGCGAAATGAGATCAAGCCTCTATTGCGATCAAGGGTGTACCTACCTCGTGGCCGATGTGATGGATGAACAGTGCTAGGCCGCTACTATCGAAAGTAATGCTAGTCTGGGCCGCACTATTCATCCATGTGGGCCGCTAAAAACCAAGAATGGGCTTTAGAAAATCAGTATTTTTAGGCTTCAGAAAATGTATAAAAATCATCATAAATCCTGGATTAATTGTGGGATAATTTTGGCGTTTTGCATCACATTTTCAACAAGTGAACACAAATTGAACTTTACATATAACGTTACAGGGCACAAAACAGACATCTTTAAACATATTTTATGCAAAGAATAAATTGGTATTGATAGGAGTTCTAAAACCGTATTGGGCACAAATGGATTCTTTCAACTTTACAAAATTGAATTGTCTGTCAAGTTTTCATATTTACATAGAATTCAATATAGCATCAAAATTCGAACTTTCTGATTATTTAACCAAATATGGTAACCTTTCCAAAATTTAATAACTAATATCAACGGCTATGTTAGCAATTCCTTACCTGCCGTTGCTGCTCATCCTGAGGCGGAGACCACAACAGCGATGTGAACTGGAGGCCATCGATCCACTTCTCACGAGAAGCAGACATCATATCGACCCCTAGACCCCTCCAAAATGTCAAAAAAATTCCTCCTTTAATCCTATCCTCTTCGACCAAAGAACGTTCAACAACGAAGAAGCGGAGAAAATGATAGGCTGCATCCAAAAAAAATCACCACATAAACACAAATATAAAACAAAATCTAAACAACTGCCTCTCTTCCCAAACTCAACAAAAAATCCTTGGCTTAAACATAATTGTCATCTGATCCGAGCAAAATACCATCTCGAAGACTGCCGAGCTCAGCCCCCCGGCAGCGATTTTGGCTTAAGCACAACACTCGATATCATCTCAATCACAGAAACACCTCCAAAATTCTGCCCAAAGGGGAAAACCCCGACAAATCTAAGAAATGCGAGCCGAAATCGGCAGCGAGAAACCGAGTCATACAAAATGGAGCGAAAATTGAGGCTCACCAGGCGGATTCGCAGAGGTCCAACCTAGGGTTTCTTCAGCTTGAAGAGATTTTTACTGCGAGCTTTATTTTTTTTTTTCAAGGGGAAAATGGATGTTCTGAGAGAACGAGAGGGTATTTAATTTAATTTAAATATTAATTTATATTTTAATTTTTTGGGTGGAGAAGAAGCAAGATACTTTGGCGATCCTGAGCGCTGATTTTGAAGGCTATGCTTCGTTCTATTGATCTCCCCTCTGCTGACGTGGCAACGATATTTTTGCCAAACGCTCCCCCCATCAGGCCATCACCCATGCATACATTCACATACAATCCGTACATACATAGAGGCTGCTGACGAGGCAACCGATATTTTTGCCCAACTCTTCCCATCATGATCCATGTTTCCATACATGCATGCAACCATCGACCAAGACAACTGGAAGCTTCCGACTGCCGAGCACCGAAATTACAGTATTGCCATCGACCCCACCTTTGAAAACGTGGTTTCACCTTGGCCGTTCATTGAAGCGATGGGGCACATGGCTTTGAATCGCACTTCGTGCAACTTGTAGTCGTAGATGCTTTTTTTCCGCTATTTACACTTTATATTTATTGTTTGCACTCTGCAAAAACACGAGTGTTTAATTATATAAAGAGAATAATGAGTATCATATGGCGTATGAGGCTAAGCCTCATATTCCAAGACATAAAAAGATGAAAAATACAAGTTTTACATGTGCTTAAACTTATCGTACTACCCAACTTTTTGTGTCTCATATACCATAATACCAAGACACAAATAGGTGGGAAATACAAGCCACGCATAGGCTTATACTTGTTGTACTTCCCACCTTTTTGATATATGAGGCTTGGTGTCACGACCCGCTTCCCTAAAATGGAGGCGAGACGTGAAAAGGTCCGCACGAGAGTGGAGCTGTGAAGCCCCAAACCCGATGAGCGTCAATAAAACGTAAACAGGACCCTGTAACCACAACGGAACAACAATAATAACACAAGGAAAGACTGAAATAAAATCTTACATCTCATAAATTGTCCAACATGAAAATAAGTCCAACATCCAGAAAAGCCACCAGGCTAAAAGAAAGAGTCTAAAGGCCCAGAACAAGGCCAACAAAAGCAACGACATAACAAAGTATAGGTGCTACGCACCGATAACAAAACAACTGTCTAAACAAAAGTAAAACACAACGAAGACACTAGGACTGGTCCCCAGTGTCCACGTACTCCACGTCAAACACAAGTTCGGGCTCGGCGTCAGCAAACACCTCGTCCTCAACAAGGTACTCAGGCTCAGGATCTAACATGTGTCACCCAAAAGAGTAAAGGGGCACATGTCAGCAAGTCTAAAAGACTTGGGCAAGGAAACTGAAAGTTAGGCAACTAGCAACCTAGCAGTTATAGTATGCATGACATGGCAGTTATAACATGAGTGCACAATCAAGACACGGCAAGACAATTTGTACAAGAGAACAATCATCGGGACAAGACAAGAGTAGCCAAGCTACTAACAATCTCAATCAATTCACTATTCACGTTTCACGTTGTTTGTAGATGTTTACGCCCTTCAGCTGAATGGTACATCATTCACACTGATCGGCACTAAACACTACCCCACCCCAGAGTTTACGCCTTACAACTGCAGTTGCTGATCAGGCAGACCCCCAGTTGAATGACCGCTTAACTCTTACCTCATCCCACACGTAAACAAGCCAGGGTCCCTGCACATGAGCCCAGCAAGTGAGTCAGGGTTGCCCCGCACGGGAGCTTGTTTTCCAAGTTCACAATTCAATATCGAGCGTTGGGGTTAGCAACTCATTATGCTCGCTTCTGGTCACGAGCCAGGAAACACAAGTATTGTAGCGATGCTACGCAATCACGGGATCACTTAAAGAATGCAATGACATGACAATTAAATTGTGTACCGTTAATGGAATTTAAACATGACATGGTAATTGTGTAACATGCTAAATGTCGGAACTAGCTTCGTTGTCAAGCTAGTTCCCCAATTTGCGCCTAGGCGAGTATCATTTCGTCGCCTAGTCTCTTTTACGCCTACAACAAGCAAATGGCCTAAAACATGGCCTAAACCCTAAGTGGCAAGTTTCACTTGCCTAGCACCGGGGACGACGATCACGAAGGTTCGTCTCGCGGATGCTAATCTACGGGGGAAATCGCTGTTATGGGGAAACAATCATCAAACAACATGAAATTTCATTAGGGTTTCATAAAAATACAAATAGGTTATGAAAGCATCGAGAGATCGATTTCTTATCGAGAGGAGGCGGAAGAAACACTCCGGAGAACCCTAGGACCAGATCTGGAAACGAATGGAGAAGTTTGGGGGAATTAGGGTTTTTGGGGGATCTTGGGGATTTGATGAGATTTTGGGGAAGATGAGAGGTAGAATGAGTTGATGGATGGTTGGGATGATGAATCTAGGGCTTGGAATGAAGGAATAAGGGTTGGAGGAAGATGGGGGCTCAATGGGGGAGAAACTAGGGTTTTGGGTCGAGTGGAGGAGGAAGAAAATGTTTGGGAGGGATATATATATGTTGGGCTGGCGGCTGCCTAGAAATTAGGGTTTTAACACAGATTAGTCGGTCAAAGAGCAACCACTGACCGACTAGTTTGGCAACTAGTCGGTCGGTCGACCAACGCAGACCGACTAAGTGTAAACAGTAACTTCTGAACGAAAATAGGATTTAGATTTAGTCGGTCGAAGAACAAATACTGACCGACTAATTTAACATCTAGTCGGTCGATGAACGTTCTTAGACCGACTAAGAGTGAACAGTATAGATACTAAAATTAGATGATGAGTTAGTCGGTTAAAGAAGCATTGCTGACCGACTAGTTTGCAACCTAGTCGGTCAACCAACGTTCTTAGACCGACTAACGATAAACAGTAACTCCTGAATAATTTAGAAAGCCAACTAGTCGGTCCAAGAAGGATTGCCGACCGACTGGATCGTCATCTAGTCGGTCGGTGCCCCTTCTTATACCGGCTAATAAGCACCAAAAGTTCCGATATGGAGCGCGGAGCTCCGGGATCGATTCCTAAGACTCCTAGGCTTGATCTAACAGTAAGATACGACCGTTATGAAGTCCGTCACGAATGACATACTTCGAAATCGACAATCCTAAGGAAGAAACGAGAAAATACGACGAATCGATCGAAAATGAAAGCTACGGAGACGAAAACCACACATGAGGAGAAAATCCACCAAAATATATATTATATTATAATAAATCCAGATACACGAAAAGCAGTCGTTACATCCTCCCCAACTTAAGAAAAATTCCGTCCTCGAAATTTCCGAATACTTACGAGTCCGGAAACAAAAGTGGGAAACGCTCTCGCATCTCATCCTCATTCTCCCAAGTAGACTCTCCAGGTGAGCCGTGTCGCCACATCACCCTCACAAGATTGACAATCTTGTTCCGAAGCGATTTCTGACGCCTGTCCAGAATCTGCACTGGATGCTGGTCATACGTCATATCGGGGCGAACGGTAATCTCCGAAAAATCCATAGCATGAGATGGATCGCTAACGTATCGACGAAGCTGCGACACATGGAAAACATTGTGAACTCCTTCCAAAGATGGCGGCAAGGCCAAACGATAAGCTACCTCGCCAACCCTCTCAAAAATGTCAAACGGTCCAATGTATCGCGGGCTCAACTTCCCTCGCTTCCCAAAACGAATCACACCTCGATTCGGGGAAATCTTCAAGAACACATGGTCGCCCGGCTGAAACTCCAAAGGACGACGTTTAGCATCCGCCCAATGCTTAAAACGGTCCTGAGCAATTCTCAACCTCTCCCGAATATTCCTGACGATATCCACGACCTCCACGATCATCTCAGGTCCCAACAGCTCCCGATCACCAACGTCATCCCAACTCCATGGCGATCGACATTTCCTCCCATAAAGAGCGGCGAAAGGCGCCATGCCAATACTCGCCTGGAAGCTGTTGTTGTAAGAGAACTCCACCAAATGCAGATGGTCCTCCCACGAACCCTTGAAATCCAACATGCACGCCCTCAGCATGTCTTCCAAAATCTGAATCGTCCTCTCAGACTGGCCATCCGTTTGCGGATGGTACGCCGTGCTGAAACTCAGACGTGTACCCAAGCTCTTCTGCAAACTCTGCCAGAACTGAGATGTGAACCTCGTGTCTCTGTCAGACACGATACTCACGGGGACTCCATGAAGTCGCACGACCTCCTGCACGATTCACGTCACATCACTATCCAAACTAGGAAAAGGAAATAAAAACGGAGAGTAAAAGAATTTACCTCCATATATCTCCTCGCTAGTGCCTCAGTGGACTGTCCCACTCGGAACGGAATAAAGTGCGCGGATTTGGTCAATCGATCTACGATCACCCAAATCGCGTCATTCTGCTTTGGACTCCGAGGTAGTCCAGTCACGAAATCCATAGTGATGTGTTGCCATTTCCACTCCGGAATCGGAAGCGGTTGCAGCAACCCGGCCGTACACTGATGCTCCGCCTTCACTTGCTGGCAAACCAAGCACTTGGCTACACTCCGTGCCACACTCCTCTTCATACCATGCCACCAATAATTCAGACGAAGATCCTGGTACATCTTGGTGCCACCAGGATGCACAGAATACGACGAACTGTGTGCCTCCACCATCAACTCCTCTCTAATATCCCCAACTGGCACACACAACCTGGCTCCAAACCTCAGCGAGCCATCCTCATGAATCATAAAGTCAGTCCGCAGACCGGCTTCCACCTGCTCCCGAATCTTCACCAGCTTCGGATCCTCAGCCTGGCCAGCCTTAATCCGATCCACGATCGTCGACTGTACCTGCATGTACATCAACGATGAAGCCTCCCCAGGAAGAACAATCTCCACACCAGACTCGCAAAAATCCTGCTGCAATCTCCACTACGAAGTCAAAATCATCACCGCTGGAAGCCTACTCAAGCATCTGGAACCACATTCACCTTGCCAGGGTGATACTGCAAATCAATCTCATAATCCGCCATAAGCTCCAACCATCGACGATGTCGCATGTTGAGCTCCTTCTGAGTAAAAATATACTTCAAGCTTTTGTGATCGGTGAAAATCTTCACTTTCTCACTCAGCAGGAAGTGCCTCCAAATCTTAAGAGCAAACACAACGGCAGCCAACTCCAAATCATGCGTCGGGTAATTCTTCTCATGAACCTTAAGCTGACGAGACGCATACGCCACAACATGCCCATGCTGATGCAACACACAACCGAGACCCTTGCCAGAAGCATCGTAAAAGATCTCAAATCCACCGCTGCGATCAGGCACAACCAGAATAGGGGCAGTCGTCAACCTCTCCTTCAGAATACCAAAAGCACTCTCGCAATCACCCGACCACACAAAAGGAACATCCTTCAGCGTCAACCTGGTCATCGGCTCAGCAATACGGGAAAAGTCCTTAATGAAACGCCGATAGTAACCAGCAAGTACAAGGAAACTCCGAATCTCAGATGCAGACGACGGAACAGGCCACTCCCTGATGGCCCTAATCTTCTTGGGATCCACTGAAATACCATCTCCAGTCACCACATGCCCGAGAAAAGCAACCCTATCCAGCCAAAACTCGCACTTCGAAAACTTAGCATACAACCGATGCTTTCTCAAAATCTCCAACACCGTCCTTAAGTGCGAGGCATGCTCTTCCTCCGACTTCGAATAGATCAGAATGTCGTCAATGAAGATAACGACAAACTTATCCAAAAAGTCATAGAAAATCAGGTTCATCAGATTCATGTAAACTGCGGGCGCGTTAGTTACACTGAAAGGCATAACCACAAACTCATAGTGTCCATACTTCGTCCTGAACGCTGTCTTCGGAACATCATCCTTCTTCACCTTCAACTGATGGTAACCACTCCTCAAATCCAATTTAGAAAACACCCTCGAACCTCCAAGCTGATCAAAAATATCATCAATGCGAGGCAACGGGAATTTATTCTTAATGGTCACCGTATTCAACTCCCGATAGTCCACGCACATGCGACGCGAACCATCCTTCTTCTTCACCAGCAACACCGGTGCTCCCCACGGAGACACACTAGGATTAATATAACCCTTCTGCAAGAGCTCATCCAACTGCTTCCGCAACTCCTCCAATTCTGCAGGTGCCATACGATACGGCGCCTTCGAAATCGGCTGCGCACCCGGAACAAGATCGATAGAAAATTCTAGGGCTCGATCAGGTGGCAAACCAGACATCTCCTCGGGGAAGACGCCGAAATCACGCACCACAGCTGGCCACTCCAGCTCCATCTGCATAGCCACAACCTCCACCGACCTAGCCCGAAATCTGACAGGACCAAGCAAACTGCTACCACGACTGAACTCAAATACTGGATATCCGGGAATCTCGAACACCACCTTCTTTCTTCGACAGTCGATCGTAGCATAGAAGCTCGCAAGCCAGTCCATCCCAAGAACTGCATCATAGTTGATGATGTCATGGACAATGAAATCAGCAAAAAGCTCATGTCCACAGACCACCAACGAGCAAGAATTGCAACCACGATGCACCGAGACCACGCCATTCCCTGTAACGATATTCCAACTCTTGGGAAGAGGGGACGTCGACAAGGAATGCCTCTCCACGAAGCTCCGAGAAATAATACACATCGATGCACCGGAGTCAAAGAGGACCCGTGCAGGAAATGTGCAAACCAAAACCACACCTAACAATCAATTAACAATCAAACCCTAGTCTATCAAACAACCATGTTCAAGCAAACAACATAATCTAACAATCAAAACCAGCTAGGAAAGTAACAGCTAGATTTAGGATTACCTGCGATAACCTCATCCACAGCCTCGCTCTCCACAGCGGTCATCAGAAAAGCCTGCCTCCTCGGCGGAACAGCCTGCTGAAAAGCCTGCCTCTGCGGAACAAGAGCTGCTCCACGACCAGCAGGAACAGACGCTCGCTGCTGCAACGGCTGAGCTGCAACAGGTGCCCTCCGCAGCGGACCCGCATGCCGACAATCCTTTGCGACATGTGAAGCATCACCACAAACCAGACACTGGCCCAAAAACTTCCGACACTGATCCTTGATGTGGCCAGGCTTGCCGCAGAAATGGTAAGTCTTCAGAATAGGCCCTCCTGGCCTCTTAAACTGAGCAGACTGATTAGGCCTGAATCCAGGTCTAACCACAGCTCTCGCCTGTTCCACAGGCCTCTTCCCAGCACCAACAACAGACCCCCTCCTCTGGTTCACGAGCAGCTCCTGCCTCTTGGCTGCTACTAGAACCTTCTGATAAGACTCCCGGTCAGAAGAGGTCACAAAACTCTGGAGCTCCGAAGCAAGTCCCTGCAGGAACCTCTGAGCTCTCTCCTCAGCGTCCTGCACCATCTTTGATGCAAACCGACTCAGCCTCATGAACTCTTGGTGATATAGGTCCACCGACGAGCTCCCTTGCTTCAAATCGATAAAACGCTGCAGCATCTCTTCCCTGGCAGCTTTCGGAAAGAACTCACCCTCAAATCTAGCCTTAAAGGCAGCCCAAGCTATCGGCTCCACCAACATCTTCTCTTCTGCATCCCACCAATTCCGAGCATTATCCTTGAGTTGCCTCTTCGCCAAATCAACCCATCCAGCCGGGGTGATCTTGGCCATCTTCAGATTGTCCTCGATGTTCCGAATCCACTCATCGGCAGCCAGAGGACCCTCAGACCCATCAAAATATGCGGGACCCAGCTCCCGAAATTGCTTCGCTCCTGGCTCAGAGCGAGGGGCATCCGGAAGAGCTCGGGCAGCTCGAGCAAGTGGAGCATTCTGGACTTGCAGGAGCACGCCCTGCTGCACTTGCATCATCTGGAGCATCATCCGCATCATCTCACCGTTGGTGGGTTCCCGCTCAGGCTCCTCATCATGAGGGAGCGCACCACTGCCCCCACCACGGGTGAATCGTCTTCCTGCCATCTAGTGACACAGAGAACGAATCAGATTAGACTCATAGCTTATGACTCGGACGTCGAACTTAGTTTATTGGACATTCTAATATTATTATCGCTATTCCGATAATCGCAGTTACAGAAGGACCTGCATGGGCCACCAACAAAACCTGTCACGACCCGCTTCCGTAAAATGGAGGCGAGACGTGAAAAGGTCCGCACGAGAGTGGAGCTGTGAAGCCCCAAACCCGATGAGCGTCAATAAAACGTAAGCAGGTCCCTGTAACCACAACGGAACAACAATAATAACACAAAGAGAGACTAAAATAAAATCTCACATCTCATAAATTGTCCAACATGAAAATAAGTCCAACATCCAGAAAAGCCACCAGGCTAAAAGAAAGAGTCTAAAGGCCCAGAACAAGGCCAACAAAAGCAACGACATAACAAAGTATAGGTGCTACGCACCGATAACAAAACAACTGTCTAAACAAAAGTAAAACACAACGAAGACACTAGGACTGGTCCCCAGTGTCCACGTACTCCCCGTCAAACACAAGCTCGGGCTCGGCGTCAGCAAACACCTCGTCCTCAACAAGGTACTCAGGCTTAGGATCTAACATGTGTCACCCAAAAGAGTAAAGGGGCACATGTCAGCAAGTCTAAAAGACTTGGGCAAGGAAACTGAAAGTAAGGCAACTAGCAACCTAGCAGTTATAGTATGCATGACATGGCAGTTATAACATGAGTGCACAATCAAGACACGGCAAGACAATTTGTACAAGAGAACAATCATCGGGACAAGACAAGAGTAGCCAAGCTACTAACAATCTCAATCAATTCACTATTCACGTTTCACGTTGTTTGTAGATGTTTACGCCCTTCAGCTGAATGGTACATCATTCACACTGATCGGCACTAAACACTACCCCACCCCAGAGTTTACGCCTTACAACTGCAGTTGCTGATCAGGCAGACCCCCAGTTGAATGACCGCTTAACTCTTACCCCATCCCACACGTAAACAAGCCAGGGTCCCTGCACATGAGCCCAGCAAGTGAGCCAGGGTTGCCCCGCACGGGAGCTTGTTTTCCAAGTTCACAATTCAATATCGAGCGTTGGGGTTAGCAACTCATTATGCTCGCTTCTGGTCACGAGCCACGAAACACAAGTATTGTAGCGATGCTACGCAATCACGGGATCACTTAAAGAATGCAATGACATGACAATTAAATTACGTACCGTTAATGGAATTTAAACATGACATGGTAATTGTGCAACATGCTAAATGTCGGAACTAGCTTCGTTGTCAAGCTAGTTCCCCAATTTGCGCCTAGGCGAGTATCATTTCGTCGCCTAGTCTCTTTTACGCCTACAACAAGCAAATGGCCTAAAACATGGCCTAAACCCTAAGTGGCAAGTTTCACTTGCCTAGCACCGGGGATGACGATCACGAAGGTTCGTCTCGTGGATGCTAATCTACGGGGGAAATCGCTGTTATGGGGAAACAATCATCAAACAACATGAAATTTCATTATGGTTTCATAAAAATACAAATAGGTTATGAAAGCATCGAGAGATCGATTTCTTACCGAAAGGAGGCGGAAGAAACACTCCGGAGAACCCTAGGACCAGATCTGGAAACGAATGGAGAAGTTTGGGGGAATTAGGGTTTTTGGGGGATCTTGGGGATTTGATGAGATTTTGGGGAAGATGAGAGGTAGAATGAGTTGATGGATGGTTGGGATGATGAATCTAGGGCTTGGAATGAAGGAATAAGGGTTGGAGGAAGATGGGGGCTCAATGGGGGAGAAACTAGGGTTTTGGGTCGAGTGGAGGAGGAAGAAAACGTTTGGGAGGGGTATATATTGGTTGGGCTGGCGGCTGCCCAGAAATTAGGGTTTTAACACAGATTAGTCGGTCAAAGAGCAACCACTGACCGACTAGTTTGGCAACTAGTCGGTCGGTCGACCAACGCAGACCGACTAAGTGTAAACAGTAACTTCTGAACGAAAATAGGATTTAGATTTAGTCGGTCGAAGAACAAATACTGACCGACTAGTTTAACATCTAGTCGGTCGATGAACGTTCTTAGACCGACTAAGAGTGAACAGTATAGATACTAAAATTAGATGATGAGTTAGTCGGTTAAAGAAGCATTGCTGACCGACTAGTTTGCAACCTAGTCGGTCAACCAACGTTCTTAGACCGACTAACGATAAACAGTAACTCCTGAATAATTTAGAAAGCCAACTAGTCGGTCCAAGAAGGATTGCCGACCGACTGGATCGTCATCTAGTCGGTCGGTGCCCCTTCTTATACCGGCTAATAAGCACCAAAAGTTCCGATATGGAGCGCGGAGCTCCGGGATCGATTCCTAAGACTCCTAGGCTTGATCTAACAGTAAGATACGACCGTTATGAAGTCCTTCACGAATGACATACTTCGAAATTGACAATCCTAAGGAAGAAACGAGAAAATACGACGAATCGATCGAAAATGAAAGCTACGGAGACGAAAACCACACATGAGGAGAAAATCCACCAAAACATATATTATATTATAATAAATCCAGATACACGAAAACCAGTCGTTACACTTGGCCTCATATGGCCCTTTTTGTGTCTTGGTATATGAAGCTTAGATTCATATGTCATATGATTTACATTATTCTCTTATATAAAACTGTTGCAGGTCAAGTCCGCACACAATAGAATTTGTTTATAGCGGGAATTACGGGTACAATGATTTACAGGTTTTTGGGTCAAGACGAGGCTAGGGCGACGCTGAGCATGCTTCGAGGGTGAAGAGCCATAGGTCGCATAGAGATCGCACGAAGGTTGCATGCTCCCTGTGGCTGAGGCGAGCTCCCTGCGAGGATGCACAATAGGTCAGAAAGGCAGGGCTGGCTGTCAGCACTCAGCCTCTCCGATGCCTAAGTCAGCTGGTGACGTAAGATGTAGGCGTCGGGCATACTTGGCGACCTTAAGGCAGGTCGGTGAAGTGCGACGGGCTTATGAGGAAGGCACAGATATATGGACGATATCTGACCTTGTGTAGGAAGATGAGTTATAGGATTTACTGACCAATAATTTTGCCAACCCCCTCTATGGAGGCATGAGGGGGTATTTATAAGGCTGAGAGGAGGTTGCTCGCCGTCTTGTCAGCCGTCAACTCATCCCTGCTGGCACTCGAGTGTTGGGGCTGTGTCAGGAATATTTACTGCATTAATGGTGTCAAGATAAGTCAGGAGCATTAATGAGACGCGAGGGGCGGCCGTCAGTTCTCTCCCTTAACCCCTGGTATTAATGGAGAGTAGGTGAGCTCACGTCACCATGTCAGAGATATTTCTGCTTGATCGCCCTCAGGGGGAGTTGTATGCTAGCGAGCGAACTCGGCTCCTCGGGAGGATGCTCCTTGCTGTGGGTATGCGAGCTGGTCCTTGGCATGGCAAGTTGTCAGGTCGTTGCGACGAGTTCCTTGGTGGTCCTTTGAGGCGAGCTTGAGGCGGGGCGAGGCGAGCTTCTCGGGACAGAGGCAATCAGCTCGGCAAGTGTCCCATCAGGAGAGTCGGTGAGGTGTCTGCTTGGGCCTCCCCTGTGCATATGGACCTGAACTCCATGGGTCGGCCTTTTGGGCGTTAACAATTGCCTCCACCATTCAAGCTCGATGCGGCCAGCCCAGCTTCAGCTGGGATGACGAATCACATTCCCACTGGTCGAGGATGGGTCAGCTGCATTCAATGAACCCTGTCGTCGAACCTCAGAAATCATAATGGCGATCCGACGATGGGGGGAGTTCAAGGCGCCCATCTGCTGAACAGATGACGCGTGGCTGAGGTGATTGGAGGAGAACTCGAGGTGCCAGCTCTGGCCTGCTAGGATCTCGCCACGTGGCCCTCCCCGAATGGTGGTGATCGCCTGCCTCTTCCTATAAATGGAGCCGGAGAGGGAGCAGGAGAGACTTTTGCCAGATTTTTCGAAACTTCAAATTCTTCCACCTTGCACTGCTGAGAGCAGCTGCCGTCGACTGCCATCGTTCGACCAAGCTTCCTTCGTTCGATCTCTACTTCAGGTACACTCCTGATTCCAGCGATGTCATCTTCCTCTTCTCCCGCAGTTTCTTCTTCTTCGGATGCCCACATTGAACAACACTCTAGGGAGGTCGGCAGGGGTGACGCTGCTGAGTCGACACCGGTTGTGTCGAAGACGCCGTTGATGTCGAGGCCAGAGGGAGACACGGCAGTAGATCAAGCCGCCGCTTCATCGTCGGTGATGACGAGGGACCCCAAGAAAGGGAAAGCACCAGAGTCGACCGCCAAGGCTGCCAGGGTCACCGGCAGCGGCAGAACCTCGGCCGCGGTCCCCGCGGGAATCTTGGCCCAGAAGTCCTTGCTGTTGCCCTCCGAGATCCCAAATATCATTGCCCAATACATCCGGCCCCCCTACACAGTCCGCCTTCCCGAGCCTCATGAGCGGGTCTACTCCCCACAGGACTACGAGATGGGCGTGTACTTCCCGACCTTCGCCCTGGGTCTTCACTTCCCACTCCACCCCTATCTTCTTCTCATCCTCCGCTTCCTAGAGTTCTCCCTCTTTCAATTGACGCCGAACTCCATCAGCACGATGACCGTTTCTCCAAAATATTTTCATCAACCATCTCTATATTATCCAATAACATGCCAGTGTATGGGATTCCTAAAGCTTCTCCTAGAGATTTCACAGTTATGGCAAGTTTGGTGTCTAGCACTTTGGTGATGAATATACTCTTGGTAAGATCATAGTCCATGCTGGCATAGAAAAGATGCACAAGTCTAGGATTGCAAAGATAAATATTTTCAGCAGAAAAGAGATTTGCCAAGTTTTGAAATTCCAATATGCTATCAATGCCATAGTTTTCTAAATGATCAATTTTTACAAATCTCTCATGAAGAATTTGCCTATTGGAAATTTTAACGAAATGCTCATAAGTAGTGGTTCTAAAAAGATATGGCAAGATAATTTCCTTTTCAGAGAGGGATTCATTTGTAACCTTCATCTTCTTTAAAATCAATCTCTTGAAAGGTATCTTGAGATAAACTTGTGAGGATGATGAGTGGAGGTGAATAACCAAGAGAGCTCAAAATGCCAAAAGAAAATTTTTAAAGAGATGAAGGGATGGGTAGTCGGCTACCTAGGGTTTTAACCATGGGGGGTTTTTAACTATGAGATGAAAAGAGATGGAGAGTTGTGGCCCTTAGATCAAGAGATGAAAGGATGAGATTATGTTTTCTTATTTGGTTTAAGTTACCCTTTGGATGTGAACCCAATAACTCAATGAAAACCCAATAGGAGTTAAAAAAACACACAAACCCAGAAATCCGCACAGCACGTTGGTAGTCGATTCCCTGCTGGGCTGAGCCGTTTTCTCATCCCGAGGGATTTTGGTCCAAATATGAGTGCGTATATTCTGAAAATCTACTCTATGATGATTAGATAAACACGTATAAGCATATAAAATCAACAATCATTTAATCATCTAAGCAAATTTTAAATTTAGCAAAGCAATCTTATTTGGTCGCAAAATGTTTTGGTGTTGATCTTGTTCTTCCTCCATGTTTTCATTTTAGAGTACCTGAAAATATAAACGTTTATGGTACTCTTTTATTGTTGAGTCCAAGAGGCTAGTCTTTAGGAACCCAAACCCAACATGTTTTAGTTCCTTCATGGAAAATGTATTTACAATTTTTGTTTAAATGAATTTGTTGAACAAAGTTTGTAGCATACCTTTTCTTCCTTTGGTCGGACAAGTTCTTTGGTATCCAGATGCTCAGAAAATTATTGTTAGAATGATGCATCCTAGTATGCTTAACCCGTTTCTTAGTATGATTTGAATCATATCCAAGTCCGGTTTTGCTAGATGATGCTTTTTGATTATCTATTAAACTATCTAGCTTTCATGTTCCTTTGTTGAAATTTTCAATAATTTTCATCGTAGAGTCGTATTTATTTTTGACGGATACGAGAAGATTATTTAAACTTTCAACTTTCTCATTCATGAAAAGAATATCTTTTTGCAAAGAGTCATTTTTTCTTCGAGAAAACTATTCTCGTTAATAATCTCTTCTTTCTCTTTAACATCCTTTTTAATATTCCTAAGTGTTCTTCTATGTTCTTTTATGAGCTTTTCATGCATTTTGCATCGCTTCTTATATGCTCCCCTATAATTCATATCTTCATCATCACTTGATGATAAATCACTGTTACTAGATGAATCATGAAGCGAGCTTACCTTAGAGGATGCAGAAGCCATGAAGCACATGTGTGTTGTTTCTCTTCTTTCATCATTGTCGTCTGCTGAGGATTCATCAGACAAAAGACATCGCTCTGATCGAAAGCTGCGTAAGCTTCCTTCTTTGGTCGTCGGAATTTGTTTCTTCCATTGTTTCTCTTCTCATTGCTTTCTCGGTTCTTCCCACGATCTCTGGAATCACGGTTGTTTCTTTCCATGGGACAATCTCTTTTGACGTGTCCTGGTTTATTGCAACCAAAACAAATAATACCATTAGTAGGTTGGAAAGAACGTTTATCATACTGACTTGTGATGAACTCTTTAAAGTTCTTTGAGATGAAAGCAATATGATCCTATTTGTCCGTGTAGTCAGAGTCTTCTTCTTGAGCTTTGAAAGCAATATTTTTCTTCTTTGGTTTTTCTTCGATTTTCTTGTCTTCTTCAAGTTCAATCTCATATGCCATGAGATTTTCCATCAGCTCTTCGATGGTTAGATCTTTTACGTTGTGTGCTTCTCGAATTGCAGTTGTTTTTCCTTTCCATTCGGGTTGGAGAGATCTCAGTATTTTCATCACCTGATCGTACTCAGACAGTTCCTTGCCTAAACCTGCGAGCTCATTAGTGATGTTAGTAAATTGAGTATTCACGTCTGTGATACTCTCTCCTTCTTCCATTTTGAAAGATTCAAACTTGGAATGTAAAACATTTATACGAGATTCTTTTACCTTCTCGGTTCCCTCATGACTTACCTGAAGGGTGTGCCATATATATTTGATATGCCGTCCCGCATTGAGAAACACGATTAAACTCATTACCTGTTACTGCACAGGATAGTGTGTTCATTGCTTTTGCGTTGAGGTTGGCTTTCTTTTTCTCATCTGCTGACCATTTTCCGAATTCAATTTCGGTAGGTTTGTTGTACGGTGCTTTGGTAACCGTCCACACATCGATGTCTAGTGACTCAAGATGAGTCTTCATCCGAATCTTCCAGGTATTGTAGTTTGTTCCGTTGAACAAGGGTGGTCACATGGTGTTGAGATCTTCAGAGTGAAACGATGTTGATGCCATCACATTTATAGCCTCGCTTTGATACCAAGTGTTGGATCCTGTGGATGGCAAATAACACTGGAAGGGGGTTGAATAGTTTTGTATAAAAATAAACTTTTTCGCTCTAATTGGTTAGCAAAATTCAAAGCCTTCTAATGTTGCCTAAGAAACCAAGTAGAGTGATCTACGCTTGGCTCTTAATCAACTATGGTAATCGTCAAAAGAATCAGAGAGAAAAACACTTCTGGTAGTCGACTCCCTTTGAGCAATAGTCGACTCCCAGAGAGAGATTATGCACAGCTCAATGAAAGAATGAAATAGATGCGATTACAAATGATATCTTTATACACTACGGATAACAGAAAGTTAATCTTAGCAAAAGATAAACAACAATCAGCAGATAATAATATAAGTACAAAGATAAACAAACACAGAAAGATTCAAACGCAAACACAAGGATTTTTATCCTGGTTCCCCACAACCTTGAGTACGTCCAGTCCCCGACCAATCCGCTACGAGATTTCCACAATCTGCCTTGGTAAATACAAGAACCTAACTCCACTCGTTAGGATTTTTCCACACACCTAGCCTTGACCAAGATTTTCGATTGCAACACTGTAATACATAGACTTGTCTAGGATTTCCAACACCCTTACTGTAGGAGGACATATGCACATAAGGCAATTTATCCTAAGTGTACGTCTTGTTCATAAGATAGATGGTGTCCATTATCCTAAGTATGAAATCGTTTGAATATATATATATATACTTAGATAATGTCCACCGACTTATAGTTAGGTCCTTACGTATCTAGATAAGATCTCGATTATGAGTAGTAAGCGACCGTATAGAAACGTAAGTCTTAAACGGTTCGTGGTCATAGATGTGTCGAGAACTGGATATCGACACATCTGATAGACCACTGTGTCTTAGTCTTATCTTAGGATAATGATGATCTCATAATCATTCGACTAAGTGAAGTCGGAGACGAGACGCATGTGATCATTGGAGAATGAGTTCACTGAACGACCAACTTAGAGTTATTAAATGGTTAACTTTAACTAAACTGTATATAATAACTCTAGGGTGATGATAGGTTAGTTGGTTCTTATGACCTGAAGTCATTTGTATGAACCTGTGAGTGAACGGTGTAGCTTAAACCTATGATCTAACTTCGAGGCTAGGCCTGCTGAAAGATCTTAGGTTGGGTTGCACCCGAAGCTCTCGAGGCGAGTAGAAGACTAAGATGGGATTCATCACTTTCATTAAAGGGAAGTTAGTGTCACAGGCTCAGTATGATCTTTGTGTTAATCCTCGGTCGGGGTACGTTGTAAGAAGTACAACATGAATACAACAAAGACCGACGTATACTGACCAATGTTGTCTAATAGGGTTGACAGTAAACCATACCCTAGGCTAATGATTCGGGATATAAATTGCATATTTTCCCCCTATTTCTGGGCATTTTATGTGTATATCATGTTAATTTTGGTTTGATACGGGCGTATTTGTGATATCGTGGAATATTAATGCCTAATCTCTTTTTATACATAAAATGCGATGTTTTTGGACTAATTTTTGCTTCCCTTATTTTTCAGGTACTTCTGGGATTTTTCTGAATTTTCTGGAATTTTTTCAGAATTTTCTGGAGCTCGGAACTATTTTTCGGAAATTTTTGGAGCGTATATGGCTATTCTGGAATTTTAGTTAAAAGAAAATTAAAAAATTAAAAAAATTAAAAAAGCCCACTGCTGGCCGGCTCGCTTTACAATTGCCGCTGGGTTGTTTTTAAAAAAATATTGTTTTTTAAACCCTGCGGGCCGGCTAACGGGCCGGCCCGCATGTGATATCCAAGCGGGGGGCACGCGCATCCCGCGTGCCCCACCCTCCGACTTTTTTTAAGCAGCGCCCGCCACTTGCGGGCGCTAGGCGACATGCGGGCCGGGTTTCGACACGACCCGTTCCCCGTTATTGCTGCTGCGCACACAACTTAACATGCGGCGGGTCGGGCGCGATCTGGCCCGACCCGCAAGCCCATTTCGAAGCGTTTTTGGGTATTTTTCGCAGCAGAGGCATTTGGGGAGGGGCTGTCTTCGTTTTTTTTTTTTTTGATTTTTTTGGGGGTTTTGGTGTTCCCTAAAGCTAGGGCTTGTGGATGGATGCCATGAGAGGAGGTTAGAAGCTTGGAGGAGGTGCTCAAGGTGGAGGAGGGCTTCATCTTAGAGAGACTTTTGGTGATATCTCTTTTTCCCCTTTTGTAGTTTGACATCTCTCTTTTGTAATGAACTTTGGGTGATAATTTTGTATAAAGATTTCATCTTTTTCATGATGATTGAGTAGTGTTAAATTGCATGGGTTGTGATTCATTGTGATTGGTTGTTAATTATAGTTCTAGTTGCCTCTTGCACAATTTCATGTTAATGTTGGATGATTATTAGGGCACAATTTGATTGGTTAAGACCCGAGAGGGCACAATTTGAGAAAATACCATGCTCATATTTGATTAGTGCTACGATGATACACCCATCCATATTGCAAATTATTGTGTTCTTGAATGTTAAATTTACCGATTGATGTTGCCTTAGCCGGTGGCCCAATTGAGTTTTTGAGGTATTTGGGCTTGATTGACGCCAATCTTGGTGAACCCATAACTCATGCTCCTTTCCTAGCTTTCCTAACTCCACTTTTGGTTCTCTAACCCTACCCACTTAGGATAGGATTTTAGTTTCAGTACACTTTTTCCTACACTCATCCACCGTTAGTTGAGATAGTTGTTTTCACGCTTTATTTTTCTTTATCGATCAATTTTGTGAATATAAAACGACTTGTCCCTGTGATCCGACCCGGTACTCACCGGTTATTTATAAATATATTGCATTGACACTCCTACGCTTGGGAGTGGAAGGCGTACTTTTGCTCGTCCTTCCCGTCACAACCAATTGGCGCCATTGCCTGGGACAACGGTTTCTATTAGTAGCAATTTTTGATTGATTTTGAAAAGCTTTAGTGTGATACTTCTATCTCTTAGTGTTGTGTCGTTACATTTTATTTATTTTCCACTTATTGAGTCGTTTGGTTGTTTATTTTCATTTTCGTGAAAAAAAATTTCAACAAAATGTCATCATCTTCAGATTTTTCGGACATTGATTTGGAGGATATCCCACTTCCGCCATACTTTCATGGTTCGGAGTGGGAGAACCCTCATTTACATATTAAAAAATTTGAAGAGTGAATGCATTCATGTCTTGGTGGGAAAAAATTTTATGATTGCATATACTTTAGATTTTTCCCTCTTCTTTGCAAGATGATGCTAGATTGTGGTTTGATTCATTGTCTCTTGACTCACATTTTACTTGGTTGTCATTTCAGGCTGAATATCTCCGAGTATTATTGCCTATTTTCTTGGAGCAAGGTACAGGGGCGGCAGGCTATGGAGCAGCATATAGCGAGCTTTGTCCAAGCTGAGTGGGAGGCCTACCATCAGGCTTGGCGGAGGTTCACTGATTTGGTGCTTGCGTGCCCACACCAGAGCTTTCACGAGGATCGTCTCCTTCAGATCTTCTACACAGGATTACTACCTTCTGGGCGGGATTTTGTGCAGATGAGTTGCGGTGGGGAGTTCTTTGATTATTCGACCGAGAATTCATGGTGTTACCTGAGGGACCTGGCAGAGTATGAGGACACGGTCCAGCAGGTCCAGGACCAGCCTGAGGAGCCAGCTGAGGGCTCATTCCAATGCAACCTTGTGGAATACCGAGAGAAACCTGTGAAGAGGGTGCATTGGGGCAAAGTAGAGGAATTTGAGCATATACATTTTGAGGTGTCGGATGAGATGGATGATGGGGTGCGTGTCGACCATGTTGATGACACGATGCATTTTTATGTTGGTGGTGATGTTACGGTGGATGCATGTGAAGGAACAAGCGATATTGATGATATTGGAGAGCCTGAGTAATGTTTCTCGCCTACTACATCCGCCCATTTTGAGGTGTACGAGTGCATGGGACGGACTGCTGAGAGAGTTTTCTTTGATGATGATAAGAATGATTTTGGCGAGGGAGTGAGTTTACAAACCATGACGGAGCCCGAGCCAGACTTTCCTCCTACTTCAGTGCAGCAGGTCATACCCTTCACCTTAGGATACACACTAGACCATCATTCATGGATATTTTCAGGATACACTTCATAGTCTGGGGAGGTCTGCGAAGCCTACACATTCTGATAGTGAAGATGATTGCGAGATGGTTTACGTTAAGCCTGAGCCATCGTCTCCTCCAGATTCTCTTCTGCAGCCGCTTCCCCCTCCTTCTGAGACAGAGTATCATGCCACACCTAGCGACATTTTTCAGGGAAGTTCCCACCATCTCATGCCTTGTATTTCTGAATCCCAATTTGCACTTCCACACATTTTTGATTCAGATTGTCGTCATTTGCATTTAAATTCTTTTATCTGTTTTGACGACCCGTTTTGAAATGCTTTTGCAGGGCATGAGGACATGACTTGGATTGATGCAGCTTGTCTCCCACATGACATATATTATCCCAAAGGGACGCTGGGAGTTGCATTGGTGGAATCCAAGGAGGCCGGTGGAGGCCTAGCTCTAAAGCAGCTGGCGGAGGAGCGAAAGGATATGATCGAGAAGTTGCCACCGCCGTTATACATACGAGATCCGCCTTTTGCTAAGGTGTATTCTTTCCTTTAAGTAGTGTAAATAAATAAAATCAAAAGTTAGTTTGCTTTTGCATGTTTGCTTTCGTATGCTTTTCTTTTCTTTGCTAGGATCTTTTGTGAGATCTGATACTCTCCCAACATTGCGGACAATGTTTATTTTAAGTTTGGGGGAGAGTGTTAGAATCTTTAGTATTGTTAGGATTTTGATGTTAGGTAAAAAAAAATTTTTAGATCCCTCCATGTTTTGCCCTCAACACACGAACTTCATTGCATATCATATTTGGCCTCCTTGTCCATACACCTCTTGCTTTGTGCTTAGTTCCTACATGCTTAATGTCATGCCCTGTTTTGACCTATACGTGTATTTTACTGTATACGCGCGGTATATTTACATACAATGCGTACGTAGGCATGAAATCGACGTAGCCATCGATGTATGTAGCGTAGTGTAAGGGGATTGGGCCGTCATGGGTGGCTAAGAGACGAGAAAGTGAGCTTGGGCGCGGGAGAAATGCGAAGGACGTCGTTGGTGCAAAATTGCAGGAATGGGTTAGACGCGTGTGTGTGATGCATGTACGCATGCATGGATGGGCGTGGATGTGTGTAGGGGTAGCCATGGAAGTGTGAAAGGGGTTAGGGGTCAATGGCACTCCCTGTAATTTTTTAGAAAAGTCAGGGGCAAAACGGTCTTTTTGACTAGATTTGCTGAGCGTACATACTTAAAGTGGTCGGTGCATAAAGTAATGGCAAACTTGTAATTACTTGAAAGTTGAGGGGCATTTAAGCAAGGGCACTTTGTTCATTTTATGTTTGTCATGATGATTTAGATAAGGATGTGGAGATATTTCTTAAGAAAATTCTAGGTTTTAATCATTCTTATCCTTTTCTTTCATCTCCTTTCAATTTCTTTTACACTCTTCTCATCTTTTACCCCTCCTTAGCCATGCCTATTCCCTCCCCCTTAACATGGCAGAAATTCCTTGAGCCATACAAAAAAAAAACAAAGAGGAGGAGGAGGAGAAGAAGAAGAAGAAGAGAAAAAGAAGAGAAGAGAAGAAAATCAAGATTGAGGTAGGAACTTCTTTGGTTTGAAATTCATTAAATTAATTCTTGTTATTTTGTTTTTATAGCATGTCATACTTAATTTGAATTAGGGATGTGGAAAATTCATGAGTTATGGTTCAATTTCACTAATTCCCCTTTGAAATTCCTAGTAAAAACAACCCCTTTGAAATCCTGAAATTTTGAAGTGTGTTTTATCTGCAATTATGGTTACTGTAGATCGAATTAGGTTTCTAAAAAAATATGAACATGTAGATCTTGAAGTCCTACCCCAACATCATATAAATATTGATATATGTTCAATTCTGAAATTGGGAGTAAAAATTCAAACTCTACAGCATGTCTGCTTGATTCCCATCTTTGACACAGTTCAGTAGAAATGGCATAACTACCTGCACTCTCAATGAAATTTTGTGATCTTGGTCTTGTTGGACACTTAAGAAAATTATCTAAATGTTTATCAGAGTGCATATATGTCGAAATTCTGGCTAGAATATGGTCAAAATTGGCTTTGACCACAAACCCTGAAATCTGGCTGAAAAACAGATTTGACACCCTTCACTAAATAATTCACCATAAATCAAATACTTAATATTTTTACATGAAAATGTATCTATAGGTCCATAACTATCATATCTACAGGTTTCATTCATAAAGTTTTGCTAAATTCTATATATAAATAGATGTTATCAGCCACTTTTTATGACATCATGTGCACTTTCTGCTAGTTGAAGCTTTTGCATGGTGATATGATTTGTGTAATATTGTCATTTATACCCCAATTGTCCATGATTATTGTTCTTGAATGTAAATTAGTTTAATGATATGTCTTGTCAATTGATTTGCTAATGTTTTTATGGACTTGCACGTCACGATCACCACGTGTTCGATGAAATGCCACAACGAAGGCAATATCTGAAAATTTGAGTAACGTGCATATGTTAGTGTTGGCCTTGAGCCACATTGATAATTGGTAAAGTTAGAGGCTTGAATGGCATGGATACATTGAAATTGTGAGTGGATGATATGTTGTGATAGATGGCATGTCACATGAGTGCATGACCCTATGTCTGGTGATGGACAGTTGAGGTGATATGTGCATACCCATGCCATCAAGACCCCTAACGTGTTATTTATGAAGTTAACTAATAAAATTGTATAAATATCAATCCTCTCTAATGAGTGTGAGTTAGCAAATCCTGGGTTTTAAGTGGGATTTGAGTAAATTGTGAATATGAGGCCTGGACTGAGAAGTTGGGGGAAATGTTATGTGATATGTGATATTTATACCCACTCGCATTGCCGGGAGTGGAGGGGACATACGGAGGTTGTTTTATTGTGGGAGAGCCTCACTCCTGCCAGGGACGGGGGAGATAAGAGGCCCGGTGTTATACAGTGCCCGTGTCCACTGCGCCGTGTGCTATATCCACCCCAAATTTGGGGTGAAGTCCAGGTCCTGGTATCACACAATTTACCCAAATTCCAATTAACTCAATTAAGAAATAATAAGATAAGATTTGTGTGTTATTTCTACTGCTGGCATCACCTCCCCTTCTCCTTTGCCCGTACTTTGTGGCTCTGTGTCATGCCTCAGGCACTTGCAATTATCTTATTTGATATTGGTTGCTTGAACCCTCTTGTTATTATTATTGTTATTATTATTATTATTATTATTATTATTCGTGCTAACCCTTTCCTTGCAGTAACTCGACATTGGACCGCAGGTATGATTCCCTTGTTTTAACTATTAAATTTCCATTATATCACTTAGTTACATGCTCTATTCCTCTGGCCTGTCTTGTAAATTGATAACCTTAAAATGGAGTTCCAAACCCAAGTTGGTTCCTACTGGGGCACACATTGATGTGCTCCTCCTTATTTTTCAGGTAGCAGGGTTAGCTTGGTTGGAAGTGATTTGGAGCCGGGTTTAGGGATAGCATTTGATGTGAGTTGTCTTGTGGTGTGATATGGTGGTATTGGGAGGTGGAGAATGATGGAGTAGGTGTAGTGGTGTACCTGGCTATGTAAATTAATGGAAGTTGTATATATGACATGTTGTTACTGTATTAAGTTACATGTGGTGTTGTTTTGATATTACTGTGAAGCTTCACTTGTACTATCCCAGCATGTGCGTAGTGACCTGCTTGTTCAGTTTCTCCTTTTCCTTTCTTTTCCTCTCTCATCACCCTCACTCTTCAGAATACTTGGAAAAAAAATTTGTTACATGCTGGTATTCTGGGAAACGGGGCGTGACACTTAATGCCATGCAATTTTTCGGATTATTATTTTGGTATCAACTTCTTCGATGTTTGATTGGCAAGTTTTCATTTCTTTTCCAATTTGGAGTCAAATGCTAATATGCCATTTATGAAGCTATTTCATATGTCATGATATTCTCTTTGAAATAATTTGGGAATAGTTCGGTGTAAGAGATTGCATGAGTTGAGATGAATGGTGTAGTTTTTGATTGGATTGGGCGTTGCCATTTGGTTATGTTTTGTTTTCCTCTTAAGGAGTGGGTGGATGAGTTGATAATTCATGCTTGGAATGAGAAAGAGAGTAATATAAGTGATTGTTTCTTTCTAATCAAATCGTGTAGCCGGTGCCCCACGAAACATTGGGGAGGACGCCAAAGATGAGATTTAGGAGATCATTCCATCCATTTGCCTATAAAGAGTTATCGCGTGTATGCAAAGGTGGCGGTGTTTGCATTTCATAGCGTTATCGCGTGAATGCAAAACATAAACATCAAAAAAAAGAAAAAACAAAAAAAAGAAGGAAAAAGAAAAGAAAAGGAAAAAATGAATGAATAATGAAAGAATAAGTAACATGAGTGATGCAATCTCATCTCCCACAACTTAGAGGAAATTCTTTTGTTCTGGCCATTTCCATGAAAATTCGAACGTTTGGCATTTGCGATATATCCCAAAGAATGCGATACGGTTCTTATTTCCTTAATTTTCTTTGAATTGGATTGAGGAAAGTGTCATTTGTTATCTACTTTTATATATTGGGTATATTGGCTTTGAAATCATTTGGAAACATCATTTGGTGTATGCCATGAGGATATCTTGAGTTTGGTGCATGTTTTCATTTTAATCCGAATTTATCGCATATTTTGCTAGGGACTAGCAAAAATCTAGTTGGGGGTGTGATTCGGGATATAAATTGCATATTTTCTCCCCTATTTCTGGGCATTTTATGTGTATATCATGTTAATTTTGGCTTGATATGGGTGTATTTGTGATATCGCGCCTAATCTCTTTTTATACATAAAATGCAATGTTTTTGGACTAATTTTTGCTTCCCTTATTTTTCAGGTACTTCTGAAAATTTTTCCGAAAGGGCGGCTTGTGAAGACAATCACCTGAGAAAGCCTCAACCTCAGCTCGGGTCCTTTTGAAATGGATGAGAGTGCTTTCGCAACTCGGGTTCATCGACTTTCCCATCTTACGCAGGGGGATTCCGTAAGGCCACTTCGGAACCAGGGGTGCCTTGTGGGGCCTGTCCGCCTCCGACGTCCATACCGGGACCGGGAGGACCACCCCCCGAATGGTCGAATCCTCAAGAAGGCCCCGACCAGCTCCATCGACGGGTCGACCGGGAGAGGCAGCTGACTCGGACACCCTCTGCCGCCGATTCGATCCCTCTTCGCCTGCTACCTCGGCTCCCCGTTTTCGGGACACCTCCTTCATAGGTCCATCCTCGCCTATCACTCTCTTACCGTTATCCCGAGGATCGGCGTTCTCCGTGACAGGCACCCCGGCGGCCCCCGGATCCTCCCCCAGCGAATCCATCACGTCCCCTCCTGCGAAGAAAAAAGAGATCAAGGTAAGCTCACCTAAAGGCTCGACCGAGCTTAAAAGTACCTTGGGACCAAAAATCCTTGGCGAGCCGACTGTCCTGTGTCAGGTTCGCCAACCGGCGGTGCGCCTCGGGAAGATCTGCCAAAATCTGCGCCTTCATCATGTCTTCTCCGGTTAACTTCACCTTCCCATTCACCAGGGGGTTCATCGCCCCTAGTTTGACATCAGTACCACGTCAACTGGCATCCCCACAAAAACAAAATCCTCCATCCACCTACCCGCATCGGCGGGCACCCCGATGATAAGCTCCCTCCCCCTCCTCGCACAAACGCAATGGTACATCCCCCTCTTCTGAACTGCGAAGAAATACTGGAACAACGCCAGGGACGGACTCAGGGAGCTGGCGAAGCACAGCACGGCAACCCCACCAATAAGCCCCAGGAGCAGGGCGCCAAGGCAAAAATCGGTAGCTCCAGGAAGTTCATCAGGTGTATGAGGTAAGGGTGGATCGGAAAGCGAAGCCCTAACTCGAAGGATCGGGCGTAGACCCCCACTTCATTATCCCCGGGCGAACACACCCTCTCTGCCGGTCCCGGGACCCGTGCCTCACAGGGCGGACGCACAAACCGCACCCTAATCTCCTTGATATTGATCCTGTCCGTCCTGCACCTGATGGCTACAATCGCCCTAGGTACATCAGTGCGCCACGTCGTCCTCCGTGGATGCCCTTGTACCTCCACCACTTCTCCTCGGCCGTGGACTCGTCAGTCGCCGCGCTACTACCCGCCTCGGAGTCAAAATGAAAAGCCATCGATTGGGAGGATATGAGGATTACCTGGCAAGAGGTCAAGCTCTGAAGACGAACGTAAGGGAACCGCCGACTGCAACGGCGACAACAGTGTCGGCGAGCGACTGGCAGAAATCGGAAGGCGGGAAGAAGAGTTGGAGCCAGAAGAAGGCAACTGTCGATCCACTTCCCCTCATACTTATAGAGGCCAACAGGCCATCACGACCGTCGAAGCGCCACCACGCGTCGCCCATCGGGGTACCCCTGACACCTTGGCAGACGTGAAAGTCGCCTTCATACACGCGTCGCGTGACCACTGGTGGAGACGCTTCGATTTCCCCAGGCGCTTTCAAATCACAATAATGACCAGCTTGGCGGGAATTCCCAGACCCGCGCCGCCACTCCCAAGCACGGACCAAAATCCGAACCGCCGGTTCAAAGGGAAGTAGAATTACGTCATCCGAGCCGAATCGGGCTCCCACCTCGAACTCGAATGTCGGGGGCAATTGTTACGACCTGAAGATCGTGATAGTCCGACCTTCTGCCACGAACCACCGAAATGCCCCGTAGGCACGCCTCTCCCGAACGAATGGCCAGCCCAATGACGGGGCGTCTCACGCCCGAGCTTTAGAGGCTTGTAGGGCGCCAGCCGGCTCGAAAACCCCAAACTACAGGGGGATGGGCACACCTCGCCTTGCCCCCTGACAGAGGCTCTTAACCGCTCTCGCTCGGTCCGCCGGGAATGGTGCGCTCGAGGCACGCCCGGACAGCGCAGCCTCGGATGTTTACGGTGGCGCACCCGTCTCCCCTCGGCGATCCAGGATCCCTGCCCGAAAGGGCGCGGCCGGGTTGCACGTCCATTGCCCAGGTCAGCCCAGAGGATCGTCAGGGGGCCCTGCCACTGGGAGGCACTCCGCCGGACCCTTGGCTCATCGGACACGACAAACAACCTAGTACAAGGACATAATTGACACTAACGCCGCCCGACCACCTGACAAAGCACCCCCTGGCTACAGCGCCCCTGATACTTAATGCTTTCGGCCCTGACACCCTGACAAAAGCGCCCCTGACCGCTGCGACGTCTGACAAAAGCGTGGCTGACACTCCTGTTCCTGACATCCTCGTCCGAAGCTTCCGCTGACAGCAGGGCCAGCTCAGCACGTCAAGTCAGCATGCCAGGTCAGTCCCACCTGACTGCCTCTCATCAGGTATAAATACCCCTTCACTCCTTACGGTGAAGAGGTTGGCAAATTTACTCTCAATCTCATTATTCACACACGAGAGCAGATGTCGTCCATATCTTTGTTCTCCCACTCATCACTCGTCACGTACGGTCGACTCACCATCAGTCCGACCTGCGTGCCTAGCCCCCACTTTAAGTCCTATTACTGACTTAGGCATCTGAGAGGCTAAGGGTTGGACCCCAACCCGGCCTTTCTGACGAATTGTTCATTGCGCAGGATAGCTCGTCCCCTGGCCTGTGTTCGCCTTCAGCTCCAGCAGTCCGATCTTCCTCAACTGCATCCTGTTGGATTCGACTCCGTGGTCTGCTTCAATGACAAGCTTAGCCTCATCACCCCTCTAATCACCTGTCAAATATGTAACGGCCACTTTCCGACCGTACGTATTTTAGCGCGTAGCTGTTTCATGTGCGTTTTGTGTATTTGATTTTTATTACTGCCTTCCGTAGTTCAGATGCTCGACCGAACCCCGTTTCCACAACCCTCTCTGAGGCGCGATCGCCCCGGTATCTTCTTTTTAATTTTTGGATACATATGGACAAATCTGCTTAACTCTTTACCAACTATCAAAACCTTTTACTTATTTTACTTAAAATAAATAAATTCGAAACTTATCTGTACATTTTAAAAACCAACTCAAAAGCATTAAAATTTATATATATATATATATATATTAAAGCCTAGCCCTTAATTTCTTAAGGATAATACCTTGCTGCCACTTTCAAAAGGAAACCAAGTGAAAAAAAAAGACTAATCCTATATCATATCATATCAAACGGAGATCCTAGCTACCCCCCCACTACCTCATGATATCACCTACTCCCCGAATCTCTCTCCACGTTAACCTTTTTTTTTCTCCCTCTATTAATAGCAATCAAGCCCTAGGGTTTTAGAGGTAGCAGCCGCCTTCTTTAATCTCACACCCACGCATCCCCAGACCGAAAAAATGAAATATTTCTTTCTCCATTCTCAGCCACAGACCAAAGGATTTCACGCGTCTCTTTGCTCCAAGCGACCGAACCCATCCTCTTGTTGCTCGCCCTTCCTCGACACGCACTCACGGCCAAACACAGGCCGCGACCTTCCCATTGTGCACGGCCGTTGCTCCTCCTCACGCGCGTCAGCTGCTGCCGCCGGCCACCCAGGCCGCTGCCGCCCCATATCACCCCCAACAGCCCGTGCAAACACCAGCTCACAGCAACTACCCCCTCGCTCTCGACTCTCCAACCCGAACCCTCGCCTTCCTCCTCCGCGGCGAAACCCCGTCGACGGCCTCGCGTTTCCGGCCAACACCCCCGCTGCTACGTTCTTCCGCCTCACCGCCATCAGCCAGCCCCAGAAATCCTTGGCGGCCTTCCCCCATCGCCGTCAGCCGCGCCCTCGATCGACCTGCCCTCGTCGCCGCTGAAGGCAGCCGTCGGCAACCGGCGGCCTCTCCTGTGCGAAGACAGCAGCTCGGAGCTGCTGTTTGTTCTCCGGCAGCCGCAACTCCAGTCAGTTCTCCGCCACGCACGCCTCCCTTAGCCATGCCGTCGCAGCGTGCCCCTCGTTGTGGCCTGCGATCAGCGAGCACCTAGCTGAGAGAACAATCTGTAAGTGCATTAGCAATGTGTATATTATGTTGTGTTACTTGCCTAGTTATGTACTGTTAGGAATATTAATGGTCAGGAGTAATATACTAACCAGCACTAGAATCATGTTTTATGGTACAGTAATACATTGTATGTATTAAATCATGAAACAATAAGTTATTAATAACTTGTAACATATCTGTTAGCTATATGAGATCATTATATAAACTTTAGTTTACATCTGGATGTTAGAAATCAATTCGTTAAGTTATAATATTATTGGGATAGCTTTACACCTTTAGCTTATTATCACTTTATCTGTGACGCAGATAATTAGTACGCTTTCTCGTTACCATCTGTGTCCCGACGTTCCCTCTCTAATGCGCTACTCGCAGTCGAGGAACCGGAGCGAAGGCGGTGCGATCCGTTGTTCAGATCTGACGTCAAAGCCTACATGTGATTGTCGAACCAGGTTGGTCCCCGGAACTCATAGCGAAACCCACACTGTAGCAAACTGAACCTTAACTAAAATTGGAAAACAATAATTAAATTTACTTTTCCGCACCAGTAAAACGTTGCTCACCGTAGAAATCGACCATCGGACAAACTTTCTGTGCACATAGGGTAGTGGTCGATCTAGGCTGATAAAACATCAAATTGTGACATTGACAATTAGGGTAGCCCCGACAACCTAGAAATGGACCTAAATAGGATTATTGAAAACGCGACCTGACACCGTCGCCATGACCTGTTTCAGACGGACTTCCGCGGACGCGACGACTGGACGAGACGCCCCGGACTGACGACGCACTCGCCACCGCAGGCAAGTGTATCCCACTTGCACTTTTGGCCGTGCTTAGGCCTTAGTTGGTTAGAACTGATAACTGTGAACAAATAGAACCGGACGTGAAATGATAGCGTCCGGGACGACTCCTGACGGCTCAGACTTGACGACGAAGTCTGAGCCTGACAACAACAACTTTTGACATTGTAGGGCTATTATGTGTGTGCGTGCGTGTGGACACCCTAGAATAACAGCTTCCTACACTTGTCATGTCGTGTCCTGTTACACAAAAAGCCTTCGGGCGTTTCGGATGTTTTCCTAGCGGAAGTGATCCCTGTTACATAAAAAGCCTTCGGGCGTTTCGGATGCTTTCCTAGCGGAAGTGATCCCTGTTACATAAAAAGCCTTCGGGCGTTTCGGATGCTTTCCTAGCGGAAGTGATCCCTGTTACATAAAAAGCCTTCGGGCGTTTCGGATGCTTTCCCTAGCGGAAGTGATCCCTGTTACACAAAAAGCCTTCGGGCGTTTCGGATGTTTCCCTAGCGGAAATGATCCCTGTAAATCTTGTCCTGAGTTCCTGGGTTTGGGGTTGGGTTGAGCGTGCGCACGGCAAGAGGGTCTGATCCCCCTCGAACCGTAAGGCGTGAACCCTTTCGTGTCTCACTTGTCCTGTCTTGTCTTGTCCTGTCCCGTCCCGTCTTGTCTTGACACCTGTAGGTTAGTCCCGTAGTTGGTAGCACACGCTACGACTACTACCTGTCCCGTTTTACTTTCCTGCTGCGTTACTTCCTGTCGTGTTATCCTGTTATAACCACAGCATGCTAATCAACCAGTAAACTGTTGTGTAAAAGAACCTCAGCATGCTAATCAACCAGTAAACCGTTGTTTAAAGTTCGGTGCACTTGCAGTAAAGTCTAACCCTTCTTGTAGACTTTACCTGACGTACAGTTCCTTTTTCCTGGGTGCTGTACGTCAAGTGTTCAGCCAGAGTTCGTGGACGAGGTAGACTCGCTGGATTACGAGGAGCCGAGGACGTCGACCCAGAGTACGTGCCTGACGAGGACCAGACCTTGAGGTCTTTTTAGTCGTCTCTTTCAGAGGTTACTGCTTTTAGTTTGCTTTTAGTTAGGTTGTTGCCATGCTTAGGCTTCCTTTTTAGACTTTGTACCAGTTGGATATTATATCTCTAATTTAATGAATGCATTTTCCTTTCTGTACTTCTGTTGTTTCGAACTTTATTAATGCAAGAACCTGAAAACTTTAAAATGGTTCCCCTACAGACGCTTATTGGGTCCGAGCTTCACAACTCCGGCCTAAGCGGGCCTTAGTCACGCTTCGCCTCCGTCCATTTTGGGAAGCGGGGCGTGACCGGTTTTAGTGGTGGCCCATGCAGGTCATGCAAAAGTTCGGAACAATAAGAGTACCGCATTCATTTAATATCCATGTACAAGTCTAAATTAGGTTTTCCCAGTCTTAGATGGTAGAAAGACTTAGGTAGATGTCCCAGTTCGATAGTCAGACGCCTTGGTTAAGGTTTAGTAAATCTTCGTCTTAGGATACCTTAGTAACCCACGCTTGATTCTGACCATGTTAGAATTCTAAAATCCTTCTTTTAGTTGCTCGCTCAGTTCCATCGACTCCGGGCCAGCAGAACTAACCTTGATTCTCTTAGGAACATTCCCATTAGATCTTAGTTACAGTCTAGCTCATTAGGAAGTCTTAGTGCCGAGTTCTCCTAATCTTTAGATGGCCCGATAACTAGAACCCCTGACGTCTAGCGTCTTCCTGAATCATTACACTTCTGTGTTATCGGCCGTAGAATTCCATTGTAGCTTCTCATGAATCATATTCTATGTGTATTCATCATGTGATCATTACCTTTCTCCCGATTCACGTGATCGCTTCCTGACGATTACCATTGATCCTTCGAATCTTTTCCATTGCAAATCCTGCTTCCTTTAAAAGTATTTTCGAAATTTATTATTAATTTTTTCGCTCAGCTAAATTCTTTGAAAACCCCTATATTATATATTTTAAAATTTCTTGTTTTTTTTCGGTTGAGTTAAAATTCTTTCACTGATTTTGAAACCTCCTTGGTCGTAAAATTATTTTACTATCTCGTACCTATTTCCAAATCGGTATCTTTCGTATTTCAGTTTTTAAACCTTGTTATCAAATTCTATAATCCAATATATATATATATATATCACTTTTCTAAACTACAAAGTTTATTTCTAACCACTTACCGTACGTACCTTTAAAACATTTTTTTAACCCATATCAAATAGACAACACACACACAAATGATTTCAAAACAAATGTTTTAACTATCTTCAAAAATAGTTTTTAAAGAGATTTTCTAGTCACCTCATAATTCTCGTAGTGAAACTCCACGCACCCTGGAGTTAACTACACTTTTGACTAGAAAAACAGGAAAAACTCCTCTGGGAGTCGACTACCAAAAGTAGGGAGTCGACTACTTGTCAAGGACGAAAATTTCCTAGACTCCTCTGGGAGTCGACTACCTATATAGGGAGTCGACTACCTGCTGGAAATTTTCAGACGTTTTGAATTTGAATTTTAAAATCTTTTGAGCAATTTACTCCGAAATTTTTGGGACAAAAGTCAAACGAAATTCAAAATTCAAATCCCAGTTTTTCCCTATAAATAGAGCTTAATTATTTTGTGAAAAATACAACATTTTGAAAATCAAAATTCGCAAAAGCTCTCGTGAATCAAAAAGCTCTCTCATTTTTCTCTAGCCAATTTTAATTTCAGTTTTTGATCTTGCAATATTTTTCCAATTCTTTTGAAGATCATATTATTATTTTTTTGGCTAAATTGTTTTTCAAAAATCCTCTCTATTATTTCTCTTTAATCTTATGTGAAGGATTTTTTGAAAAAGCTCTAGATCACATAGAACTTATCTCGTATCTTTGTGTGATCTAGACTATCATTCTATTAAGCCACTACACAATTGTCTATCTTTTGATTGGCTATAGAATCGGGTGTATTTTCAATCTCTTTCATTTATTGAAGAGTATTGAACAAATCTCTTATTGTGTTATTTGTTGGAACACTAGACAAGTCTAGTTGTTGCCAGTTGGAAAGTCCTCGGTTTGTGAGGCAAGGATAAAACCCTAGACAAGTCTAGGCGTTGCGTTCGGAAATCCTGGTCAAGGCTAGGTCGTTGGAAATCCTAACGAGTGAAGTTATGTGCTTGTATTTGCCAAGGCAGATAGTGGAAATCTCGTACCGGATTGGTCGGGGACTGGACGTACCCAGGGTTGTGGGGAACCAGGATAAAAATCCTTGTCTTTGCGCTTGCATTTTCTGTGTTTGCTTATCTTTTCATATATATCTTCTATTTACTGCAAAGATCAATTTTATCCATATACGCTGAAATTCACATTCATATTTTATTTGTCCTAACATATTCTCTGGGAGTCGACTACTGCTCATAAGGAGTCGACTACCTGCTGTGAAATCTCGCTGTGCATTTTTAATTATATTGTTGATTAAGAACCAAGCGTAGATCACTCTACTTGGTTTCTTAGGCAACGTTAGAAGGAATTTATTTGTGTTAATATCGTTGAGCGAAAAAGTTATAGTATTTGATCAACACTATTCAACCCCCCCTTCTAGTGTTGCTTGCCATCCACAGGATCCAACACTTGGTATCAGAGCGAGGCTACAAATAGTGATGACGTCAACTTCTTTTCACTCCGAAGGACTGAACACTATGCGACCACCTCTATTCAACGGAACCAACTACGCCAGCTGGAAAATCCGAATGAAGACTCATCTAGAGTCATTTGACATTGAAGCATGGACTATCACCAAAGTCCCGTATATCGCACCCACCGACGTTGCGTTTGGAAAATGGTCCATCGATGATAAGAAGAGAGCTAATCTCAATGCAAAAGCAATGAATGCCTTGTTTTGCGCTGTTACAGGAAATGAGTTCAATCGAGTCTCCCAATGTGAGACAGCACATCAAATTTGGCATACTCTTCAGGTAAGTCACGAAGGTACAGAAAAGGTAAAAGAATCTCGTATAAATGTATTACATTCAAAATTCGAAACTTTTAAAATGGAAGAAGGAGAGAGTATCACCGATGTGAATACTCGTTTTACTAACATTACAAATGAGCTTGCAGGACTAGGAAAGAAACTTTCCGAGTATGAACAGGTAATGAAGATACTAAGATCACTCCGACCCGAATGGAAGGGAAAGACCACGGCCATTCGAGAAGCTCACAATGTGAAGGATCTCACCATCGAAGAACTGGTGGGAAATCTTATGGCATATGAGATCGAGCTTGAAGAAGACAAGAAGATCGAAGAAAAACCAAAGAAGAAAAATCTTGCATTCAAAGCTCAAGAAGAAGATTCCGATTACACGGACAAAGAAGATCACATCGCGTTCATCTCAAAGAACTTTAAAGAGTTCATCACAAGTAAGTATGGAAAACGATCTTTTAGACCTACTAACGGTATCATCTGTTTTGGTTGCAATAAACCAGGACATGTCAAGAGAGATTGTCCATTGGAAAGAAACAACCGTGATTCCAGAGATCGTGGGAAGAACAAAGAGAATAATGAAAGACGAACCAATACAAGAAGCAAGTTTAGACGACCAAAGAAAGAAGCCTATGCAGCCTTCGATCAGAGCGACGATTCTTCATCCGACGAATCCTCAGACGAAGATAATGATGAAAGAAGAGAGACGGCACACATGTGTTTCATGGCATCTACATCCTCCAAGGTAAGCTCGCATCATGATTCATCTAGCGACAATGAGTCATCGTCAAGCGATGATGAAGACTTGGACTATAGGGGAGCATATAAAGAGCTATGCAAAATGCATGAAAAGCTCATTAAAGAACATAGAAAAACACTTAGAATTGCTAAAAAGAGACTAAAGAAAAAGAAGTTATTAAAGAAAATAGTCTTCTTAAAGAGAAAAATGATCTTTTACAAAAGGATATTTTGCTAGTAAATGAAAAGGTTGAAAGTCTGAATAATCTTCTCGTAACCGTCAAAAATAAATACGACGCTACGATGAAAATTATTGAGAATTTCAATAAAGGAAAAGGGAAGCTAGATAATATAATAGATAATCAAAAATTGTCATCTAGCAAAACCGGACTTGGCTATGATTCTCATCATACCAAGAAACGGGTTAAGCACACTAGGATGCATCATACTAATAATAATGTTTTAAGCATCTGGGTACCAAAGAGATTATTTGATCAGCAAAAAGAAAGGTACGCTACTAACTTTGTTCAACAGATTCATTTTAATAAAGATTATAAGTATATTGTTCATGAAGGAACTAAACCGTATTGGGTTTGGTTTCCTAAGGACTAACTCCTCGGACTCAAAACCAAAGAGTACCATAAAACGCTTATCTTTCAGGTGCTCTAAAAAGGAGGAAAACAATGAAGAAAATTCAGGAAGTCAAAACGGCTGAATCGGAACAAATGCTTTTATTTATTTTTTTATTTAATTATTTAAATGGGTTGAAATAAGTTAATTTATATGTATGATTGTGTTTTATTGCTAAAAATATTTTTTGTTAAAAGAGCTCGCTCAACCTGGACCAAACTTTCTCCGGGATGAGAAAACGACTCAACCCAGGAGGGAGTCGACTACCTACAGGAGGGAGTCGACTACCAGTGCGTAAAATTCTGGGTTGCCTCTTTTTTTTTCTAACTCCTATTGGGTTCTATTTGAGTGGTTGGGTCAAGATCCGTTAAGACAACTTACCCACTAAGTCTAAAACCCATCCTAGCCACCCAAAATCTAGATCTAATGGCTCCTATTTCTCCTCATCTCTTCACCTCTTCAAACAAAACCCCAAGAAAACCCTAGAGGTAGCCGACTACCTCCTTTTCCCCTCTCCTCTCTTGTGTTTTCATCTTGGAGCTTGGACTTTTGGAGCATATTTTTTTCATCTTCCTTCAAATTTACCCAAGGTAAAATTTTTTTTACTTTCATGAACTTTATTATTTCATTTCTCTTGGTTATCTAGTAGTGTAAAAATATATTTTTGTTGTTTTACTCTATCTAGATGCCTTTCAAAGGAGCTTTCCCTAAGAAGAGAAAAATTGCTACTGCTAATGTTGATTCTGAGAAAGAAATCATCCTACCCTATCTCTTCAAATCAACTACCTATGAACATTTTGTTAAAGTGTCTAAGAAACCTATCTTGCATGAAAGATTTGTCAAACTCAATGATGTTATCAATTACGGTATTGACAGTCTGCTAGATTTCCAAAACTTAGCAAATTTGTTCTCCTCAGAAAATGTGTATATGTGTTATCCTAGGCTTGTTCATCTCTTTTATGCAAACATGGATTATGATCTCGTAAAAAGTCGTTTCATTACTAAGGTTCTGGATACCAAACTTGCAATTACTGTAAAATCCCTAGGTGAAGCCCTAGGAATCCCATACTCCGGTATGATCCTCGATAAAATTGAGATGACTGACGAGAATATCCTAGAGAGAATGTATCTGCCTGGTAAACACTTTCAGACCAAACTTCCTTGTAGCCATCTTCGCTATCCGGCGAGAATTTTAGCTAATATTCTATCGTATAACATTACTCAAAAATCTGGAAGTCATGCTATCCTTTCTGAAAAACAAGCTAAATGCATCTATGCCATTCTTGGCAACATTCGTGTGAATTGGGCTAAAGTCATCATGGATTCCATCCTACTTTCAGCTTCATCTGACAGACCTTCCTCCACTCTTTCTCATGGGCACTATCTGACCATTCTATTCATTAGCTTTAACGTGCCTTTGGATCATGAAACAACCATTCTAGAACCTGCTCGTGTATTTGATGTTCATGCTCTTGGGAGAATGAATCTCCATCATGACCTTGATGAGAACGTCCCTGAAGAGCAAATCGCTACCGAAGGAGGATCATCATCCTCAAGGCGAGGTAAGAAGGTTGTAATTTCAGATTCTGATGAAGAAAGTGAAGAAGAAGAAAAAGGAAGCGGCGAGGAAGAAGAAGAAGTTCCTGCTTACATCCTTGAACTTCAGGAGATGCTCCTGAAAAAGATTGGAAAGTTGAAGATCTCACATGAGAAAGGATTTGAAGATCTCAATCAAAAGGTGGATGACCTCAAGGAAATCGTAGTGCAAAGCAAGAAGATGACTGAAGAGACGCTTGTTATGATCCTTGAAGAGATCAAGGAACTGAAAAAGAACAGCGGTCACCCTTAGCTTCATGCACTTCTATTCTCAAAACAATGGTTTTCTTTTTTTCAAAAACAATGTTCTCTTAAACTATGGTTTGTAATAACTCTTACTGTGGGATGCTAGCTTCTATGAAGTTATTTGCTATGCCAAACTTAGTTGTTCTATGAACTAACATCTCCATTGCAGGCATATGGAATTGAATTCCTCTCATTTTTAATGAACCGTAGAAATTAATGTTTTACTTTTTGTTGATGACAAGGGGGAGAAAATTTTATATAATGCAAAAATGTGAATTGTATTTCTAATAGCTTCGATGCAGGGGGGAGAACCGCATCAAAGCAGTGGGAGTAAGTATACTTGAACATATTATTCATATTCATGGTATACTTGAAAATATTATTCATATTCATGTATTTCTTCAAATTCTGCATTTGGGTGTCATCATCAAAAAGGGGGAGAGTGATGGAAATTGAATTCCACCCCTAAGTAATTTTGATGATGAGCACACCAAATGAATGCTTAGTGTACTAACTACACTACACTTTAAGTATACAGATTTCGTGAAGCTCTACTAATACTCCAAGAAGCACGCATCAACGCTCCACGACAAAGACGAACATGGCTAAAACTCAAGTGATGAAGCTCAAGCTCAAACAAAGCAATAAGCTCAAAGAGAAGCTCATCTTCACTTCATCAAGTTGACTAAACTGCCGAAGACATGTTCAGAGTCTAGTGTGAGTGTGTCGTGTCTTTTAGGATATTTGTCAAAGCCATATCAAATAGACAACACACACACAAATGATTTCAAAACAAATGTTTTAACTATCTTCAAAAATAGTTTTTAAAGAGATTTTCTAGTCACCTCATAATTCTCGTAGTGAAACTCCACGCACCCTGGAGTTAACTACACTTTTGACTAGAAAAACAGGAAAAACTCCTCTGGGAGTCGACTACTTGTCAGGGACGAAAATTTCCTAGACTCCTCTGGGAGTCGACTACCTATATAGGGAGTCGACTACCTGCTGGAAATTTTCAGACGTTTTGAATTTGAATTTTAAAATCTTTTGAGCAATTTACTCCGAAATTTTTGGGACAAAAGTCAAACGAAATTCAAAATTCAAATCCCAGTTTTTCCCTATAAATAGAGCTTAATTATTTTGTGAAAAATACAACATTTTGAAAATCAAAATTCGCAAAAGCTCTCGTGAATCAAAAAGCTCTCTCATTTTTCTCTAGCCAATTTTAATTTCAGTTTTTGATCTTGCAATATTTTTCCAATTCTTTTGAAGATCATATTATTATTTTGTTGGCTAAATTGTTTTTCAAAAATCCTCTCTATTATTTCTCTTTAATCTTATTTGAAGGATTTTTTTGAAAAAGCTCTAGATCACATAGAACTTATCTCGTATCTTTGTGTGATCTAGACTATCATTCTATTAAGCCACTACACAATTGCCTATCTTTTGATTGGCTATAGAATCGGGTGTATTTTCAATCTCTTTCATTTATTGAAGAGTATTGAACAAATCTCTTATTGTGTTATTTGTTGGAACACTAGACAAGTCTAGTTGTTGCTAGTTGGAAAGTCCTCGGTTTGTGAGGTAAGGATAAAACCCTAGACAAGTCTAGGCGTTGCGTTCGGAAATCCTGGTCAAGGCTAGGTCGTTGGAAATCCTAACGAGTGAAGTTAGGTGCTTGTATTTGCCAAGGCAGATAGTGGAAATCTCGTACCGGATTGGTCGGGGACTGGACGTACCCAGGGTTGTGGGGAACCAGGATAAAAATCCTTGTCTTTGCGCTTGCATTTTCTGTGTTTGGTTATCTTTTCATATATATCTTCTATTTACTGCAAAGATCAATTTTATCCATATACGCTGAAATTCACATTCATATTTTATTTGTCCTAACATATTCTCTGGGAGTCGACTACTGCTCATAAGGAGTCGACTACCTGCTGTGAAATCTCGCTGTGCATTTTTAATTATATTGTTGATTAAGAACCAAGCGTAGATCACTCTACTTGGTTTCTTAGGCAACGTTAGAAGGAATTTATTTGTGTTAATATCGTTGAGCGAAAAAGTTATAGTATTTGATCAACACTATTCAACCCCCCTTCTAGTGTTGCTTGCCATCCACAGGATCCAACACTAACCACTTACTGTACGTACCTTTAAAACATTTTTTTAACCAAAGAGAACTTTAAATGTCTTCTTGTATACGTATAAACATCTCTATGTTCATCGTGCTCATACTTCAAGAATCTTTGTTTAAACTTACTTTCATTTGCAAAGCAACCGCTGCCTCACCCTACCTTATCTCCTTCTCCACATTGTAATAATTTTACCATCTGCTCACTTTTCTCTACATATTTATATAAGTATAAAGTATACGATATCGTATTTTACACGTAAATCTCCTTCATCTATCTAGTTATTCTGAGAAATATTTTTGTCTCGTCCATCCGACTATCTTCTTACCCTCGCCTTACATGACTTCGTTCTTCCGATCTTGTTTCGTGTCGTTCTGGTTTCGGTCTCCCTCTTGTATGTAGACATCAGCGCATGTAGGTGTCCATGTCATCCCTAGCTAGTAGTGGGCCCTTGAGTTTGTGATGTCGTGATGTTTATATAGGTATAGAGTGTAGATCTGTATGAGTGTGTCATCTTTAGGATCCTGATAATTGCCTTTTGTGTCTTGAATGTGTACTCGGTATTAACCATGATATGATTGAAATTGTCTGAAAGACGGTATTCATACGTATATAAATAAGGTCATGGCAGACAATTTCCTTAGACGTAGTTTTTCGCGATTATAGAATAGCTTATCTTTGACTGCGTGTGATTGTATCAAGACTTTGTTTTTCTTTTAAACCAACCCTTTTAAAGTTTTTGAAATTAACTCACAAGATCACAAATCAATTATCCTTCCTCAGTCATTACCACGACCCCACACGTTTTTTTTCCAAATGTTTTAAAAATGTGTCACTGGTTTTAAGTTTCCCTTTCTCTCCTCTCTCTCTCTCCATTTAGAAGTGTTATGTTATGGTTGTTATAGTTTTGGGACTAGCTATTATCATTATAGGATTTTGGTTACGGGTAGACTCAGGGAGAGATGAGATTTGTTATAGCAATGATTAACCGATTTTGGAACAATGAGGATATTAGAATAGATTTCTTTCGGATGAGAAGATGAGCTGTCCAAGATTTATTTATGATACCGATGTGAGACGGACTCAATGGGAAATTCTGGCCGGATGAAATTATATGCGAGGAGATGATAACTTATCAGACTTGAGGCTTAGACGGGTGGTAGGTAGGAGTAACTGCGGAGTATATTATGAGTTAGGATGATCACGAGAATGAGTAGAACATTGTAAGCATCGAGACTGGATTGATGAATTGACGTGAGAAGACTTTGGGAATGATACGACGCATTGAGATAAATGGATGGTTAGGTAGGTGGACTTAATTTTGGTTGGGATTAGTTATAGTGAGTAGGATGAGATGTGATCTTGATAGTCCAAATTAGTTGGTGGATAAGTTTATGGGAAGATATGACGAAGAATGCATTGGGGACACGACGATTATCGATTTGTGAAAGGTGTTATGAGATAGACAGTTTTTGTTTTGGATTAGTGTTTGACTAGAACAATCATGTTAGCGTTTGATTAATATTGGGAAGAGATTGAGAAATTTAAAGATGTTATTAAACGATGATGTTCAGTGGAATGGTATGGTATGAGAAGATGATTATTGTTCTTTTATGAGGACTTGGAGTTGGAAATTTGAACAACAGCGATGGGTCTATAGTTATGTGTTAGGATGTCAGATTAGTCGTGACATTATCCAGTGAAAAGAAGGGTTATGATGGATTATTTGGGGAACGATGTTGAAGTTATGGGATTAGAGATCATTGTGTGGAAGATGGGAGTTATAGGCTCAAGTATTTATAGATTTCATAATTATTATTAGTATAAGTGATTCCGATGGCGGAATCATTTCTACGGTGGGTAGAATGTAACGGCCACTTTCCGACCGTACGTATTTTAGCGCGTAGCTGTTTCATGTGTGTTTTGTGTATTTGATTTTTATTACTGCCTTCCGTAGTTCAGATGCTCGACCGAACCCCGTTTCCACAACCCTCTCTGAGGCGCGATCGCCCCGGTATCTTCTTTTTAATTTTTGGATACATATGGAGAAATCTGCTTAACTCTTTACCAACTATCAAAACCTTTTACTTATTTTACTTTAAAAAAAATAAATTCGAAACTTATCTGTACATTTTAAAAACCAACTCAAAAGAATTAAAATTTATATATATATATTAAAGCCTAGCCCTTAATTTCTTAAGGATAATACCTTGCTGCCACTTTCAAAAGGAAACCAAGTGAAAAAAAAAGACTAATCCTATATCATATCATATCAAACGGAGATCCTAGCTAACCCCCCCCCCACTACCTCATGATATCACCTACTCCCCGAATCTCTCTCCACGTCAACCTTTTTTTTCTCCCTCTATTAATAGCAATCAAGCCCTAGGGTTTTAGAGGTAGCAGCCGCCTTCTTTAATCTCACACCCACGCATCCCCAGACCGAAAAAATGAACTATTTCTTTCTCCATTCTCAGCCACAGACCAAAGGATTTCACGCGTCTCTTTGCTCCAAGCGACCGAACCCATCCTCTTGTTGCTCGCCCTTCCTCGACACGCACTCACGGCCAAACATAGGCCGCGACCTTCCCATTGCGCACTGCCGTTGCTCCTCTGCACGCGCGTCAGCTGCTGCCGCCGGCCACCCAGGCCGATGCCGCCCCATATCACCCCCAACAGCCCGTGCAAACACCAGCTCACAGCAACAACCCCCTCGCTCTCGACTCTCCAACCCGAACCCTCGCCTTCCTCCTCCGCGGCGAAACCCCGTCGACGGCCTCGCGTTTCCGGCCAATACCCCTGCTGCTACGTTCTTCCGCCTCACCGCCATCAGCCAGCCCCAGAAATCCTCGGCGGCCTTCCCCCATCGCCGTCAGCCGCGCCCTCGATCGACCTGCCCTCGTCGCCGCTGAAGGCAGCCGTCGGCAACTGGCGGCCTCTCCTGTGCGAAGACAGCAGCTCGGAGCTGCTGTTTGTTCTCCGGCAGCCGCAACTCCAGTCAGTTCTCCACCACGCACGCCTCCCTTAGCCATGCCGTCACAGCGTGCCCCTCGTTGTGGCCTGCGATCAGCGAGCACCTAGCTGAGAGAACAATCTGTAAGTGCATTAGCAATGTGTATATTATGTTGTGTTACTTGCCTAGTTATGTACTGTTAGGAATATTAATGGTCAGGAGCAATATACTAACCAGCACTAGAATCATGTTTTATGGTACAGTAATACATTGTATGTATTAAATCATGAAACAATAAGTTATTAATAACTTGTAACATATCTGTTAGCTATATGAGATCATTATATAAACTTTAGTTTACATCTGGATGTTAGAAATCAATTCGTTAAGTTATAATATTATTGGGATAGCTTTACACCTTTAGCTTATTATCACTTTATCTGTGACGCAGATAATTAGTACGCTTTCTCGTTACCATCTGGGTCCCGACGTTCCCTCTCTAATGCGCTACTCGCAGTCGAGGAACCGGAGCGAAGGCGGTGCGATCCGTTGTTCAGATCTGACGTCAAAGCCTACATGTGATTGTCGAACCAGGTTGGTCCCCGGAACTCATAGCGAAACCCACACTGTAGCAAACTGAACCTTAACTAAAACTGGATAACAATAATTAAATTTACTTTTCCGCACCAGTAAAACGTTGCTCACCGTAGAAATCGACCATCGGACAAACTTTCTGTGCACATAGGGTAGTGGTCGATCTAGGCTGATAAAACATCAAATTGTGACTTTGACAATTAGGGTAGCCCCGACAACCTAGAAATGAACCTAAATAGGATTATTGAAAACGCGACCTGACACCGTCGCCATGACCTGTTTCAGACGGACTTCCGCGGACGCGACGACTGGACGCGACGCCCCAGACTGACGACGCACTCGCCACCGCAGGCAAGTGTATCCCACTTGCACTTTTGGCCGTGCTTAGGCCTTAGTTGGTTAGAACTGATAACTGTAAACAAATAGAACCGGACGTGAAATGATAGCGTCCGGGACGACTCCTGACGGCTCAGACTTGACGACGAAGTCTGAGCCTGACAACAACAACTTTTGACATTGTAGGGCTATTATGTGTGTGCGTGCGTGTGGACACCCTAGAATAACAGCTTCCTACACTTGTCATGTCGTGTCCTGTTACACAAAAAGCCTTCGGGCGTTTCGGATGTTTTCCTAGCGGAAGTGATCCCTGTTACATAAAAAGCCTTCGGGCGTTTCGGATGCTTTCCTAGCAGAAGTGATCCCTGTTACATAAAAAGCCTTCGGGCGTTTCGGATGCTTTCCTAGCGGAAGTGATCCCTGTTACATAAAAAGCCTTCGGGCGTTTCGGATGCTTTCCTAGCGGAAGTGATCCCTGTTACATAAAAATCCTTCGGGCGTTTCGGATGCTTTCCCTAGCGGAAGTGATCCCTGTTACACAAAAAGCCTTCGGGCGTTTCGGATGTTTCCCTAGCGGAAATGATCCCTGTAAATCTTGTCCTGAGTTCCTGGGTTTGGGGTTGGGTTGAGCGTGCGCACGGCAAGAGGGTCTGATCCCCCTCGAACCGTAAGGCGTGAACCCTTTCGTGTCTCACTTGTCCTGTCTTGTCTTGTCCCGTCACGTCCCGTCTTGTCTTGACACCTGTAGGTTAGTCCCGTAGTTGGTAGCACACGCTACGACTACTACCTGTCCCGTTTTACTTTTCTGCTGCGTTACTTCCTGTCGTGTTATCCTGTTATAACCACAACATGCTAAGCAACCAGTAAACTGTCGTGCAAAAGAACCTCAGCATGCTAATCACCCAGTAAACCGTTGTTTAAAGTTCGGTGCACTTGCAGTAAAGTCTAACCCTTCTTGTAGACTTTACCTGACGTACAGTTCCTTTTTCCTGGGTGCTGTACGTCAGGTGTTCAGCCAGAGTTCGTGGACGAGGTAGACTCGCTGGAGTACGAGGAGCCGAGGACGTCGACCCAGAGTACGTGCCTGACGAGGACCAGACCTTGAGGTCTTTTTAGTCGTCTCTTTCAGAGGTTACTGCTTTTAGTTTGCTTTTAGTTAGGTTGTTGCCATGCTTAGGCTTCCTTTTTAGACTTTGTACAAATTAGATATTATATCTCTAATTTAATGAATGCCTTTTCCTTTCTGTACTTCTGTTGTTTCAAACTTTATTAATGCAAGAACCTGAAAACTTTAAAATGGTACCCCTACAGACGCTTATTGGGTCCGAGCTTCACAGCTCCGGCCTAAGCGGGCCTTAGTCACGCTTCACCTCCGTCCATTTTGGGAAGCGGGGCGTGACAAAATAACCTATCCTAATCCCTTCATTAACATAACCACCGTGCCCTTGGTTTCCCTTAATACAAATTCATTGTACGCGAGTTCTACCCCGCAACAAAATCGTTTGAATATATATATACTTAGATAATGTCCATAGACTTATAGTTAGGTCCTTACGTATCCAGATAAGATCTCGATTATGAGTAGTAAGCGACCGTATAGAAACGTAAGTCTTAAACGGTTCGTGGTCATAGATGTGTCAAGAACGGGATATCGACACATCGGATAGACCACTGTGTCTTAGTCTTGCCTTAGGGTAATGATGATCTTATAATCATTCGACTTGGTGAATCGGAGGCGAGACGCAGGTGATCATTGGAGAATGAGTTCACTGAACGACCAACTTAGAGTTATTTAATGGTTAACTTTAACTAAACTGTCTATAATAACTCTAGGGCGATGATAGGTTAGCTGGTACTTATGACATGAAGTCATTTGTACAAACCTGTGAGTGAACGGTATATCTTAGACCTATGATCTAGCTTCGAGGCTGGTTTACTGAAAGATCTTAGGTTAGGTTGCACCCGAAGCTCTCGAGGCGAGTAGATGACTAAGATGGGATTCGTCACTTCCGTTAAAGGGAAGTTAGTATCACAAGCTCAGTACGATCTTTGTGTTAATCCTCAGCCTGGGTACATTGTAAGAAGTACAACGTGAATACAACAAAGACCGCTGTATACTGACCAATGTTGTCAAATAGGGTTGACAGTAAACAATACCCTAGGCTAACAGGGACATAGTCTTGACGAAGGGACTATAGCTAACGATATTCATCACTGACACAGCCAAAGTAAACCCAAACGATGCTTTTGTCAATGGGTCGATCACGTTATGATGATTCTGAAACAGGTACGACAACTACTGCTTGTGGTGACCGTCGTCTAGGGGTTCCGAGCCCCAACATGTAGTAAGGTCAGGCTGTATGGTCTCACATCGAGTAGCGTTCATGTCTTAGTAATAGGAAGATTAATTCAGAGAGATTCATTTGATGAAATTGAATATTTGATATTCACAGAGCTGGTTGTGAAAATAAGTCATAGATGCAATAGGGACAATGTTGCATTTGATGAAAACAAAGATTAAACGTGTCGTAAATTGGTTACGAAAATATTTGTAGGAATAAATACATTGGAAAGGGTTACCTGGGTGACAGGATCGTCTCGGTCTAAACACAGGTTCAAACCGCGTCCAAATCGGAGCTCAAACGAGCCCGAAAATGCGAAAACAGTCAAAGGCAAAGTGGGTTAGACCCACCGGGGTAACAGGCCCATCCGCAAGGGAAAACGGGCGTGCGCCCGCTACTGAGCAGGCACGGCCCGCTGCGACAGAGGGCACGGCCCGCTGGTTGCAGCGGGCTTGGCTCGGCCCGCTGCAGCAGCAGGCGCAGCCCGCTGGTTGCAGCGGGCCAGTGCCCGCTGAAGCAGCGGGCGCGGCCCGCTGCTTGCGGGCCGGTGTGCCTGGCCTCCTTGCCTTGGGCGGGCGCGCCTGCTAAGCCTAGCAGGCGCGCCCGCAACTTAAGTGATTGTAGGGTTTTTTAAAACCCCAAATGACGGCTACGAAAATTGATTTTTTGCCCATCTTTGGGCAATTATTTGAGGGGTTAAACGAAGTCGAAATTCGTTACCGTTGGTTCCTACGCGTTCACCATTCGAAACCCTTCAAATTGATATCTTGTTTGGTGTCTAAAGTTTAATGGATAAGGAGAATTAATTCATTGAAGTTGGCATTTATGAAATGCTTAGTAAAACTTCAATTAAAGCTTAATTAGCTAAATTAATTTCTCCTAGATTTGTTTTAGTCCCACATTGCTCACAACGAAAGTAGGAGTGACGACTCCCTATATAAATAGGGGTGCACTCTCTTTGTTGAAAAATGCACCAAATCCTCGATCGAGTAGCTCCGGATTTTTGAGCTAGCTCGATCAGCGACTGAAACTATTCTCTATCTCTCTTCTTCCTATTCTCCCGACTAGTCCGAGAAGACTACGAAGGGGGTTTGGATTCGGATCCAGACGTCTAAGACGCGGGTCTACTCAAGTGAAACTTTCTACAGCGTGTGATCGGCTTGGAGGCGGGAGTCGGCTCAGGCAGATTGGTTCGAGGGTGCAAGACGGCTCGGGTGGATCGATCAAGGCGGTTCGGCTACGAGGAGCATCAGAAGACGGTGCGGTAAATCTTGCCCGCCCCTGTGTCGAGAATCCGGGTATGTGGTTAAGCAATTTTTTGTGTAGATTTAATTTTGTCGCTGTAGAATAGATCCCTCTTGGGATGGTCAGATCCATCCCAAGTTGGCATAGATCGGGCTAGGTTCTGGCTCTCTCAGAGCCTAGCTAAATTGTTTAGCTAGCTTAGTTTTTGATTTTCCGCTGCGCTTTATGCCCCTGTGGTCCGTCCGACTTAGGACGGACACAGATCCGAGCTCTGAGGGTCCGCCAAAACCCTTACACTTACAACAAAGGGCCAGACGTAAAAGAACAATATCCAACTCACAACAATATTTGGTGGAGTTTGGATTTACACCCAAATTCTATAGCCAAGAGTAATAGATAACAATGTGTATTCGTGGCTTAATAGAATATGATATTAGATCATACAAAGATATGAATTGAGTCTTTGTGATCTAAGTCAATGTTTTCAAAAATCCTTTCAAATAGAATCAAAGAATAAAGAATAAGGATTTTGAAAAACAATAGCCAAATAAAAAGTTGATCTCAAAATAATGTTAACTTAAAAGAAAAGAGATCAGAAATATAAACGCAGATTTGGCTAAAAGAGATGAGAGCTGAAAATTGAGATCGTTTAGAACTTTTGCACTAGAAAAGATTTTTGAATTCAAGTATATTGTGTTCTTGAATCTCAAAAGAATGATCCTCTATTTATAAGAGAAATGAGAGGATTCGAATTTCAAATTTGTTTGACTTTTGTCCCGAAAATCATGGGAGCAATAAGTTGGAGAGCAGGTCAAAACGTTGAAATTCAACAGCTGGTAGTCGACTCCATAGGAGTGGTAGTCGACTCCATAGGAGTGGTAGTCGACTCCTAGAGTGTTTCAGAAGAAAAAAATTCTCAGCTGGTAGTTGACTCCCACTCTTTGATAGTCGAAACACAGAGAAGTTTCTTCTGAAACTTGGCTAGTAAGACATGTAGTTAGCTCCTGGGTGTAATGGAGATTAACTAACAAGATGAGAAGTGACTAGCAAAAGCACTCAATAGTTTTGAAAATGATTTTAAAAGTATTTAAAATATTTAACTTCGAAATCATTTGTGTGTGTGTGTGTTATTTATACTTTTGGCTTTAACATAATCCTAAAAGGACACAACTCACACACTGTAGACTTAGGACACGTCTTCCAGTAGCTTGATCAAGGATGAGGTAGATGCGAGCTTCTCTTGAGCTTCATATTCCATTTGAGCGTAAGCTTCATCATCGAGGTAGAAGTGTTGTCCTTGTCTTTGCTAAGTGAGTGTAGATTGTGTTTCTTCGGAGTTTGTATACAGTTTTCCATTTATCGCATAATCTGCACACTTTATTGTAGTGTAGTTAGTACACTAACCTCATTTGGTGTGCTCATCATCAAAACTACTTGGGGATGGAATTCAAATTCCATCACTCTCTTCAATTGAGGTACAACCGATTTTGCTGCCAGTGGATTGCATCCATCTTTGGGTATGTCAATCCTAGTTGGCGTATTGGCAGCAGGGACGTGTGATCTGACAATCTTCTTGTTGTTAGTAAAATTATCCGGTAGTAAATGTATTGTATTCTGAAGACAAAGGATCTTCAGGATCTCATCTTCACATTGACTAGTACGCGGATCATAATGAGACAAAGTCTTTGTATCCCAAGAAATGGTCTCAGAAGCTTTCAGCTTCTTAGATTGTATGCCTAGTTTTGGAAAAAGATTTTTATTAAACTCATAGTCATTAAGACGTGCCTTAAATGCGTCGCCCGTCCGGGGTTCAAGATATCTAATTATAGAGGGTGAATCAAACCCTATATAGATACCCAAACGACGTTGTGGACCCATTTTGGTCCTTTGAGGTGGTACAATGGAGACGAAGAATGCACAACCAAACACTCTCAAATGAAAGATATTCGGAGGTGCACCATACACTAGCTACATCAGCGATAAAATATGGCCACCAGAGGGCCGTAATCTGATAAGCGATGCGGCATGCAACATGGAATGTCCCCAAGCATTAACAGGCAACTGTGATTGTATCGGCAATGGACGTGCAATCCATTGCAGTCTCTTTCTCAGAGATTCTGCTAACCCAGTCTAGGTGTGAACATGTGTTACTTGATATTCAACTTCGATGCCAGTTGCTCGGCAGTCTTGAGAAGTGAATTCTCCTGCATTATCAAGACGTAGTTTCTTGATATGGTTATCAAGTAAATGAGCACACAACTTAATTATTTGTGCAAATAGCTTTAAAAAAGCTAGGTTACGGGTGGACAAGAGGCACACATAAGACCATTTTGATGATGTATCTATCAATACCATAAAGTACCGAAATGGGCCACTTGTGAGGTGAATAGGCCCGTAAATATCCCCATGTATTCTCTTCAAGAAGCTAGGAGACTCTAATCCCACTTTCAGTAGGGATGGTCTCGTTACTACTTTACTTTGAAACAAGGTAGACATGGAAAATCACCCTTCTGAAGAATCTTCAGGTTTTTCAGATTATGTCCAAAAGATCGGGTGATGATGTTGTGCATCATTGCCGATCCATGGTGACCAAGTCTATTATGCCAGAGTTTGAATCCCGGCGATGAAAGGCACTTCTGGTGCACAGTCAAATTAGCTTCTATAGGCTGAATATGAGTATGATAGAGACCAACGGGAGTCCTTTCAATCGTTCTAAAACAGTTTAAACCGTCTTTTTGATGAGTAACATACAGATATTCATCCTTATTTATATCTTTAGTTTCTAAGTGATATCCGTTTAAACGAATATCCTTGAAACTTAACAGATTCCTATTTGATTTAGGAGAGAAAAGTGCGTCTTTTATTATTAGTCTTGTGTTATTTGTGAGCAAAATCATTGCTTCATCAGATATTTCAATTATATTTGACAGTCCTGAAATAGTAATGACAGGACCATCATAATCATTTAAGCTAATAGTTTTTTCACGAAGGATTTTGTGCGTCGAGGTACTGTCCATTAGGCACTCACACTTCATATATAGAACATGAATTCAATACGTTAATAAAAGGAAAGACATTCACTATTGAAAAGGAAAGATATAACATGATTTAAACAAACTACAGACGAAGTACTGATAACAGATAAAGTAAATGCATAACAGATAAATATGACAGCAGTCAAGGAGGTCGTCATTCTCGAAGTCGTCCATTGTGAACTTGGTTGATGGCTGGTTTTCCACCAGATTTGTTTCAACGGGAGACTTCAGGCTTGCCTGATACAAATCTTGAAGGTGTCGTGGAGTACGATAGTTTCTGGACCAATGTCCAGTCACGCTACATCTGTGGTATTTGTCCTCCCAATTTTTCTTGGGAAAAGACGTCTGTCCAGTGTTCTTTTTCTTCCACTGGAGCTTGTTCTTTCCCTCATTGTTGTTGCTCTGAGGAGGGTTGTTGTACTGGGGAGGACCTTTGGCCTGCCTCTTAGGGGCTTTCCCTTTGTTGAATTTTCCCTTCTGTTTGTTTTTCTGCTTTTGGGAAGAAACTTTGTGAGCCTCAGGGAGAGAAGCTGAGCCTACACGGCATATGTTATGTATGGCCAGTAGCAAGTCTCTGTTCTGCTCTGCCCTGCCATAAGAAGGCAGGAGTGCAGGTCAGAGTACTGGGTGAACTTGCGTTCACGGTACTATTGCATGAGGATTGCATCCTTCTTATGCAAGGATGTGTAAGTCTTTTCCAGCATGCGTTCTTCCGTGACTTCTTCACCACACAACTTCATGCGTGAGGTGATATTGTGAAGTCCTGAGTTATACTCAGCAATGGACTTGAAGTCCTGAAGTCGGAGATTTTCCCACTCATAACGTGCACGTGGGAGGATCACATCTTTCTGATGCTTATACCTGTTCTCCAGTGCAGTCCACAACTCTGGTGGATCTTCTATAGTGAGATATTCAGCTTTCAGGGTCCGATCAATATGTCACCTGATATAAATTATGACTTTCACCTTATCTACATCAGAGACTATTGGTGTAGAAGATGCCTCAGCAGTGCCCGTTGCCGTGGCCGTAGCCATAGGCACAGGAGTAGAGATTGTGGCCATAAGACCCTGTGCGCGCAAGTGGAACTTTAGGTCCACATGCCAGCTCAGATAATTCTTTTCAGCTGCATCGAGAACTTCAAAGTCGACGCTTGCTATTTTTGCCATATTATCTATGCATTTAAAATAACATGAATTAATAATAAAGCATATTAAAAATTCATGTAAAATTAATTAATTAGTTGCGTGGATCGGCCAGTCACTACATAATAAAGTCCAAAGTCCATAAGATATACAATTCAGAGAATACAAAAGACAAAAATGGAAAAGTATAACTTGGAAACCCATTGGGGTCCCAGCAAATTTGCAAATTTGCCGCCGTCTTCAAGGAAAGATACTCCGGTCTTTGGCTTATACAAATATATCCTTACTACATTTCAATTTCTTTCAAAAAAGAAAAGAAAATACGAGGAATATAAAATGGTGACAAACTGGCCGATCCAAAACTACAACGTAATTTATTAAACATCCACGCAATTTATAAATTATGCAACAAACACAGGCATAAATCATTGCGCAACATCACATGCAATTAATTATATGGAAAAATTAAAATATTTAATAATTACTTAGGCCACGAGGAGACATATCATGCACCGTTAGGTTAGATAACTAATGACAGAGCGATCTCAGAATCTTTCATAATTATTAATCATAAAAATACTAATTAAACCAATATAATAATTATGCAAATAGTGATGTTATTAATATATGGACAAAAAACAATCAAAATCCAACTCCCATAAATTTCAGCTTGGCTGAAAATTTCATAACAGTCAGGTTTAATAGAAAATTTCTCCATATTTTTGTACAGAATGTGACAATTCAATGTAAATGAAAGTTGTACATATAGGTGTCATGGGTTCACATATCAATTTTTATGAAGTTTAGATGAGTATTCTATTTTCTACAGAATTTACTCCAAAGTGTACATGTGCTGGAATTGAAAACAGAAACTGCATTGAATTCATGACTTAATTACTCCTAATTGCTGTTCAATTCAGCAAAAGTGGAAAACTACAAAATTGTATATCTTGAAGTTATCTTTCCAACGAGACGAAGAATACTAAATTTCGTTAAGTATTGAGGGACTGATCACTGTTTTCGTGAAAGGTGTACAAACTGGATAAAATCAGACATGTTGAAAAGATTAAATTCTTACTCCTATTTACAGTCCGAATTAGACAAAGTTCACAACATGAAGGTTGTAGAAAGTAGTCCAAACCTTTAGCCATAAAATTTTTAGAACAATATCAGTTCTAGATTAAGATGAATAAACAAAATAATGAGCATGTAAATCTGTCCTGATTTCCAGCAACATATCATGAATGAAATGAACTAGGACCTATGTGTCCAGCCGATCCGTACGCCGATCCGGCCTTCGGGGCCTTTGGCGGTGAATGTCCGTGACCGATATGCATCAAAAACAAAAGTAGGAGATCAATCCGGTGTTCATTCCGGGCAAGAGATCGCTTGAGGCGATGTCGTTGGAAAATCCTTTGGCATGCCACTTCAGGCGGGTTGGTCGTCAATAGAGATGAAGACAATAATGAAGATATTTTTTGTTTGTAGTAAAGTAATTTTTATTTGTATTTTGATTTGATTATTACAAGCAACATGCATATGTAATAACAAAATTTATGTTCCATAATCTATATCTACGGGTAAAGAAGTATACCTCTAGATCAACGATGTAGGGAAGAACCAAAAAAATCTGTATATAGAAAAAATCCACGCTTCCGTAATGCTTTGCAAGTAATCGATGGCCCGATGTTGCAAAAACTTTGCCGCAACAACCAGATTCCTTCGCAAGAGGGAAAAATATGTGGGGAAGATGGAATAAAATTTTGCGGCCCAAATTTTTTTCTAGAGCTTCGTGCTGATAACGTGTTTGGAGAAAGAGCAACCATGGCAATATTCCATGGTATCCTTTTATTCATTCATAGTATTGGAGGTTGACCTAGTAGCTCAATGGTTCACCCTATTACATGTAGTGGGGTGTTATGGTGGATAATGAGAGAGGGCAGACCATAAGTCTCTCTCACTCATAACAATAGAAAATTATAATATCATCAAAGAAATAAAGGGATGAAAATAGAATTTATTACCATCATTGTTTTGCTTTGCACTGTGTGAATTTATTACCACAAATTTTCAAAATAGGTCAAAAAAATTTAATATACTTTCAAAACAAATCAAATTTAAATTTAATTAAAAAATCCGATCAATTTCTCGTTACTTTGGATTCCGCACATGAATTTACTTTGAAAAACAAATAGGATTGGCAACACTTTCCAAACAGTGCACTCTCCAAATGGTAGGTATTGCTAACCCCGGCCATTTATTGTAACAATCGTAAAGGAATCTTCAAAATGGACGGATTAGCAACCCCGCCCATTTTGATCTCGAATAATTGGGGTTGCTAAGCTTGATTGTTGTGTAGTCTTCTAAGTTTGTGTGCCGGATCCGACGATGCGAAAAGTTGGTCGGTTTTTGTAATTAAACTAAAATTTTGTTAGGGTTTAAAATTATTTCTAGTTTTTGTCCAACTAAATTTGGCCTCCTTTTAAAGGTATTACTTAGTTAAACTGAATAGTTTTAATAGTATAATATAACATTAATAAAAAATTTATAAATTTATGTTAATGTTCTTAAACAAATGTTTTTGATTGTTGTGCACGGTGAGTAAAAAGCGATGTGGAGAAAAAAATTACTCAGCGCGCACAATAGTCAATAATTTTACATGTTGTGCATGTTAAGTAAAAATTGAAACAGAGAGCAAAAGTACTCACCGTGCATAACATGCATAAAATTTGCATGTTGTGCGCGGTGAGTAAAAATTGAAACAGAAACGAAATTACTCACTGCACACAACAGGCATAAATTTTGGCTGTTGTGTGAGATGAGTAAAAATTGAAACAGATAACGAAATTATTCACCGTACACAACAATTCAAAATTTTGCATGTTGTGTGCGATTAGCAATTTTGATTTTTCACTTCAATTTTTACTCAACGCGCACAACTGAAAAATGTATATGCAGCCATGGATTGTATAAAATAATGCAGCAAATTTGCTCGTGCTCACATCCATTTGCTAATGAATTATATTTGGTAGCACATTACCAATTATAATGCAATTTCACATGTTCATTGCTAACGAATTTGCTATTGGATTTTTGCTAATGAATTTTAAGTGGCTGTGGATGTATCTGCTAATGATTTTAAGTGGTTGAAAATTTATTAGCAAAAATTCATTCATGCGCACAATCAACCACAAAGTGAGGCAAATTTGATACTGAATTTTTGTGAATGTAATCCATCATTTTTTTGCTCGCGCGCACAACCATTTAAAATTTTAAGTGGTTGTGTGCGCTTGATACAAATTTTACAATGTGCAAAAATTTTGCTTGTTGTACGCGTTTAATAATTTTGATTCTCTGTTTCAGTTTCTACTCATCGTGCACAACCGTTCAAAGTAAAGCGGAATATTTCTGGATTTTTCAAAAAGTCATTTTTGATATTGTTTATTTCAAAAAAAATCGGTACGTGCGAGTAGCAATTGCCATTCATAAAAGCAATATATCAGCCTTTTTAAATACAATTCTTCCTCTCCAAATGGATTAAAAAAAATTCTTCGGATAAGGGCAGCAACACAATTGCTAGCGTCACCGAAACAGTTAGATAGCCACAAGGCACACCCACCAGGAGGGGATAATACCTGCGGGTCCCGCCACGAGGTGAGAATATGGGTGCCCAAGCGAAATAATGAAGGGAATTGGGTGGGCTGGATGCCTGGCCCAATGAGGGGGCAGCAAAGGATATAGATAGCCACAAGGCACACCCACCAAGTGGGCTGGATGCCTGGCCCAATGAGGGAATTGCTAGCGTCACCGAAACAGTTAGATAGCCACAAGGCACACCCACCAGGAGGGGATAATACCTGCGGGTCCCGCCACGAGGTGAGAATATGGGTGCCCAAGCGAAATAATGAAGGGAATTGGGTGGGCTGGATGCCTGGCCCAATGAGGGGGCGGCAAAGGATATAGATAGCCACAAGGCACACCCACCAGGTGGGCTGGATGCCTGGCCCAATGAGGGAATTGCTAGCGTCACCGAAACAGTTAGATAGCCACAAGGCACACCCACCAGGAGGGGATAATACCTGCGGGTCCCGCCACGAGGTGAGCATATGGGTGCCCAAGCGAAATAATGAAGGGAATTGGGTGGGCTGGATGCCTGGTGTAACGGCCTGTATTTTTACGATACCGTATTTAACGTAAAGCTATTTTATAATGGTTTGTTAGCTGAGTGAAGAAGATTTCAAAAAAATTCTTATAAAAATATTTTGATGTATCAGACTAGTTATGGAGTATTTTGGTAAAATCGGATTTCGTCAAATACCTCTAAAAGATCTGATAAAAATTCGTTTTCTGATATTGCAGTTTTGGGTCAATGAATTTATTTTCTATTCAAACGTCTTCAAAACGTTTTCAAACTTCTGCAGTAGCATCCTATGATCATTTGGGGCTTCCCACATTAATTTCGTAATTTTCTGATATCATTTCAATAGAGAACCCGCAAACCCGCTTTCTAAATGTTTTGGCCTGAAACTAGTATCACCGTAGCTCAAATCCCAAAACGGACTTCGTATTCACGATCCTCGTAACGATACGGTCCTGTGGGTACGTTTTGGTAATTTTTCGGAGTCGTTTGCGAAAACGAGTTTGTATTCCCCCGTTTTGCTAATTACAATCGCTAATGACCTCTTAAGCCCTAATCCTCATCCCATCTACCTTTTTTGGTGATTAGGTCTGAAATGGCTCAGATCTAACCTCCCATCTAACCCCCCATCTACCCCCTTCATCTACCCCCACTAATTACCCCTTTGCCATTAGCTTACCCTATAAATAAACCCTCCCCTTTGTATTAACCCAAACCCACACTGTCTCTCTCTCCTCGTAATTTTTGAACCCAGGCAAAAAAATTTCGCCCGCTCTCCTCAGTCTCTTCTCCCTCTCTCCGATTCTCTCGTCCCCCCGAGCTCAGGCGACGCCCCTCCTCCCTCCGCCGCTCGCCGTCGAGAGTCGCAGCAGCAGCAGCAGCAGTTGCTGACCTTCCCGCCGCCGTGCCGCCGTCGCCAGAGACACCCCCCCATGCAACGGACGGACGAAGACGACGCAGCGTGAGTATTATACTCAATACTTGTAAATATCGCGAACTTTTCGTAAATTCGTATTTTTAATTATTTTTAAATAGGGTTTATTGGTTTTTAATTCATAATAAACAATATAGGGCCCACAAAATTGTGTGACTACCTCTAGAAAATCAGAAATGACATTCTGGACCCAATGGCGCTAGTTTCATCTCAATCCGACTCTTAGTTTTTCCAAAATTAATTTTTAAGCCTATGAGTTAAATCCGTTATTTTCGTTCAAAAATCTGTATCTTCTTATTTTTACGTAAACTAATACTTGAGAAAAATATATGTTATATAACTCTTCGAGACGGTCATTTTGACACCTCATTTACAACTTTCCGATGTAGATTGCTTCCGGAATAAATTGTGGAATAAATACGTCACTAATTGAAAAATAGTTTTTAAATAGTTTTTGAGCTTTTAAAAATCCTAAAAATTACTATAAGCTTCAGAAAAATATTCCCTCTTGCAGTAAAACTATTTTTATCATATATAGGCTATATAAAAATTTAGAACGCTTTTCGACAACGTTTTAACCGGTTTTAAAAATCAAAACGATCCGATTATTCAAATAGAAATGTAGCGCGCTTTAACCAATTATTCTTGTGATTTCAGGTACCAAATCTTCGTGCACCAGCTCTTCCAGCTCCAACCTCGTCTTGCCACGACGAGCTCGAATATTGTAAGTCACGACATATTCTAAGTTTAGAAAACTAGTCTACTGTGCTTGCGTGAACTTGTGACACTTCACTTATAGCCTCAGAACGGCTATTCAAGTTAAACCAAACTAGAGAACTAAATGAAAGTAATCTACCAAAGATTACTTTGCCAATTCTCAACTTGGGTGGTTGTAGCTCACAACTACCAACTTGGGTAAATTGTGTGCTAAGCCACACTACCACGTGCTCAAAGCACGGAAGTAACAGCTTTTGGTGTTGGACTTGTTTTTATCCTACTTGCTGGTTTTCAATGAGGAAGTCAACCAGTTAACCTGGTGTGACTAACATGCGGAACATCGTGTGGAATATCATGTGTGGAACATCCTGTGGAACAATCCTGTCTAGAACTTGTAATTGACACGTCACTGGGGTATTGGGGTAACTCATAGTTTGCGAGAGTACGGGAGTGACTAGAGTTCGATCTACATGTCAAGCTGCCTGCGTTTCGGCCTCCTGTCTAGCTGCCTGAGTTTCGGCAAACCATCCTGCTGCCTGGGTACCGGCATTCGTCTGGGTAGCACCCAGGCAAGAGATGAACTGAACGGTCACATGTTGTACTCTCCGACTTGAGTCACGTAGTTCTAGTGTAACTTGCACAGTTACTTTCTTTACAGTACTTGCACTTTACTTTCCTTACCAGTACAGTTACCATGCTTGCCTCACTTTACTTACCAGTACAGTCACCTTTACTTTACGCATTCCATGCACGTTACTTTCTACACTTGTACAGACACTGCACCGTACTTTACTTTACTTTCACTTTGGTCTGCTTTGTCATACTTGTACAGTACCTCTCTTTCTTCATTTAGAATTGTTGTGACTTACCTACGGTTCCATCTCCGTGGCACCGCAGACGACGTACATATGGAGGCAGATGCTCTAGAGTTAATAGCGCCAGACTTCGACCATGAGACCGCAGCTTCCAGAGCTATTTTCGGTTGTGTACTGTATTTTCTTTCTTTCAGGTATCCTTGGAATATTTGTACGGTTGGATTGTAATAATTGGACACTATTTGGGTATTTTTGTACATCTCTGCATCGTGGCTATTTTGACTTCACTGGTTAACTGCAGAACCTGCGCAATTATCAAATAAGTAACGGGCCCCCGAAAGCGGGTCGTTACAAGTTTGGTGGCCCTACGCAGGTCCTCGCTAACTACCTCGTGAACATTATAGCAAGATCAGGATGTATAATGTAAAATACTCAGATTGAACCTCGAGTACAGGATGTCTCGAGTGTTCACCGGTATTGGATATACGGGTGAAGTGTCCTTATTACCATCTTCATTAGGTCTCCCTTACTTCCTTTGAACTCTTAACCCTCGCTTAGGAATTCGTGTTCCATTCTTGATTATACCTCTCTAGTACCCTCTTTTGCTAGCCGTTATATTGATTTTTCCATAGGTTGAACTATCTACCCACTTCATCACCTTCCTTCAGTTGATGATGGTACTCATATGAATGATGATCTTCCTTCAATGGACCATGATACCGGTCAATGTGCTTGGCTAAAGTCTGTTGGATCAACCTAGCTAGTCTGGGCATAAGTGATCCTGGCTTAGTCACTTCCCTGGTCGTGTCCGCTGGACCGCAAGGACGTGAATCATGATTATGTAACGCCATCGATCTTCATCACTAGCACCCCTTTCTTTAGCTAGTGATGGCCTTCTGATCATTCTACTAATTCTTATAATTCTTCCTAATCGCTTTTAGTTCGCCTGAACTTTAGCTACGTTTATTCTAAGGAGGGTAGCATTCAATTTTCGATCACCAGGAGTTCGAGTTCGACAACGGAAGCAAATCGAAGGACGCTCAGAAGTATTCAAGGATGGTGCTGAAGAATTTGAGACGAACCAAACCGAGACGTGTAAGCTGATGCTACTACTTCTTCATCTTTCTTGAACTTGTCTTCCTTCTTCTATCTGAACCGATTTTGACTTAAGACTAGTTTCGGAACCTATTGTGATCTCAATAGTATATTTCATATATAACATCTCTTGCCTTCTTGATGCCATAATATCATATTTTAATTCATGTTATTTACAACCTGATTTACTAGGTTACTATTTTCCTATCATTTATTCGTTTGAGCTTCTTCATAAAATCTATTATCTTCAAAAGAGATTTTTAAATTCCGAGAACGGAATTATTTTTAAGGAGGGTAGAATGTAACGGCCTGTATTTTTACGATACCGTATTTAACATAAAGCTATTTTATAATGGTTTGTTAGCTGAGTGAAGAAGATTTCAAAAAAATTCTTATAAAAATATTTTGATGTATCAGACTAGTTATGGAGTATTTTGGTAAAATCGGATTTCGTCAAATACCTCTAAAAGATCTGATAAAAATTCGTTTTCTGATATTGCAGTTTTGGGTCAATGAATTTATTTTCTATTCAAACGTCTTCAAAACGTTTTCAAACTTCTGCAGTAGCATCCTATGATCATTTGGGGCTTCCCACATTAATTTCGTAATTTTCTGATATCATTTCAATAGAGAACCCGCAAACCCGCTTTCTAAATGTTTTGGCCTGAAACTAGTATCACCGTAGCTCAAATCCCAAAACGGACTTCGTATTCACGATCCTCGTAACGATACGGTCCTGTGGGTACGTTTTGGTAATTTTTCGGAGTCGTTTGCGAAAACGAGTTTGTATTCCCCCGTTTTGCTAATTACAATCGCTAATGACCTCTTAAGCCCTAATCCTCATCCCATCTACCTTTTTTGGTGATTAGGTCTGAAATGGCTCAGATCTAACCTCCCATCTAACCCCCCATCTACCCCCTTCATCTACCCCCACTAATTACCCCTTTGCCATTAGCTTACCCTATAAATAAACCCTCCCCTTTGTATTAACCCAAACCCACACTGTCTCTCTCTCCTCGTAATTTTTGAACCCAGGCAAAAAAATTTCGCCCGCTCTCCTCAGTCTCTTCTCCCTCTCTCCGATTCTCTCGTCCCCCCGAGCTCAGGCGACGCCCCTTCGCCCTCCGCCGCTCGCCGTCGAGAGTCGCAGCAGCAGCAGCAGCAGTTGCTGACCTTCCCGCCGCCGTGCCGCCGTCGCCAGAGACACCCCCCCATGCAACGGACGGACGAAGACGACGCAGCGTGAGTATTATACTCAATGGTAAACTTGTAAATATCGCGAACTTTTCGTAAATTCGTATTTTTAATTATTTTTAAATAGGGTTTATTGGTTTTTAATTCATAATAAACAATATAGGGCCCACAAAATTGTGTGACTACCTCTAGAAAATCAGAAATGACATTCTGGACCCAATGGCGCTAGTTTCATCTCAATCCGACTCTTAGTTTTTCCAGAATTAATTTTTAAGCCTATGAGTTAAATCCGTTATTTTCGTTCAAAAATCTGTATCTTCTTATTTTTACGTAAACTAATACTTGAGAAAAATATATGTTATATAACTCTTCGAGACGGTCATTTTGACACATCATTTACAACTTTCCGATGTAGATTGCTTCCGGAATAAATTGTGGAATAAATACGTCACTAATTGAAAAATAGTTTTTAAATAGTTTTTGAGCTTTTAAAAATCCTAAAAATTACTATAAGCTTCAGAAAAATATTCCCTCTTGCAGTAAAACTATTTTTATCATATATAGGCTATATAAAAATTTAGAACGTTTTTCGACAACGTTTTAACCGGTTTTAAAAATCAAAACGATCCGATTATTCAAATAGAAATGTAGCGCGCTTTAACCAATTATTCTTGTGATTTCAGGTACCAAATCTTCGTGCACCAGCTCTTCCAGCTCCAACCTCGTCTTGCCACGACGAGCTCGAATATTGTAAGTCACGACATATTCTAAGTTTAGAAAACTAGTCTACTGTGCTTGCGTGAACTTGTGACACTTCACTTATAGCCTCAGAACGGCTATTCAAGTTAAACCAAACTAGAGAACTAAATGAAAGTAATCTACCAAAGATTACTTTGCCAATTTTCAACTTGGGTGGTTGTAGCTCACAACTACCAACTTGGGTAAATTGTGTGCTAAGCCACACTACCACGTGCTCAAAGCACGGAAGTAACAGCTTTTGGTGTTGGACTTGTTTTTATCCTACTTGCTGGTTTTCAATGAGGAAGTCAACCAGTTAACCTGGTGTGACTAACATGCGGAACATCGTGTGGAATATCATGTGTGGAACATCCTGTGGAACAATCCTGTCTAGAACTTGTAATTGACACGTCACTGGGGTATTGGGGTAACTCATAGTTTGCGAGAGTACGGGAGTGACTAGAGTTCGATCTACATGTCAAGCTGCCTGAGTTTCGGCCTCCTGTCTAGCTGCCTGAGTTTCGGCAAACCATCATGCTGCCTGGGTACCGGCATTCGTCTGGGTAGCACCCAGGCAAGAGATGAACTGAACGGTCACATATTGTACTCTCCGACTTGAGTCACGTAGTTCTAGTGTAACTTGCACAGTTACTTTCTTTACAGTACTTGCACTTTACTTTCCTTACCAGTACAGTTACCATGCTTGCCTCACTTTACTTACCAGTACAGTCACCTTTACTTTACGCATTCCATGCACGTTACTTTCTACACTTGTACAGACACTGCACCGTACTTTACTTTACTTTCACTTTGGTCTGCTTTGTCATACTTGTACAGTACCTCTCTTTCTTCATTTAGAATTGTTGTGACTTACCTACGGTTCCATCTCCGTGGCACCGCAGACGACGTACATATGGAGGCAGATGCTCTAGAGTTAATAGCGCCAGACTTCGACCATGAGACCGCAGCTTCCAGAGCTATTTTCGGTTGTGTACTGTATTTTCTTTCTTTCAGGTATCCTTGGAATATTTGTACGGTTGGATTGTAATAATTGGACACTATTTGGGTATTTTTGTACATCTCTGTATCGTGGCTATTTTGACTTCACTGGTTAACTGCAGAACCTGCGCAATTATCAAATAAGTAACGGGCCCCCGAAAGCGGGTCGTTACACCTGGCCCAATGAGGGGGCAGCAAAGGATATAGATAGCCACAAGGCACACCCACCAGGTGGGCTGGATGCCTGGCCCAATGAGGGAATTGCTAGCGTCACCGAAACAGTTAGATAGCCACAAGGCACACCCACCAGGAGGGGATAATACCTGCGGGTCCCGCCACGAGGTGAGAATATGGGTGCCCAAGCGAAATAATGAAGGGAATTGGGTGGGCTGGATGCCTGGCCCAATGAGGGGGCAGCAAAGGATATAGATAGCCACAAGGCACACCCACCAGGTGGGCTGGATGCCTGGCCCAATGAGGGAATTGCTAGCGTCACCGAAACAGTTAGATAGCCACAAGGCACACCCACCAGGAGGGGATAATACCTGCGGGTCCCGCCACGAGGTGAGAATATGGGTGCCCAAGCGAAATAATGAAGGGAATTGGGTGGGCTGTATGCCTGGCCCAATGAGGGGGCAGCAAAGGATATAGATATCCACAAGGCACACCCACCAGGTGGGCTGGATGCCTGGCCCAATGAGGGAATTGCTAGCGTCACCGAAACAGTTAGATAGCCACAAGGCACACCCACCAGGAGGGGATAATACCTGCGGGTCCCGCCACGAGGTGAGAATATGGGTGCCCAAGCGAAATAATGAAGGGAATTGGGTGGGCTGGATGCCTGGCCCAATGAGGGGGCAGCAAAGGATATATATAGCCACAAGGCACACCCACCAGGTGGGCTGGATGCCTGGCCCAATGAGGGAATTGCTAGCGTCACCGAGACAGTTAGATAGCCACAATGCACACCCACCATGAGGGGATAATACATCCGGGTCCCGCCACGAGGTGAGCATATGGGTGCCCAAGCGAAATAATGAAGGGAATTGGATGGGCTGGATGCCTGGCCTAATGAGGGAATTGCTAGCGTCACCGAAACAGTTAGATAGCCACAAGGCACACCCACCAGGAGGGGATAATACCTGCGGGTCCCGCCACGAGGTGAGAATATGGGTGCCCAAGCGAAATAATGAAGGGAATTGGGTGGGCTGGATGCCTGGCCCAATGAGGGGGCAGCAAAGGATATAGATAGCCACAAGGCACACCCACCAGGTGGGCTGGATGCCTGGCCCAATGAGGGAATTGCTAGCGTCACCGAAACAGTTAGATAGCCACAAGGCACACCCACCAGGAGGGGATAATACCTGCGGGTCCCGCCACGAGGTGAGAATATGGGTGCCCAAGCAAAATAATGAAGGGAATTGGGTGGGCTGGATGCCTGGCCCAATGAGGGGGCAGCAAAGGATATAGATAGCCACAAGGCACACCCACCAGGTGGGCTGGATGCCTGGCCCAATGAGGGAATTGCTAGCGTCACCGAGACAGTTAGATAGCCACAATGCACACCCACCATGAGGGGATAATACCTGCGGGTCCTGCCACGAGGTGAGCATATGGGTGCCCAAGCGAAATAATGAAGGGAATTGGGTGGGCTGGATGCCTGGCCCAATGAGGGGGCAGCAAAGGATATACATCGCCCGCCCACGGGAAGGCGCGAAGGTGGGCGACGTGGCTCGTCGTCCTGCAGGGAATATATCCCCCCCTTCCACCGATCCATCAAGTGGATCCGTGGGCCCCACAACACCAGGTCCATCGGGCCATGCTGATGATGCATGATGCATACATGGATTTCATATGACGGAGGCATCCGCATGTGGTGGAGGGACCCACGAGGCCCCCTCCGATATTTTCCTTATGGCTGGGGCAGCTTCTAGTCACATGTCACACTTTGCTAAACCAATTACATTTATCAACAAATCTGCCACTATGTTTTGAAAGTTTAACAAAGTGACATGTAAATAAATGTAATTTGCTTAGCAACAGCAATCGATGGCATGTGGTGGCTTGGTAGTTGCCTCGTTCTATGACTGCATACCTAATTGCTTTACACGTATAGCACCTTGTACACATCCGACGTTATTTAAAATTCAGATTTTTTTTACTTTACGTACAAACTTATATTTACAAATTACGCATTTTTCTCTCTCTTCAAATTTTATACACGGAGATCTTCGTCACATCCACTGGCAGCTGTAGCGTCACATCTACTGTCATCCACATCTACTGTCAGCTACAGCAGAGACGACGACAATAACAATGGCAGAGGGAATGGGTGGGCGAAGATGGTTGGGGGGTACGGGGAAGAGCGGGCGAAGTTGGGGCGGGATAAGGAGTGTAAAAAAAGGAAAAAATTTGAATGGTAAACTTGTAATTTTTGATTGGAAAACCTTTAAATATATTGTCTGTGTGTGTGAAGCAGTCAGTTCTATGTGCATATCAACTTTCCAGACGGCCATGATGTCTATAAGGATGCAGCCCTTGCCGTTTTGCGTTAATTATGGATTGAATATTCTTATTGATTTTAAAATTTCTACAGAGAAAATTAAATTTTTCTAACAATGTATTAACTTTTGAAGTTTCTATGTCAATTTTTACATATTAATATATTTTTACTTTAGAATTATTTTTAAAAGGGTAACGTTATTTTGGGCACATAATTGTTACGTACAGCGTCATTACCTCTGCTTTTCAGTGGGGCCGTCAAGGATCGATCGCTGATGGATACAAAACGTGCGCACGCCTTCAAAAAGCTTTCCAATGTATCAAAAATAATAATAATTCCTAATCTGATTTTTGAATGGTATATTGCCTTAAAAGCCATAATAAAAATTTTGTTCCACCTAGTTTTGTTTTGTGTCCAATGGATAATATAAGTAGTAGGACAACCTACTTGCCTATGTTGAGCCACTTATGTAGGGTGGGGCCCTTCTTGGGTGTGGTTGAGAGATTTGGCTTGTTTTGGGGTGTGGCTTTATATGTTGCTTCCCCCCAATTTCACTTATTTACAAGCTTGTCATTGATTTTTTGTCCAACCAAAATGCTCATTCTCTTCCACTTACTTACATGTTTGCCATTGTTATTATTGCACTTTGCTCCCCGAAAACTTTTTTGCAATCTAGCTCATAATTATCCGCCTTTTATTTCTTGACGATGCCCTCACACACATACATGCACTTCTCGGTCCGTCTCGGTTTCACTCGTGCATCTCACAGATTTTTTTTTTGTTGGACGCTAACCATATTTAAACCGTCCCGATTTAATTTGGAAAAAAAACCAAAAGGTAAACCGTAAAAAAGATCGAACCGCGGGTGTGAGGAGATGGCCAATACGGTATCGACAACACCGCATCCTAGATATTTTCTGGTCGCCATCAAAGGACGGCTTGGCCCACCACAATTAATCGACTTTCCGTGTTGCGACTGCTCTCCCCACGGGAACGTTCCAGAACATCCGTGGGAAAAAAGAACAGTCCAGAAGCATCCACCTGGAATCATAGCAGCCGTCCGATCTCAATCAGACGGCCCTTCGCTTGCCTTAACTGCCCTTCATAATGGGCTTACGCAAGGAAACTTCTGGAACAAGGGACTGCGTTGGTTTTTAATTGAAAAAAAATAATCAGAGTCAAAAGTTTGGGGTGAAATCGTCGGCAGAGCACTACGCACGCAACTAATAAAATAAAGGTAGGGGTCGGTGCTGGCGCCCAATCTTAGTGCTTGAAATTATCTAAGCTTTTTCTAATCATCACCGTTTATTGTTTAATGAGAGGTTTCTCTGTTGCTGTCACAGTGAGGTTGCTGTGTTGGGGGGAATGGAGAGCTTTGTTTGATTCATGTTGGATTCTTGGGCTGACTTCTACAAAGGGAATGATATTGATAATGCAAGAATGATTCATGGTGCACTTAATCATGTTGCCCAGAGTCAACATGAATTGAAATGTGAAACGTGAATTGAAACGTGAATGGAAGAGTTGGTAGTGCTAATAGCAAATAAAAAGCAAATTAAATGAAAGAAACAGATAGAAAATTGTGCACTATATGAATTGGGAAAAAACTAGAAATTTTTTGAAAACTGGTCATTTTTAAATTCAAGTACAAAAATCGACCAACTTCTCAACACGTCTAATCTCGTCCGCAAATTTGGAAGACTACAATAAAAACAAGGGTTGTCAACCCTTGTCATTTGAGATCAAAATGGCCCGGGTTGCCATCCCCGGACAGTATGGAGATTCCTTTGTAGTTGTTACAATGAATGATCGCAGTTGACTACCAAGACTAATAAAATTGACGAGGACTATCTCTAACATTTTTTACCAAGATTAGCAATTTATCCTTAACTGCACCTCATTTTTGAGGTGCAGTTAGTCCTCGTCATAAAATTTGGCCGGTTTTTAAAATTATATTTAATTTTTGTCCTATTTTAAAATTTTGTCAAAGAGTAAATGGTGCTATATATTCTTTTTTTTTAAAAAAAATCTTGGGGGGAGCGCAGCAACACAAACTCTAGGGTTACCGAATCAACATGAAACCCATAAATCACCCACCACGAGGGAAGGTGACCTGCCGCCGCCGTCTCGAGGTGAGAAAATGGGTGCCCAGGTGAAACAAACAAGTGGGATTGGGGGCCCGGACGCCTGGCCCAATGAGCGGTGGGCAAAGGATATACATCGCGAAGGTGGGCGACGTGGCTCGTCCTCCTGCAAGGAATATATCCCACCATTCCACCGATCCATCAAGTGGATCCGTGTGGGCCCCAACACCCATCTATGGTAATGTTTGCATGATGGCATACATGGATTTCGTATGGATGGGGTGGCCATCGGCATCCACGTTTTGCAAAACAAATTACAGTTGTTTACAAGTTGGGTTGTGTATGAAGCAATTAAGCATGTGTGTATAGCAACTCTTGGACACGTCAAACATTTGTTACAGGGTTGCCCTAGCCTTTTTGGGTTAATTACGGATGAACTTTTTTTATTTTGAAATTTCTAGCGAAAAATAATTAGAAGGCAATCAACTCTAACCATGGTTGACGACAAAAACTCGGTGCTTAAATTCACAAAGAAACTGGAATCTTTGAAATATCCTTTGTTTTTTGTCCCATATTTGGATGGTTTAGATATTTGATTGTATTTAATTTTTCAAGATTTGATTGTATGTAATTCTACCCTCGTCCTCAACTACCCATGATAACTATATATTTTCGTTGCCAGGGGACGAACTGAAGGGGTGGGTGTGTGGCCCACTAACGGCCCGTGGTTTTTGGGTCGGGCATGAATCAACGCATGTCCCTTTCAACCCCGTTAATCACACAAGAAAGACTCGGATTATAAAATCTACGGATACGTAAATGATTTTGGATTATACAAAAAATATTTATACACGACATAATATGGATATAGATTCGGATCATAAAATTTGATCGTTGTTGAATATGGATTCGAATGCTGACATTTGATAACACTACGCTCAATTATCTATTCCGATACCAACACGTACACCACACTTCTCACTTCTTTTTAGTTGCACACGTTCACCGCATCATGTTCATGTGGATTTTTTTCTGCACCGTGCACTATGTGCACGAGTTATGACTAGTAATAATATAAAGTAAGAGAATAATGAGAAACATATAATATACGTGACTAAGTCACATGTATCACACTTGAAAATTCGACCATCTTCTTTTTCTTCTAGCAATTGGGATCGTTCATTTTGTTCTTCATTTTCTAAAATTAGAAAACACCAAATATCGAGTGAACATGAGCAAACACAATGGATTTTGCTCGATCATCCACTTGTCGTAAAAGGTTCTATTCTTGCGAAACAGTTAAATTTACATTGGATAGATGAATGGGTAAAAGACACTGGGTTCACTCGAAATTTAGCTTTTTGGATTTTTAAAATATAAAGATAAAAATAAATAGATCATTCAAAAAGAGAGGTAAGAAAAATTTTTAAAGATGCATATGACAAGTCATATATGTTATATAATCTCAATAATAATTAACTTGCAAGTCATTAAAGTATGATGCCAACATAGGTCGAGAGATTGAATGGACGGCCCAATAACTGTAAATAGAAGACAGAAGACAAAAAAATAAGGATCGTGTTATGAATCAACTACTGGGGGAGGAACTCCCAGCCCTTTATTTATAGGCAGGATAGGAGAGTTAGAAGATAAGATACATAGATATGAGCATGTCTCTAAGATACCCACAATCCTAACCAACTCTGGTTCATATCCATTCATAACACTCCCCCTTATCCAGCCACATGTGTGGACTCTGCTTATGAATACTTCAGGATTCTGAGCGTAATAGGAGCCTCGCATGGGGTGGATACTTCAGGATCCTGAGTTGGTGATGTTTGCCTCGTTAAACCTTTAGCTATGGAAAACCCAGTGGGAGAAACCATAGTTAAGAAAAAAGAGTACAAACGCTCTTTAACTCCCCCTGATTTGTACAAGTGACTCTGCTCATGAATACTTCTGGATTCTGAGCGTCACAGAGGGGTGGATACTTCAGGATACAGAGTTGATGTGATTTGTCTCATTAAAACCTTTGGCTATGGAAAACCCAGTAGGAAAAACCATAGCTAAGGAAAAAGAGTACAAATTCCGTCAACCCCCCTGATCTGTAAAAGCGCTTAGGCTTTCAGATCTCTTAGGCTTATCTCATCACTCCTATTTACAACATTCCAAAAATATACACAGATTACAAATATTATCATCAATAAGCAGCTGTTGAATCCAGAAACTCTGGAGAAGTGTGCTAAGTTTCGTCGCCTCTGATATGGTCTTCAGACTATGTGGTCAGCTCCACAATACCAGCCTCTATCCCAGTCGTCTCTGGGATGTGATGTACCACCAGGCGCCCTCAAATACACCATTGGTGTGGTGAGGATCTTGGAATGATAAGATGATGTTGCCTTCATAAGTTGCTTTGCAGATCTGCAGTAGATGGCCATCCCATTGTCGGTACCCGTTCTGTGATTTCTCAGTATAGGGACTGGACCTGTAACCTGCATTTGCATAAACATTGGAGGATGATACTTCATATTGTAAGTCCAAATCTTTCAACCCTTGGAGGAAGCGCAGAAGGCTTAACTCTAGTCTAATGGCCCTTTTTATGTGCCAACTATCTCTGGCAATGAGTTTACTGCAACTAATAGATCGGGATGCGTGCAGTTAGCCAGGAGTGCCTGATTGCACTTAGATAAGAGACTTTAGGACCAGTTATATCCTCCCCCTCTTCCAGCGATCGGAAGGGTTCTTTTTATACATCCATTAAGTATACTTCCATAGGTGTACTTTGGATGACAATGGTCCTTTTAATTTCTCCAACGCACTTCTGGACGTATGTAACAGGATTCTATGAGCCATGACTTTATATTTGCCTAGGTCTTTTTATTTCATGTTTAAAAGTCAGGCTTGGACAGATGTTTCGGTTTTCTCTTCAGGAGATCCGATGAGATTTTAGTTGTTTACAACTATGATCTCAAATCCTGCTCTTTGCTCACATGCAAAGACAACCCTCAGTAGGAATCATTGCTTTGTCAAGCGATTCACTTGGTTGTACATTATTCTTATTGTTTTTCTTCAATAGAATAGACGTCTCGAAGTCTATTCAGGCATTTAAGGAAATGTGGAAATTATCTTTACCAAGATATCCATGAAGGTATGCCGTCACAACATCCAATAACAGCATATCCAAAAAATTTCTTCGCCAAATCGTAAAGTATTCGCTTTTGATAACTTAGGGAGGCTGATGCATCATTTATGAGGCATGCTCATTTTAATTTGTTCGATCCCTAATTTCAGCGAAATTTTTCTTGGGCTATAGGTTGTACCTTATAGCATATGATTTTGTATTTATATTCTTATGTGTGCAATACTTTATTTTATCCACAAGTTTGACACCTTTTGGTGCCTGGACTTCAGGTCCGAACATTTCACATTTCATAAGCGAGTCCAGCTCATCTTTAATTGCCTCGTTCCACATTTGGCCAATCTCTACGTTTGCATTTAATAACGGAGTATGGAGTGATAATTTATAAACATCATCGCTTTTGCGATGTATATGGCAATATGATACGTGAATACATTGTCGATAATTTATGTTCTATCTGTCCAAGTACGTACAACATTTACTTTCAATTTCAGTTTTTCCTGGCAGTTCCTTTGCAGTGGATTTCGGAAAGGATGAGGGTGTGGACATGAGCTCATTGTCTTGTGGTAGTATTGTCTTAAGGTCTCCAAGAGTTTCTGTCCTTGGAGCCTAGTGGTCTGCCTCTTTTCAGTTGAGGATCAGCCACTTTTGCTGCTGGTGGATTGCATCCATTCTCGGGGATGTCAATCCTGGCTGGAGTTTTTACAGCATGGATGCGTGATCTGACAATCTTCTGGTTGTCAGTATATGAGTCCAGTAACTGGTGAACATTGTTCTATATGTGGAGGATCTTCAGGATATCATCTTCACATTGTCTTGTTACCGGATCATGGTGGGTCAAACTTTTTGTATCCCACGTTATAATTTACTTTGCCCAAGATTTCTCATTGTCTGGGCCTATTTTGGGGAAACTAGTCTCATCAAAATCACAGTCTTCAAGATGTGTCTTAAATGCGTCCGCCGTTTGGGGTTCTAGGTATCTTATAAGTGAGGGTGAGTCAAACCCTACATGGATACCTAGGCGACGTTGAGGACCGTTTTGGTCGTCTGTGGTGGTGCAATGTGGATTTAAAACTGTGCGACCGAAGATTCTCAGATGAGAAATGTTCGGTGGCATTCCATATGCAGGTGGCATTCCATATGCAAGTTGCATTGGAGACTCTGACCTCCAGATGGTCTTATTTTCATTTTCGATGCAGCATGCAGAATTTGCCTGTCCCTATGCATCCACCGGCAATCGGGATATCATTAACAGTGGATGTGCAGTCTATTGGAGTCTATATATTAGTGACTCTGCCGACCCATTTTGGGTATGAACATGCGACACTGTATGTTCATTTTCAATTCCCGTTGCTTGGTAATACTCTTGAAATAACTGGGAGGTAAATTTTCCAACATTAACCAGACTTATTTTCTAAATTTGATTGTCTGGAAAATGTACCCGCAACATTTTTATTTTTGTGCCAATAGCTTTGGAAAAGCTAAGTTGCGGGTCTGTAGTAGACACACATACGAATATTCTTAAGATGCATTTATCAGTACAATGAAGTACCGAAATAGCCCACCAGGGGATGGAATTTGTCCACATCTATCTCCTTATATTCTTTTTGAGGAAGCATGGAGACTCTTTTCAACTGTTTGTAGAAATGGCATTGTAATTAGTTTTCCCTTATAGCAAGGAATGCGAGGGAATTCTCCCTTTTGAAGAATCTTCTAGTTCTTCAAGTCATGCCCATAGGATAATATACGGTGCATCATCACTGATCCAGGGTGGCCAAGTCTATCATGCCAGAGTAAAAACTTGGCTGATGTCGGGCATTTCAGGTGCTCCATTTAATTCCGCTTCCTTTCTCCGAATCTTTGTATGGTAGAGGCCTGTAGGGCTCGTAAAACGTTCAAATATGGATTTTAATCCTTTTTCTTGAGACGTTACATACATTAATTTGTTTTTCATTTACATTTGTTGTTTCCAAATGGAATCCATTGAAACGGATGTCCTTGAAACTTAGAAAGTTTCTTTTGGAATTCGAAGAGATTAGTGCATCCTTTATTTTTGTTTTTGTGTCATTTAGGGGCAACAATATTGCGTTTCCTAGATCTTCAATATGGCCCTGATGTTGGGCTTTGTATTGAAAGATAGTATGTGTTTCTTGTCCACTAATCAGTCATGAGAGCAGTTCATCTATTAAAAGATGAATTATATAGGCACTTGCATTTTCAGATAAACATTTTCATTCAAAAACAAGTTACATGATTCAAATGCTCTCATAACAGGAAATGTTCTAAACAGTTTGCTAAGACAAAAATAGAAGGCTAATCAAGTAGGTCATCATGTTTGAAGTCGTTAGCTGTAAACTTGACTGGAGCATCAGAGGTCATCATGTTTGTTTCAGCTTTATTTTTCTTGTTCTCTTTATACAAGTCCTAGAGATGCTGCGGGGTTCGGCAAACTCTGGACCAGTGGCCTTTCATGCCACAACTATGGCACTGGTCTTCCCAATCCCTTTTGGGTGGGGGTGGGTCATTCTTCTTGTTGTCATTTCTGCGCCAGGTAAACTTGCGTTTGCATTCATTTCTTCGGTGCTGGACTTGGTCCCTAGCCCTTTTATTCTGCCCCCCTTTCTGTGGTCTTACTTTTCTTTTGTTGTCCCTCTTCTTTTGAGAAGAAAAGGCATTATGAGCTTCTGGGAGGGGGGCAGTGCAGGGGGCGCATGTTGTAAGTGGTGAGGAGAAGCTCTCTGTTTTGTTCAGCCATGAGTAAACATGATAGCAGCTCAGAATACTTAGTGAACTTTCGTTCATGGTATTGCTGCATTAGTATAACATCTTTCTCATGGAAAGACGTGTAGGACTTTTCCAGCGTGCAATCTTCTGCGACTTTTTCACCACACAACTTCAGGCGTGAGGTGATGCTAAAAAGTGCTGAGTTGTACTCAGCAATGGACTTAAAGTCCTGCAGTCTCAGGTTCTCCCACTCATATCGTGCCTTTGGGAGTATAAAATCTTTCTGATGTTTATACCTATCCTCAAGGGCAGTCCATAGCTCAACTGGATCTTCGACCGTAAGGTATTCAGCCTTTAGGGTCTTCTTGCCAACATGGCGGTGAACATAGATAATGGCTTGCGCCTTTTCTATATCACTTACATTTTCATTATTAGTCACGGTAGAAATGAGGGACTTTACCCGCAAATGAAACTTCACATCGAGCTACCAGCTCAGATAGTTTCTTCCTAATGCATCTAGCACTTCGAAATAGACAATTGTGATTTTAGCCATTTTATTTAGCAGAGCATAAATTTGCATGAATTAATATTTTAAACATAAATATTTTTATGCGGAGGTAATTTTAATATGAAGGGCTAATTACGTGGGTCGGCCAGTCCCACATAAATAAGAGTGCAAAATCTCATTACAGTCCATATTACACAAATGAAAGCTTTTAAAAAGAAATTACAACTTTGGAAACCCCGTGGGTCCCATATAAGATCTTCAGCTTCAATTGTGGCCTCCGTTTCCATGGAAAATGGTCTTCGGTCTTGTACATTTACATAATTTCCTCATTATAATTTCTCTTAAAAGTAAAATAAAAGTGTAGAAAAATAAAATGTGGGACTTAAACAGCCGATTCAAAAACCACAATTAGCCATCCGTGCAGAAAATTTGTGCTCATCAAAAATTTTCATCAGACATTTTTATCACAAGCATCACATGCATTAATATTCGCAGAGATGGATAAACAATTTAATTACTTAATAATTATTGGACCACTGGGTAATGTCATACACCGTTAAGTTAGCTGACTAACGGCAGAGTGGTCGCATGATCTTCCTAATTATTAAGTTTTTAAAAATATGCACTACCATACTATAATGGCCGGTACTCACTATTCGTTATACGGTTGTGAGTATAGCAATTTCAGGGTACTTGATTGGTTTTGTTGCTTTGTATGTGAGTCGTGTCGTTGAGTCGATAGGGCCGTAGCACGTTGGTTGCATCCTTAGCAAGTCAACCCCCGACGTGTGCCCAACTTGGAATTTCTGTCGCCTTTGGACCCTGTATCCTTTATACGCTTTACGTGCACATAGTCTTGTTCGTGCACGTATTTATTTTAGACTTTGTCTATAATCGAACCATATAGTGTGATATGTCGTTGTGACCCTCTCGAAGAGTATTAAATTGTGGAATTAATTTGGAACGTCATTTCACGGGTCGTTCTTCCATGATTTGACTTTGTTTGATGAGACGTCGCGATTTTTGCTTTTGTCGCGAGGCCTTTCTATTTTTAGTTTCGTTTCTCGTCGTCGAAATTGTGATCCTTCTTCTTTGTTTTGTTTCTTTCATCGATACGGTCACCCCAGTATTTATTTCATATTTTTTGGGCATCGTTTGACCTACGTTCACTTTTGCCCAACCTAATAATCGGTTTAACCCTAAGTTTCTATTGGCTTTATTCCCTAATATAATTTTATAATAATAAACACCCAAAAATCATGTTGACTTAGCCCACTTACTGTTACACAGGCCGCACAACGCAGGTAAGAGAGTGAGAGGGTGAGGGCTATATTGTTTTTTAATAATTGATATAACAATTCATCTAATTCTTTAACCCTAACTACTCTATAGCCCCTCTAGCCCCATGTTCAGCCATCACATGAGCCCATACCCTATTAACAACGCATAGGGTTATATTTTTATCATCTCACATCTAAAACAAGTCGCAGCCGCCGCCCTAACTTGTGCTCACGCAAACAACCCCCCGACGTCGACCTTGTGTCTTCGAGCCCATGAACCATCGTCGGCGGCCTCCATCTCCCTCCCCCGACCTTCCTCCTCCCTCAGGCCGCCCGTAGACCGCCGGAATAAGCCGTAGACCGTCGGAAATCTCGCAGCAGCAGCTGCAGCGACCACCACCGCCGTCGTCGCCGCGTCTTCTCCCCTCTGCCGTCGAACCCCTGGTCCCCCCTGTGCCATTGACATCAGCCCTCAGGCCGTCGAAGTCTGAAACAGCGAGGGTACTCGCTGTTTTACGTGTATATCGACGGATCGACGCGTCGCTGAGTTCTCACAGTACCCTCTCGCTGTTGGGGTCTCCGGCAGCCCCCTACTTCTCCTAGGGGTGTTTTCCAACGTCAAGAGCGTCCCCTACAACACTCAACGTCGTAGAATTCGTGTATGTCGTACCCGTTCGTCTCGGTTCATTGTTACGGCTTCCCGGGAACCGTGAAAACGCCTACAGACCTATTACTCGCTGTTGGAATCTTGTTCGCTGATTTGGTCGCTGCCTGAGATTGGCGAGCGTGGAATCTTATTTGGAATCTGGACGTGGAGCGTTTTCTATTATTCCAACCCCTGGCGTCGCTACCCGACGCCAGTGTAGCTCTCGCGTCGTGTAAGGGTAAATTCTGAACACTTAGGACCCCCCCAACCCATCCATGTTAAACAAGATAAAAATTGGTATTTTAGTTGTCTGATAATTCACTAATAAAGATAATTTAATTTGGGACTGTAGGCTGGTGGATCTGAGCACATAGGTAGACTGGACTGTTTGGATGGTGTATTCAGAACGATTGATTGCAGGCAAGTGAAACTTGCCAGTTCTTTGTTTAGGCCATGCTTTAGGCCATTTCTTATTTTAGGCGTAAAAGAGACTAGGCGACGAAATGATACTCGCCTAGACGCAATTTTAAGATCTAGCTTGACAACGAAGCTAGATCTGTCACCCTGCCATGTCATTCATGCATTGCTGCCTGTCATGTTTAATTTTCATAACTGTATGCTCTTTACTTGTGCACTGCCATGCCTGTCACGTTTAAATTCCTTATCTGTATGCACTTAAATTATAACTTGTCATGCCATGTCATCCATGCTTGAGTGTTGCATTCGTAGCACACGCTACGTACTTCCTTGTCGAGGCTAGGCACCTGCGTTGCAGGCACAACACTATGCCAAATACACTTCCTGGCTCTTGATCCAGAAGCGGGCTACATGTGTTGGTCAAAAGCCAATGCCCGATACACGTGGAGGGGTAGGGATACGCGATCACTTGAGCGTAGGAGTTGGCCCGTATAGCCACTCCAGCCAAAAGGCGTAATCTCTGTGCACGACGTGTTTACTTGACGTGTTCACTTGACTTGTAAAAATCCGTGTGAATGATTTCCCTTGCCATGTATAACTTGTTGCTATCTATAACCGGTTGCCATGCCATACTTGACGCACTTTACTACTTGTTGCATTCATATCGTAAACTGCCATGTCATCGCATACTTTTAGAACTGCTAGGTTGTTTCCTCCTTTTAGTTTCCTTACACAAGTCTCTTGTAGACTTGCTGACATGCGCCCTCGTCTCTTTTGGGTGTCACATTTTAGTTGCTGAGCCAGAGCCCGTTGCTGAGGACGGGGTGTTTGCTGACTTTGAGCCTGGGTCCACCGTTGACGTGGAGTACGAGGACACCGGCGTCCAGTCGTATAGACTTCTTTTGGTGTTACTTTCTGCTTAGTCTGTTGTTAGATTGTCGGTGCGTAGCACATTTCTTCCTATGCGTTGATTATTTCTGTTGGCCATGCTTGGGCTTTTAGACTCTTCTTTTTAGCCTGGTGGCTTTTCTGTGATGTTGGAATTTATTGTGGACATTCTGAGATTGAAATAATTTTATCTGTCTCTTTTCTTTATTATTATTTTTGTTCTGCTTCGCATTTACCAGGACCTATACTTGGTTATTCCAGACGCTTTACAGACTGAAGCCTCACAGCTCCAAGTCTGAGCGGGCTTCTCACGCCTCGCCTCCATTTTAGGGAAGCGGGTCGTGACACATACACAGTTTATCCGCAGAATAAGCCAAAATAATGCAAAGCATATAGTAATGATTTTACATATGAAATCAATTAATGCAATGGTTGTGCTAGTTGGGTTTATCCAAAGAGATTGGAAAAGGGCCCAATAATTAGACATGTTCTTAGCCCAAAAAGCCTTTTCATAGCTTATATCTTAGTCCCCCCTTCTTTGAAAAATGGAAGTCAAATGCGGGCCTGAAGCATGCAATGTGGCTGCGGGCTTCAGGCCCGCAAGGCTATTTTTCCATTTTTTGTTGGATTTGGGCTTCAGGCCCAAGGAGAGTAGGAGCGGCGGCTAGGGTTAGCCGCCCGCCGCCCCTGGATTGCCGTCGGGCGACGGCCATGGGGGGCGGTTATAGGGCCGCCCCCCTTGGGGGGGGTCGACGGCAGGCGGTCGCCCCCACCTCGGGGAGGTCGACGGCGACGCAGAGCCGCCCCCCTTCGAGGGGGGTCTGCAGCAGGCGGCCGCCCCCCTCGGGGGGGGGGATGACGACGCAGGGCCGCCCCCCTTCGGGTGGGGGGTCGGTGGCAGGTGGCCGCCCCCCTCCGGGGGGTTGGCGTCGACGCAAAGCCGCCCCCTCCGGGGGGGATTCGGTAGCAGGCGGAGCCACGGCCGCCGCCTGCGGTGCTATGGCGAAGCTGCCCCCTCCTTCGGGGGGTGCGGCGTAATAGGTGGGGGTGGTGGGGGTGCGACGTAATAGGTGGTGGTTGTGTGTGTGTGTGGGTGTGGGTGGGTGGGTGGGTGGTGTGTGTGTGTGTGCCTGCGGCAAGGCCGCTGGCGGGCATGAGGTAGTGTTCAAGAAAAACCATAAAAATATGATTTTTGTACGAATAAAATCGTTGATTATCGACGATAAGCAATTCCCATATCGCGCTTGCGAGATCTATAGGTCGATCAATCATACTTATGATAAAAGCAGCGTTTTAGCGGATTTCACCTCTATATCCGTCCTCCGGATATAGCGACAGTTGAACGAAGCCTACGCGGATGACGACGCTCGTTTGAGGAAGCCTTGCATCGCGTGCGTGGATCTTTCGTCTCCCTTCGCCTTCGCAACGATCAATTTTTTGTGGAAAATTGTTTAGAGGCTCGTGCTGATAACGTGTTATGAATCAACTACTGGAGGAGGAACCCCCAGCTCTTCATTTATAGACAGGATATGAGTGCTACAAGATAAGATATATACATATGAGCGTATCTCTAAGATACCGACAATTCTAACTAACTCCGGTTCAGATCTATTCACAACAGATCAGACTATACGAAAATAAGAGAAAAAAACTAACATAAAAAAACCGAACCGCTGGTGTGATGAGACGACCAATACGATTACGACAACACCGCATCTGTTATGAATGAGGGAGGCCTTTGGCCTCCCCTCCTTCATTACCCATTCATTAGGCCCCCATTACTTAGAGTAATGGGGACCCTTGGTCTCCTATAGGCTTTTGGCCTCCCCACTATGAGATATATAAATAGAGCACCATGGCTCTTAGCATGGTGACTTATTCTTAGCAATGAAATTCTCTCTCTCTCTCTTGAGTTCATTATCATACAACACGTTATCAGCACGTGTTCTTCCTTGAGCAAGAATCCAAGCCTAAAATCCCCACCAAATTGATCCCCTACGCGCAAGGAATCTTTGGTTGCTGCGGCGATTCGTTGGAGCGTTGCGGTATTCCCGAAGCGTTCGGGAGCTCGGATCTTTATTTCTACGGATCTTTTCTACAATAGTCCCCTAGATCATCGATCTAGAGGTATACTTCTTATTCCAGTAGATTACAACAGACTATACATAAATTTTTTTTACCATGTTTGCATACACGTAAACATTAAAATAATACAAATAAAAATTTGTTTTTACAAAGTAATTTCTTCATGCCATGAAGAAGAACCGGAAGGCCCCCCCTTGGGATGGGGTCTAACGGGCGCCTCCCGGCCGAACCCCCCCTGCAGGGGGGCGCCTTATATCAATAATATGAAAAAGAATGTTATATCAGGTTAAAACCCCTTCAACAGCCACGATGTAATTCATGCAAATAGACCCATTACCTAACGGAGGTAATTATGAGGTATGAATGAAAAGAGGTGTCTAAAATTCAAAAGGGTAAATTCCACTAATACCCACATTATTATGACCAGTGTATTTCTAAGCACACTTAAAAGTATGAAATTAGCCAAAACTATTTTTTTTGGATAGAATATGGGTATGTCTGTTATTATTTAAGGATGGTCTCGGTTAATATCATAATTCAAACATATCCAATGACAGTGACATACCGGCCAGGCAAATATATGACTGAAACTGCAAAGAAATTTATCCTCAGGTAGAGGAGGAATGACTTTAGTCAGTCTCCATACCCTTTGATCGATATAATATATGGATTTTGGTCCATCTGGAAAATACAAATTGATACTGGCAAATCGATTGTGCAGGGAAAAGGAAGCGAATGCTGTGATAATTTATAGCACAGAAAATGTTCATAATAATGCTCCTAGGCAGAGCAACACAATCAAAAAGAAACTAGAACACACAGCGAGTTAATGTGTAAAAGCTACTTAAATTCATACTAAGATGGGTCAATTTGACTACAATAGATTTCCATTATATTGATCAAAGGATTTGTAACAATGATCAAACATCTCATGCATCCACTATCTGCTTAAAAAGAAATTATTGTTTATATTAAATCATTATATTGATCAAAGGATTTGCCTCTCTCTCTCTCTAATTTGGCCCGAAGCCAAAATTTAGAGGCAAATGATTATGCGTAACTGCGGAATGGGCCACAAGCCCATATAATTAAAACTATTTTTTGGCCCGAAGTCACAAAATAATTTATAAATTTGGCATTTGAAATATGAGAAATATTTGTATTTTTTTAACGGGATATAAAATTGGCATATTTAAACTCGGAGAAAACTTTGTAAAATCACAATTAATTTATATAGTCCATGTTGAAAAATTTATTTAAACATCGCTCTTGCAAATTATTATATATGGTTTACTAGGATTCTATTTTTCAAAATATAACTATCTTAAAGATCCTGAGACCGCTCTGCCGTTAGTCAACTAACCTAACGGTGTATGACGTTTCCACGTGGTCTACGAGATAATTATATTTTCTAGTTTCCCTTACCATATGTTTTGCTTGAGATATATGCGTGGTTGTTTACTTTTATGCCCGTAGCATATTTAGAACTGCGTGGATGTTTAAATCAGTAAAAATGTGTTTTTCAGGATCGGCCATTGTATACCTATTTACTTTCCTTGCACTTTTATTTTCTTTTGAGAGAATTTGTAAGTGAGGAAATTTGTATTTTAAAGCCAAAGCTCGATGCAACAGCACATAGAATTGATGAAAACTCCTTCAATGGATCATGATGTCGGTCAATGTGCTTGGCTAAGTTTGCTGGACCAACCTAGCTTGACTGGGTAACAAGTGGTCCTGGCTTAGTCAATTCCCTGGCCGCGTCCGCTGGACCGCAAGGAGTCGATTCATGACTGTGTAAGCCAAAGCTCGATGCAACAGCATATGAAGACGGAGATATAGGGACCCAGTTCAGTTTGGGTTTCCAAAGTTGTATTATTATTTTTTTTCTATTATGGACTTTAAACGAACTTTGGACTGTGTACTATTTTGGGTATCTGGCCGATCCCCGCATTTTTACTTGTTTATTTCTTTATGCATGAATTTTTGAATTTTAATAAATTCATGCTCATTTTAAAATACGTAGATAAATGGCAAAATTGGCAAGCGTCGATTTCGAGGTCCTAGATTCTGCAGGGACAAATTACCTGAGTTGGCGAGTGGACCTGAAGTTCCACTTGCGTTCAATGACCCTCCTTGGGTCCATTTTGGGTCCTTCCTCGGCCCCAGCAGCGGCCGAAGCTTCTGCTACAGCTAGCAGCAGCCCCACAACCACTGTATCCGATGTAGATAAGGCGAAAGCCATAATCTACATTAGGAAGCATATAGATCGGACCTTAAAGGCCGAATACTTAACGGTTGAGGACCCGAAGGACCTGTGGACAGCACTGGAAGCACGGTATAAACATCAAATTGATGTTATATTACCCCGTGCCAGTTATGAGTGGGAAAACCTCAGACTTCAGGACTATAAGTCCGTCGCTGAGTATAATTCTGCACTTCATAACATCACCTCACGCCTGAAGTTGTGCGGTGAAGAAGTGACAGAACAGCGCATGTTGGAAAAAACATTTACCTCGTTTCACGAGAAAGATGCAATCCTCATGCAGCAGTATCGTGAACGCAACTTCACGAGATTCTCCGATCTGATCTCATGCCTACTTAGAGCAGAGCAGAATCGAGATTTACTGCTAGCAACTCATAACTTACGTCCAGCTGGCACTGCCCCTATCCCTGAAGCCCACCACGTTTCTCCCCAGAAGTGGAAAAAACAAGAGGAAGACTAAAAATACTAAAGGGAAAGCGGTAATGAAGCAACCAAGAGGTGCAGCTCCCCAGATAAATAAAAACAATAAAGGGAAAAGAAACTTCACTTGGAAGCGAAAGGATACCAAGCACGTGTCACTTCCAAAGAAGACCTGGGAGGACAAATGACATAGATGCGGCATGACTGGCCATTGGTCCAGAAACTGCCGCACTCCTCGCCACCTACAGGATCTATACCAGGCGAGCCAGAAGTCTCGACCTAAAACAAACTTGGCAGGTGTACAGCTGCCAACGGTCTTTACTACTAAAGACTTCGAGAACGACGATCTGCTAGATTGAGCATCATCATTTATCTATGCATTTAGAATTCGATGTATCTTCATCTGTTATTTGCTTTAGTGCGGACTTTTATTTATGAATGTTGTCTACATTTTCTCTCAAATAAAATTTCTTTTTTTGGCTTATATAGATGATGTCTGAGTGCCTAGTGGACAGTGCCTCGACGCACACAATCCTTCGCGATCATTGCTATTTTAATAGCTTAAACAAATATGACGGTCCTGTTATCACAATTTCAGGACTGTCCCAAATAATCGAAGGAACTGGTGAAGCAATTATATTGCTCCCAAATAACACAAGACTTCAAATTAATAATGCATTATTCTCTCCTATATCAAACAGAAATCTCATAAGTTTCAAGGATTTCCGTTTAAACGGATATCACTTAGAGACCAGGGATAAAAATAAGGTTGAATATCTAATTGTAACTCGTCATAAAGATGACCGGAAGATCATCTGCGAGCGATTCAAGGGACTCCCGTCGGGTCTATACCAAACATACATTCAACCAGTAGAAGCCAATATGATTGAACACCAGACGTGCCAATCACTACCAGAATTCCAACTCTGGCACAATAGACTTGGTCACCCTGGAACAGCAATGATGCGCCGCATCATCACTGAATCCCGTGGACACAAATTGAAGAACCTGAAGATTCTTCAAAAGGGTGAATTTCCATGTCTCCCTTGTTTTAAGGGAAAACTAATAACGAGACCATCCCTCCTGAAAGTGGGATTAGAGTCTCCTGGCTTCCTTGAGAGAATTCATGGTGACATTTGCGGGCCTATTCACCCCGCAAGTGGCCCATTTCGGTACTTCATGGTACTGATTGATGCATCAACCAAATGGTCTTATGTGTGCCTCTTGTCCACCCGCAACCTAGCTTTTCCAAAGCTATTGGCACAAATAATAAGGTTGCGTGCTCATTTCCCCGATAACCAAATCAAGAAACTACGTCTTGATAATGCGGGAGAATTTACTTCACAAGTCTTCGAAGACTATTGCCGGGCAACGGGTATTGAAGTTGAACATCCTGTAGCACATGTTCACACCCAAAACGGATTAGCTGAGTCCCTTATAAAGAGACTCCAATGGATTGCACGTCCATTGCTTATGCAATCCCAGTTGCCTGTGGATGCTTGGGGGCATGCTATTTTACATGCCGCATCACTTATTAGGATAAGACCCTCTGGAGGTCACACTTTATCCCCGATGCAACTAGCATACGGCGCACCTCCGGATATCTCTCATTTGAGAGTGTTTGGTTGTGCGGTATATGCCCCAATAGCACCACCGCAGAGGACCAAAATGGGTCCTCAGCGTCGTCTAGGTATATATATTGGGTTTGATTCGCCCTCTATTATCAGATACCTTGAACCCCTGACGGGTGACGCATTCAAGGCACGTTTTGCAGACTGTGAATTTAATGAGAAATTTTTTCCAAAACTGGGCACACAGTCTAAGAAGCCAGAAGCTTCTGAGACCATTAGTTGGGACCAGAAGTCTTTGTCCCTATATGATCCGCGTACTAATCTGTGTGAAGATGAGATCCTGAAGATCCTTCACATCCAGAATACAGTACATCTTTTACCGGATAAATTCACGGACAACCAGAAGATTATCCGTTCACACGTCCCTGCTGCCAATACGCCAGCTAGGATTGACATCCCCATAGATGGATGCAGCCCACCGGCAGCAGAATTGGTTGTACCTCAAATGAAAAGAGGACGCCCACCAGGTTCAAAAGATAAAGTTCCTCGAAAGAGGAAGACTCCTGGCGATACTAAGATTATCCCTCCACAGGATGCTGAGCTCAGACCAGCTACTTCTCCCCTCCTGATTTCCCCAGCAGAGGAAACAATAGGAGAAACATCATTAAATTTTGTACGTACTGGAGAAGTACTGGACAGAAATAGCATAGTCGTCGACGACGATTTTGCGTTCGATATTACCGTTCACGTCACTGAATATGACGATGACGTCGAACCACGATCTCTAGCGGAATGTAAACGCAGAGATGATTGGCCAAAGTGGGACGAGGCAATAAGAGTAGAGCTGGACTCACTCTTGAAACGCAAAGTCTTTGGATCAGTAGTCCAAACACCAGTAGGTGTAAAACCTGTGGGATATAAGTGGGTTTTCATAAGAAAAAGAGATGAAAATAATGTGATCGTTCGCTATAAGGCACGCCTTGTAGCCCAGGGATTTTCCCAAAGACCGGGGATTGATTACGAAGATACGTATTCCCCGGTCATGGATTCGATCACCTTCCGATTTTTAATCAGCCTAACTTCTCTGGAAAGCCTAGAAATGCAGCTCATGGACGTTGTGACTGCATATCTATATGGCGATATAGATAAAAATATCTATATGAGACTTCCTGATGGGTTTAATCTACCCCCAGAGATGAAAGAGATACCTCGGGACGTATTCTCTGTAAGGCTACATAGATCATTATATGGTCTAAAACAATCGGGCAAGATGTGGTATAACAGACTAAGTGATTTTCTTGCACAGCAAGGATTCACGAATAACGAAGTCTGCCCGTGTATCTTTATCAAAAGAACGGGAACATGATTTGTCATCATAGCTGTATATGTAGATGAATTAAATCTCATAGGATCTCCTGCAGAGATCAAAGAGATATCTGAAAGCCTTAAACATACTTTTGAAATGAAAGACCTAGGCAAAACAAAGTATTGTCTTGGCTTACAGATAGAACACCTAAGAGGTGGAATCCTATTACACCAATCTAATTATACAAAGAAACTTCTACGCAAGTTTCATATGGATAAATGTCATCCTTTAGGTACTCCTATGGTCGTAAGATCACTAGATGTACATAAGGACCCCTTCCGGCCACTGGAAGAGGGGGAGGAGATACTGGGTCCTGAAGTACCCTACCTCTGTGCCATTGGAGCACTTCTATATCTGGCTAACTGTACGCGTCCCGATATAGCGTTTACAGTTAATCTACTAGCCAGACACAGTGCTGCGCCCACAAAGCGCCACTGGAACGGAGTAAAGCATCTTTTGCGATACCTTCAGGGTTCCATTGATCTTGGACTTTACTACCAGAGAGGTGCCTCCCCCAAATTGTTTGGTTATGCTGATGCAGGTTATCTCTTTGATCCGCACACGGCAAAATCTCAAACAGGTTTTGTATTTACCTACGGAGGTACTGCTATCTCTTGGAGATCGGTAAAACAAACCACTACTGCTACATCTTCCAACCATGCAGAGCTCATCGCGATCCATGAGGCGAGCAGAGAATGTTTTTGGCTACGCTCCGTCGTCCAACACATCCTCCAATCCACTGGCCTGAAGACCAGTGATCTGGAGCCTACTGCCCTATTCGAAGACAACGCCGCATGCATTGCTCAGCTTCAGATGGGCTACATCAAAGGCGACAGGACAAAACACATTTCTCCCAAGTTTTTCTGGACGCACGAGCAGAAGAACGACAAGTAGATTGAAGTTCGACAGATCCAGTCATGCAACAACTTAGCTGATCTTTTTACTAAGGCATTGCCTAAATGTACTTTTGTAAAGCTTGTAAAGAACATTGGTATGCGACAGTTGAAAGACCTGCAAGCCTGAAGCTTGTACGGATCAGGGGGAGTAACATGTGGGTTGCACTCTTTTTCCTTAAGCTGTTGGGTTTTCCCACTGGGTTTTCCACAGCTAAGGTTTTAACGAGGCAAACACACTTACTCTGGATCCAGAAGTATCCACCCCTTGCCTCAGTAGCTGAGACCGAAGTGATGAATGTGTAAGGGGGAGTGTTATGAATGAGGGAGGCCTTTGGCCTCCCCTCCTTCATTACCCATTCATTAGGCCCCCATTACTTAGAGTAATGGGGACCCTTGGTCTCCTATAGGCTTTTGGCCTCCCCACTATGAGATATATAAATAGAGCACCATGGCTCTTAGCTATGGTGACTTATTCTTAGCAATGAAATTCTCTCTCTCTCTTGAGTTCATTATCATACAACAGCATCCTAGATATTTTTTAGTCGCCATCAAAGGACGGCTTGGCCCACCCACCACAATTAATCAACCTGCTGGGACCTGCTCTCCACAGGAACGTTCCAGAACATCCGAGGGAAAAAGAACAGTCCAGAAGCATCCAACTGGACATCATAACAGCCGTCCGATCTTAATCCGACGGCCCTTACGGCCCTCCGCTTGCCTTAACTGCATTTTTTGTTTTTAAATGGGAAAAAAATTAATCCACGTCAAAAGTTTTGGAGGTGAAATTGTCGGCAGAGCATTACGCACACGAACTAATATACTTAAATGGTATTTATTGTTGAAGAGATTGCAGTGCTCGAAATTATCTAACCTTTTTCTAATCACCACTGTTTAATGAGAAGTTTCGCAGTGGGGTTGCTGTGTTTTTAGTGGGCTAATATTAATTGCATGTGAAATGAGATATTTTGACACGTTGGATTCTTGGTCTGACTCCTACAAAAAGGATTGGTTGACAATGCAGGTATGATTCACGATGTACTCGGTGATGCTACCAAGAGTCAACCCGCACTTGTTTCCCACTTCAATGTCTGGTACTATTGTTGATGACTAGAATCTTGCCGAGACGAGATCCAACCGTTGGGACGATGAATCCGGTTGTTGGGACGAGTATTCACGCAACAGTGAGCATGAACAATGTTTTGCTTGGCCGAACTCTTCCTCCGGTACGTGAAAGAGAGTGGGTTAGGGGATTGGGGGGTCGTTGGCGGACCCTTCGACTGCCCTCCGATGCCTACGTTAGACGATGATGGAAGGAATGAAGCGATAGATGCAAGATAGCTCGTATGTGTGTAAAGGCGTATTGGTTGAGCCATTAGAATTTAGTCGAGGCCTAAGTTAGGCCATAAGATTCAGCATACCTAGCGGCGGTGCTACCTACCGCTTATATAGGACTCGATGGAGGTTACACCGTGTCAGTCAGTAATGAGGATTGCTGATCCACAGACATAACTGGCTCCCGCGAATAAGGCGAGTAAACCAATAATACAGAAAGTAATAGCAGTTTATGCAATATCTGCACACAGCCTGACCCCTCTGGTGAAAACCCAGGTGACATGACATGAGACAAGTTTTGAAATAAAAATTGATCATCAATCAGAATCAGAAAATAGATTCCTTACTGTAGGCCTTTGGACGAACATTAAGCCCATAGGCCTATATGCTTGCAATGGGCTATTTTCGTAGTTCTTTTATGGCCCAATCATTGACATGAAACAAGCCACTCATCCTCAAGACTTCATAGTTTGCATAAAATTGACTCGGACTGTGCACAAAGTTACTCATGTATCTTTTTTCTTCTGGGTTTTAAATATTTTATGATAATATTATCAAAAAAATTATAAATAGCGGGAAACTAATCAGAATTTATTCTCTCATTGAGAAAGAGCTCAAGAAGTTCTCTATTTCAGTTCTTCAAGTTTTTGATCTCTCGAATATAAATACATCCTCTTAGCTTACATTTGATTTACATGCACAATCACTCAAGGCTATGAAATATTCTCACTGGTGTTTGACAGAGTGTCTTTAATCTCTCTAGTGTAAGAAATTGGTTTTGATCCCTCTAGTGATTGAGTAATTAGTTGTATAATTGGTATTAATTTGTTGTCAAGTTGTATGGTATTCTCTTTCGAGTTTGCAAGAGGGAGACATTGTAAAATCTCAAGTGGAACTTGTTTGGGACTGGAGTAGGTCAGGTGGATCAAAAAGAGATAAATTCTTAGTGTTTGCGATTGCTACAATTATCTGGTTTGATTGTTCTATTCTTTTTGATAATGTTTCGAAGTTAATTTCTGCTATTTATGAAGAAATTTGAAGGTAACTCTTTAAATTTCTTGGTTGTTGTTGTAAAATACTATTCACATCCTCTAGTGTTTGTGATGATCATGTATATATCTAACACTTGGTATCTGAACGAGATAAAACATGACAACAATAATAAATTAGACACAGTAATTTTTCTTAGGACATTTTACAAAAAGCCCTCCATTATTCAATGGTTGGAAGCAAAAACTGATGCTATACATTCAATCCATCAACTATAAACTTTGGAACATTACGAAGTCTCCTTACAACATGCCTACAACCACTTACTCTTTATGTATAGATGTTACGTAGAGAAAGAATATGTAATTTTAGATTCCAAGGCGATCAATGCCCTCTTCTATATCACAGACATAAACAAATTCAACTACGTGTCTGTGTACCTCCATTTCGACCTATCAAATTTAGCATATGCTCCGAGATAACACATGAATGTACTAATAAAAGTTAAACAAACTAAATTGACGTCCTTGTATTATTTGAGATGAAAGACAAGAGATCCATTGTAGAGATGCTCACAAGGTTCACCAACATCACCGATTCTTTAATTGTTCTTGGAAAGACCTACTCATTATTGTGAAGAAGATTCTTCAAGTACTTACTTCTAAATGGAAAAAGAAAACTGTGACGTATGGAAAAGGCAAGGGGGTGTTTGTTGTAGCTCCTCTAGGAAAGAAGCATATGTTGGAGCCATTTGAATGTTGGAGCCAGTCTTCATAGGGGGACTAAAGTTCAAGAGAATATTTGGTCAACACAAGAAACTCATGCAAATCCTTTTTTCTATGCATTCAAAAAAAAAATAGTATTGAAAGAGAGCAACCTTGCATCGTACCAGACAGAGTATATGGTTTTATGGAAGACCAACTGATGCCAGATGCTTATATTGTTGGAACTTATCCAACTAAATTGGATCTTAATTCAACGTTGGGCTAATATGCGGTGAATAATTATATAAGTGCTACGCTGTCATGTTAAGCCCAATATATTAAGTGATCTGATTTTAATTAATTAAATGGGATAAATGAGTTAAACAGGTTGTGGGGCCTTTATGTGTAGAGACTATTGGGCTTCAACTCGTTGATGGGCCGAGTTGGAAACCCTAGGGTTATGGCGGCTAGCCTATAAATATTAGCGGTCATGGTCCCCTGAATACACGAACAAAGTTGAGCCGTCTATTCTACGTCCCGTCGCAAGGAGAGAAACCGGGAGAAGGCTGAAGGGATTCTCCAACCGGTTGATTCGTGCTATTCTGGAAGATCGTCTGTTGCGCTATCGTCAGGATCTTTAAGATTATTAGCAATGGACTTAGGTACGCTTCCGCTAAATTAGACTATGTAATTATTTAAGGTTCCGCATGTTATATATCTAGATCTGTGTTGTTTGGCTAGAACGCATGTCTAGATCTTTAGTTTCTACAAGTGGTATCAGAGCCACCATGCAGTGGATCTTAAATTTTTAGCCTGCTCGTAGTAGATCTAATAAAAATATGATTTTTAATCTGTTTTCTATTCGGATATGTGCAAAATTTGGTTTTTTGATTACTTTTTCCAAAAAAAATTTTGGTTTTTACAAACCTAGATCGGGGCGGCCCGTTGGCCGCCGCCCGACACAGCAAAAGAGAGGCGGCCCTGCCGCCCACATCGGAAGAACGCCGCCGGCGTCGCAGGCGTCGTCGCAGATCAGAAATGGGCGGCGAAGCCGCCCCTGTAAGTTAAAAAAACAGGGAACATGGGGGGTCGGCTTCCAGCCGCCCCCTACTGGCGGTACAGGGGAGAGGGGGCGGCTCGCCGCCCCCGTTTGGTTTCAGAGGGGGCGGCGAGCCGCCCACAAGCGTTTTTCCGGCAAGAGCCGGCGACGGGGTGCCCTACCCTCGTCGCCGGTAGATCAGGCCCCCCACCGACGGTGGGGGTCTGCACAGTCGAACGGGAAAGGGGTGGCTCCCCCTGTCGGTTTGTTTCAGTGGAAAGGGGCGACGATCCGCCGCCCCTACGCCGGAAACCGCAGGTGCCGGGAGGCGCCTGCGCGACATGAAACGGGGCGGCGTTTGCTACCCCTGTTGGCCGTCGGCAGGCGCCCCTGGCGCCTGCGCGACGTAGAGAAAGGGGCGGCCGACGCTACCCCTGTCTGTTCCGGTCGCCCCCCTCCCCCGTCGGTGCCGGATCTGAAGGAAGGGGGCCGGCGGCGGCCGGCCCCTGGATGGGCCAAAAATCTGCTAGGTTTTCTAAACCTAGCAGACTTTGGGCCAAATTGGGCCCAAACAGAATGTTTTTTCAAAAATTTATTAATTTTCAGTATATGTGCATCAATTTTGGGCATGTTTTGGGCACTTCACAGTTTTGGGCTTAAAATTGAATTTTTGATATGTTTGAACCATGTTTTGGGGATACAATTAATTTCTTTTTTGAAGCCCAATTTTGGATATGTTAATGCACTAATAATTAGAGGAAATAAAAGGCCATCTTGTGTAATTTTCTCATTCGGTTTATTTGTGCGTTAAAATTAAGTTTATTCCGATTTTTAAATTCTTTAGGCAAAAATTCAGTTAGAAATATACATTTCGAAATGATTCTGATTTTTTGTGAAATTCCACCAAAGTGGGCTATTAAAATTGTTATTATTTCGGAATGTAAAGGGATTAAAATACATACGCAGTATGATTAGTTGCCTAAATGAATTTTAATTGGATCATAGGAGTAAATTATAGTTTTTTTATCTATAATTCTCCTTGTTCAGAAATTTTGGTATTAATTGTGCTATGATAAATTCATATTTTGCTGTATGTATTTTTGGGGTGATTTGGTGTACTCATCATCCCGCCAAAGTGGACTCTCTTGTTTGCATCATTTCATTTCTTAAATACAAAAGGAATTTTGTGTGCATATCTTATTCATGAATGCTACATCGGCCCAAAGGCAGATTACCGTTCTATGCTAATTTATCCACACATGTAGCAATAAATAAGTGATGATTGTTGAGACCTATGCGTGCAATTTTAATTCGGCCCAAAGGAAGTTTTAATCTTGGCATGTTAATTATCGTCTTTATTTGATTGTTGCGACAAGATATCATTTGCTAGTTAATAGATTATCCAAAGATAAATATTCAGCTAGTTGGGGATATCTTGAGATGTGAACATGTAAATTTGAATTTACAATTTTGCTTCACAAATTAATACTTATTTTAGCATGTTTGTCTATGTTTATTGTCCTGTTTTCAGCTGCTACTCCCGCGAATATTACTGCTAGCTTAATCTTAATTCCGGTGCTTAATGGCTCGAACTTCAAATCCTGGAAAGAGAACTTACTCATAGTTCTTGGGATATTGGATCTGGACTTTACGATTAGAACTAACTGTCCCCCACTTACTACGGAAAAGAGTACCTCTGAGGAAAAGAGGGAGTTTGAAAAGTGGGAAAAGTCTAATCGCATGTGTGTCATGATCATGAAGAGAGTCATCACTGAAGCCTTTCGGGGCTCTATGTCTGATTCGATCACGACGGCTAAAGGTTTCCTTGCGGATATTGAGAAAAGGTTTGTCAGAAACGAAAAGGCAGAAATTGGTACGATTCTGACAAGCCTGATCTCAATGAAGTATAAAGGGAAAGGCAACATAAGGGAATATATTTTGGAACAGTCCCATCTTGCTTCAAGGTTGAAATCACTAAAGCTTGACCTCTCTGATGACCTGCTTGTGCATTTGGTTTTAATATCCCTTCCTACACAGTACAATCAGTTTAAGGTGAGCTACAACTGCCAGAAAGAGACTTGGTCTCTGAATGAGCTCATCTCGCACTGTGTACAGGAAGAGGACAGACTGAAGCATGATAAGACTGAAAGTGCAAATGTTGCATTTGCCCCTAAAGACAATAAAAGGAAAAAGGGAAAGGAAGTTGCAGTTACAGCCCCACCTAAGAAACAACAAAAGAAGCCTGTAAAGGCTGTCAAGAAAGATAGTTGTTTCTTTTGTGGTACTGAAGGGCATGTGAAGAAGCAGTGCTCTAATTACTACGCCTGACGTGCTAAGAAAGGTACTCTTCTCAATTTGGTTTGTTCAGAAGTTAATTTAACTTCTGTACCCATAAACACTTGGTGGTTAGACTCTGGTGCAATTACTAACATCAGTGTGTCTATGCAGGGCTGCCTGAACTGCCGAAAGCCAAATGATGCTGAAAGATTCATCTTTGTGGGTGATGGCAAGAAGGCGAAGGTTGTTGCAATTGGGGATTTCAGATTATCTTTAAGAACTGGAAGCCATTTGGATTTGTTTGAGACATTTATTGTATCATCGTTTAGATGAAACCTTATTTCTATTTCTGCATTGGACAAATCTGGTTATTGTTGTTCATTTGCGAATGGAAAATTCAGTTTGTCTCTCAATTCTATTTTTATTGGTTCTGGTTATTTGTCTGAGAATGATAATCTGTATATGCTTGATACAATTGCTGCAAATGAAACCTTGCATGTTGGTACACAGGTTTTAAAGCGTAAATTAACTGATGAGAATTCAGGTTCGTTATGGAACAAGAGATTAGGTCACATCTCCAAAAGGAGAATTGAGAGACTTGTGTCAAACGATATTCTCAAACCTTTAGATTTTTCAGATTTTGATATCTGCATTAATTGTATAAAGGGAAAATAAACCAATATAAGGAGATTTGAGGCCAAAAGGTCCAGTGAAGTCTTAGAACTTATACATACGGATATTTGCGGACCATTCCCTTCGGTTGCATGGAATGATCAGCAATATTTTATAACGTTCATAGACGACTATTCAAGATATGGCTATATTTATCTCATACATGAAAAATCTCAGTCTTTGGACACGTTCAAAAATTATAAGGCCGAAGTTGAACTTCAACTAGGCAAGAGGATTAAAACTGTCAGGTCTGGCCGTGGTGGTGAATACTACGGCAGATATGATGGTTCAGGTGAACAACGTCCAGGACCATTTACTAAATTCCTAGAGGAATGCGGTATTGTCCCACAGTACACCATGCCGGGTTTGCCCACTATGAATGGTATAGCTGAAAGACGAAATAGAACGCTTAAGGACATGGTAAGGAGTATGATTAGTCATTCTACTTTACCAGAAAGCTTCTCGGGAGAAGCATTGAAAACTGCAGCTTATATCCTTAATCGGGTCCCAACTAAAGCAACTAATAAAACACCATATGAGCTTTGGACAGGCAAATCACCTAGTCTAAAGCATATGCACATATGGGGATGCCCAGCTGAGGCAAAGCCTTATATGCCTGCTGAAAAGAAGCTGGACACACGGATAGTTAGTTGCTATTTTATTGCGTATGCTAAAAGATCGAGGGGTTACAAATTTTACGATCCCATAAATAAGAATATTTTTGAGATTGGAAATGCCAGATTCCTTAAGGATACCGAGTTTGAGTGGGGAGATTTAGGAAGAGACATTGTTTTTGAAGAGGAATATGTAGATATTTCCACAGGTGATCTTGTTATTGATCAGGATTCTATTCCTGTTATAGAACAAGACACAAATATTCAAGACAATGTTATTGCTCCTCCCATTCAGGAAGAACAAACCCTTGCACCACAAGAACCATTGCCATTAAGGAGATCCATTAGGGAGAGGAGAATTGCAATATCAAGTGACTACATTGCATATCTCCAAGAACATAAAGTTGATATTGGTGTGATGGAAGATGATCCAATCAACTTCCATCAAGCCAAAAATGGTTCTAACTCTCTAAAATGGATAAATGCCATGAATGAGGAAATAAAGTCAATGAAGGACAATGACGTTTGGGATCTTGTCCCATTACCTAAAGACATGAAACCCATTGGTTGCAAATGGATATTTAAAACCAAGAGGTATTCAAAAGGTAATGTGGAAAGATATAAGGCAGTCTTGTTGCTAAGGGCTTTACTCAAAAGGAAGGCATTGATTATAATGAGACTTTCTCTCCTGTTTCCACGAAAGACTCATTCAGGATAATAATGGCATTAGTGGCTCATTTCAATCTTGAGTTACATCAGATGGATGTTAAAACAGCATTCCTTAACGGGTACATTGATCAGGAAATTTATATGGTGCAACCAGAAAACTTTGTGTCAGGAGACCAAAAGAATATGGTTTGCAAACTTAAGAAATCCATCTATGGACTCAAACAGGCGTCTCAACAATGGTATTTTAAGTTTCATCAAGTTATTATCTCATTTGGCTTCGAGATGAATTTGGTTGATGAATGCATATACCATAAGTTCTGTGGGAGTAAATTTGCCTTTCTGGTTTTATCTGTCGATGACATTTTACTTGCCAGTAACAATGAAGGCTTATTGCATGAAACCAAGAACTTTCTAGCTAAGAACTTTGAGATGAAAGATCTTGGTGATGCATCTTTTGTATTAGGAATTCAAATACATCGAGATCGTTCTCGAGGTATACTTGGATTATCACAAAAGGCCTACATTGAAAAGGTTCTGCAAAGATTTGGCACGGAAAGTTGTAAACCAGGTGATACCCAGTATCTAAGGGAGACAAGTTTGGTCTCAATCAACGCCCTGAAAGTGAAATTGAGATAGCACAGATGAAGGATATTCCTTATTCTTCAGCAGTAGGGAGTATTATGTATGCTCAAGTATGTACACGTCCAGACTTGGCGTACATTACAGGAATGCTTGGCAGATACTTGAGCAATCCAGGATTGGACCATTGGAAAGCAGCCAAAAGGGTCTTATGGTACTTACAGAGGACAAATGGACACATGCTTGTATATCAGAGGTCGGAAAAGCTTGAGATCATTGGATATATCGACTCTGATTTTGCTGGATGTAAAGACAGCATGAAATCTACTACAGGCTATGTTTATACATTAGCAGAAGGCGCCATTTCTTGGAAGAGTGCTAAACAGACTATTATAGCCTCTTCCACTATGGCTGCAGAATTCATTGCTTGTCATGAAGCATCCAATCATGGTATATGGCTACGAAATTTTGTCACGGGGCTGCGAATTGTAGATGGCATTGAAAGGCCACTCAGATTATTTTGCGACAATATGTCTGCAGTAGCATTTGCCACCAACAACAGGAGTTCGGCGAAATCAAAGTATATTGATATCAAGTTCCTGATTGTTAAAGAGAAAGTTGGAAATAAACAGTTGTCTATAGAGCACATTGGTACAAACTCAAACATTACGGATCCGCTTACTAAGGGACTGCCACCCAAAACATTTCATGGGCATGTTGCGCGTATGGGTGTCATGTCATCTGAAGATATTCAGTTTTAGTGGGAGTTTGTAATTTTGTAGTGCCTCTATTTTTGACAACATTTCAGCCTTCAATTATGCATATTTGGTTTATGGTTTATTTCTACAGAAATAAAGTTCAGTTTTCAGTTTGGCTTCATATTTCATCTCTATGTTTATAAATGCGTATGAAAATATGTGTTTATGTTTTGATCTCACTAAGGTTAAGGAGGATCAGTTGGAAATAGACATATTAGATCACATCACATGTAATTTTCATGCTACACATCCACTTCATAATCCATGTCATTCCTTTGTATTAGCACGGTGACCACTGACGGGTCGAGCTGCAATTGCTGCGGCGAAGATCTCTTTGATCCTTTGTTAATATAATTGATGGACCGGATTGGTTTTTGACTCATTAAAGAAATGACAGTTAGTTAAGATCTTATTTGGTTGTATGCACTATGGAATATAATTATAAAGTTTAAGCATATAGCCCACGTGGGAGATTGTTGGAACTTATCCAACTAAGTTGGATCTTAATCCAACGTTGGGCTAATATGCGGTGAATAATTATATAAGTGCTACGCTGTCATGTTAAGCCCAATATATTAAGTGATCTGGTTTTAATTAATTAAATGGGCTAAATGACTTAAACATGTTGTGGGGCCTTTATGTGTAGAGACTATTGGGCTTCAACTCGTTGATGGGCCGAGTTGGAAACCCTATGGCTATGGAGGCTAGCCTATAAATATTAGCAGTCATGGTCCCCGGAATACACGAACAAAGTTGAGCCGTCTTTTCCACGTCCCGTCACAAGGAGAGAAACCTGGAGAAGGCTAAAGGGATTCTCCAACCAGTTGATTCGTGCTATTCTGGAAGATCGTCCGTTGCGCTATCGTCAGGATCTTTCAGATTATTAGTGATGGACTCAGGTACGCTTCCACTAAATCAGAGTATGTAATGATTTAAGGTTCCGCATGTTATATATCTATATCTGTGTTTTTTGGCGAGAACGCAAGTCTAGATCTTTAGTTTCTACATATATCACTCAAGATAATGGGCAAAAGAGATAAAATGAGGATACTCAATGCAAAGTTCATGATGGTAAACTCGCTATTGGCATGAAACAGTATTATTGACAGTTTGTATGATACTGGAAGATTTGGAAGCTAGGGCGTTCTTGAATCACCGACTTGTGAATTTCCTAACTAAAGCATGTATTGAGAAAATGAGAAGTGAGAAAGTCCAAATAACTATGTGTTACAATTTTTTCGTATGGTAGAAAGGCATCACTTATTATCTGCCAATTGAAGGATGGTTTCAAATCATGTGTCACCTGACCACAAACTTGCAATCATGATTTTTCCACATCCCAAAATGGCACACACTAATTTTAAGGTAAGGACTCGGCATGACTTGTCATGATGATGCCATCTGATAGAAAAGGTATCTTGGTACTTACATCATCTTCGTCAAGATGGTCGAGGCTTAGGGCATGTTCTTTTGTGTTGAAGTGTGGAGTTTGTTGAAGTTGTGAATAGTGTTGGTGAAAGTGAGTATTGTGTTTTTTAGGGGTGAAAGTGGGTTGTGAATGTGGATGTTGGAATTTTTTGTGGGTCTCACACAACTTTATTGTGTTTTTTGTTGTGAATGTTGTTGTGGAAGTTGGATGTGGGGTCTACGAATTAAATATAATAATTAAATTAAATATTATACTATAATTATTAAATATTAAAAAATTAAATGAGTACAGTTTCAAGGATTTTTGTGTGCGAATAGCAATAATATTGACGCGAACACTGTGCATTGCTCAGCACAGTGTTCGCGTCACAATTAACAAAAAGAAAAAGAAAAACGCAGTGCGTTTAGCTGCGTTGGAGAGAGAGAGGCGGAGGCGGGGCCCGCTTCCATTTGAACACCCGAAATCCCCGCTTTTTGCGGAGATTGTGGGTTGCCCAAAATATTTGCCAGCTCGGCAATTTGAACGAAAATCAAACCGAACAGACCCAGCTTAAATTTGAGTGGAAATGCATGAATAGTTTCCAAAACAGTGTTTTTGTGGGGGAATCTTGAGTAGATAAATGCAAATGAACAGGCCCATAGGGCCTGTTCTTTTCTCAGATTGTGGGGGAGAGAAAGTGCAAAAATTACTATTCATACACTATTCACACACTGTTCACTGGATTCCTTGACCGGGTTTTTTATGGGTGTTCTTTTGTGGTTTTGAGAAAATGGGAAAAGAGTCTGACGTGGCGCGTGTCAGTGAGAATCCGAGGGCTCTTTTAAAATCCACAAATTTTACTCCAATTACACTGGAATCTGGGTTTGTGTGGGGCTCGCTTTCGTTGGCTGGCCAATAGGAATGCGCACACGGTTACTGTGAACGCAGAAGTGTGTTCTCTCACCCATAATCACACTCACATGTTTTATAATATTATCAAAATATATTATGATTAACACAAGCAATTGATTTGCGTGGCCCCACAACCAATACTGTTTGAACTAGGCAGGGAATAGTTTACTAATTATTAATTAATTAGTTTAATAAGTATTTAGTTTAGCTTAAATTATTTAGTTTATTTTAAAGAGTAATAATTTAAATTTGGTGGACCCACACCACTTTCTTCATCCAACTTTCTTCAACCAAAAGAACACACTACACGAAGTGGGCCCCACCTCAACTTTCCAACTACACAATCCAACCCCACTTTCCAACAAAAAACATACTACACCAAATTTCTCTCTCATCAGATTCCACACTTCTCAACCTTCCCAAATTATACGTTCCTACAAAAAAACAGGCCCTTAGAGCACATCCAACGGGAGACAGAAATTGATATCCTTAGCCAAAGTAGGGAGCTGATGACAAAATTGTCAGCTCCAACCGCTCCCTACTTTTGAACCTCAAAATAGGGAATTCAAGGGAGCTCTCCAGATGTGGCGAGCTCCCTAACGGATCCTCAATTTTTTTTAAATATTTTATTCAAATAAAACCCAACGGCTAGCAAATTTGATTTTTTTTAAAATAATTTTTTAATATCAAATTTTTTTAGCAACGACTACTTCTTCAACGTTTGCCTATAAATATTTTGATATTGTTGGCATTTTTCTACACTCTTTTTAATCAACATATTTTTTTGCTTTCTTTTCAATTATGGATTCTCAAAAATTTTCTTACTTCACCAATCTTGTCAATGAAGATGTTGAAATTTTTTCTAGCCAATCTACACTTTCTCAAATTTCTACCCAAATTGATACTTCAGTGAAAAAAGTTTCGAGGATCCGTAATTTTTCTGTTGAAGAAGATAGTATTCTCGTTTCTACATGGCTTAACATCAGTATTGATGCTATACAAGGTAACAATAAAAAACCTATGAAATATTGGGAAAGAATTTGTAAGTACTTCTGATGGAAATTGAATTCCACCCCAAGTGATTTTTATGATGAGCACACCAAATGAAGCTTAGTGTACTAATTACACTACAATTAAGTGTGCAGGTTATACAACGAATGAAAGGTTTACGTATACTCTGAAGAAACGCAATCTTCGCTTGATAGGCAAAAGATGATGTTGGAAAGTCAATGATGAAGCTTAAACTCAAAATAGAACAGAAGCTCAAGAGAAGCTCACATCTACGTCATCATCTGACCAAGCTTCGTAAAGACTCGTCTTAAGTCTATAGTGAGTGAGTTGTGTCTTTCCTCGGGTTATGTTAAAGCCAAAAGTATAGATAACACACACACACAAATGATTTTCGAAGTTAAACATTTTAAATACTTTAAAAATCATTTTCAAGGTTATTGAGAGCTTTTGATAGTCGCTTTGCATTTTCGTAGTGAAACTCCATTACACCCTGGAGCTAATTACATGACTTACTAGCCGTGTCTCAGAAGAAACTCCTCTGGGAGTCGACTACTAAGGAGTTGGAGTCGACTACCAGCTGAGAATTAATTTCTCCTGAAACACACTGGGAGTCGACTACCAATCCTAGGGAGTCGACTACCAGATGTCGAAATTCGACGTTTGACCTGACTTTTGACATATCTCTAATTTATTGTTCCCATGATTTTCAGGGCAAAAGTCAAATGAATTTGAATTTTGAATTCTTCATTTTCACCTATAAATAGAGGACTATTTATTTGAGAAAAAACACAATACTTGAAATCAAAATTCTCTTGCGCAAAAGTTCTTAACGTTCTCAAATTCTCAGCTCTTATTTTCTCTTAGCCAAATCTGTTTTTACATTGTTGATCTTGTATTTCTTTGAGATATTATTTTCTGAAGATCGATTTTTTATTTGGCTATTCGTTTTCAAAATCCATATTGTTTATTCTCTGTTTTTTATTTAAAAGAATTTTGAAAAACATTTGATTTAGATCACAAAGACTTCATTCGTATCTTTGTGTGACCTAAAATCTTATTCTATCAAGCCACTAATACACATAGTTGTCTATTACTATTGGCTATAGAATTTGGGTGTAAATCCAATCTCCACCAAACAATTGTGGTGAGTTGGATATCGTTTTTCTCTTTGTGTTTGCCCTTTGTTGTAAGGGTGCTGGTGAAAGTCCTAGACAAGTCTAGGTGTTGTGATTGGAAATCCTGGTTAAGGCTAGGTTGTTGAAAATCCTAACGAGTGAAGTTAGGTGCTTGTATTTGCCAAGGCAGATAGTGGAAATCTCGTACCGGATTGGTCGGGGACTAGACGTATCCAAGGCTTTGGGGAACCAAGATAAAAATCGCTTGTGTTTGCGTTTGCACTCTCTGTGATTATTCATTTGTTTGTTGAATATTACTCTTGTAACTTATTTGTAATATATTGCAAAGATCAATTTTTGTTTCTTCTTTTCTCTTATACTTCTGTGCAATCTTATATATCTTCATTAAGTATTTCATTAACTGAACTGTGCTTAATTTCCCTCTGGGAGTCGACTACTGTTCATAGGGAGTCGACTACCAGAAGATTTTTATCTCTGATTTAATTTAAAAGATTGATTAAGTTGATTAAGAACCAAGCGTAGATCACTCTGTTTGGTTTCTTAGGCAACATTAGAAGGCTTTGATTTGTGTTAACCTATTAAGAACGAAAAAGTTTATTTTATACAACACTATTAAACCCCCCCTTCTAGTGTTATTTACCATCCACAGGATCCAACACTTGGTATCAAAGCGAGGCTATAAAATCGATGGCATCAACATCATTTCACTCCGAAGGACTCAATACCATGCGACCACCGCTGTTCAACGGAACGAACTATGCTAGCTGGAAGATCCGGATGAAGACTCATCTTGAGTCACTAGACATCGAAGCGTGGACAGTTACCAAAGCACCATACAACAAACCTACCGAAGTCGAATTCGAAAAATGGTCAGCAGATGAGATAAAGAAAGCCAACCTCAACGCAAAATCCATGAACACACTATTCTGTGCAGTAACAAATGATGAGTTTAATCGTGTTTCTCAATGCGAGACAGCATATCAAATATGGCACACCCTTCAGGTAAGTCATGAGGGAACCGAGAAGGTAAAAGAATCTCGTATAAATGTTTTACATTCCAAGTTTGAATCTTTTAAAATGGAAGAAGGAGAAAGTATCACAGACGTGAATACTCGATTTACTAACATCACTAATGAGCTCGCAGGTTTGGGCAAGAAACTTTCTGAATATGATCAGGTGATGAAAATACTAATATCTCTCCAACCCGAATGGAAGGGAAAGACAACGGCCATTCGAGAAGCTCATAACGTAAAGGATCTTACCATCGAAGAACTAATGGAAAATCTCATGGCATATGAGATTGAGCTTGAAGACGATAAGAAGATCGAAGAAAAACCAAAGAAGAAGAATCTCGCTTTTAAAGCTCAAGAAGAAGACTCCGACTACACAGACAAACAAGACCATATTGCCTTCATCTCAAAGAACTTTAAAGAGTTCATCACAAGTAAGTATGGTAAACGTTCTTTCAGACCCACTAACGATATTATCTGTTTTGGTTGCAATAAACCAGGACATGTCAAAAGAGACTGTTCCTTGGAAAGAAACAACCGTGATTCCAGAGATCGTGGGAAGAACAGAGAAAGCTATGAAAAGAGAAACAATGGTAGAAACAAATTCCGACGACCAAAGAAGGAAGCTCACGCAGCTTTCGACCAGAGCGACGTCTCTTCGTCCGACGAATCCTCAGCAGATGACAATGATGAAAGAAGAGAGACATCACATATGTGTTTCATGGCTTCCACATCGTCTAAGGTAAGTTCGCATCATGATTCATCTAGTGATAATGATTCGTCATCAAGTGATGATGAAGACATGAACTATAGGAGAGCATATAAAGAGCTATGCAAAATGCATTAAAAGCTCATAAAAGAACATAGAAGAACACTTAGGAATATTAAAAAGGATGCTAAAGAAAAAGAAGAAATTATCAAGGAAAATAGCCTTCTTAAAGAAAAGAATAATTCCTTACAAAAAGACATTCATTCCGTAAATGAAAAAGTTGAAAATTTGAATAATCTTCTCGTATCTGTCAAAGATAAATATACGCTACGATGAAAATTATTGAAAATTTCAACAGAGGAAAAGGGAAGCTAGATAGCTTAATAGAAAATCAAAAAGCCTCATCTACCAAAACCGGACTCAGCTATGATTCAAATCATACCAAGAAACGGGTTAAGCATACTAGGATGCATCATTCTAACAATAATTTTCTGAGCATCTGGATACCAAAGAACTTGTCCGATCAAAGAAATAAAAAGTACGCTACAAACTTTGTTCAGCAAGTTCATTTAAGCAAAAATTATAAATATATCTTTCATGAAGGAACTAAACCATACTGGGTTTGGTTTTCTAGAGACTAACCCTCTGGACTCAAAAGCTAAGAGTACCATAAACATCTATCTTTCAGGTACTCTATGGAAACGAAGAGGAGAAACAAGATCCAACGCTTGATAACCAGATCAGCATCAAAAGTCTTTTTCAATCACTTTACAAAAATATATGCTTAACATGTTTAAATGATTAAATAATTTTTGTTAATCTTTTATATATGATTATAAATGTTAATGTTATATTTATAAAACACTTTTTTGTTCAGAAACATAATCAGCCTTGGATCAAAACCCCTAGGGATGAGAAAACGACTCAGCCCAATAGGGAGTCGACTACCTATATGAGGGAGTCGACTACCAGTAACTGTGCGGATTTCTGGGTTTGGCTTGTTTTGTTTTTTTCCTAACTCCTATTGGGTTCCATTGAGTTAATGGGTTCATATCCAAAAGACAACTTATACCCAATAAGCTAAAACTGATCTCAACCACTCATCTCTTAATCCAATGGCCCCTATCCTTCATCTCCTTTCACCTCTTGGTTAAAAAACCCCATGGTAAAACCCTAAGGTAGCCGACTACCCATTCTCTCATTCTCTCAAAAAATTTCACTTGGCACTTGGAGCTCTCTTGGTCGTCTACCTCCTCTCATCACTTGGTTTCATCATTCTCTCAAGTTTACTCAAGGTAAAATCTCTTCTCATCAACATCTACTTCATTTTTTTTCTTGCATATCTAGTTTTGTAAATAATTTTTACTCTATATAGATGCCTATCAAGAGAATGATTTCTAAGAAGAGGAAGGTCTCAAGTGAATCCATCTCTGAAAAAGAAACCATCTTGCCCTATCTCTTTAGAAGCACCACCTATGAACACTTTGTTAAAATTTCCAAGAAGCCTATTCTTCATGATAGATTTGTAAAACTTGATCATGTAAAAACTATGGCATTGACAGCATTCTAGAATTTTAAAACTTGGCGAACCTATTTTCTGCTGAAAACATGTATTTCTGTTATCCCAGACTTGTGCATCTCTTTTATGCCAATATGGATTATGACCTTGCCAAAAGCAGATTTATCACCAAAGTGCTTGATACTAAACTTGCCATAACAGTAAAATCTCTAGGAGAGGCCCTAGGAATCCCGTACACTGGTGTGTTACTGGATAATATAGAGATGACTGATGAAAGCATTTTGGAGAGAATTTATTTGCCTGGAAAATATTTCCAAACAAAATTTCCTTGTAGCGATCTTCGCTATCCAGGAAGAATCCTTGCAAATATATTGTCTTACAATATAACTCAAAAGTCTGGTAGTCACTTTGTACTATATGAGAAACAAGCTAAGTGCATCTATGCATTGCTAGGAAATATTCGCGTCAATTGGGCCAAAGTCATTATGGACTCCATCTCGCATCTGCTTCTTCTGACAGACCTTCATCCACCCTAGCACATGGACATTACCTCACCATCCTGTTTATTAGTTATAATGTGTCTTTGGATAATGAAACCACTATTCTGGATCCGGCACGCATATTTGATGTTCATGCTCTCGGAAGAATGAACCTTCATAGAGACCTTGATCAGAACATCCCTGAAGAGAAGCTTGCTGCTGAAGGAGGATTGTCGTCCTCAGGGAGAGGTAAGAAACTCGTTGTTTCAGATTCTGATGAAGAAGAAGAAGAAGAAAAAGGAAGCAAAGAATAAGAAGACGAGGAGACACCAGCCTACATCATTGAACTTCAAGATATGCTCTTGAAGAAAATTGGAAAGCTGAAGATATCCCAAGAGAGAGGTTTTGAAGACCTCAACAAGTAAGTAGAAGATCTCAAGGAATTCGTGGCAAAGAGCAACAAGATGACAGAAGAGACACTTGGCATGATCCTTGGCAAGATCAAGGAATTAGAGAAGAACGACGGTCATCCTTGATTTTATAAACACTTGGTTTTAAAACAATGATTTCAAAACTTCTGGTCTGTGATAACTATACTATGGTGTGATACTCTTATTTTACTATGATTATGGATGAACTTATCTGATATACTCTGCTAAACATCGGTTGATCATATGCTAACATATTTTTTGCAGGACTGGTAATTGAATTCCTTTCTGACAAAATTCTTGTTACAACTTGGATGATTCATGTGTTGAAATGATATGTCATTAATTTTTTTTGTTGATGACAAGGGGAGAAAGTAAATGAATGTAAAATGAATATATTGTTGTGCTAACGGCTTCGATGCAGGGAGAGAACTGCATCAAAGCAGGGGGAGTAAGTTTATCTTCATGTCATATTAGTATGTCAACTTACTTCATTTTTCATTTGGGTGTCATCATCAAAAAGGGGAAGAGTGATGGAAATTGAATTCCACCCCAAGTGATTTTGATGATGAGCATACCAAATGAAGCTTAGTGTACTAACTATACTACAATTAAGTGTGCATGTTATACAACGAATGAAAGCTTTACGTATACTCCGAAGAAACGCAATCTTCGCTTGATAGGCAAAAGACGATGTCGCAAAGTCAATGATGAAGCTCAAACTCAAAATGGAACAGAAGCTCAAGAGAAGCTCACATCTACGTCATCATCTGACCAAGCTTCGTAAAGACTCGTCTTAAGTCTATAGTGAGTGAGTTGTGTCTTTCCTAGGGTTATGTTAAAGCCAAAAGTATAGATAACACACACAAATGATTTTCGAAGTTAAACATTTTAAATACTTTTAAAATTATTTTCAAGGTTATTGAGAGCTTTTGCTAGTCGCTTTGCATTTTCGTAGTGAAACTCCGTTATACCCTGGAGCTAACTACATGACTTACTAGCCGTGTCTCAGAAGAAACTCCTCTGGGAGTCGACTACCAAGGAGTGGGAGTCGACTACCAGCTGAAAATTAATTTCTCCTAAAACACACTGGGAGTCGACTACCAATCCTAGGGAGTCGACTACCAGCTGTCGAAATTCGACTTTTGACCTGACTTTTGACATATCTCTAATTTATTGTTCTCATTATTTTCGGGGCAAAAGTCAAATGAAGTTGAATTTTGAATTCTTCATTTTCACCTATAAATAGAGGACTATTTCTTTGAGAAAAAACACAATACTTAAAATCAAAATTCTCTTGCGCAAAAGTTCTAAACGTTCTCAAATTCTCAGCTCTCATTTTCTCTTAGCCAAATCTGTTTTTACATTGTTGATCTTGTATTTCTTTGAGATATTATTTTCTGAAGATCGATTTTTTATTTGGCTATTCGCTTTCAAAATCCATATTATTTATTCTCTGATTTTTATTTAAAAGGATTTTGAAAAACATTTGATTTAGATCACAAAGACTTCATTCGTATCTTTGTGTGATCTAAAATCTTATTCTATCAAGCCACTAATACACATCGTTGTCTATTACTATTGGCTATAGAATTTGGGTGTAAATCCAATCTCCACCAAAAAATTGTGGTGAGTTGGATATCGTTTTTCTCTTTGTGTTTGCCCTTTGTTTGTAAGGGTGCTGGTGAAAGTCCTAGACAAGTCTAGGTGTTGTGATAGGAAATCCTAGTTAAGGCTAGGTTGTTGGAAATCCTAACGAGTGAACTTAGGTGCTTGTATTTGCCAAGGCAGATAATGGAAATCTCGTACCGGATTGGTCGGAAACTGGACATACCCAAGGCTTTGGGGAACCAAGATAAATATCGCTTGTGTTTGCATTTGCACTCTCTGTGATTGTTCATTTGTTTGTTGAATATTACTCTTGTAACTTATTTGTAATATATTGCAAAGATCAATTTTTGTTTCTTCTTTTTTCTTATACTTCTGTGCAATCTTATATATCTTCATTAAGTATTTCATTAACTGAGCTGTGCTTAATTTCCCTCTGGGAGTCGACTACTGTTCATAGGGAGTCGAGTACCAGAAGATTTTTATCTTTGATTTAATTTTAAAGATTGATTAAGTTGATTAAGAACCAAGCGTAGATCACTCTACTTGGTTTCTTAGGCAACATTAGAAGACTTTGATTTGTGTTACCCTATTAAGAACGAAAAAGTTTATTTTATACAACACTATTCAACCCCCCTTCTAGTGTTGTTTGCCATCCACAGGATCCAACACTTTCATGAATACAAAACTTTCAAGTCTAAATGCAATGCCAACTCATTGATGCATCGGTGGTCGGGAATTCAAATCTCGGTGAATAAATTTCGTGGGTACTATGCTCAAATTGATGGAAGACAACAAAGTGGTGTCACCAAGCAAGACAAGCTATTAATTATCTCACTGAAATATCTTTATCTTTATATTTTTGTATTAATATTATTATGTATAAGTTTTATCTTTTGAAAATTTGTTTATATTTTTCAGATTATTCAAGCAAAAAATTTATACCAATAATGTCAAGGTCAAACATTCCAATTATTACATTGCTGGAATGAATTGAAGATCCATCCAAACTGGATGTCTGAAGGCGCGAAGAAGAAATCAAAATCTACAAAGAGTTCTAGTCCAGCCACTTCTTCTCCGTCCACCCCATCTTCTATAAATTTAGAAGATGATGATTTGGTAAATGCAACAAATGTCAACTTTGATCGACCAATAGGTAGAAAGGCATCAAAGGCTCTGCTGAAAAAAGACAAAGAAAAAATCAAGTGACACTTACCGCTTTACTATGTAGGGAAATATTTGAAGAAAAAAAGAAATGGATCGCCAAAAATGGATCTTTATGAAAGAACATTTGCTCAAGAGCAAGAAAAGATTGATCGAGAAAAAGAAAGGGATTAGCGCGAATAACAAAGACTTATTCTTGATCAACAAAAATTTCGGCTAGAAGAGCAAAAAGAAGAAGAGAGAATAATGTCAATTGATACTAGTACATTGCCTGCATTTAAAGTACAATATTATGAAAGTCTCCAAATGGAGATCATTAAGAGAAGATTTGATAGGTCTAAATAATTTAGTACAATCAAGTAAGACAATCATCTAGTAGTACAATCAAGTAATGCACTTATCTAGTAGTTTTATAGTATCTAGTTCACTCCATGTTGTTCCCACAAATGTTGTACAAGATCCATTTGAAGTTGTGAGATTTGTTTGTCTCTAATTTATCGATGACTTTGAATAAAATTATTTATTTCACTTGTCCGCTTTTTTGACACAGATGATTCAGTCTCTTCAACCACATCATAGTTGAAGTCAGATTGCCCAATATATCTCTCGTCTTCAAAATCATATTATGCATTATTATGCATGACTTCATAATATCATTGAGTGTTTCTTGATCCCAAAAACGAGCTGGTCCACGTACAATTGCAAAACGTGATTGAAGCACCCCAAATGCTCGCTCCACATCTTTTCTTGTAGACTCTTGACATGCGGCAAAATGTTTTTCTTATTTCCTTGAGGAGCTGATATTGGTTTTACAAATGTTGAATATGATGTATATATCCCATCAGCCAAATAGTATCCCATTGTATAATCATGACCATTAATTGAATAATTAACAAGCGGAGCACGCCCTTCCGCATGATCATTAAATAAGGTAGATCGATCAAGCACATTGATATCATTAAAAGATCCGGGTAAACCAAAAAAGGCATGCCATATCCAAAGATCATAAGAAGCAACGGCTTCCAAAATGATTGTTGGCTCATGAATGTGACCAGAATACATACCTTGCCATGCAACCAGACAATTCTTCCACTTCCAATGCATACAATCAATACTTCCAAGCATTCCAGGAAATCCACGAGCAGTATTAACCTGCAACAATCTATCAATATCATCAGTATTTGGTGATCTCAAATATGTATCTCCAAATACTACAATAATTGATTTGACAAATTTTCTCAGGCTTTCAATTGCAGTGCTTTCACCAATTCGCACATATTCATCCACAGAATCTGCTGCTACCCTGTAAGCAAACATCCTAAAAGCAGCACAAATTTTTTGAAGTGATGATAGCCCTACAATTCCACAAGCATCCGTCCTTTGGACAAAGTATGGATCATAAGCTTCCACAACATGTTGGATTCAAACAAACAGTGATCGATTCAATCGAAACCTCCTCCAAAATAAACGAGAACCAAATGTTGGTGTTTCTGCAAAATAATCACGATAAAGTCTTTCATTACCTTCAACTCTACCTCGTTGAATAACATTACGTCCTACAGGAGATCCACGATGACGTTGGGCTCGACTTTCATTTGCCATTTCTTCTTCTTCTGCCATCACCATTAACAATAATAGAAGATCATCATCACTATCATCATGAAATTTTTCATGATAGCTAATCGATTACGATCCAAATCTATTTATGATATATTTTGTAGATGAAGTTTAGATGGAAAAATATTAGGTATGAAATAGGCTTATTTATAGAAAAAAGTGGCCGTTAGAAATATAGCCGTTGGAGATATAGCCGTTGGAGAGAGTATAATTAATTATTAAACTAGCATATATTATTAATGTTAGCTAAAGTTTTCTACAGATTATTATTATTATTATTTTAATGCAAATAGTGACTTTTTTAATTAATATCTTATAATATTTTATTATTTTGTTGCAACGGCTGATTCTTATTGCTAATTAATTATAACAAATGGAAAAATAGTTATTGGAAATGTTGCTAATTAATTATTAAACTCATCTTTTAAAAAATTTAAATTTTAAAAAGAAAATATTAAAGTAATGAATGTTAGCTAAAGTAGAGAGTGTGGTTGGAGTGTGATGGAAAAAAGTGGCTCCCTAAAATAGCTTTTTAGCTAAAATAGCTAAAATATAGATAAAATTTAGGGAGCCC